>JAGTJM010000013.1:0-600000 GCA_020747015.1 Pyrenochaeta sp. MPI-SDFR-AT-0127 | reverse complement strand
GCCAACGAAGACTGCGATCGCGTGGTTTTCGGTACCAAATCCTCTAGTGATCAGACTCAGAGGGTTATCGATGCAAGTCACCCAGTCCCTGGTCATGAACATCCACTCAGCTTCCCCATCTCGAGGCCTCTATGGTACAATTTTATTCGCCGACTCAGATGCGAACGACGCCCAAGTGCATAGCTTGCCACTTCAACATGCTATTGATCTTGCTAATGCCCTTCAAACGCTCTCGGTCAAGCAGCGACTTTAGACTACGCGATATAGGAATATCCATTTAGGTCAAATAGCAGCGTAAAAATAACGATCGCGTAAGACTCGCGGATGCCTATGGTTAAATACATGCTCGCCACGCCGATGTACTTCGCTAGTACATGTATGCTCTATCATATGATCGGTCTTGTGGCTACCGAGCGCAAAATGGGCATGACAACAATATTGGAATACCATGATGTCGAATCGGGCATGTTGGTAGCTACAAATTGCACTGCTCGTATCGAGCCTTCTGGCTTTCGACTTATGGTACTGCCTCGATTGGGTTATATGCGGAGCCATTCTTGGAGCAATGTGCTTTCCTGTGACATTGGTTGTCGTTCCAATACTCTTTCACATCCTGTGCGGGCTGTCGTCAGTTTCCCTTGTTTCAAGTCTTGGATCATAGCACATTTCAAAAGTATAAAGCCAGGGATTCGGATATAGCTTCATACGGACATAGAAAGGGCAGATTCGGATCTGAGAGCATTTATCACGGTTACTGACAATCGAAGCAGGTTTGGAACGATTCCGAGATTTGTACTACTATCTTTGGAGAGACAGGTACCCACCATCTTTGTAAATCAAGTGAATTAAAATCCACCATATCAATATGCACACTACTGTGAGAGAATTTGATACCACAGTTATGGATCATTTGCCCATGTTTGCGCCACCCATGCACCATTATCGATGCCTAGAAACCTTTGAACCCACACCAAAAGTTACGTAAGAACCCTGCATTATTTGGCAACCACATGGCATCATTTAGATCATCGCACCACAGATCCGATGGCACCAGCTTCGAGTTCTTGCATTTATCGAAGCAACTCTCTACCCGGAAAGGGTTCTTTTCAATCCTGTCTTCCGTCTGGAACGAAGGCGAACATCTGACGACTCCATTGAAGCAGTCGGGTATCTCCTTCTCGATTGCGAAGTTCACCCGCGCTTTGTCGATATTCAATGGGTCTGTGACTGTGACCCGAATGCCAAAGAGCATCGAATGCGACGGGCCGCGATTCTTAGATTCAATGTAGTCTTTGATCTCGCGTAGATTTACGCCAGTAGCTCCACCGTCTCCAGCTTGGTTTCCGTTAGGGTCATAGAGAGTCCAAGAAATCCCCGCGCGGTCACGCTCCATCCACTGGTTGATATTGACCTTCCAGCGCCCGTACAGGTCCATTGGGCCTGGTGTGGAATCTGGCTGTTTTGTGTATAAGGTCGATGTACTAGCTGCAAAAGAAGTGGTAGGCGTTCGTGTCACTGCCGTCGGTGCAGTGACAGTGAAAGTCATTGTACCGGATGAAACAACTGTGGTAAAGGGAGCCGCCAAATCCCAGCCCCTGATTCGAGGAGGGCATGCATTATGTTCACATGGCCAGCCTATATGACAATCCATAGGTGACTTGTCTACATCATGGCAAAGAGTGCCTAGACAGTCTTGCGTACAGCCAATCAATTTGGATACGTTGTCCCACGATGTGCAAGTTTTCTCAATGCATTTTTCGAAAGCTGTACCACATTTCTCGCAGTTTCCTGAGGGTCGAGGGATTGTCGACGGTGCTATTAGTGTCATAGTCTTCGTCGTCATGGAGTAGGATAGTACGGTCGTGAAATTACTAGCAAGCGGACCAATCGCGTCCTTGTCCCTTGGGCATGCTATGTGGCGGCATGGGCTGGTGTTGCAAGCCCTCGGAGAGTTAGGAGCGTCGCACATATCCCTCACACAACGTTCAGCACACCATTCAGCGTCTGAACCATCCTGTTTGCAGCGCGTACTAACACACCAATTGAAGTACTTCGGGCAGCATGAACAATTGTTCTCCTGGCAGTTGTTCCCTGAAACTGGAATTGAACTGCTGGGCATTATTGAAGGACGCGATATGCTCGGGATCTGAACTATTGTACTGACTGGATTGATCGGGAAGGATGACGTTGACGAGCTGACCGGAAAAGATGGGGAAAGCCCTGTGGACCGAGAGATAGTGGATTGACTAGGGACGCTGGATGAGCTGGCTGTCACCGGAGCAGCAACACTGGATTTGTTTGATGCAAAGGTGAGCCTGGAAGACCAACGACCGTCCTCGATGGGAACGTTGTCTCCTTCATCGTCATCAAGGGAAAGTGGAGCTCGAGTACAAGCTGGGCCATCAGAGAGCGTGTTAGATTCAGTGACTGTTGCCGTTGTAGTTGAAGAATGCCCCATTAAGCCACAACCGGTGAAGACGACATCGAAAGGAGTGTAACATGTCGATCATGTCGTTGTGGATGTCTTGGCGATGGAAGATGAGATCATGGAAGTGAGAGAGATGGCCTCCGCGCAATACACAAAACGTTCTGTGACAGTCTTCTCCATCTCTTTGCCGCAAGTTTGGGGCCGGTCTACAGGCCAGGCACTGGCGGGTGGGGGCCCTGGTTTTGGACCGCAGTCAGGGCATGGGCAAATCTCTTCTGGGCACGGATCGCAACCGTCTGGTCTCAGACAGAAGCCATCACACCCAAGTGGACCACAACCTCCGTTGCACCCAAACCATCTGCAACGACCATTCTTACCAAAAAGGCCACCGACTATCCTGAAAATCCAGTCTAGGGGCCACGGGATCTTGACTTTGTTACCCGGACAACCAGGGCCCCAAGGGAGTCCTTCCCAACCACAGCCTGTGATCAAGGTCAGCTAATTCCAAAAAAAAATTAACGACTTTACTTACCACAACCAAACATCTTGCACTTGGGCTTCTCACAGTCTTTGGTGCAGAAAGGAGGGCGCGATGTGGATGGCCGGCTCCACCACAGTACGCACCACAGATGATGGCTGCACTGTAACGGCATTTCGCTGGGAAGCTCATGCAAATCACAGTACAGCTTGCACCAGTTTTCATTCAGACACTGAAATGGGCAATGTTTCCGCGGCGTATCCGATGGACTGATCGTAACTCGTGGCTTATTCTCCCACAAACAAGAGTAAAAAATGTTTGGATCTGTAAGGGTCGCAGTCGTATCCCAAGCATTTTGATCAATTGTATGCAGATTTGGTGGCAAGTTAATTACTGTTGTCTGTGGGGGGACGCAAACTCGAGGCTGAACGCGCACAGCAGTATTCTGAATAAGCAGAGAACAGTAGGTGAGTTTGTCAGTTGCCACTACGGGAACACTTAGAACTGTCGATGACATGGAAGTCGAGCATCCTTTGACAGTGACGTAAGTGATCCATACTTCAGTCACCACACCATTCACAACTGTCTGCACATTTCCACTTGTTGTCTTCGTCTCTCCACCAATGACCATGATCATCGGCTCAGTATATGGAGGGAATGTGATCGTCATGGGCGTTGGGAGTGATACGATTGGAAACGAGTATATACATGGGGGCTGACACGAGAGAGTAAACTGCTCAATGCGGTCAGTATTCCAAGTTTGTGATGGTACGGAATGTATTGTCGGTAGTTTTGTGGCGATCAAAGGCATGGACTTTGCTGTGTTACTAGTATGTCTAGACAGGTGTGTTCCTGAAATGCTGACTACATTTGTTGGAGTGACCAAGGGTAGACCGCTATCTGAGTTTATCTGGGAGGTTGAGAGTATGACACTGCCAGAATCTGAGGATATATATTGAGATGGACTAGCAGGGTCAGTCTTTGGCGGCGGTGAGCTCACTCTGAAGGAGGACTGCGTTCCAAATTGACTAGATGGCTGAGAGTTCAAATCTGTTGTAACGGAGGAAAATGAACTAGATGTAAATGATGATGACCCAGTTCCAGGTAAAGATTGGCTTTCCGATTTGGAAAGGATGTTCGTCGGCGTACTTGCCCTGCTTACGATAGCTGACAATGTGCTGGCGCCCGGAGTGGCTAAAGATGCAGGAATTCGAGAAGTATTTGACGATGCAGGGTATCTTGAAGCAGCCGAAGATGCAGATGCTCCGGAAGTAAGGAAAGGAATCGTTGGGAAAGCATGGGCAGAGGTATCAGTTGACCAAGCAGGAACTCCTTGGACAGAGCTAATCTGACTAATGCTCGAGCTGACAGTAGATGTCCAAGTTAAAACTGGCTGTGAGATGATGGGAGAGCTTCCGGGCTGGGGTGTGCTATCATCCATTAGCTCCTGGGATAATTGGAAATAAACTCATCTCCCGATTTATGCGGTTGCTGGCGGCGTAGAGCAGAATTTTCTGGAGGGTATTGTCTTGACTTCCAGGGGAAACAGGTTTGGTCTTACCTTAAGTCGCAAACATCATAATCGATTGCCCAAAGCGCAGTGCCACCGAGACACCGATCATTTGCAAGGTCCAACTTCATACCTAAGGTGTCATTATCATCGTATGCAATCCACTGGTTTTCCCAGCGTATCTCCTTCACTCTGGCTCCACCAGGAAGAATCTGGGGCGAAAGGTTGTTCGCGACAATCACTCGCTTGATCTCGCACTGGCTAAGCACCCCTTCAAGCTCTGTACAGGATCCTGCCTTGCTTGGACCCGTGTACTGGCAGCCATACTTCGCGCAAGCCTTATCAGAGACGGTGAAGCCTCGGCCATAGTTGGCAACACCAAGATTGATCTTCTTTGGTATTACACCTGCTGACCAAAGGAGCTTCAAGGCATCATCAATCTCTTTCAAATCTGTATGGGGTTTGATATAGGGTCCCAAGCCCGGAATAAAAGCGTCCCAGAAACCTATGAGATACTGTTAGCATGAGCCGTACGATGAAAGAACACTTCAGCTACCGTGCAGATCATAAGTTAGGATACTGAAAAAATCAACTTGAGCTTCAAGTGCCTTTGGATCCAAATATTTCAGATACTCATACTGAGCTGGAAGAACCACAGAAAGGCCCATATCGTTTCCAAGCGCGTGGCGCAACTCTGTCATCAGCTTGACCTGATTTTGTGTGTCGGCAGGATTTCCACCACGGGTCGGAGTACCAGGCCACTCCCAGTCAATATCAACGCCACGAAAGCCCCACTTGGCTAGAAATTGCTTGAGGGAATGAATGAAGGTCTGACGGTTCCGCTCGGATTTCGCCAACTCGGACCAGGTATGACGGGTGGCGCCATAATCGCTAAACTCCCATCCTCCTATTCCTTTATGTGGGTCAGTAGAGTATACGATGAAAAGGCAGGAGGAAAATAGCAAGACATTATCGAAATCAAGGTTTCCTTAAAGCGCTTCAATCATGTGTATCATAGTAGACTTACCAATCCACTTGGAGACGCTCTCCGGTAGCGCAAGAAACTGCCTATAGATGGCTTCATCATCAGGGTGCATTGGGCGCACCTCGAAAGTATTTGGGTCGATGGTAGCAAAAGCGAGGATCAAGTGAGTGAGGCCGTTAACGTTGATCTGATTGAGGAGAGCTTTGTCACACTTTCTTCGACGTGAATTCCTGCGCCGTTTTAGTTCCGAGTCGCACAGATAGAGGATTGAGCGCAGTTCAGAATATGACATGAGCCAATGGTTTGTGAAGGAAGTTGCCGTTGCATGTAATTGAAGATAGTGGTAGAACTGGGACTGGTTCTTTCTGTTTATCAAAATACACGGGAAGTAACATACCATGCTTCGTAATAAGCGATACGACGCGAAGCAGTGCCCCTGCCGGTGCCACATGATGGGGTGGGAGCTTGGCCACAATTACCTGAACACGGTGCCCCTGCGCCTGCCTGGGATTGTGCGCTACAAAACATGCCCGAGTAGCCGCATGTACCGAAGAACGAGCAGCATAGATTTAAGGGACAGGTTGCCTCACCATCTTTACTGAATTCACCGCACGGCGCCGTAACGTCGCAATTGGAGACACAGGAAGCTGGGGAAGCGGGGTGGCAGTGTTCAGGACGGAACCCACAATTACCTGTAGATTTATCAGGAGTTTTCGGTAGCTAAGTCACGTTACCAGTACTTACCGTCGCTATTGCAGCAAGAGCCATCAATGCACGGCGCAGCAGGGCTACATTGGCTCGTTTTCTCACCACCAATAGCTTTGCCAACCGTTTGATCTGTTTGTGAGCGGATGTAGTCCTCGGTAGTGCTGATTATGGGTAGAACACCGTCGAGAGCGAGGCGTGGTGCCCCAAGGTAAGTGATGTTAGACAATGAGCTACCTGGACTGGAAGCGCGGCTGCCTATCACCACTGACGCCAGCAGAGCCAGCGATGGCGGCAACCACATCTCTTTGGTTTGTCTATGTTCCTTTGAAATTGATTATCGGGAACACTGGGTTATAGAAGCCAGTGAAGAGGAGTAGGTGGTGGTGTTGCTCAATCGCTGTTACAGAAGGCGCGGTTGAGGAGTGAGGAAAGAGCGTCGGGGAGTTGATGGAAGGAAGAGTTCAATGAAGAAGGTGAGTGAGGGTCAATATGGCTAAATGAGGGCCAATGCCGCACGTGAGAGTGAGTTTGAAAAGTGAAAGTGCTCGTGGAGTGTCCAGGTGGTACACACCCACTGAGGTCACGTGCTGTTAGTCAGTGATTCAGCCTTGGAGAGAGAGACTGTAGAAAGTTTATGTTCTTTGAAAAAGAATCTGAATTTCTCTCAATGCTTGTTGCGCTACTGATTCTATCAAACAAGTTGATGCCACTTCTCTTTCACCGACTGCATTCAGATAACCGTTCCAAACTATGCTCAGACCGTGCAGCTCTGCCCATCATGCACTGTTCAAGTGCACTGAAGAAATGAAAATTAGCAAAATGTAAGTGTATGGCGATGCTAGATCATTGTGTAATTAGCGACTTGAAAAGCGGGCTGCACAAATGTTTCACTTTTCCTAGTCGCACTATGTTTACTCTGAGCATCAGCATTAGACCGCATAGCATCCGAATTCTCCGCTGTTCTATATCCATAATCACTCCTGTCAGACCTCTACTCTCATGCTCTGCCTCCTCATAGCTGCTTGACGCCAAATCTACGCTCTAGGGCTAGCTGGGGAACTCACTGATCCTCGCCATTGCAATCATGGTGAACAGCCTAGCGACCTCGGTAAGCCATGTTAGCTCTGAATAATCTTGAAAAAAAAGCTCCTGCCGAGTTCACATTTGGCTGAGGTTGTAGCGCATCTTCTACGTTTGGCTTGTAACATTACTATGAGGGCCAATCATCTCTCTAAAATTGAGATACGCAGCTCCACTAGATAGATGGGATATATAGGTCTATTATAAATTGCAATTTATTTCAAAGCAGAATCCGTGGTGCTCCTGAGATTTGGAAGAGTTGGTAATTGATAAACTGCGAATCGTAGCGCTTGAGGACTTTTCCCTGCTCAAGATTTCAATAGTAGAACTCAGAGGCGCATTGCTAATTTAATTCAAGCCTCAAAACCCGAAAGATTGGCCTTGCCAATGAGTATCTGCATACACTGGGAATTGAATCTCTGGAATCTCGCTCCATCTGTTGGAAACAATCTGATGATGATACTCTATTTGCTAATGCACGCAACAGAAGTAGGGCAGGCTGACTACCTTGGCCCTTTGGCAAGCATAGATAGTCTCAGCAGGTTTCTCTCTACGATATAAGATCTCAATTTTGTTATGTTCGAAGACGTTTTGGTACCCTCGTAACAACGTTCGGCATGAATCTAGGGCTAAGTTGTACCACATCGCAAATGTTCATGGATACTTGCTGTTTGCGGGTTTGAAAGGTGCTCTAGGAGATATAAATGGGGGCGATAGACTAGTTGTACGGTTAAAATCAATAATTCGATCTGTGGAAGATAAAAAACGGAAATCACTGACAAATGCTCACGAGAGCCCAAACATATCCTTTGATAGAGGAAGTACAGGACCCCGTGAGACCGCTTTCACTGAGCCCTGTGATCCGGGCAGGTCTCCACTTTCGCCGCATCACATGTTGATTCACGATATAGGCATGACGTATATGAGCTCCGTTGCTATGCACCTGACGGAACTTTCACTACTATGTGAGTCCAAAACCTCTTCGCCCAACCTTTTATCATTGAGCCGTTGATTCCTTCTCAAAACCCCCTCAACTGACTGTATTTTCTACACCATCGCAAAGAAAGCCATCAACAATACAATACCTAACCACTTCCCACTTTCATATAAATTATGGATCGCGGAATAGCACACGCTAACAGCTCGGTTTCTGCGGCGAAGGAGATGTACCGCAGTAGCGCAAAGTCTTTGAAGCGCAGCCGTGGAGAAACTGAGATTCTTGATGCGCATATCAAGTCTCCCTTCTCTGCTACGACGACCACCAGACAAGCTATGAATGCAGACCAAAACAGCGATGATGATGTGTCAAAACCCCCGCCATCTAAAAGACGGAAGACTGCATTGATTCTCGCATCAAACCAAGAAGACGATGCCTTCGTTCCAGATACTGAAGAGGGCGAGAAAAGCCGAACACGACTCAACGCTAAAAGGATGAGGAAGCCAAAGAAGGTATACACCCCTGAAGAGGTGCTCACGTTTCTAGAGAAAACGAGAAACCTAAAAGAATGGTCATCTTCAAATATTCCTACCATGCAAGTCGAATTGATCAAGTGGATTGATGTGGACGGCATCAGCATATCGGATTGTGCTGAAAAATGGGTGAAGGAGGGGTACACAACAAGATCGACCGTTACGGCCGCGGCCATGTATAAAAATTACGACAAATATGGGCCAATGTTTTACAAGGAGAAGGGAATCGATTGGGTATCTTGCGACGGGCGTCGCAAGCACAAAGAAGGAAATAAGAAAGGATCAGATGCTGCTGTTGCTATAGCCGCAGGATCCAGTACACCCGGTGTTTTGAAGACGAAAGTGCCTAGATCAAATGGTGTCACTAAAATCATCTCGCAATCCGTGGAAACGGTACCAAACAGTGTTGGTACGCTCCAAAATGAGCTGCAAGAGGGTTTTTGCATGGCCACAGGTTCTGCAGAAAACCGTAAACTACAGCAGAAGAGCAAAATATATGCTGAAGAACAAGAAATTACTGATCAAGACGAGAGATCTCACCAAAATGATGCTGCTGCCGCTCTTGATGTAGCCCTTGAGCATGCCTTTTCCAAAATCGGCGATCCTGTAGAGATGACGTTGAAAGTCAGACCAAAAGTTATGGAGTAAGCGACACCTATCTCAGATCAGATATCAAAAGCCTAATCTTGATAGGGAGCCAAAGCTTGATCTACAAATGCCTATACATATCGAGGTATCTCATTGCGACATCGATCGTTTCAAGGCGAACCGACAGAGCAGGAACGTACTCAGCTTCAAGCGCAAGGCTGGTGACGCTGTTCATGGACATCCAAGTCGGCCTGTGCTGCGCCGGGACTGCGCCATTCTATTTGCGCCATTACTCCACGACATACTACGAAAGAATCCTTCGACTAGGACTATAGCATATGGAGACGGAATTGAGGAGGCTACAGTCCATCGCTTCATCGCTTGTGTTTCGCCGACAATTCGGCCTCGCCTCCCGACCCATGACCTGATTGAGGACTACGACATTGGTGGAGGCGAAGTGATTTCGACACAAATCCAGTGGATAATGCATGAGCTTCAAAACCTCTACATGTTCGCGCACTGTGTGGGAGCGAACGATGTTTGCGACATGGTAATTGATCGATGGCACGCAGAACTCCACCGCGCCACACCGCGTCTACTGTACAACGAGTACGGTGACATTGAAACCTTTGAAATCCTAGGCTACGAACCCGGCTTCTTGAATCATCTTGCGGAACATGATAAAGACGGCTTCAACTTCTTCAGTGATCTCATCATCATGAAAGGCGACAAAGGATGGCAACTTCTAAATGATTGCGGTTTGCATAGCTGGAGCGACAATGTCAAAACAATGTTGATCACAAAGATAGAGAGTCAGGAGTTCCTTCCAGTAACAATGGGTGCTCCGGAGGCAGTGTGTTCGGTATACCATCATCATGGTTACGAACAGAAGTGTTACCGATCGCATGTGCTCGCGACAAATCCGATTACAGACGTTAAGGCGCCACTGTCCTCATTCAATCGAGCTTCTATTTCTAGAAAACGCCCGGAATCGGTTGATCCGGCCCGTCGTTGGAAGATACAGCTGGCATTTACCAAGAAAGAGCAAGCGGAACACAGGACACTCAAGCGATGCTTCTCCGATTCGTCAGATGACGAAGGAACTGAGATGCATATGCAGAAGAAGTTCAAAATGCGTCACGAGAGTGGCAACGAATCTGATGACGAGGATGGCAATAGCGACTGTGATGAAGGTCTCGACAATTCGAGATGTCCATCCATCTCTCGGGTCATTGCGCTTCCTGATGAGTACAATATTGCTTGCCACATCTTTCGAATGGCAAAGAATGCAGATGAGGGCGAGGACTTCATCCCTTACGATAACACGGGAGGACACGATTCTGAAATTGGTCGGATCATCTACCCTGGGAAACGAATGAATGGCCTCAAGGATGGAGAGGAAGTCGCAAAAATGAAGCTAATGCTTGTCGAGAGACAACTTGCGGCTTTCGTAGCTTGGGGATATAACCTGGATGATGTGCACGTGGACATTCTCGATGAAATGGAGGATTCTGATGAAGACAACGATTGAATTGGGGTGAATGACAAAACGGCGTGGACCGAGAACAAATTGGTTGCCGAATCAACTTCACTCCAGCCCACTCGCCCGCAGTGCGGCACGGTGCGTTGTTGTCATTATCATACTCAGGTCCCGGTCCACTCGGCAGGGGCTTCTCCGAGTTGTACCACACCAGGACAAAAAGGCGTCACAAGCTCAAAATATATACAGAAGTTGTGATAAATTGCCAAACAAGCCATGGTTTCTAGCACGAAGGCAACATTCAAAGTTCGATGAAGCGCAAAATCGCATCGACACGGCGTTCACGCAAGGCGCGACTGAAACACTCGAGGCGTACAAATGATATATCTTACGATTATAAAGAAGTGTGCCTTGCGAGACGCCGGCATATTCGCTAAAGTATATTTGCATCAATGAGAAGAGCCTGCGTCGATCTGCATCATCCGGATTGGACACAGCCACCTCCTTCGTGCATTTGGCTCAGCCAGGCTTCCACCTCTTGGCGCAGGTTGTCCCAATCGGGATTGGAGATGCGGGGCGTATGTATCAGAGTTCTGGTTGCTGGAGGATCCATTTGTTCACGCTATCATCCGGCGTTCCATGCACGTACGCGGCCATGATGCAGCAGCGCCTTGGCTGGGCTTTTGTTGTTGCCTAGGAGATCTCTCGAATCCTTCGACCTTGACAATCGGGTTTATCAGGCTCACAATCCCGCGCTTGTCTACCAGACTATACACCTTGACGCCTGCAATTTCAGGTGTCGGCAGCGGAAATCTTTGATAACTACACGAAATGGGCCGCTTCAACATGGCAGACGAACTGCCTCTCCGCGTCCTCACGCTCCTCACAAGCGCCCTCGCATTTCCTCTACTTATTGCCACTACTGTCGTCTCCATACAATGGGAGCAGAGACGATACAGTTGGGACAGTTGGAACAGAAAACGTGCCGTAACGGCATTCTGCTTCGGTTACATCCCGCTGGCACTCACTGCTCTGGCCTCCTCCGCAAGTCTCTACCACCGCCGAAAGCATGGATCTTCGCCGGGGGGCCGATTTGCCCTCCTGGATGCTTTTACAGGTATAGTGTATCTTGCCATACTAATTCCTATCTGGGCGATTGAAGTCGGACGTCTTGATCAACCAGGATACGGTTTGCTGGTCGGCTACCTTACCTCGCCTATGATCATCAATATGTATGTCTCTTCGACATCGTTGAACTCTTGAGCATGTACTAATGATGAAAGGCTCGTTCACTTCTACTTCTTCATCTACAACGCACAATCAGTATGGTTGGCGATGTCCAGCAGCACAATGCATCAGTGCCCCAGCTGCCATAACAACTTCATTGCCAGCGCCCCTCAAACCCAACAGACTAGCAAGGGTCCAGAAGGATATAGCTTGTTGCGCGGTGAAGTGTACCTAGATGAGGATGCCGTTCCTTACGCGGATGCGAGAGCATCGGAGGAGCAGATGCGCCCCGAGGGCGATAATAAGGGCAAGGCTGTCCTCGATGTCTGAGTGGCAGATCAACCTGATGGGGAGCAATGGCTTCTATTACAGACTAGACATAGAGTCGAAGGGCTTGAATATCAATCTCTTGAATGAGGAGGAAGCTTGGAAAAGGGGTGAGGCGAATGAAACGAGAATATGGAAATGATCGTCATGGGCTTTATGTCAACGAAGGGACAGGATCTCGCTCGTTTGGCAATATTCGGAGTCTATAAGTTTCATGGTTTAGTTACTTTTTTTCATTTTCTATCGGAGTATCAAGTCTCTCGTTGTAATCTGCAAGAATAGTAAATGCTGGTATGCATTCGTGCTCGAGCCTGACCCAACACGTGATCCATCAACAAAGTTGCCCGTTCCATTGCCTGGCCGCCTACTCATGCTTTACATGCATTCGCGCTCGCAACGGTCGTAGTTGGAAATCGTTCTCCTTGATCCCACTATTATCGTCAATCAGCATTCACTCTTCATATATATCATACGGAGCTTCGACCCTCGAGTCGCTTCCACTGCATTACGAGACTTCGGACTCACATGTTCAACAATGCATCCACCCTCCCATCGAAACCGATCCACTATCTCGCCGAACCCACTCCGATAGTTCACCCAGCTCTGTGGGTGCTTGAATGCAGTACGCAACGGCGTTAGATTCTGCGAACCCCAAATGGGAGAGAGGATGTTCCAAGCCGAATCGAAGCCGTTTTGAGCAGCGGGATTGTGGTTGATATAATCCTGTGAGATGTATTTGAATGCTTCGGTAATGTCCTTTTTGTATATGAATGCCTGCGCAAACGCCTCGGAGCGCGTCTTCGTCTGCGCCTCTGTCGTGTCAAGGTTGCGGACGCATGGAGGTGGTTTCGTAGGCCGAGCCTGGCGAATGGCTAGTTCATTGCCTGATATGTCGAGTGGTGCAGCAAGGACGGCGAAGGGTGCGAGGAGCGCGGGAAGTAAGAAATCGATGCGCATAGTGAATGTTTGTTTTGGAAACTACTGGAGGTGGCTTTGAATCACGGACGAAGACATTTGAGCTACTGGGATGGAAGCATATATATACACACATCCTCGTAACTAGTCAAGAGAGATTTAGACATCCACTATCTGCTTCAATGTCCCTCCAATGGGACTAGGTTTACAAATCACTGGTCCAATTTAGTAGACGACGTCGCGTGCTCGCCCCACCGGTTGTATCTCGGTCTCATAAAGTCGATGTAAATGACAGTATGCTTCTTTGAACATTGCCGGGGGCTTGGGATGTTTATTCAGGGCTTATGTAGTGGCCGGCAGTTGAATCGCCAAGAGGTGGAAATCCCAAATTGGCTAATCTTGGTGTGGGGTGCGGATTGGCTAGGCGCGATGTTGTGGGACACAATAGAGACCAAGGTCTGATCAGTTTGTCGCGATGTTTCTGGAGAGGTTCCATTCTTCAATGACGTAAACGAGATAATCTCATGTCCTCTATATATCTCACTACTATTCCTGAGCTTGCTTATTGAAAGAGTGGGAAGAATGACGTACATGCTTGATTGGTACGACACCTGGATGCTGATCGCTCTTCAGGCTCCATAGAAGATTGCCTGGATTCGTGGGCTCAAGAGACTATCTCCCCGTGCAGGATGTGTATTCTGACCGATTGCCGTTTCTGCCGATTACGAGGCTCTGTACGATAGGCCCATCACCTAAGCATGGATCTACCAGAGGGCCCCTCTTACTGTCCGAGGTGGACAGTATAGGAGCCATGTGGCCGATACTACGTGTGAGGAGATGGGCTGCAGGGGTGTCCGGAGATTTGCCCGGCAAGACTGGTGCCGAGCACTGCGTTCAGCTTCCTGAGGGCATTCCAAATCTATGTAGATGCTAATGACTCTCAAAGCAAAAGTGAAGTTTAAGGAAGTAATGCGATCCAATGCGAACACAACATTCATGGTTGCTGCGCATCGTCATGATGGTTTTGTGGTGTTTGTTGTGCCGGGGGCATGATTCGCTCCTGCCTATTCTTGATCAAGCCAGCTGCCATTACAGCCATGACCCAGCTACCAACCACCAACGGGCGGCCGCGGACTCGTGCAAACTCGACGAGATAGCAGCAGCACGATGCTCTTTTGAATAATTAACCATCGAACTCTCGGCCCTCCTCTCGATATCGTCTGGTGGGCCTGCGCAATGGCCGCCAAGCCCGAGCGAACACCTGAAACCCACCTCCAACGTCTCGACCCTCATGCGCCTCAGGCAAGCTGTGCGACAGCACCCTTAGGAGCTAGCTCAGTCGCCACAATGAAACACTGACACATGTCACCGATCTTCATAGCAGACTTCTCAGGGCTTCATGGGAATCGATCAGAATGTGGTGTGCATCCAAGCCGATGGCACTATGTACAGAGGGTGGATTTGCCACGCAGCCATATCATTACTATTGATGCTCAAAGTAGGAGAAGCCATAATTTTGCATCGGGTGCTCCCATGCCTTCAACGAATATAGCCACGACCGCAATCTTGGTCGATCCCCAGGTCTCACACCCCAAACACTGCCCACGTTTGAATGCCCATGACAGGCCGCGACAACCCTCCTTCCAGCTTCCAGCTTGTGTAGAGGTCAGTAAGCGCCGCGTCTATGCCTTATGCGACGCATAAAAACAAAATATGGGTGGAGTAGATCTACTGGTCCACCGGCGTAGGAGACCTGCAGCTGATGGCCGCAGCGTTTGTGATTCTTCGGTGCACTGCACAAAGCGGTTTCACTAGTTATAGGTTCATGTATTAAGGACTTTTACTTCTGAGTCCGCCGGAGGTGTGGGTGAAGTACGTAGTTAGGTTTACTGTGGGTGATATAGAGGTGCGAGAGGACAAGACCTGAATACCGGTTCTGCTGCCTGATCGATGCGGACACCAGTTCGCTCTGCTCGTTGACTAGTTCTTCCACACTCGTTTGAATCACTTACAAGTGATTGTGGTGCGATATGGCGGACGCACCCTATCGGCTAGATCCCAAATATGCGCCGGACGCTGAGCAGGCACGACAGGATGTCATGGTCGGCGTTTCTGTGGTCATGACGTTCATTGGAGGTATTTCAACCATATTTTGATTCCGCGCCAAAGCCACCACTGACAGGCAATAGTAACTTGCGTTGCGCTCCGAGTGTACACGCGCGGCTTCATTGTGAGAAACATAGGCATGGAGGACTGGACCATGATCGCAGCCGCTGTACGTTTCATTGCGCCATACGAAGAATGCTGTCGACTCACGAACACAAGTCTTTAACGATCGTTTTCTTGCTCGAGCTGATAGTCGGTGCAAAGAAATTCAAACTGGGTTTCAGTGGCATGTCCATGACACCTGAGCAGATGGTCAGCAACATACAGGCACGCCACTCATAGCTCATGCTTCCTAGACTTTGCTGATAGTCGCAGCTGATTCTCGCCGTTATTGTTGTCTACAAGCTAGTAGTAACACTCATTAAGGTATCCATTCTGATGATGTACCTTCGGCTTGGTATGGCACGCACTGCGCTTCTTTGTCCTGTGTGCTGATCAAACCGCAGCCGTCAACCAGACCTTCGAGCGACTCTGCAAAGGCACCATGGTCCTTCTCGTAATCGCCCAATTCATTGTCATTACCGTTGTTCTCGCACAGTGCAAGCCATTGTATAAACTCTGGGACTTTAATGGCCAAGTTCAGGGACATTGCATAAACGCAAATGCGTTCTACCATGGTATGTAACTTGAACCCAACTTCATTTTGACAAACTGACCAACGCCAACTAGCCACGTCCGCCTTTCACATCATGATGGATATTTGGATCTTGGTCCTTCCGCTAAAACTCATTATGCGCATTCCCCGTCCACCTCGCGAGAAAGTAGCCCTCTTCGCGATTTTTGGTCTCGGCGTGATTTCAACCATTGCATCCATCAGTCGTCTTCAATCTCTCCGTATCTTTACGCTCTCCAATGATCCGTTTTATGACTCCTTACCAATCAACACCTGGTCCATGGTCGAGGTCAACATCGGCATTCTATGTGCTTCAATCCCGACGTTGAAGCCACTCGTTTCAAAAGCCCAGAGATATCGCACAAAGAATGCACTACTGAAGCACAATCCCAAAAAGGTTGGGGGCGGCGAATGGCACGGTGAAAGCAAGGTCGCCATTCTCAAAACTGGAAAAGACATGTTAATCAGTCTGCACCCTGCCACAATGAAAGGTGGTGACACCAAGTCTTTCGATGAAGAGTGGGAACTTGATGATCGGCCGCCGCCAGTGCCACCGAAAGATGACGTCTTTGTACCTCAACACAGCCCACCTCCAACATACCCGGGCATGGCATACAAGAAGATTTAAATGCATAAATTATGGAAATTATATTATCGTTCCAGGTTACATCGGGCTCTCACCTTGGTTTGTGATGAGAACTCCTGCGCGAATATGCGCAATGCAACCCACCGTGAGCACTCACATCCTCGCCGACAATGGCCACCCGTTTCGCAGAGAATTCGTCGATGATTACCCCAATTTTGGTCTGCTATCCGGCTGACATGCTATAATTCGATCTCTACAGTAACATCGTACTTTCACCACTAAGAATGTTTGCTCAGCAATACGAGACGGTGTCTCTGTCGAGGTTCAAATGCCCAAGTGAAACCTAACCTTTCACATACTCGAGGCCCTGTTATTACTCCGTCTGCCAGAACTACTGCCCAAATGGATAAGAAGTGCTCATTTAAAAACCGTGGCCTTGACAATTGGACACACCAAGCAAGAGCGAAGTCCCGGACCTTACGGTTCCAGATGAAATCCAAAAGGGAAAGGAATACTGACAACGCCAAGCCGAAAATATCTTCTCTACAATTGAATTTTCCGAAAGAATATCGTACCTGGACAGTCCCGTACATGGAGGAGAACTATCTGGATGAAGAATGGCAAAAGTTGAGGCGACAGCATGCTGGGTTCCACCTCGTGCCCCTTGAAAGCTTTTGCGAATGGCTTTACAATATCTGCGCAAGGTATTCCTATTGGATTTCTAGGATCTGGACCCAACTTGTAGATCGATCAATTTGTCGTCGCAGTCAATACCAATGCCATGGAGGCTATCATGGTTGAAGATTTCCATTTATGGCATACCGCAAAACAAAGAAGACAGCGCCAGCTATCTTGGTCTTATCTTCATGTATCATTTTTCAAGTGCACGAAATTGCAATAGCTGCTACGATGGGTATTGTATGTATCAATTCGTTTCTCGAACTAAATTCGATATCTACTTAGCTCCTATGGGCCTCGAATCGTTCTCAACTGTCGCCTTTTGTTCACAAGTTTCTCACAGGCACATTTCTTTCTAGGTACCCGTACCAGTTTGGCAACGTCCTTTTCAAGGCCCCATCAGTGCTCAGCTGCAGGTCTTCAATAGCACTTGCCCATTTCAACAGCGGTCCCTCACTCCATGCAGTTCCCATGAGGGCCAGTCCAAATGGCATACCTGTACTCGAATGAACACCAGCTGGCAAGGTTATCATTGGATATCCTGCTTGTGCTGCGATTTGATACGTTTGGCCAACATCCGGAGGTACTAGCAGCGCATCTAATGGTCGTCCGTTATTGGCAAGCGCAGCGTCGATGCCCTCTTCCCGTGTGCTCCGTTGTGTGAAGGCGAGTGCTTGATAGTACGTTTCGTCCATTTCGCCTTTAGTCTCCAGCGATGCCAGAAATCCATCCTGCCCAGAATAAAATGCAGGGATACCCAAGGGCCAGGGGTTGCCGCCTTCTGTGCCATCGTTGGCATAGTTGTACGCAACAATATCCTCCAAGCTACGGATATTCGTATTCTCAAGCTCGAATAGATAGGCCTTGATATTGTTGTAGAAGTCGGTTTTGACGACGGTGTACTCTGATTCATTTGGATATCCACGCGTAGTCCCATAATCCCAGTTCCAGCCGTCAGGGGAGACTATTGTCTCGTAGTTGGGTAATTCTGTGTTATTGAGTACTGTTGCACCTGCTGCTTCTACTAAAGATATTATTGAAAGTAGCTGCTTTTGCTGTTCGTCACTTGCGTATACCCAGAAGCTGTCCCAAGGCAAGCCAAACGTCGCGTTCTGGAGAGCAAACTTGTCGCTAAGGAAGTGCATGTACCCACCAGCAGGTGTTTTACCAATCTGAGCGGCGGTGTAATTGTCCCGTGCATCAACGCCATAGATGGCGTCAAAGGCATACGCAGCGTCTCGTACAGTTCGACCGAATGTACCCACGCTGTCTTGGTGAATGCTCTCAGGGATTACTCCAGCCCGAGACGTCAGGCCAACCGTGGGTTTAATGCCAACTAGAGCATTGCGCATTGCTGGGTTGATGACACTGCCATCTGTTTCTGTGCCTATTAAACGTCAAAAATTATTGAAAGGTACAGAGGCGCATGTCTAGGCACTTCGATCTTATCAAACAGGATACAGCAACTTCGTGGAATTAGACGGAATAGGCGGCCTCGACGTACCTAGCGAAAAGGGAACAACATTGGCCGCCACAGCCGCAGCGCTACCCGAGCTGCTTCCACCAGGATTCAGAGTCAGGTTATATGGGGACCTCGCTTGGCCACCTCTCGGTGAGTAGCCTTCCGAGTAATTATTGGACCGCATATCAGCCCACTCCGACAATGTTGCTTTGCCCATCAGCAGCGCACCTGCTTGCCTCAGCTTCGCAACCACATGCGCGTCTCTTGGTACTACACTCCCCAACAGCATCCAGCTACCCGCTGTTGTCTCCATCTGGTCTTTCGTGGCAATGTTATCTTTGACGAGGAAGGGTATGCCATGCAGCGGCCCTCGCAATCGCCCTGCCTCGCGTTCGGCATCGAGGGCAGCAGCAATATCGTCGGCATCTGGATTCAGCTCTATAACTGAATTGATATACTCATCGACTTGTCGAACTCGTCTTAGGTAGCATTTGAGCAGGCCAACAGATGTGAGAGTGCCATTGCTCATGTAACTTTGCAGCTGGTCAATCGTGGCCTCTTCCAGCACGACACCCTTACATGTCGGCATAGGAAAGAGAGCTGGGGAATTCGCAGCATTTTGTGGAGGAAAGTAGAATGGGTAAGGTTGTTGTAGCGGATCTATGTTCAGGATGGGTGACGAATTCTGGTGTGTTTCGCAGAGCACACATGCCGCAACGCTAAGAGCAAGAACTCGTCTCAAAGCTGGAAAAATCATCACAGAGGCTGTCGCGTCGATGAAGGTGCTAGCAAGACCATGGAAGGAACCTGAAAGTATCCTTTAGACGCGGGCACGGCGATACTTGTAGCTGCATATACGCGTCTCAACCTGCTTGATATACGGCCGGGACGCACGGCCTGCAAATACGTACCCCGCTTCTGCCCGGTGTGATGAGCGCACGAAGGACGTTGGGGTACAGGTCTGTGAAAGTCGGTGTCCATTGATTTCGCATCATTGAGGTGGAATGGCCGTCGCACTGAACCAAAATGCAACTCTACAGACGTACAACAAGGCACGTCAGTTTTGCTAATTAGCGAAGGTGGGCTATGATTTTGTGGTCCTGATGCTCAATTCAGACAGGAAGACAACTAGATCTTGTCTGGATTCGATTAATATGTCGAGTGTGCTCTAATAATACACAACACAACTAGCTGTTGAATGCGGCTACTTGTGGACCCTGCGTGCCCGTGAAGGCTGAAATCGCGATGACACGCCCGACTAGCACGAGTGAGCTCGAATCGTTGCGGACTCCTCACTAGCGCAGCAGCTAACACCCCATTAACTTTGGAAAAAATGCTTCCTCTATGATAGGGAAATCGAGTAGGCCGGGACGATCGACCCGACTTTGTCATGTTCCCTTTCATTGTGATCCCTCACATATACAGCCTGTAGGCCTGTGGTGTTGCTGAATGACGACTGTAAGCCTTGGTGTAAGGATCTTGTGCTTTTGGTCTCTGCGATCTTTATCTCCCTACCTTCAGCATTATCTTCACTATCATGGATAGAGTATTTCCACGATTGTAGCAAGTGGTCACTGCCTATGTTGTCTTGCTGCTGTGCCCTTGGCACGGCATCGGAGGGTCGGCGAGGCACAACGACTCACTCGACAATGGCGAACATAGATAGGGTAAGCCATAGCAAGATACCGTGAGTGAGAGCGTAGTGGTGGAATTAATGGCAGATATGATAAGCAGAGAGTCATGAGGTGAGCTTATTGGCGCTCTGTAGCAACGGCCGCTCCCTGAAGCACATCTGCTTCTAGAACATCTTCTCTCCTGCTCTCTATACGTTGCGATGCAGTATCTCAGTGTGCAAAAACGTCTGGGCATCTCCTTGTCTGTGGTATCACTTGTCCACGCCGGATAGTGTGGCTTGTAGATCATGAAAAGAATATGATGTGAAGGGAGCCTTTCCCCGCCTTTGACCACACCACTTGAAGAATCGAACACCGTTCATTTGCTCCACTTCTTTCCATGCTTGCGTCGCCAAGAGGTGCTGGTAGGCAGCCACGTCTCACGAAATTCGAAGTTAAATGCACAGCCCTCTCTTCAGCCTGCTTGAGCTATTTCTTGCTCAGCCTGGCCGACACGCATCTTCCTTCACTTGTCTTATTGAAGCTGATCACAAGATTGAACAAACTTCTTATCGCCGCATACTTTTCATCGTTGCAAGATATCCGACTTGTGGTACCTCTCCTATAGCTAGCGCATATCATCTTGGATCATAGGCTGTATAGCTGGGGTATTCCATGTTCACTGCTAGCTTTGCTTTTCCTCATTAAGGTATGTGAACCTGTCGTGCGGAAGAGCCCGTTATTTACCTATAAGATTTAACATGGTTATAATTAGCCTATCTTTAGTGCACATACTCGATACGCACACACTTAACCTGCAAAATTCCTTCACGCATAGCAATACAGCAACTGCTTCATTTTGAGTCGATCACACAGCCTTTATATTTGCCCCCGCGTACCTATTCAAATTTCATCCAGTCGCTTCGCTTCAATCTATGTCAATCAAAGTGACATTTACTTACGCTAGTACGACTCTTCGCCAGAAAGTAGAAAACCCCTACTTCCAGTACGTTGTATATCCATACTGTTGTTCTTATTCAATGGTAAGGACTGATAGTATTCTAGCTCCGATTCAGGCAGGACAATTAATTGTTCCAGATCACATTCCCAAGCTGACAATGGACCGTTTTGAGTACCAGCCAATAGACCTCCAGGACAGCCACTCCTTTCGGCTTGTTCGACTTTATTACGGGGATTATAATCCTATCCAATGCGAGCTGTTCGATGCATGGCTTGATGATAAAGATAGTATCATTGAGTACGACGCTTTGTCGTACAGATGGGAAGATGAATTCAAATCATCTGAAATAGAAGTCAACGAAAGAAAGATGTTAGTCACAGAGAACTTGTCACTAGCATTACTGCGCTTGCGTTACCGAGATCGAGATCGGATCTTATGGGTCGATGCCATTTGTATTAATCAGAGTAATGACATGGAAAAGGGACATCAAGTACAACAGATGGCGTCTATCTATAAAAGAGCTGAGCAAGTTGTTGTCTGGTTAGGCCAGTCTACTTATGAGACAGACCTCGTATTCCGCCACATGTGCCAGTTAGAGAAAGAGGCACTCGAACATGCATGCAACGATTGGCAAGCCTCGGATCCCCGGTGGCAGAATCTTTGGGTTATTGTAAAGCGCCTATTGCTTAACTCACAGTCCCTACTAAGTGACAATCAGCCCTTACTTGACGATGCATGGAGCGATTTGATAGGTACCTGTTTAAGAGTCCTCTTAAATCGGACTTGGTTCAGAAGGGTTTGGATTATTCAAGAAGTTGCCAATGCACGGTCAGCTAGAATTATATGTGGCGCTGAATCAGTCTCCGCGCGTATTTTTGCCATCTTTCCATCCATAGTAGGAATCATACCAGACCCACACTGCCAAGCGGTACTAGAAATAATGCCAGGACCTTCCAGGAAGCATTCTTGGTGGACAAAAGACCGAGATCTTTATACACTGTTGCAAAAGTTCAAGGGGAGCGAAGCAACTATACCGAGAGATGTTATTTACGCCTTGCGGAATATATCATCAGATGTCTCGGGTAGTGATATTTTGATTCCAGATTATGAAAAATCCGAGGAGGAAGTCGTTCGCGATACCGTTGCATTTCTTCTTGGCTTCCGATTCCGGGATAATGTACAGTCCTACTTGCCTCTATGGACTTTGTCAATTTTTTTGCAGAGTTTAGATTCCTTAGCCAAGGCGTTGTGTGTTTGGGCTATAGATAATGGACAGACTGGAATTATCAACCAATTGCTCTACACAGTCGGGAGTCCTGTTGGCTTGAAGGGTAATCACGCACAAATGCTGCTATGCTGGGCGGCAGAGACTCAGCATAAGGCAGAAGTCAAGTTTCTACTCGACACAGGCAAAGTCGACGTTAACCTGAGTGACCAGAATGGACAAACCCCGATAGATATAGCTATGCAGTACGGCTATGCGGCTATAGTTCAGCTTCTACTTAACACAGGCAAGGTCGATGTTAATCAGAGGGACCAGAATGGATAAACCCCGATAGATATAGCTATACAGTACGGCCATGCAGCTATAGTTCAGCTTCTACTCGACATAGGCAAAGTCAACGTTAATTTGGCAGATTTCTATGGACAGTCGCCAATACATATAGCTACAAATCACAAACGTGAGGCAATAATCAAGCTGCTGCTTGACACAGACAAGATTGACGTAAACTTGAAGGATAACCAGGGGCGGGCGCCGCTATATCTAGCAGTACAGCACGGCCATAAGGCAATAGTTGAGCTACTGCTCAACACAGGCAAGGTCGACGTTAATTTGGCAGATTATTATGGACAATCGTCAATACATGTAGCTGTAAAGTACAGGCATGAGGCAATAGTTAAGCTGCTGCTTAGCACAGGCAAGATTGACATGAACTTAGAGGAGGACGAAGGACGGAAACTGCTATTGTTGGCGGAACGAAACGGAGACCGAGCAATCATTAAGCTACTACATGAGGGGGGCAAGGTTACGGGCGGAAGCACATAGATCTAGTCGATATATCATTATTCTAGACCAAACCCCTTGATTCACAGAAGCAACTCTGCACCGATCGAGTACCGCATTATCAGTCATATTGTCAATCGTTTCGCTGAACGGTCCTAACTGCCGCTTTTGAGGGCCTGTAATTCTGCTTACTGATGGATATCTAAGTGCATCCGATTTGAGGAGCAATACCTCGAGCAGTTCCAGCATGAATCCGAGTGCTGAAGGGCATGCGGCTTGAGGAACAAGCAATCCGGTTGTTTCCACTGGGCAGAAGATGGGTGCATCGACGTATCCCCCCGTAGCATTCGGTTCTATTGCTCCTCAGCCAGTCTTGGCTTATGTTCACATACTTACACTATCACTTATGCGCAGTAGTATGTTCAGCATTAAAATGCTTTCCGAACGAATCGTAATGTATGTAAAGTAATGATGTATGGTAGAGCTGCTTTGCAACGTATCCTCGGTAATTATAACATACTGCTTCTATTCTTCTACTGCTTTAACAATTCTTGATTGAAAGTCATGGCCAACATGGCCGTGCCAAACTCGTCAACGTCAGCAGGTACCGCTTCGTCAAAGAGCCTCACACACTCGAAGCGATGCAAAAAGGCCACATCCCTTCCCATGTAGTGCTTCTCCCACTCGGTGGCGCTCGCGGCATTCCAAAGGCCGCTGCGGTTCGTGTACATGATGCCGCCGGGGCAGGAGGCCCAGCGCTGCTGCATCATAGTGAAAACGGTGGAGATGCTAGCGGCGATGACCCAGGTGCGGCGGATGCTCTCTGTCAAGATCCACAAGTACCACTGTTGCTGCAAGGAGGTGGACGGGCCTGGCAGACAACCGACTAGCTGTGTGGCAATGGCTTGGGTGTTTGAGAATGCCTTTGCGGCTGAGTGGAGAAGCTTGCCGTTCCACCTATCATAGACAGCCATATGGCCTTGAGCGACGTAGCGGGAGCGAATGTCGCCGTCGAAGAGGCCGATAATCTGGTAGACCATGAGCGCGTGCAGCCTTGCCAACTGCGTGAACAGATCAATATCTTGCCCCCGTGCGTCAGCCCAATCTGCTGCGCCAGCCCTGTCCGGTACAGCCCCATAATCCCGGAGCAAATCATTGGACCTCTCCTCTACAATGTGGAGGACAGTGTCAGTGTTTGCGGGCGTTCGGTGGATATAGCTCGCCAATGTGGCATACGCAACCTGCACGCACGCCGGGAAGTTCGCACTGTACAGAAGGGAATGGATAAAAGGGTTGCTGCCTGTGGCTACCCAGCGTTCGAACCAAGACCGCACCATCGCCACGTATTCCGTCATGGTCGATTTGCCAACGATCGCAGCGGCCGAGGTGTCTACTTTATAGGATATCCTCCACGTCTCGGGCGCAAGGAACCAGTCTGCCTTGGTCGCCGGCACACTGGACGTCTGAATAAGAGACGATGGGTCATCGAAGTCACTGTCTATGAGTGGGAATGCCAGGTCCAAGATGAGGTCGTCTGCAGGAATCAGGTTTGTGGCGGAGGATGATGTGATGCCCGAGAACTCAGCGAGCAGTTCATCCGCCATTCTCGGCGCCGGACCTCTCAACGCATCCGATAGCAATGGCCGAGACGAGCCAGCTGCTCTGCTTCTTGACGGCGGATAGACGCAGGGCCTGCCGCTCGCCGCACATCGTGCGCACGACGGCGTCTGCCTGCCGCATCTCCGCTTCGACCTTGCGCAGGCACTGCAGGCATTTGCTTCCGTGTGGGGCGGCATGATCAAAGGACAATTCTTTTGGAGCCCATTTTGAGGGCAAAACTGGTTCTGCCATCTTGTCGGCGGCAGAAGTCAAGGCGAATCCTACAGGTACTTGTTTGTCATCAACCAGATGCATTCCCACGCTCATTGGACAATCGCCCGCACGCTAACCCGCCCGGTGGGAGCCTACTCCGCAATGCAAGACAACATCCATTCCTGGAGGATCACCATCGGGGACAAAGAGCCTCTCATTGACGAGGCGACATGATCCAATGGCATAGAGGCATTTGCAGTTTTAGTGCAGTCTTTAAAGGCCATGCGATCATCATCTCACCATGGCTACACTACTTCACAACATTACCTTTACGGGCGAAGACATTGCTCAGCCCTCAAGACAAGACAATATACTTGAAGCCGCACCCCAAATGCGATCTACTTAAAAGACCGCAGCGAACTAGAACCTATGAATATTCGGGTAAAGTGGACACCAACTTGTCCGCGGGCTAGCTCTCAGGATTCCGCACCGATGATACAAGGTGGCTCTGTGTAAATATATAAGAGGACTCCAACGCAGACTTTCAATCCATATCATCATTCAGTACTTACTCTGCTTTGCATTCCACAACACTTCACCCCCCTAGCAACAACACTTCTCAAGCTCTACTCCACAAACTTTAGATCACCATGACCTCTGACAATGACGACGGCACCTCCACTGACTTCACCGCCACTATCCACAGCAAACCATACCCGGCAATCTCTCCTAACAAGCCAATTCTGAGCCAGGCGGGCAAAACTGTCCTTATCACCGGCGGCGGGACCGGCATCGGCAAAGCCGTCGCATTGAACTTCATCCTCGCCTCCGCCGCGACCGTCATTATCATTGGACGCCGTGTATCCAAGCTCCAAGAGGCCGCAGAAGAACTTGAGTCTGCCGGGAAGCAGGCCGGGAAGGCAGTCAATATCATTGCCAAGAGCTGCGACGTTACGGACGATGAGGAAGTCCAGCGTCTATGGGATGGCCTGGCGAAGGAAGGCGTGCACGTGGATGTGCTCGTCCTCAATTCTGCTGTGTTCTCGCCACCACAGACCATTTTCGAGATAGGCACTGCAGAGGTGTGGACCATGTTCGAGGCCAACGTGAAGGGGCCCCTCCATTTTGCGGAGCGTTTCCATAAGCAGCACTCGGAAGGACCTCCAAAGACAAAGGTAGGCCTAGGTTTCGTATCCTGCCGTGCCGTCAGGTCCAAGAGCTAACGAGGTGTGCGCATAGTATCTCGTCAATGTCTCCACTGCCGCTATCCACATGCGTGGTCATCCGCTTGTGGATATACGCCCGGCCTACAGCCTTACCAAGGCCACCGGCACCCTGATGATCCAGGTCCTCGCCGATCGGATCCCCGCTGAGGAAATGCAGATTCTTAGCTACCACCCGGGTATGGTGTATGGGCCTACATGGGAAGAGCAGGGGATTCCCAAAGACGCGTTCCCTTTCGATGATGGTAAGTCCCTCCCAGCACGAATCTTCGTAGTCACTGCAGCTCCCATCTTTTCTATTGCGGATATCAATACGATGCATTCATAAAGGACAGCTCGATACAAAACGCCCTTGGAGACTATCTTAACTAATTTCATTGAACCTTTTAGCAAACCTCCCCGGCGCGTTTGCAGTCTGGGCCGCGTCCAAGGAAGCAAGCTTCTTGCACGGCCGTTATGTGTTCAGCTCCTGGGATGTGGAAGAGTTGGCGAATAGCGAGACCATTTCGCGCCTAGAAGCGGATCGCGACTACCTTAAGATAAGCGTCAAGGGTTTACAGTGGGGGAGAAAGATCTGAGTGCTGGTAGTGCTCGGTTACTTCATAGTGGATTCGAAAGGCGAGGAAAATAGATTCCTAGCATAGATTTAGGCTTCTAGATGGGTCAAGTAACTAGCTCCTAGGTAGAATATACAATATCAAAGGTCAGAAAGTTACATTAGTCTCTTCTTCTTTTTGATAATAACGGTAAAGCTGGATTATGTTACTTAAATACGAAGATGAAAAGTGTGTTAATTGGTTTAGAAGTGAATAGAATACTGTTGTGCCGGTGCACAGTGTGATCATGTGGTTTGCATAAGGATAGAGATTCAACCGGAAATCTACTAGGACACACCACACATACAAGAGACACACGAAAGACAGGACAATTACAACTCAATTCACTTATCTTTCTTTACCTGAGATAACAGCTCATTACTTTAATTACCTAATATAAGTCTCTACTGAAAGGAAGGCCTTAGTCTCTAGCTGGAGCTCTGCATGAAGAACTGTAGCTTAAGAAACACTTTCATTTCACAGGGAGTGGGTATGAGGCCAAGTCACAAGTAGATTGTTATTGCACATAGATTCTCGTATTCCGCGATACTAAGGCACCCAAGATATCCGGTGGGTGGCTTGGGTTGGAGGGCCGCGGACAAGCGGTACGAAACAATAGTACAAACAGCTTTATTTGTGGCGAGAAGTGAGAATGACGAAACGCGTGGCATTGGTTTGCAAGAAAGAAGCTCGGTAAACTCCCTCGAAAGCCCTGGATCAGTTGCTTAAAATGAGCCATTTCCCTTAAGGTCCTAGAGTAGCTCCTAAAGAGCGTATGCACTCTGACGGTGCCGAACCGCAAGCTTTGCTGTTGGACTTGCCATCAAACTAAATCCGATGCGGCGCGGTTCAATATCACAGCCTGGAACCAGCTTGAAGTCATAGTTCATCAACATGTGCGACAACGCAATCTTGATTTCTTCGGCTGCAAAGAATCGACCTGGACAAGCATGCAGCCCGAAGCCAAAGCCCATGTGATCTGCGGTAGCGCTGACGACCTGGGCGCGATTTTCCTGACCTGGCGTCTGTCGCATGCGCAGAAATCGATAGCCATCGAAGGTATTTGCATTTTCATAATACTTTTCGTCCCAATGTCTCTGTGCAGATACCAATGTCATGGTGTTCTTTGGAATCCTCACACCGTCCGAAAGAGTGATGTCAGCTACGGTGAAGCGGCGCATACTTGCTAGTATTGAATCAGCGTGATTGAATAGCCTTGGACTTTGAATATACCATACCTACTGCGATGGGCTTTAAGCGTTGACTTTCCTTCAGCACACTGTCCATTAATTTTAAATTGTACAAGGAATTCTTGTTCCATGTCCCGTTGGCAAGCACAGTCGTGATCTCAGCACGCAAAGCCTCAATGAGTGTAGGATCCTTCGCTATGTCTAGTGTGACTTGAGTGAAGAAATCAGTGGTACTGTGTAGAGCTGCGGTCGAAAGGGACAGCTGAGCACACACTGGATCGTACTCTGCTGAGAACTCCTGAGCCAAATCTTCGATCCAGCTGATGGCATCGTTGAATTCTGTCTTTTCCCCCCTTTCCGCTGCTTCAGCCTTTGCTTTACGCCTCTTTTGGAGCACCGGTCCGATAAGCTTACGTGCCTCTTCTACGAGGGCTCGGGAAGCGGTGCAGTGTGGTAGAAACCATTGAACAAGAGGCCTTAGCAAAGAGGGCCAGAACCTCAGTTCTTCCACCGCACGAAAAGCCACAACTGAATAAGTCGATGTGATTCGGAGCCAGTCTGGGTCGCGGCAAAGCTCCTCACCAAGAAAGATCCGGGAAGTAACGCGTGCCATCATATGAAGGTTGTTTTGTCGCATATTAATCTCATGCCAGTCTTTGCTATGTTTAGCATGCCATATGGGTCGTTCTAGCTCTACCAATGGGAACACTAACTTTTGCTCGTACCATAGAGGTCTTGGAGCGCTGCTACGCATTCATCAGACACAACCTTTGTGACTCGCATTAACTGCTGCGTGAGCTGATGTCGCGCAACGAGTTTCATGATTTGCGTCTCTTTTGAACCAGCACTGAACCCTTGCAATCCGGGTAGATGTGCGTAGAACCACTACATGGATATTAGTGTAGAGGAACGATGGGTTTTGGACCAAACTCTAACCTTATAGGTCGCTTTGGTGAAGCTGAACCTATTATCATTGCGAATTTCATGGGCATACTTAGGTGGGAGGATTGTAACCTCACCGAAGTCAGACGTCAATCGAAATGGCTTGCCCGGAACGCTCTCAAAGCGGTCCGTGATTATCTTGTAGGCATTTTTCATAAACTCCTTCTTGGTACGAAGAGTTGAAATCTCAAAAGTTTTTTTTCCATTGACAAGGTCAAAGGGCGGCTTTTCTGAGTAGAGAGCGAGGTAAGCAAGTACCACGATACCGATGAGTGATATAGTCGAGACGAGTGACACTTGCATAGGCTGTGAAGAGCCATACATTGGCGCCGTGTGGCTCAGGTTGTAAAACATCTTTCGAAGACAGAAGTGACATGTCACCTCGAAGGGTCA
The DNA here is from genome assembly GCA_020747015.1 of Pyrenochaeta sp. MPI-SDFR-AT-0127. NCBI lineage: Eukaryota > Fungi > Ascomycota > Dothideomycetes > Pleosporales > Cucurbitariaceae > Pyrenochaeta > Pyrenochaeta sp. MPI-SDFR-AT-0127. The sequence goes on along the minus strand of JAGTJM010000013.1, from coordinate 570,564 downwards.
AATTAACGTGAGAAAGATCACAAGTTGAACTTCAGGGCGACGGGTAGGCGGGCCAAGGAAAGTATCCGTCAATCGCCAAGATATTAACAACTGCCCACATTCTCAAGCAACAAGGCACAACGCGCGTTTGACAGGCTAGCTTTAGGACTAACCCAAGTGACGGAGCCACTCCGCATTGTCTCAACGGTTGAATCGGCGATACCTCCAAATATGCTCATAGTGAAATATTTCGACTAGTCTGCAAGAACCCCCTTATGCACAATCTCCGACATCTGAATACGACTGAAATGAACGAACATGATACACGATCCGAAAAAGCCATCCTCGTATGTTTGGATACTTACCTTTCCAACTGCAAAGCATTGAACTGCCGAGAAACCCACTAAGATTGGGCATCAACCATGATGACATTATGGCACATGGGAACTTTTACCGCCGCAAGTGCGGTCTGAGAAGTACACAAGTAAGATTCCTATCAATATGGAAGCGAGGTATAGGCAAATTGAAGCTGAATCGACATATAAGCAACGATAGTTCGCAACGTTTTGGACAATTTCCAAATTTTCCAACTACAATTCATCGAGCAAACCTAACATATTTTCTGTACAAAGCATGAATCACGGGGGTGATATGCTGAATGAAGAGGCACGCTCGCTAATTCGACGCTTACACGAGGCATATCATCCAGTCTATGGCTTCAGCACAACCAGCTGTCAGATTTATGACACCGCTTGGGTGGCAATGATTTCAAAGATAGTGGATGGACGACGTCTTTGGCTTTTCCCTGAAAGTTTTCAGTATCTACTGGAAAATCAGGCCGAGGATGGAAGCTGGGGTCAGCACCCAAGGACCAAGAGTGTCGGAGTTGTAGATACAGCAGCTGCACTCCTCGCCCTCCTACGTCACGTGAAAGAGCCATTACAACTACAGTATCCCTCACCAAGCGACATGCACCAACGAATCGATCGAGCGAGGAAGTCTCTATGCGCACAACTCGCCATGTGGGACGATATCATGATGACGAACCACATTGGTGTAGAACTCACAGTGCCGGCTTTACTAACCTATCTGAAGTCCGAAGATAGCAGCTTATCATTCGATTTCGAGAGCAAAGAGCTTCTCATGAGCATGCGTACAGCGAAGCTTGCTCGGTTCAATTTTGAATCATTCTACCAGAGGAAGCCATCGTCAGCTATCCACAGCCTAGAGGCTTTCGTTACCCAAGTCGACTTTGATAAGGTGGCGCACCACCTTTTCAATGGTTCAATGCTTGCTTCTCCATCATCAACTGCAGCATATCTTATGCATGCTTCGTCATGGGATGATGCGGCCGAAGGTTACCTTCGACACGTATTCAGCGCAGGTGCTGGCCAGGGTGGTGGTGGGATACCAGGCACACATCCCACGTCGTATTTTGAGTTTAATTGGGTCCGGCGCTTTCGTTGTACCCTGTTAGAACACTTCTCTGACGCCAGTGCAGGTCATAGCTACCTTACTGCAAGCCGGATTCACCACTTCCGACCTCAATTGTCGTGAGCTTCACAGCATCGCCAATATCATCATCAGTGGGTTCCAAGGTGACCATGGAGTGCTTGGATTCGGTAAGTTAGAGCAAGCCAGCGTAAACGGTTTTGAAATACGGTTTCGGCTAACGGATACTAGCGCCTCGTGCGATCGACGTTGACGATACAGCGAAGGGTCTACTTGCATTAAGCCTACTTCAACTAGATGCAGATGTTAGCGCTGCTCCGATGATCAGCATATTCGAGGCCGAGGACCATTTCCGGACGTTTCTTGGAGAGCGAGACCCAAGTTTTACTTCAAACTGTCATGTCTTACTCGCTCTATTACATCGACAAGACAAAGCGAAGTACCTGCCACAGATAATAAAAACCGCTAAATATCTATCAAATGTCTGGTGGGACTGCGATGGTGAGGTCAAAGACAAATGGGCAAGTCTGAATCACTTGATGCATCCTCGATGACGACGCTTACGCCACTAGCATTTAAGCCATCTTTACCCAACAATGTTACTAGCACAGTCCTTCACTGATCTCCTCCATCAAGCCACCGAAGATTCAGCCATGTATGCCGTGTTCGATTCAGAACTACTGTCGAAAATTTCCATTTGCTTGTTCCAAGCTTGTTTTAGGACGCTACTGCGACAGGAGGACGACGGCTCCTGGAACGGCCAACCAGAAGAGACTTCATACGCTATTCTGACAATCGCCCAAGCCACACACCTAGTAGTCTTCCGGGATCTACTACCACAAATCGAACTGGCTATTCGCCGAGGCAAAGCTTTCTTGGCCTCCGGTAGCTGGGTAGTGCCCGATCACTACTGGACCTCAAAAACAGCCTATCGAGTCGCATTCGTAGCAGACGCTTACCAATTGGCTGCTGCGAAAATAAGCACAATCATAGTCGATAACAAGCCTGCAAATGTGGGGCAATTTCTAGACTTAGCACCCTTGTTGAGTCGTATGGACAAACATCTTGAAACCGTCCGCCAGACTCAGTTTTGTGCGTCGATGCCATCTTGGGAGGTAAATGCGTCACTAGTCGAATCCGCCCTGTTCGTCCCACTTTTACGTACTCGTCGACTAGAAGTATACGACAGAGACCACATGGGTGTCAGCAAAGACACCTATCTGGATCTAATACCATTCACGTGGATTTTATGCAATAATCGAACACGCATGTTTACATCTGCAGAGTTCTTATTCGAGATGATGATGATCTCAATGCTCGGATACCAGACAGACGAGTTTGTTGAGGCGGTGGCAGCTCCAGCATTTGCTGACAGCATTGGAGAATTGCATGAGCTCATTGATAGCATTTTCCATGCTGAGATCACCATGCTCGATCATACGGACAAAGAGCATTGGAAGCAAGACTTTGTCATACCTGCCTTCGCAGACTTCGTCACTGACCACCACCATGGTCATGAAAAGGGCGATAAGCCCCTGCAGATACGCATGTTTCCTTATTTCAAAGTCGAAACAAGATCAGAATTACGCTGCAACGCTTCATTCACTATGTTTTAGGACATAGAAATGTCGGCAGGGCGAGTATCCGCGATCAAACCACCCTTCGGGCTGAACTCAAAGCGTTTCTGCACGCACATGCCGTCCAAGCGCAGGACAACGCCAGTCGCGCCATTATCCATTCTCCGGGCCGTTCCTTCTTTGAGTGGGTCCGAACTACTGCAGCCGACCATGTCGCATGCGCATACTCGTTTGCGTTCGCATGTTGTCTCATATCTGCCTCGATAGGCACTGGACACGCGGCGTTCCCAACAGTAAAGGAAAATTATCTAGTTCAGGCCACCACTCGCCACATGGCAACAATGTGTCGAATGTGCAACGACTTTGGTTCAATTGACCGCGATCTTGCAGAAGGCAATACCAACTCTGTAGATTTCCCAGAGTTCGCCGGAGAATCGTCCATGGCGGCCAAGAAAAAAGCGTTGGCAGAACTGGCTGACTTCGAGCGTTGCTGTCTGTTTCTGTCAATTGATCGATTGAGAGAGGAAGCCCTTCAGGCACAGATATCCTCTGGACTGCTTTTCAATTTCAATATAAGGAAAGTAGAGGTGGTACGATTCTTCGCAGATGTGACCGACTTGTACGACCAACTCTATCTTGTGCGCGATTTGTCAAGCACCATGCAACAAAACAGCAATGGAGCGCACGTGTCAATGCACTGAGAAAGAATGAATTTGCCAATGAGCCGTAGCAGACACCTGTAGATAATCACTACGAATTTTTGGAGGTGGCTAGTGTCTAGGACTTATGTCGGGGGGATGCTTTGTCAATGCTAGTAGTTCTCACGTTTATCTCGTATTTGTACTGCTTCTGCGTTAAAAAGGATCCCATGATGTCTATGAGATTATGAAGTTGTGGCTAGTCTCATGCCCGATTGACTATAGAAAATATTTTCGAATCATCACTATAATGCCATTGTTGAAGCTAAGAGTGTCTACTCCGTGTTGTTGCAAGTGCGGGCTAATACACATATCAAGATTTCGCTTTCTTTCTATGAGACCCGCACAGATATTAACAAAGCACACAGCTGCAGTCGGCCCAACCAATTCGAATCTTTCTGCTTACAAGGGATATAACAGTTAGTATATACATACAAGGACATCCGATTTGTCTCAATACACATGCATGGCCGCCCTGTAACATCAGGCCCCTACAACTATTCTGACCAATTATGCGCTGATCTTCTCCTTTGATGAACCAAACTAGCCATGACAGGCACTATCCCCGTTCAAGACACGTATTTTTTCATTCCCGAGGCTACTCAATTTCAGAGCGCCCATGTTAGCCCTGTGATCTGGGAGCCATTCACCAATCATGTGCCACGGAGTATCATTTTGTGGGATGCCAGACTAGTACAATAGACATCGACAAACCGAAACTCTGTCTCTAGGTTGTATTCAATACAGCGATTTAGAAGAATTGAAACTTACCTCGTCATCACCTACGCAACGCAGCTACGACTGTGGAGTCTGCACCAGGAAGGCTTCACGTACACTAAAAAGCACAATCTGATCTAATCTAAGTACATCGAATAGTAGGGCGGCGAAACTCAAACAATTGTAATCGGTTGGTTATCAGACGTAACAATGAGCATAGTATACCTCTTTTCAACACCATATACCGGCGAGAATGCTGTCCAGAGTAGGCTCATTCTGCTCAGCACTTTTATTGTCCTAGCATGCTTGCTCTTCAATCTCCTGAGCAGCCGAAAGCCCCAGGTGAAAGCCCCAGTAGTTGGTTATCGTAGCTCCTTGGAACCTACATGGCTCGTCAGACTGCGCTTTGTCCGTGGAAGTCAGTCAATTCTGAAAGATGGCTACTATAAGGTCTGTCACAATATTTGGCATTTCTTTGCCCGATTTTCCTGACTTGATGCGCAGTTTAAGAGTTCTATGTTCATAATACATCGCATTGGCACTGAGGTTCTAGTCCTCTCAAATACACGCATCGAGGAGGTGCGGACAGTCTCCCACGATGTCGAAAGCTCCGTTGAGCCTTTTATAAATGACTTTGCGGGTGATTTCACATGCGGGATGGTTTTCCTACATAGCGATCTTCAGAACAGAGTTCTTCAACAGAAGTTAACGCCAACACTGGCATCGCTCGCCCCTATCATGAAGACTGAGCTTGACTTTGCTCTACGAAATGACATGCCGTATTGCGAAGGTGCAAGAACCAAAGAAATTGATTGTTCATTCTTGCTGATGCAGAAATAGAATGGGTCACCGTTGATATTATACCCGTCTTCGCGCGTATCATTGCTCGCATTTCCGCCCGCATTTTTCTCGGACCGCATCAGTCTCGTAATGACGAGTGGCTGTCGACAACAGCACAATATACGGAGAATCTGTTCATAACAGGAATGTTTTTACGCATGTTTCCAAAATACTCGCGGCCCTTTATTGCACCATTATTTCCGCCTTATCGAGCTCTACGTAGAAACGTTGCAGCGGCCCGTCGCATTATCGGTGACATAGTTGCTTCTCGTCGAGCTGAAGAGAACGGTCCCAGCAATACGCGCACGGAGCCAACAGATATCCTGCAGTGGATGATGGAAATGGCGGTCGGCGAGGAAACAGCCCTAGAGAATCTTGCCCAACGAATTCTGATTCTGAGCCTATCGTCAATTCACACGACTGCATTAACGATGACGCAGGCGCTGTATGACTTAATAGCTCATCCTGAGTATATCGAGCCAATAAAACGGGAAATCATTGAGGTGCTTCGAGAAGGCGGTGGCTGGCAAAAGACAACACTGAATCGTTTTCGGAAGCTAGATAGCCTCCTCAAAGAATCGCAGCGCTTTAATCCTGTCTTTCTATGTAAGTGTTAATGATTCATATCATACACTTTGAATGAGTCTTGATCATTCAAATAGTAACGTTCAACCGTATCCTACACAACCCAGTAACGCTCTCCGATGGCACTACCTTATATGCAGGTACACGCATCGCAGTACCTTCCCACCAGATGCTGCAAGACGTAGATCATGTTCCAGGACCCACACCACCATCTCAATTTGATCCTTTTCGCTACTCTCGCATGCGTGAGGATCCCAAGCACCCTGAGAACGCGCAAAAGTTTCTTTTTGCGATGGTCGACTCGAGCAATATGGCGTTTGGGTATGGAAAACACGCTTGTCCTGGTCGATTTTATACATCAAACGAGATGAAGATGATCTTAGCACATGTGCTTCTCAGATACGAATGGAAGTTTCCTCCGGGTCAGGGAAGACCGAGAAACTTCACGATCGATACAGACATGTACCCTGACCCTGCCGCCAGAGTCATGTTGAAGCGCACGGATATGGTGGATGATAGTGTTATCAGGCTCATCTAACATCTCTTTGAAGAGGAAGTAGTCGTATCTCATTGAGATCTTTGGCACTAGACTCATTAAAAATCTGTGCCCAATAGTCTACGTATCATAGGACCACAACAGATAAGCTGGTATCAATATAATTGGGTGCTCTATAAAGCGCAGAAGTGTATATTTCTAGAATTTCTAGTGTAATTTTACTCAGCTTCATAGCACGTTGAAGGCATACTCCTTCTACCTATATCCAGAATTTAATAATGCCTTAAATGCTTTATTGGGGACGAAAATAGCTAGCTCTCGCACTGCTAAAATGCTTTGCGTGTCATATTCAGCGTAGCGCACACAATTGTTGAATATTTGAGTTAGCTACTTTTGACAAGCTTCGAAGCATTATACGCATCAATGCCGGAAATTCTCGATGTGGCGTTTATGATACGATAGTACAAATGGAATGGCTTCAACGCCAAATGGATAGAGGGAAATGAAACTCAGCTAGCGAGGCAGTGTCTATCACACCCTATGAATCTAAGTCTCGGGCGAGGTGCCGATGTGTAACATTGGCTCGGTAGAGACGGCCGAATGGGTCATGATTTAGGTCGTTATTGTATCTACGTAATGCAGACCGTATCGATACCCAAGTTCCCCGCATTGAACCCGCGTCTATTCCACTGGGTGATTTGAGCATCGCCCACCCTTTGTCTTTTGATTTGACCATTACCCTTCTTACACGAGTCATCGATATCAATCTGCAACTCATTATTTGGATGGCATACGTAGTACAGCTGTGATAATGCAAGACTCGACAACTAGGCAGCTTGCACAAAAAGGTGGAGTATGGTCAGAATATTTTTTGAGTCTTTTCATACTTGGAACATTTGTGTTTCTCGTAGTGGGACTCATTCGCAGAGACTGTTCAAACGATGAGAGGTCTACTAGTAACCTACCAATTGTTAATAGCTCTCCCTTTGGCCGATGTTTCTCAACTATCGCTCAGGTAAGTGCTACGATCTGGGCAAGCTTTGACGATACTAAGAGCAAAAGTGGAGATTTATCCATTCTAGCAAAGAACTGATCGAACAAGGGCAGAAGAAATATCCAAACAGGCCTTTCCGAATCTTGACGGATTGGGGTGAGGTACTTATGCTGACGCCAGATTACGCCCATAACATCCGCAATGATCCGCACTTGAGTTTTACAAAAGCTGTCAGCTTTGACTCTCACGCCAACATACCCGGTTTCGAAACCGTTAAGTTGATTTCGCTCTCAGACAATCTTGTTCAGCTTGTTGCAAGAAAACAATTGACAAGACATCTTTGTAAGCCTACAATGCACAATTGAAGTGTTTTCGCTGCTTACATTGAGTGAAAAGCTGCCGTCATCGGTCCCCTTTCTGATGTTACTGAGGAGGCTCTCGTAAAGAATTTTGGTAAATCATCGGGTCAGTAGAATGAACAGGTGTAAAGCGAAAGAAATGGAATAACCGGTTCCGAAAGAATGGATCGAAGTGAATCTGAAGGATGCCATTGCCGATATCATTGCTCGTCTCTCCTCTCGAATTTACTTCGGCGAGCAGCTTTACAGGAATGAAGCATGGCTCCGCATCGTCAAAAACTACTCCTCCTCGTTTTTTACAGCAAGTTCAGACCTTCGCAGGATACCGTGGCTTCTTCGACCTTTGGTCCATTGGCTGGTCCCATCCTGCAGAGCTCTCCGGTCTGAGCTACGCAAAGCACGGCGCCTCACGCAGCCATACATCGATCATCGCCGAGAGATGACCAAAGCCGCTCATAAAGCGAAAATGCCTGCTCCAAAATTTGAAGATGCTTTACAATGGGCAGAGACTGAAGCTCAGGCCAAAGGTTTGAGATACGACCCTGCCACGTTCCAGCTTACGCTATCGCTTTTGGCTATTCATACTACATACGATCTTCTCGAAATATGCATGATAGACCTTGCAAGGCATCCTGATTGCATTGATAAACTCCGCGATGAGATTCTTGAAGCATTGCGCAAGGAAGGTTGGACCAAAAACGCGCTTTATAGTATGAAGCGTGTTGACTCGGCGATTAAAGAATCTCAACGGCTGAAGCCTGGAAGCATCACATCTATGCGACGATATGCTACCTCAGATGTATCTTTGTCAAGCAAACTTGTAATCAAGAAAGGCGAGAGACTCAATGTCCTTACGCTTCATAGATCACCAGAGCTGTATCCCTCTCCGGACACGTACGACCCGTATCGATTTTACAAGATACGCATGCAGCTTGGGAAAGAAAACACAGCTCAGCTAGTTTCTACGTCGGTCGAACACATGGGATTTGGACACGGTGAGCATTCATGCCCGGGGCGGTTTTTCGCGGCGAACGAGATCAAAGTTGCACTTGCACATATACTCATTAAATACGACTGGAAGCTTGTGGAAGATGGGGGGGAAAGAACGGAACTGAAAGGTATGGTTGAGAAAGCGGGCAGCAAGGTTAAAGTGTTGGTCAGAAGAAGGGCAAATGTTGAGGTCGATATTGATGATCTCTGATTGTAAATGGTAGTAGCTATAGAAACTAGGCTCCCTAATCATGATATTGGAAGTTGTTCACAAGCAAACCACCTTCAATAGGAACAACCCTAACACAAAATTCCAGTGTTTCGCGTTGCAGGATTCGTTATCATTTTTACAGCAGTTCAAACCCACCACCACGGCGCCCAAAGTTGGTGAGCATTGGCGAGAGTCTCGGTTGATTCCCGTTGCTAGATTTCAACGTGTATGTCCTCACTCCGTTTTCAATCTCTCATTAACCTATTACAATACCTGCAAGGGAATGTGGGACGATTTCTCGTTTTTAGGGTAATTGGAGCAGAGCATCGTTCTCAGCATAAAGCAGCACCGAAATTGTCGCTATGCTTTTTGCCACTATAGCCTCTCCATGACATGGGATGCAGTAAACAGACACACGAACGATACTCATCGAATCAAAAGTCAACCTTCGATCAAGGTAGAGACCATCCCTTACGTCAAGATGCAACTAATACCCCACAAAGCTGATACTACGAGGATCCGGAACAATGAAGGTCCAATACGACGGCAAGGCCAGAACAAAACGCGCGGTCTGTCCGAGGTGTGGGTCTTCTCCAACCGCTCAAACTGCAAAAATTTACGGTGTTCGAGTTCGGAGGTTGGAGCTCATATCCCTGTGCGTTGTGACATCACATGCGTAGCGGCGATCAGCGAGATGAGAAGCAAGCTTTGGCTACGAAATAGTAAAGCTTAAGTTTATTGAAGTTCGTCGGTGCCCGACTAAATGTCCCCGAAACGGTGATCAACAAGCGTGAAGGTAAAATACGATGTCGGCGATCAAAGAGTGTAGCTTCGTTAGCAAGCTATTACTAGCATCTCAACAGGAGTTCCATACATAGGTGTAAAATAGCTAAGTTTGTCTTTGCTACCTGATTTTGGATTGAACTAGACTAATACACATGGCGTACACGAAGTCTACGTAGCTAGCCAATTGCATAGAATTGCCAAGTTGTGTGTATTGAAAAGCTGTCGCTAGACAGATATATAGCTCTATGCTTAGTTTATCACTATCGATGTAATGTACTCCATCCCTAGGCATGCTATATGACACAGATACGATCATAAAAACATTTAGGCCGTGATATAGTCGATTTACCCCCGATAGAGCAGACAGCTTCTGTGCTATCCTGGCTTATTCGATATCGGCCTAAATCCCGATCATCACGAATGCGGGGTTAAACGAAGTACGTAACGCACATCCACTCGTAGCGGAACACCATCCGTAACTTAACACACTCCTGAAGTACCTCATATTAATGAATAACATTGAAATAGCAGCGAGTCATGAATCTTGACTCCCTGGTATCGCAGACGCAGACGACCCATAGGAAAAGCAAAGGTCCGTTTGCCAGCAATACCTCACGCCTTCCCAAGAATATGCTCTCGCTATGGTTCTCTCACAAACAGCTGCTCTAAACCATCCCCTAATCATTAAGTTCATATCCGTACGCATTAGTTTCATACCCTCGCTAGCCTTCAGCATCGCCTGCCGATAGTCCACGGCCGAAGCTATAATGCCACCGAACAAAAACTAGCCTGGGCGTTCACACGAAGCCATCCGCAGCTCTAGCCAAGAACGAAGAAGGTAACAGACTGGGATTGATTTGACAAAACATGCCTTGCAAGTGTTTCCAGAATTTGAGGGAACTTAGCCGGAACTCCAGAAGCCAGACATTCTACCTGGGAATACCGATAGCTCTTGTATCGCAGCTTACCTACGTATTTCATTCGCCGGCGTTCGATCTAGTCCTATAATTTGCTATGGCATAAGAACGTGTTCGTAAAGAAGGATCAATTCCGTGTTCTCCCATTTCCTCTTTCCATACAAATTACTCGTTATCTGTTAAACTACCTTCAGAACTGTCTTCTGAGCTCCTCTCTGGCTCGCCTTCTAAATTTTCTTCGGAACTGTCTTCTGTGCTGTCTTCTGAACTGTCTTCTGAACTGTCTCCTGGGCTATCTTCTACGCTGTCTATCTCTGCTGAGTCGTTACTCTCATTCTCCTCTGAGCTTGTGTCATTATCATCTTCGTTTTCATGGCCATCGTCTCGACCATAGGAACCGCCTTTGGGACACTTCCAGATGTCTCAATTTCCATCAAGATCATATGCTACCCTGGCTCGTTTGAGCTTTCTAGTTGAAGATTCATCCTCAAAATCTTGTTTAGCCTTTATGTTCTTGCTGATATTGAGCGTAACATTCCCTTTGTATCCACCATGAAATGCATTATGATCAGATACCAATCCGTGGATCACGGACCTGCTAGCTGAGAAGAACTTGTTCGTTTCAGAAGCCCTAGTAGGCTGATGTAGAGCAAGCCCTTTGCGATTTGAAGGCTTATTGATAAACTCTAGAACCGGTCCCGTGCCCCTTGTCGACGTTCGGTATATATGATGGGCATCTGAACATATTCAAGCCAGAAAAAAAAGAGTAAATTTCGTCTTCCTCGCGCCTCGTATCGCATCCTTTCACCATGACATTCGCTCGTGGACGACACATTAATTCTCTAACACAGAAAAGAAAACAAGATTTTTTTTGGAGCGATGAGCACTTAAGCTGTTGTGCAAAAATATGTGCACAATCTCAAAGGCTAGATCAGTCCCACGACTGAGCAACAGGAAGCTGTCATTGGTCATACCAAGACAAAGAATGTAGAGCTTGAAGATCCTTCTTCTGGCCAGCTTTCACACAAAGCTTTAGCTACCAATGAGAAAGACGGCGATGAGTATGGCGTACTGAAACATTACATGCCGTTCGGAAATCCCGCCCAGGGCGAGCACGAAACGTATTCTATCGAATTGTCCCACCACCTGTGAACTATCAAGACAATGGTGGAGCACATATTTATTGGAGAGCCTCCTCTACTGTACGATTGCTTGATAGAGTTCTTGACGCCTTCGACGGGCACAACATTTTTCGCACCGACAACGGACTCCCTAGCCAGTCTTGAGTCTGACATAGATCTAAAATGATAATAAAACCCATAAAATATCTACACCTCCATAATGCTACTTTTGTCGAATTCTATGTCTTGTTTGAAGCTGAGCCTGTGCGTCATTTCCATTTCCCCCCTACCAATGCCATTCCTACAGCAGTCACCGCAGTAGCGTCTTAATTACAAAGACTTTATATTTCGCTCCCATTCCAGGGTTGATCTTGACGAACCGCAGATTCGCTTTCAAGGGGACCCGATCCATCTGTACGGACCCACCGGTTCGTTGAGCGAGAAATGGTAAGTTTTCAGTAACTGCCCCACTTACCCCGGCCATGTTCAGTCACGCCGGGCCGCTTTCTGATCCTAGTTAGGCCTGTAGAGTTTTATGGGCTGCACATTCAATGCCTGTGCCGTGCTCCTCATGCTGCTGCACAAATGGCTAAAGGACCATTACAAAATTCTCCCCTTTGACTGTCTTAACCGCATCTTTTGTCCACGTGTCAGAGACCGCCTGCTTATCAGCTTTGTTTGGTATACCAGAAATCTCTGGAAGAAGGGGCATTCCAGAATGAACCTTAGAATAGCAGGTATATGCCTTGCGTTCGATACACGGATTCAACGTCATCAAGGTTACCCTCGAGCATTCTAGTGGTCAGCTCGATGAATTGCTATCATCTAGTCGCTTTCCCAACAATCGCGGTCACGACTTTAATATGTTAGTTTTCTCAATAGATGGTAGCATTGTTAATTGTATTAGTGTAGAGTCACTAAGCGCAGAAGACACGTCAAATTTATTGTGATGGTCATTCGGTTATGATATAGCTTGATTAGGCTGAATATTGTATATCGACATTGCAAGTTATAGAGTCATCGAATACTTTTCTACCTGTATTCTCACTCCTATGTCCTCCTTATGGCTGTACGGCATGTCCACGCCGTCAATCCGAGCTATGTTGGTGAATAACGCGCATGAAGAAGCTATAGGGTTGAGTATTCAATTCGGTAAAGTGTTAAAGACGCCGTTACACCGTAGGGAATTCATAGCAATTGCATACTCCCAAAATGCAAGCGCAAGTCTGTGAGCAACAGTTTTCTGGGGACTCAAAAATACACGGTTGGCCAACTGGTGTGCATGAAATGCAAACTGTCGAGGTTGGTGTCACTGTGGCGGTCTGTAGTTTTCGTTAGTGTTTGCTACGTGGTCTGTGTTTGATTAATGTACTTACAACAATAACAGGAGCTCCTGTCGCGGTTATAGTTGTGGTCGCCTTGGGCTTTAGGCTCAAGCATGCACATGCGGAAGAGATCTCGGCCGCGGCATACACTTTCAATGCCGGTGGCAGCCCCCTCTTATCTAAATGGGGGATGGCTCTCCGAATGGGAGCCACTGACCTTGGGCAGCTTGGATCGGTGATTTGTGTCACTACGGGAGGTGCGGTAACTGTCCTGTTTGGGGTCAGTCATGTAATCTAAGAAAAAACAGGCACCGACTTACGCAACTTGTGTTGGTGTAATCGTCGCTCGGACAGTGCTTGTGGCAGGAACGCGGAGATATGAGCTACAGAAAGACGTGGCCGGTGCACCCAGGGCCTTTACCACACGGAGGACACCAGTGACGGCTTTGCAATCGACAGCGCGAGCAATGACCATGTCGCTGGGGCCAGGATGGGCAAAAACTGGATGATTGCCCCATGTTGCAATCGCTATGGTAATCGTCAAAGATGGCTGCCAAAACCTCATTGTAGTTATCGCTGTGGTCTGAGAATGATCCCTCACGAAAGAAGTAGACGTACTCAGAGTTTATATGCGATCGATCAGCTTATGACTACATCGCGGTTCAGCTGCCAAGGTTACAAACTTTGTGGTACACAGGGTGTTGTCACATCGGCTCGCATCCTTGTCTCGCGCTTGGTGGCTGATTAAGATAGTGATAGACAATAGAATTGGCATAGCTTCTGATCAGCAATATTGTGATAGTCAGGATGTACAGCAGCCATAAAATCCCATAGAATTCCAACGTTAATAGTATTAGTTGGTTTAAAAATGCCTGAGATATAAGGATATAATCTAAAAGGAGAATGATTAACAACGTTGATAGTCTCGGATGAGAACAGTTCCTATAAGGTCAGTGATCAAATTATTGCTCTTGCACAAGGATACGAGCCACCGCGGCCGGAGTCTGTACAGTCCCCCCCATGAATTGACTGCTAGCGCGAGACGAGGTGTGACGAGATCTGGTCCGTGCGGCAGGAAGGGGTCACATCTTTGATCACACAACTTTGGCAGTAAACAGATGCTTGCGCTTCACTATCGTTCTTTTTTTTTTGATAATGAGGTCTCCAAAGGCTCGCCTCTCATATAAGGAGAGAATTCAGATACATACAATGCATGATCTTGGTTATAAGCAGACAGAAATCTCAATCTACCTCCAGATTCCTCAGACAACGATCTCTCTCTGCCTTCGAACAGGCGAGACGCCTCCACCTCCTCCACCAGGCCGTAAGCCTATCCTTGATACGCCAAAGAGACAAAGACTTGTTGCTTATGCGACTCAGGATCACGTTCAAAGAAGAAAGCCGTGGAAGGAGGTCGCAGCAGAGCTGGGGTGGCATCTTTGCAGCAGGACGCTGAAGGCAGCATTTGAAAAAGAGAGATACTTCAGACGCGTTGCAACAGAGAAACCTCTCCTCACAGATAAGCATAGATATGATAGACTGGTTTGGGCATATAAGCATGTTGAATGGGAAGATCAAGACTGGCTCAGAGTTGGATGGAGTGACGAGATGTCTGCAAGACTAGGAGGAGGCAAGATATTTGTGACAAGGATGGCAGAAGAGAGACTTGATCAAGACTGCCTTATCCCTCGTTTCAGACGTTACTCATGCTGCATGGTCTGGGGCATTATCTCAGGCCTATTCAAAGGGCCTCTTATTCTCTTTGAGAAAGATTGGTGCGTGAATAAGAAGAAGACAGTTACTTCTCACGTCTATATTAAGCATATTCTTCCTTACATTAAGGAATTCCAAAGAGAGATGGCTGCCTACTTTAATAAAGAGATGATCTTTATGGAGGATAACTGTTCTATTCATAACTCAAAAGAAACAAAGGCTGCGCAGAGGCTGCTCCAAATTATAAAGATGACTTGGCCAGCTAATTCACCAGATCTCAACCCTATTGAGAACGTGTGGCAGATGCTCAAGCATCGAGTCGCCCAGCGATATCCTAAGACAACAGAGGAGGTTAAGCTCTATCTGGAGGAGGAGTGGGAGAAAATCACGGTTGAAGACTATAAAAAGTATATCCTGTCCATGCGTGAGCGCTGTGTTGCAGTGATCCAGGCAGAAGGCCTTCATACAAAGTGGTAGAGCATTGCTGCTGTCTTGTTGTACATATAAAAATGAATAGAAACTTAGACTAGGGCTGTGCCGCACGGACCAAATCTCATCACATCTCGTCTCGCGCTAGCAGTCAATTCATGGGGGGGGACTGTACATACCGGGTTGTCACAAGCAACTTGCAGGTGTCCGTGCCTGGTCCACTAGTCAAAAGAAGTAAGAAATGGCTATTCATCCAATCCAAAGAGCTGAAATTACCATCACAGGGCGCAACTACAGTCCCCCCCCATGAATTGACTGCTAGCGCGAGACGAGGTGTGACGAGATCTGGTCCGTGCGGCAGGAAGGGGTCACATCTTTGATCACACAACTTTGGCAGTAAACAGATGCTTGCGCTTCACTATCGTTCTTTTTTTTTTGATAATGAGGTCTCCAAAGGCTCGCCTCTCATATAAGGAGAGAATTCAGATACATACAATGCATGATCTTGGTTATAAGCAGACAGAAATCTCAATCTACCTCCAGATTCCTCAGACAACGATCTCTCTCTGCCTTCGAACAGGCGAGACGCCTCCACCTCCTCCACCAGGCCGTAAGCCTATCCTTGATACGCCAAAGAGACAAAGACTTGTTGCTTATGCGACTCAGGATCACGTTCAAAGAAGAAAGCCGTGGAAGGAGGTCGCAGCAGAGCTGGGGTGGCATCTTTGCAGCAGGACGCTGAAGGCAGCATTTGAAAAAGAGAGATACTTCAGACGCGTTGCAACAGAGAAACCTCTCCTCACAGATAAGCATAGATATGATAGACTGGTTTGGGCATATAAGCATGTTGAATGGGAAGATCAAGACTGGCTCAGAGTTGGATGGAGTGACGAGATGTCTGCAAGACTAGGAGGAGGCAAGATATTTGTGACAAGGATGGCAGAAGAGAGACTTGATCAAGACTGCCTTATCCCTCGTTTCAGACGTTACTCATGCTGCATGGTCTGGGGCATTATCTCAGGCCTATTCAAAGGGCCTCTTATTCTCTTTGAGAAAGATTGGTGCGTGAATAAGAAGAAGACAGTTACTTCTCACGTCTATATTAAGCATATTCTTCCTTACATTAAGGAATTCCAAAGAGAGATGGCTGCCTACTTTAATAAAGAGATGATCTTTATGGAGGATAACTGTTCTATTCATAACTCAAAAGAAACAAAGGCTGCGCAGAGGCTGCTCCAAATTATAAAGATGACTTGGCCAGCTAATTCACCAGATCTCAACCCTATTGAGAACGTGTGGCAGATGCTCAAGCATCGAGTCGCCCAGCGATATCCTAAGACAACAGAGGAGGTTAAGCTCTATCTGGAGGAGGAGTGGGAGAAAATCACGGTTGAAGACTATAAAAAGTATATCCTGTCCATGCGTGAGCGCTGTGTTGCAGTGATCCAGGCAGAAGGCCTTCATACAAAGTGGTAGAGCATTGCTGCTGTCTTGTTGTACATATAAAAATGAATAGAAACTTAGACTAGGGCTGTGCCGCACGGACCAAATCTCATCACATCTCGTCTCGCGCTAGCAGTCAATTCATGGGGGGGACTGTACGGGGATCTGGGGATCTGGGGATCTCAGCTACACAGACTATTCCACATTTATAAAACACACGTGGCGCTAGGCTGCCATACCGTATTTAGGGTCAAGCCACAATTGCTTCTCACAATGAGCAGCCGACGCCCGCGATAATTTTCAGGTATTTACAGTGTAGCAGAGATGCTTGATGCACAACGACACTTTGTATAAATGTTCAATTGCGCCTATTCAATTAATTCAAGTTCTTCATAACCAATAGTCAACCATCTTGGATTCCCTTCCAAAGAGGAAATCCAAATAGGAAATCCCCAGAGAAATGAAGATCGGAAACAAGGTGTTGTTCCGCAGAATACAGCGTTTACGTCAGTCCTTCCACGGGTTTCGTGACGTTCGGCATTAGCAAGATCTTTTCTTAGAGAGACGCCTCTGCTTTTACTTTAGTGTATTGTTTGTTGCATAAATGCGCAGGGGCCATCTAGCCCTCGCGAGGCGTCTTCATAACTTCATTGGAGGCGCTTCACATCAACACACCTCAACGCCCCTCACATGATTTTCCGTCAAGTCTCAAGGGAGGCCATCAGATATTTATCATCGAAATAGCTCAGTTCAATTAAAAAGTGCTTATCCAATCCTTACTCCTGCTAACTTCTCAATGCTTGGTCTGCTTTATCTATTCAAGTCTCCATCCGAAGGGCGTTTCATGGCGGCGGCAAAACCGCCTTTTGCATGGGCTTTGGAGCCAACTCAACATAATTGGCGCAACGGCTATCCACCCAGAACAGTTTAAAGAGGCGAACCCATCAAACCTTCCCGGAAGTGAATACAATACCTCTTGTAATTTTCCCCACTTTCAGATTGGGAGCATAGCAGCACCTAACCGAATTGTGGAAGGTTATCCAAGATCACGTCTGTATTTTTCACTTGTTATCGCCAAGTCTAACGAAATCTCGAGATCAGGTGTAATATAGATGTTTTGGCATAGGTAATTATTTTCTACTCAAGAATTGTATTTCATCATCTCTTATCTTGATTGAAATGACGGAAAGCATATCTTTACTAGAGATTAGGGTACGTACAGAATGTCTGTATTGCGCATACAAGACAATCATAAATTTGTTGAAGACTTTAGGTACAAAATGAAAGAAAGATTACCACGAGGAACGAGGAATCCTTAACTGAATACTCATCATTCCCTGATGCATGGCGAACGGTAGGTGGCAGATAAGAAGATTGGAATAGTAAGGGATTTCCTCGCCCGGAACGTTGCTAAGAAGTCGAGCGCAGATGCTGGACTTCCTTAGCACGAACTTGTATGTAATTTACTCTGGTCTGCAGTGTTGATGTTGGTTGTGAAATCCATACCGAAGAAATCATCCCTCGCAGCTCCGTTGGAAGAAACGAAGTTACCGTGTTTAGCCCGAAAGGACTGGTTCTCGGGCTCCGGCATACATCTGAGACTGTTTGGTGGGCGGACTTGAGGATTTGGATCGAAAGGCGCCTGTTGAGCGAGCGCGGGTGGCAACTCGTCGCATTCCTGTGAGTCAAATTGTCAGTGATGTGCTGGCTGAAGGGGAAGTTACGGCAGACACCCGCGCTACGAGGATTGTCTACTCCGCAGCCAGGTTCATGGCGGTTCCTGATGTGTTCCCCGTTGTTTCCGTTAGGTCCAATGATGGTGATTGTGTTTGCGTCGGTGTTGCCTGTTGTTCTGATAGGTCCCTTAGTAAGGGGATTGTTTTGTGTATGGGTATGTTGAATTGAGAGAAACATATGAGACAGCGGATGTAGAATCAGGCGTTGTTGCAAGCAATTTCAGAGCCCTTGCAGTCTGCTTGGAATGTACACAAGTCTCGGGGATCGTTTGTGGAACACTCTGTCTGCTCGACCTGGGGCATGGCAGTCGCCGATTTTGGGTTCATCTTCAGCACCAGAAGCTACTCCCAGTAGGGCAGAAGTAGCTCACGTAAACCCGCTCTTCTACCATATCGGCATCACTTCCCCTTCACCATATGTAACACTTTGTAAAACACAATCGAACGCCATGCTGCCCTCAATGATCGCTCACCCGCCATCACCAGGCCCATCTGTGGAGTCCAAACCGAAACCTCACTTAGCATCACCCCCAGCATCGAGCTGTACGCCAATTCATCACCCTTACAACGCGTGCGACGGCAGCACCACCACCAAGCTGCTGTCAACACCTCTTCTCATACCACAATCTACGATCTATGAAGAGTTAAGGGAAGTGTTTGAGTTGGTAGGTAAGCTTGAAAGGTCTGAGATCGAGCCGCTTGGGCCTGGAGTGCGCACGAGGGCATGCCACGTTCCCACGCACCGCAAGATTGAGCTCACGGATGCTATTTATGATGACAGCTTCTCTGGTCAGTGGGCTTGGGAGCATATAGAATTTTGTTATTGCGCAACGCGGGACCTCTTAACGGTAGACATGCCTGTCGGTCCGTTCCACGAGAAGTGGTGTGTGGCCTCCGAGAGACTATTCTAAATACGCTCGCGCAGCTGCTGGCGGTCGAGACGTTACCAAGCGATGTTCGAGCGTACGTCGAATTAACTTAATCAGCAGAGAATATTGCAATCGATCGCGGGATCAGCTCTTGTTGCCCTAATATTTCGTTCGAGGGTGCTGGGGATCCAACAGCATTCGTGATCGAATTCGCTGACAGCCAAAGCCATAAAGACCTCCCACTAGTTGCGGAGACATACATTGCAAATAACGGCAACGTCCAAACAATTCAGGGCCTTAACGATGAATGCAGCAGAAAAGATAAGAGACTCGGTTTTGCACTCAAACAGCAAACCGCAGATCATCAAGCCTCCCGTTATGTTGAGTAGAACGGAAGAGGCACCATGTCAACAACCGGTGTCACCATATTCCGGTTTGGAGATCAGACGAGTCAACCAAACAAAACACTTGCATTATTCTTGTCTGGCTTCCTTCATTCAGCCGTTTCCTTATCATATGATCCGCGAATCGAATTCGCGCATAACGAATTTTCGACAATAATTGTAAGCGCTGAATATGGTCAAGCTGTGAGAGACAGCCAGCCCGAGTGCAATAAAAGGCGGCCAAATTTCAACTGCAAATACACCAAGCTTTAGATCACCCGGGATGATCAAGTCCGTAGCGGGCGACACTATGCGGCTCTACCTCGGAATGTATAGAGACTAGCAATATGTTTGCTACGGCCTCGCAGGAGTACGCGGCTCAGGAGCATTGCCGAAATCGAGCGACATGCGGACGCAACGTCCGCGGGATTTCTCAGTGATAATACTGATTACATACCAGGCAAGGAGACGACCTAGACATATGCAAAGAGTAACAGCAGCTTGTTACATAAAGGGAAGCAATTTAGGCTTCGTATCTTACGGCAGTCATGGTGGCTCGCAGCATAGAGATGTACATGAACAGAGATATCACTGGTAGCTTAGCACTGCTATTGATTCATTATAATCTGATGATCTTGCTACAGGCGAGATGACATCATGCTCACGTTGTGTTATTTCGAAGTTAAGTAATCCACTACCCTGTGAAATTGAGATTGACGCGCCATGCAAAGAGAGTACCGGCCTCAATTGTCCCCTTCTATAGCTTCCACTAATCACGAGAGAAACGCTTCGTCTTACCTACAATAAACACATTCTTCATCGCCGCCCAAGCACGCGGCTGATTCCTCAAACGAGCCAGAAAGCCCGCTACATCATCTTTAATAGCACTCAAGCTATTAAACATCAGGGTAGCATTGTCCGCAATGCCATCCAATTGAACGCAAACCTGTTCTTCCGCTAGACTGTCAGACCGAAGTTCTTGGTGCACGCCTTGATAGAGGTACAAATCATTAGCAGCGCTATCCAGGAGCTCGTCTAGTGTCTGGGGCATGCTCATAATGGCTCTGCTGGATGGATTCGAGAGCGTTTGGAAGATGGATTGGTAGATACCGAGGATGATGAATGCGCGCTCGTAGAAGCGATTCAAAGGCGTGAGTTCAGAAACAATGGCGGAGTATTTCCTTTCAGTCTGTTGCAATAGGATAGCTTTGTCGTTGAGGACGGCTGCGGTCTTGGAATGCTCGGACTCCAGCGTGTCGATGAGGGTAGTGAACGCCTCTGAGAATTGGTCGCTCTCAGCCTCGACGGCTTCAGTGTGAGTGGCCAAGGCCATGAGCTTCCTGTCCTTCTCGGCGATGAGATTCTGGTCTTGCAGATGCTGGTTCTCAGCCAGCTCGGCAGCGTTGGCGTTCTCCTTGACAAGGTTCTGGTAAGCGGCTCGTTGATTATAGAGCTCGACCTCCAGGCGCTCGATTTTCGCAACAGCATGGCTAGCGACGACCTGACTTTTCACAGCATCTAATAGTTTGCGCTGATATCGTGCCGCACGCTCAGTAGCTTCGTTTGTAAGTTCCTTCTGGAAATCAATTTGATGCTGTGCCTGCTGAAGATCAACTTTGAGAGCCTTAAATTCTTCTGACTGATCTGCAGTCTCCTCTTTCGCCTTCAGCTTCTGACGTAGCGACCTATTTTCAGCCAGAAGGTTCGACTCTCGGCTCTCCATCTCTTTGATATACGTATGAGCAGACTTCAGCGCTGTCATCTGTTGGAAATAATCCTGCATTTCCTCTGGCATCACTTCCTCTATGCTGTAGCCTTCTGCGCGGACAATCGCTAGAATGCTAGAAAATTGCTTTCTAACCTCATCTCGGTCGGACATTGTTGCGTTTTGTCTGAGAATTGGTTTGTAGGTAGTTTGATTTGTAGTTGGGTTTGTTTGTTGGAGTAACACGCTGGTAAGAGTCTTTAAAGTTTTCATAGGAGGATCTGGGTACGCATTGTAAAGACATTATTTTTCAACAGCGGCGTAGATACACAATGAGGACACTCGCACACGAAATGGAACGTGTAGAATACAAAGAGATTCACCTAATCACCGCGCAGCCTGCTTCAGTCTGGTCGCCTGAAGGCCGATATGGAAAACGGTTGCGGGGAGTCTTTCAGAGCCGGCTCTTTGTTTGCACAAGTACCTGTAGCACCATTATCAGAGCACCAAGTCGGTGAAAGCAATCCTCTATTGCGACACTGTACACTAGCAATGCGCTTGCGTGTGTATTAAACCTCATTTTCTGAATATTGTATCGTTTATGGAATTTGAGCTCGATATGTACGGCGTGAAAAAGCCTTCCATGGCACTGAGTGTAGTGGCTCAAGTTCCCAGTCATTGAGTGTCGATTTTTTTTGGCCTTGGCGCGACTGCACAGTCTCGTGGAATGCGCAGCCATCATTTGAGGCTTTGAAGAGCTGATAATCGAGGGGCGTTTCTAAGGCATGAGTTTTGCGAGATCACGCGTCAATGATCGGAGGATCGGTTTCTCGTATTCTATTCTGGGATCGCAACTTAGGCACCTGCTCTTGAACCATGTTGCTGTTCCCAGACTGACGGTCGCGCGACCACCTATTATGGGGCTTCGTGAGCGTTTTAGTCTTTCTTTCCGCGGCCTGTATCCTGTTTCTAGGCTCTCTTGTCTTCTGCTTGTTAGTATTTTCAACAAACTCAATGTTTAGTACAAAACTCTGCACCAGCTCGGTTCGCATATCGTGACAATCTGTCTGTTCAAATGCTTGATCGATGGTTTTGAAAGTATAATCGTGCGACGATCAGATGAGTGTCATAGATATGCCGCTAGATGTAAGTTCTGTGGTAAGTAAGTTGTCTCGACCTCAAAACAAGACCTATCCTTGGGGGAATTTAATAGGTGGTATAATTGTAGTAGGGTCGTTCTGGCGCAATCTGAGTGTCTTCGTTGCTCATGACCTTCTAGGTTTTCGCAATTTGTCAAAACCATCCATTGCCACATCTGGCAGCTCATCTTGTTCACGATGCCACTTCTGCACCTTTTCAGCATGTGTTGGGGCCGTCAATGGTCAGGTGTGCAGGTCGAATTTGTTTGCACAATTGGGCAAGATTCCAAAACATCGCTGGCAAAAGCCACTAACAGCGGCACGGGTGTACAGATGGAAGATGCCGAATGGAGGACGGTGGCAAGGCCGGCGTTGGGAATTCAATGGATCCTTTGGAAGTGTAAGATTCGCCAGCAAGGCGTTCGGTGGACTAGCCTGCTAGAAGACGGTGTAGGCGAATGGGTGATATTTAGGCGGGAAGCATCTCATTTGCAGAGATGCTATTCGTAACCCAGAACTGGAATCCCAGGCGTTGATGAGACTCAAAAGTAGGTGCGAAATGAAAGGATGCGGGCCGCGTCTCCGTGGGGTCGGAAGGTTAGCAAATAGGCGCCGCAAAACACGACGAAGTGGTTGCCAAGGCGCCTTGTGCGGCGCGAACTTTGGAACGGTGTACCGTTCATCGTAGAAGGGACACTATGCACGCACCTAGCTGTGGTACGAATAGAGTTCTGACTCGAGAGGAACGGGCACGGAGAGGGCGACTCCGCTGTGCGATGCCATGATCAGATTGGCACTCGGGACGGTGAATTAGCGCCCTCGCTTGGGCCTTGGGACGAGTCAAGACAGTAATGGGGCATTTCTCCGTGCCTACACGTCTCCTCACCTCCACGTCTTCCATGCGTGCGGCCTGAGCAAAGTCACGTCGTGCTCTGCCCTTGCCACCAACATGCGTCGATCTGTCTTTATCTACATGGCCTCAATGCGGGGGCCCGAGTCAGCGGTCGCTTGTATGCTTGTGAGACGGGCGCTGGCACCATGTCCCTTTGTCTTATTCGCGGATAAAACCCACCATATCAGCACATCGTTCCACCTATACAACATGACCATGGCGCTGCTCTTGTCACAAGATCGCTAATCTTTGCTAAGGCCACTGGCGATTTGCCTTGCAGACTAGCTCTGACCTGGGTGCCACATAAAGGTCGTACGCGCTTAGTCAAAGGCGAGTGTGGCCACCACAATGGCATTTGAGCTCGTTATTTGGAAAAGGATCCACTTGCACACATGTTGGTCGAGGCGCACTAGCCCTGCTCCATCAAACACTAGACCTGGTCGTGGTGTGCTTCAGTGAGCATGCAGGCTGTTGTGCTGATGCGATCCATGTCGAATCAATCAACTGCGGTCCAGGATTTCCATCTCAACCTAATATTCTGGAAGCATGGCCGAGACATCGGGCCTCCAGCTGGTTTATGCACATGCTCAACTGCAATGTAGACTCATTGGCTCAGCCTTGTCGAAACAAGACAGTCTGTTGGACCCTCCTGTACAAGTGCGTCGACCAGGGAATCGGGCGCTTTCTCGCTCCCCGCCGTTGTCTTCCCCACACGCAGTAGCCGCCTGTCATGCCATCACATTGCAGCGCCAGCCAACGCCTCAGCACAATGCGGTTGTTGGAGTGTGGACCGGCGTCCCGAAGCGCCTGTTCTTCTCCGCGTTTTGCAGTCTTTTCCAAGGTGGCGTTGCTGTACACGGGCGGGTGAGGCTTTGGAGGCGTCGTGGAGCCGCTTCCCAATTCGGCCACGGAGCCACTCTCTCCGCACCCAATCTACTCGGACGCATATTTCTAGAACCAGGCGCATTCGGAGCACCGCTGCGATGCAGCAAATACCCGGATATTGCGGGCCAGGGCCCGGTATCCTGGCCATGGAAGTCTGATGAGCGACAATGTCGAGCATGTTTTATACCGCGCCCATGTCTCGTTTGTAGACACCATCAGCAGCTCTCACCTCCTCGAGAGTGTCAACCGCGACAATGTCTGACCTGAAGGAGACCACCGCTACCCAAATTAACACGACCAACTCGGACCATGGCGTAAGTCCAAATACAATGGGCCAAAGTATCACATCAAGCTCACACTTCACAGGACCCCAAAGCCGCCGTGTCTGAAATCAAGGTCATTTCTGGCTCTGAAGCCATTGCAGAGGCCAGGCTCAAAGAACCTCCCCAGCGCTTTTCTGGATCTGCCATGCTGCTCTACGTCTGCGCCTTCGTGGGCTTCTTCTGCTCCACCTGCAATGGCTTCGACGGATCCATGTTCAACGCTCTTCTCACCAATGACACCTTCAAGCACTACTACAAGGTCGAGAGCTCCGGCGCTTGGGCTGGAATCGTCACCTCCATGTATCAAATTGGCGGTGTCGTCGCCCTTCCCTTCATCGGCCCTGCTTGCGACACTTGGGGTCGTAGGATCGGTATGATGATCGGAGGTGCCCTTGGTTGCGCCGGTGTTGTGGTCCAGGCGACTGCACCAGCATCCAACCCAATCGGCCAATTCATGGGCGGCCGCTTCTTGCTTGGTTTTGCTGTCCCCATCATGACTACTGCTGGACCTTTGCACGTCATCGAGACTGCCCATCCCGCTCACCGCGGTATCATTACCGGTCTCTACAATACCTTCTGGTTTGTTGGATCGATTCTCGCCGCTGGTGTTGCTCGCGGTTCCACCAACCTCGAAGGCAACCAAAGCTGGAAGATTCCCGTCTGGCTCCAGATCCTCTTCCCCGCCCTCATTCTCTGCCTTGCCTGGTTCCTCCCAGAGTCCCCACGTTGGTTGTACACACGTGGTAGGCACTCGGATGCCAAAAAGATTCTCGCCAAGTTCCATGGAAATGGCAACGAAGACAGCGTCTGGGTATCCATGCAGCTTCGCGAGTATGAGGAGTACTTGAACATGGACGGTGGCGACAAGCGCTGGTGGGACTATGGTGCGTTGTTCAAGACGCGCCCCGCCCGCTACCGCCTTGCCTGCAATTGCTGTGTCGCTGTCTTCGCTCAATGGGCTGGTAACGGCGCTGTCGACTACTTCATTGCTGCCGTTCTTGAGTCAGCTGGCGTGACCGACCAGATTGAGAAGATGAACATCAACCTTGGCAAATCTTGCATGCAGCTGACCTTTGTAAGTTTTTGTTTCCACTCGCGTGCTTGAGCAAGTTACTGATTTCCTTAGGCCGTCTTTGGTGCTTTCTTCGTCGATAGGCTTGGTCGCCGCCCCATGTTGATTGGAACCTTCTCCATTGTCTCATTCATCTGGGTTGCCGCCATCGCCGCCGTTGCCATCAACGACAAGACTGGCTCCGATGCTTCCAGCAGGACTTTCGTCGCCTTCGTCTTCCTGTTCAACGCCATCTACGCCTTCGGTATCACGCCCCTCCAGGCATTGTACCCCGTCGAAGTCCTCTCCTTTGAGATGCGTGCTAAGGGCATGGCTTTCTCCAACATGTCACTCACCGCCGCCATGTTGATCAACCAGTTTGCCTACCCAATTGCTCTCGATACTATCAAGTGGAGGCTGTACATCGTCTTTGCCTGCTGGTGCCCAATCCAGGCCTTCGTTATCTGGCTGTTCATCCCCGAGACGAAGAACCGTACCCTGGAAGAGATTGACGATATCTTCAATTCTCCCAACCCCCGCAATGCTTCCCTTGTCAAGAAGAAGATTGCCTCCGATTCTCACGGTAACATCCTTGAAGTTGAGAAGATCTAAATTTATCATCTCACACTCGAGCTGGGCTAGAAACACGGCGAAATGTGTCGCTGTGGAAGCGGTCGCAGGATATAATACGCGTATCAATAGTTGACCAACTTACACTAATGCTCTCAAATTGATTCTGCCATTCATGTGTTGTTGCCATGACTATTACACACCAACAAGGCCCAGTATACAAATTGCAGTGGCCCATGGACAATTTTGACCAATTGTGCCAAGTCGCAGTGCGGGCCGAATGCTAGGTATTTTCAAATGACGAGTGACGCTCTGAATGGATGTGTGGGC
This sequence comes from Pyrenochaeta sp. MPI-SDFR-AT-0127, assembly GCA_020747015.1. NCBI lineage: Eukaryota > Fungi > Ascomycota > Dothideomycetes > Pleosporales > Cucurbitariaceae > Pyrenochaeta > Pyrenochaeta sp. MPI-SDFR-AT-0127. The sequence continues at coordinate 544,049 of JAGTJM010000013.1, read as the reverse complement.
CAGCATGGACGCGAATGTGCCAATTTGGCAATCACCACTCCCAGCAAGGATTCTCGCACCGCTGCTGCTGCGCAGCCACACTCTAACGCGCAACTACACACATATTGTGGCCATGCACATGTATTGAAAAAGAAATCTATTAGCATACGTCGACAGATTTAGCCACTCATGGGCCAAGACCAATGACTAAGAATGAAATCGTGCTGATTTTCTGTACTCAAGCGCGTCTCGCCTTTGGTGAATATTAAATTGGACCACACATTGAGAAGGCGGGTGCAAAGACGTGCATAGGTTGTAAGAGGAATTAGAGCTGCAGTTTGTACTTGCAATCAGGCGATGCGCATAGTGATATATAGCTTGCGACAGTGGTATCTACAACGAACTAAAGAATGCAGAGCATATACACAGGACAATCACCATTCCTATGCTGATATGTTTTCCACTCGCAGCTGAATCCGCGCCTTCGCCCTTCTGTCCTTTCTCAAAGCCATTGCCCATGTACAATGCCCCCAATTCGGTCAATCCTCCGTCGTCATCAAACAACGCGACGCCATCCCCCGTCCACTCATTCGCATCGTCTGTTCTGAACGCACCAAACCATGCATATCTTTCTACATAGTCTAGTTTGTCCAAGTAAGGTAATGTCTGATTCATCATAGCGACTGTATTGTCGGCAGATTGCTGTGGTAACCCCATTTCTGTCACCCAGATCTTCAAAGGTGTGTTGTTGGAAGAGTTGGCGTTGTAAAACTCATCGAGAGTACCAAGCCAGGCAGCAAGGCCATCGAAGGCACCGTACCAATGCGCGGAGATAAAATCCGTTGGGCATCCGTTTTGACTGTCAATCTCATAACAGCTTGTGTTGAACTCGCGAAGCCATTTGAGTCCCATGGGTGAGCCGGTGGTACTCGGATGACTGATCTTCCATTTCCTGCCCCCCTTCTCTCCATTTCGGAACGGGACAATGTAATCAATGTATGCTTTTGCCGCATCCTTTGCGCTTATTTTACTGCCACCGCTTTCTTGCGTGCCATCTGGTTCATTGAAACTCAACAGATGTGTACTTGACTGAGGTATATTGCGGATAACCTCCTCAGTTCGTGAATCCTGTGTGGCATCGATACCGTGGACCATAGGGGTAAACTCAAGAGTGTCGGACGGTATGAGGTTACTATTTGGGTACGGGCTCCAATTATAGTACCATTTGAGTGGGGAGTTGGAGGAACTAAGAAGGCGATTGTCCGGAACGTGGGTATCGCCTATGAATGCAAAGCCCCGTTTTGAGTCCTGGGCAACAACTGTGCTTGCTAGAAGAGCGAGTAGTGAAAAATGGTATGGCGCTCGCCTCCGCCGGATTTTGTACTGATTTGACTGGTTCATCGTAGTGCGCTCGTTGTAGACGTAGGATCACGCAAAATGCTTTTGGTTGTTTCTCTGGATCTATAGAACATAGAAAGAACGTTTAGAAGCCGGGATATCCAGGTCTAATAAATGAATGCATACCTGTCGTCGCATGTTGTGGCGAGGTACATGGCCGCGCTGGGCTTGCGTCATGATAGTGGAAACTTGGCAGGCGCCGAGGAAGCAAGGCAAAATGGAGCGACTGACTCAAGGACAGGAGATGAAATGACAGCGAGGAGAGAGATAAAAAAAGCACCTATTGATATTCAGCACGCTCTCGTAGCCACAGATTGATGATGCACGATTAGAGTTGTGAGGCTGTAGTGCATCGTAACAGGGTTTGACTAAACCAAATCAGGATAAGCGACTTCCTGTTTCAAAATTCGTTGGAGTCGCTACCACTAAAAATCCTTTGCATGGATTCGTCAATTCACCAACCCATCGTATATGGCTGGGAAAAATTGAGGAGCCCAGGGCATAAACACAGTAGGTATACGATATCAGGGACGTTATCCCAATCACAATGAACCCACACGATTTAGGAATACTCGCAAGGAACATAATCCAGACGGGCAAGAAGATTTTTGTTTGTGAATCAGGCCGTGGCCTTGTTTATTCATCGACCAGACACCGGAGAAATCGAAGTCCCATATCATGTATACATGATGAGTGTGAAAGACCTAAAGATTCATCGCTCATTGACTCCCAGACCGTGCCCATGCCATGCCCGTTTTCTTCACTGAACCCCCAATTTCACGCCTTTCTCTATGCGGCGGTAATGGCCTTGCGGGTCTCCCTGCCGCGCTGCCTGGAGTTCAATCGGCGCTCGAGAGTCTGGTTGGACTTCTGGACGACCTCAGCACCCTCGGCGAGGATAAGCTCGATGTGGGATGGGTTCGACATGTAGGGATTGATCTAGAAGGCAGTTAGGAGAGGCAAGTCGGGTGATAAGGACTGGACATACACGACCGTGAGCACGGTAAGTGCGCCTTCGCTGCTTGGGGGCCTGGTTGACCTGGATGTGCTTGACGACCAAGTTGCTAGTGTCGAGGCCCTTGGTGTCGGCGTTGGCCTCAGCGTTCTTGAGGAGACCGATGAGGATCTCGGCCGACTTGACAGGCCAGCGGGCCCTGGAGACACCGAGAGCTTTGCCTGCGGAAGTCAGCATATGTCCATGCTGCATTGCCCAGATTTCATGGTGTTTTGGAGATCCAAAATGAACCCTCTCTTGCAAATGCGTCCCAATGTACTCCATTGCTCCCATGTGTTGATCTGTCTGCTCATTGGAGTCACTCACCCTGCGCAGTGCGTCCAGTGCCGCCAGCATACCGCCTCATGGGGATAGCCTCCTTGTGGTCCAAGACATTGCCGAGGTAAGTGAGAGCGCGCTCGAGTTTCCAGCCGTTGATGGCCTGCGCCGTCTCGCGGGTGTTCTTGAAGGATACGCGGAGGTAGCTGCCGCGGGCGCGAGCAGACTTTGCGCCGTCAATGCTGGTTGCTCCGTAGCGAACCTGCCAGAGTTAATTCCATGATCGTAATCGAGTGCACTCTGCCAGTGCATAGGACGGCTCCGACGTACCATTTTGTCGTGTGGTGCTGTGTAGTTAGTAGAGGTCGACGTTGGTGGTTGAAGCCATCAATTCAAAGCCTCTGTGGGCTTCGGCAAAACTAGCGAGCCGGCGTGGGTCTCGCTCATGTGATTGGGTGGGCCGCTCGCAGCGCCAAGACAGCGTCTGGATTTTTTTCTGAGCTTGAACTTCAATCTCGAAGCTCTTGCAGCATCTCATCGCTTCTGCCCGTCGACACTCCTGTGCGCAAATCCACCACTCGACATTCATCGGTTGTGTCTAGTGCTTGCGCATCTTCTCAAAAGGTACATCTTGCAGCCAGAGGGTGAATTTGTTTAACTACGAAGCTTCAAGCTGACCTCTCTCCTAGTACCTTTCGCAAAACTTCAAACTTCTCTACTTGCAAGCAATAAGCAATGGCCTTCACACCCAGGTATGCCTCTATGCATGCTTTTCGCAATCCTCTTCAGCCTGCAGATCTTGTTAAGACACGCGCAAGCTCGCTTGGAAAGATCTGATAGTGACTTTCGAGTACTTGCGATACAATCCCGCCCTACTTGAGCTCTTGCGACACAAAACTTGTACTTTTACTAATCCATTCACAGAGGCGGACGTGGCGGATTTGGCGGCGGCCGAGGAGGCGGTGGTGATCGTGGTGGCCGCGGAGGCTTCACACCGCGCGGTGGACGTGGTGGTGCTGCTGGTGGCCGAGGTGGCGGACGAGGCGGTTTCGGTGATCGCGGTGGACGAGGAGGTGGCCGTGGTGCTCCCCGTGGTGGACGTGGTGCTCCACGAGGCGGCGCGCGGGGTGGAAGAGGAGGTGCCCGTGGTGGAGCGTATGTTCATCCCCAATTCTAACCTTGAGACTCAACCTCTAACAATGCGATAGCAAGGTCATCGTCGAGCCTCATCGCCACGCCGGTGTCTTCGTTGCCCGTGGAAAGGAAGATCTCCTAGTGACCAAGAACTTGACTCCTGGTGAGAGCGTTTACGGCGAGAAGCGCATCAGCGTTGGTGCTTCCACTGCCCCCGAAGGCGATGATTCGACCCCTAGCAGCACCGAATACCGCGTGTGGAACCCCTTCAGGAGTAAATTGGCAGCTGGTATCCTTGGTGGTGTCGACAATATCTACATGGGCCCTGGAAGCAAGGTCCTCTACCTTGGTGCCGCATCTGGAACCAGTGTCTCTCACGTCGCTGATATTGTTGGCCCCGAGGGCACCGTCTTCGCTGTTGAGTTTTCGCACCGCTCTGGCCGTGATCTGATCAACATGGCCACCCACCGCACAAACGTCATCCCCATCGTTGAGGACGCCCGTCACCCGCTCAAGTACCGCATGCTCGTTGGCATGGTCGACTGCATCTTTGCCGATGTTGCCCAGCCTGATCAAGCTCGTATTGTCGGTCTTAATGGTAAGCTATTCACACGCACCATCTACACATAATCATGCTAACATATATGCAGCTGGTTTGTTCTTGAAGGTCGGCGGAGGTATCGTCATCTCCATCAAGGCCAACTGTATCGATTCGACCGCGGCGCCTGAAGCCGTATTCGCACAAGAAGTCGCAAAGCTGAGGGAGATGGGCATTAAGCCCAAGGAGCAGCTTACGCTCGAGCCTTTCGAGCGTGACCACGCCATGGTTGTCGGTGTTTATCAACGATCGCAATAGAAGAGGCTGTACTAGTTTGATGTTGGCTTTGATTCTCACGATGCATTGATGGATGCGGTCATATACCTGTACTTCACGGATTGGCGTTTCCGGCGCTTAGAGGCTTCGATATTGCTTGGTAAAACGTTTATGGATGCAAAACTCTATATTATACTTTGTTCATCTCTACCTCTTCCACTGAAACCTTCACACATATGCTCATTCGACCTGCACCTCTACCTCATCTCATTAGTCCGACATTTCCACCCCTTGCGTTTTAAGGGTGGCTGTGCCACCCTGCGATGAAATCACATCTCACTGAAATTAGTGCATCGTCGAATCCATATCGCTTCAAGTTCCGGATCCCAGGGAACGTGAAAGGTAAGGCTCTGCCACGGCAATCAGACTCCCTACATTCGCTGTTAGCGTCTATCACTTGCATAACCAAGAATTAAAGAAAGAGGAGAAAGACGTACGTATACAACGTGCAAAATGTGCCCTCGTCTGGGCCAGCGGAAGATGCCTGCTTCTTATACTCGTCTTGAACATTATCTGTTCCCTGTTAGTTATCCAAATCACTTTATTTCCATGTCCCCAATTTTGTTTCTTTTCCCACACTTCATACTACATGTATACTACTCGTGACTCTTGCTGCCAGCTGGAGCATGAGAGACCTACGACAAGCCGAAATCTCCAAGTGGAGATTTGCGCATGCTCCTTGGAACGACGCATCATTGCAAAGGTAAAGATGCGTAATTGAACCCTCGTTTGCCGGCGCAGGGGCGGGAGCCACTTCAGATTGAGGTGCAGGACTTGCGAAGACGCATGCCGCGAGGGATAGTAAGGTGGCCAGGAGATACATGGTGGCGGTGATAGGTTGAGGCGAGTTCGACAGTAGAAACAGGACAGTGTGGCATCTTCGATTCAAGGATTTTATGTGCTTTTATTACTGGTATTGAATTAAGGGATGGAGCATTCCTATGCTTGTGCTACGATACCTACATTGTCCTGACCTTGCCTACAGCTGCCCCAGGTATGAAAGGTTTCGTGTCCTTTATGGTCTCTATTTCATACGTTGCCTGGAGAGCTGTTGTGAGGTCCTTGATTTCGAAAGCGTAGTTTTATAATTTGACTTGGAGATATGTTTTAAGGCCATTCGCATTACAAGACAAATGCATCAGCCTCCCGATATGGTTTTCATATTTGAATTACAGTCTTTACAATGTTATAGGCTAATCCTGTAAGGTAGACGAATAAATGACTGATGGAGTCCTTCGCTTTGCACAACGTAAAGTTCACAGGGAATAGACTATGTCTGTTCAAGATGCCAGGTTTTGCACGAGGCATTGAAGTCCAGAAGTAGTGGAAGACTATCAGTATTATCAGGCGTAAAGTCATTAAGATGCTATCGTGATGTTATAATTTTGGAAGTTGGGATTGACAGTGATGGCCAAAATATTAGTATCGGGGTGGCAATTTCCGTCAAGACTTAACCAATGAAGAGAAGTAAGATATCCGATTCTATCAGCACAACCAAAAGACACATATTGGCTCATGCAAAGTACCAACAAGATGGTCAAATTGACCTCCACGGACATGCACTCCGTTCAATGATGGAGTGTTGAGGGCGTGACGTCAGAGCAACGTGTGGACCTCTAAAGGTGCATACTTACAATAGATGCCCGCTCGATCCTATCCCAACATTTACATTTACATTGAAATTATCCTTCCCAAGATGCCACCAGCCGAGAACAAAGTAGTCCCCAAAAATATCATCATCTCCGGCGGCGCAAGGGGGATTGGTCGGGCACTATCCCGTATGATGCTGGAAGCCAACCATAATGCCTACATCTTCGACATTGACGAAGAGGAATTGGAGCATACAACAAAAGAACATTTGAAGAAATACTACGACGAAGGGAGATTGGGTTCTGCCGTCTGCGACCTCCGCAATGTCGAGGATATCCGGACAAAAGTCAAAAAAGCCGCTGAATTTTTTAATGGCAGAATCGATGTTCTGATCAACAACGGAGGCATTGCCAGTCCGCAGTGGAAAGATGGAAAGACTATGGAAGACCCATCCACTTTCGAGGAGTGGCAGGCATACATCGACACGAATCTTACTGGACCTTTTGCCATGTCACAGGCTTGCATTCCGTACATGAAAGCTCGTGCATCTGACGTGGAAAACGGTGCACACATAGTAAATGAGGACAATTCGAGCCCTGCAGGACCGTGTATTATACACATTGGTTCGTTCCGCGCACACCAGTCTGATCCAAACCAAGAAGGGTATGCATCCAGCAAGGCAGGGCAATTGGGACTGATGCACTCGATGGCTATTAGCTTAGGCTCGCTGGGTATCAGAGTCAATCTCATTGCCCCCGGGCGAATCAAGGTTGCGCACGAGAGCAAGGAGGGAGATGAGAAGGGTATCACTTGGGAGAGCCAAGTCAGCGAGAAGGATGTGGCAGACCATCCAACCAACAGGGCAGGCAGACCGGCAGATATAGCGAATGCAGCCTTGTACTTGATTGAAGCAGGGTTCATTACGGGTCAGGACATAACGATTGATGGTGGAGCATTGAGGAACAAGAAATGAATGAACGTTTAGTTCAGGTCATGCCAAGAAATGTCGGCAGGCGGTCCGCCGATGTCATTGCTCCCATCTCAAAAAAAGTGACGCCTCTATTTTGCAGTCACTTTGACTCATTTCGCATGCGCTCTTGTGCTGAATGACGGCACATGATTTATTTTCGTAGTATCTCTCTAGATCGGCAAATTGGCTTCTAAACTAAACGCCACTGGGCGCATCTCGATTCTCACGACCAATTGTTCGTTGGTTCCAGTGCGCCCACTATCTGGCCGTCTTACAGTGCACACCAGCGGTGCTGCCTTCACTCTCCACTCTAATTCTGTGTACATATCGAGTCGCATTCGTCCGCTTTGTCGAACAATAACAACAGGCGTACCCCGCGATTCGCGTTGGAACTCGCTTGGGAAGATTGCATCTGGCCATCTCAGACACTATTGCTATAGAACTTCTCCACCAGCGCGGGCTCGAACAGTTTCTACACTTGTCGGTGGTAGGCATATTCTCTGCCACAACAAATTCCAGAGAGAAACGGTCCCCAAAGAAGCGCAAATTGACTCACAGGGGTACTCTACAACCCCTCGATGCGGCCACAACCAACGACCACTCCTCGAACCTCTCGGCACCCATCCACCCATAAAAGGGAAGCTGCAAGATAGAAAACGTGAGAAATTGTTCGAAGGAGACAACATGAGCTCGAGCATTGAGTTCATCACAACTCCCACGGCGGACACACCAGGCACAACACTCGTACTGCGGACCGCAAGCAAGCACTATGTCTTTGGAAGCCTAGCTGAGGGCACTCAGCGGGCAATGGTACAGCAGGGAACACGACTGTTGAAGGCCCAAGATTTCTTCTTGACGGGAAAGGCAGAATGGAAGAACACGGGCGGGCTGATTGGGATGATGCTCACATTGGCCGATTCCAGCACAAGCTCGTATGAGCAGTCTTTGGAGATTTATCGTCAGGCGCAGAGCAGAGGCAAGACGGGACAGGGACCGCCGAAGCCACATTTTAACATCTACGGCCCACCAAATTTGAAGCATACACTGGGCGCGTGTCGGAGGTTCATTTTTCGGAAGGGCATACCAATCAATGCGACAGAGTACGTGAATCAGTTGCCGCAAAGAGATGACAGTGGAGCCATTCTACCAACCTGGCAAGATTCAAATATCCAAGTTTGGGCGCTTGCCGTCAATCCAACGACCCAAGAGCAGGACAAACAAGCAGAAGCGAAATTAGAAGCACGGCGGCAGCATTTCGACGCCCACCTCAACACATTTGAAGACCATCAAGCTCCCCAGAATGAGAGCCCAGAGGATCGTGAGGCGCGATATGACCGCATTCGAACCGCCACCATCAAGTACATGTTCGATTCGAACTGGAACTTCGACACGCTTGTGGAACGCCATATCTCAGAAGTGGAAATGCCTACTGCCATGTTCGTCCGTAGCCCAGATACCCACGGCTATGAGCCATACCATGGTCCAAGGCCAGGGGGCCCAGACCCTCTTCCCGACATCACGGTTTTCACTCGGACGCCCTGGCCGGGGGCACGAATACTGGCGCTCCCGCCGACCCGCCCCGCACCACAATGTGTTTCGTACATTGTACGAACGCATACATCTCGCGGCGCTTTTGACGTCGCACGCGCGAAAGCGCTCGGCGTCAAGCCAGGGCCAGACTTTGGAAAGCTGACCGCCGGCCAGTCTGTTCAAAACAAGGACGGAGAATGGATAACACCAGAACAAGTTCTTGGAGCGGACAGGCCGGGTCAAGGTGTTGCAATTTTGGACATTCCTTCTGTGGAGTATCTCCAGAGCACTCTTCAGCAGGAGGAGCTCAATTCTTCGCAAGTTATGAGTGGCATCGGAGCTATCATCTGGATGCTTGGCCCGGGTATCTACGGTCAGCCGGCACTGAACGAATTCATTGGAAAACTGCATAACGTGCAACACGTAATATCATCTATTGACAAGTCTCCCAATCGCATTGCCAACGACTCGGTAGCTGGACAAGCCACTCGTCTGGGGCAAGTCGATCCTGCAAGGTACTCTACACCTGTGTATGATGACTGCACGATCCCGCAAAGGAATCTACATAGCCTTAGCCTGGCTGAGACTGTAGCCCTTCCAGAAGGCGCGATCGTTGCCGACAGGGGTATGAGCTTTGTGCTGATGCCAAAGTTCGTGACGAAGAAGGAGACTGTTTCAACGCTATTTGATCCCGCTGTAGTAAGGCGGGAGACAGCTCCAGAGGTCCTCGATCTAGCAGAGAAGGCTCGGAATGCCGTGGAAAGTGACCAAAAGACCTTGCATGCATGGGCACAACTGTTAGCGCGACCCGACACAGAAGTCATCACACTCGGAACAGGATCAGCTCTGCCATCAAAGTACCGAAATGTATCGGCCACTTTGGTTCGAGTCCCTGGTATTGGCAATTACCTCTTCGACTGCGGTGAGAATACTTTAGGACAGCTAGCACGGATCTTTCCTCTCGAAGAATTGGTCGATGTTCTCAAGGGCCTGCGCCTTATTTGGATCAGTCATTTGCATGCCGACCATCATTTAGGCACTGCGTCCGTCATACGAGCCTGGTACAATGTAGTGCACGGCGGCACACCTAATCCCCGCCCCCTCCCTGCTTCGGCCTCAGATATCGATGCCACTGAATACGGCCTCTCTGTTATCTCGCATAGTGGTATGCTTCAATGGCTTCATGAGTACTCATCCATAGAAGATTTTGGCTATAGCCGCATCCTGCCCTTGCAAATATCACCAAACGAGCAACGCAAGAGCTCAACTCTCTCCATTCTTAACTCCTTCGAGAAGGATGAAGTTGAATCTCAACCACTCCATAGACAGGAGTACGGGAAGCTCTTTGGCTTCTCCGATATCCAGGCCGCCAAAGTAGCGCATTGTCATGGGGCAATGGCAGTCTCCATCACATTTCCGCCTTCCCCCACTGATGGCCACAACGTTAAGCCACTCAAAGTCAGCTACTCTGGAGACTGTAGGCCAAGTTACCATTTCTCGAAGATTGGCATAGACTCTACAGTTCTCATTCATGAAGCCACATTCGATGATGAATTACAAGGCGACGCAAAAGCGAAGAAACATTCTACCACCTCTGAAGCGTTGGGAATTGGCGCACAAATGAACGCTAAAGCAGTAGTGCTCACGCATTTCAGCCAACGGTATCAAAAGATTCCAGTATTGCAGACGGTAACCGATGGCGAATCGGAAGATCCGCTGCTCAACACAAAAGAAGCTGCGGAAGAGGCAAATGAAGACGATGAAGCGGAAGTCGATCCCATGACCCAGAATGCAGATAACATGGACATGCATCCTACGGTTGCGCCTGCCTCGAAAGCTCCTCCAGCTAAGCCCATTCCGATCCTGCAACACCAAACATCGTCCTTGCACGAATATGAGCGCGTTATCAAAGTCCGAAACAAGGATATGAAAGTCGCCATCGCGTTTGACTATATGCGTGTCAAGATTGGCCAAATCATAGAGCTTGAGAAATTCAACGACGCGTTGAATGAGCTGCTGATCAAAGACAAGGAGGACGATATGAGCGGAGACGGGTTCGTAAATGCGAATGGCAAGAAGACCAGCGGTGATGAGGCTGGTGGAGGTGGGAAGAAACAGAAGAAGGCAAAGTCGAAGAGGAATAATTGAGGTCGCAAACGAGTAATGAAAGCATTCCGGCTAGAATTGGCAGCCGAGTATGCAATCATTTAGCAACGAGGTCGTGACATCATGTATACAGCTACACAATACCAAACCCAAGTCCAAAACATCATTTATACTTCATAACCTTGAAAACCCTTGCCAATATGAAAGACTTGTGGTCATTTAGCACATGCATTTTCTGCTCATGTGTTGTCCGTTACACCTTCTATTCTGCAGAAAACCCCTCGATAACTTTTCCCGCACTTTATATATCAATGCCAGGATCAGGTGGGCTTGAGGAGTCGGCTGATAGAAGTGTTCATGATGCGGAGGTTATCTCGCATTTTGTCCAGTATCTGGATTCTGGTCAGCTAGAAGTTACGAAAACGGCATGCAAACCAACCGCGAGGCACATGTCCTTCCGCTGTAATTGAGTGATAGCCAGAAGTTCCTTGTTTTTCATGGAAAGCCACTCTTCCGGTGTGCCCTTGAAGTAATAATTCAACAGCTCCACGGTAGCAAAAGTTTCCTTTGGGATCGGGTCCAGATGGTCTCTCCACGCCGGCGTGAAGAATTGGTAGCCCATGACCTTTATCTTGGGTCCTTTGCGTTCAAACATGTGGATGACAGGTTTGATGATCTCGAGGACGTGGAACAGCGTTTGGCTAAATTGTAGGTCCCGGCTCAGATAGATATGAATGTCCAGATCTTCACGATCTTGAAGTAGAAGAAGACTGTTCATACTGTCCCGCAGCGCCGCATATGCTAGCTCTACTCGATCGCCAACAGCCCATTCAATGTTGATTGTCAGACGGCGAATGATATCCCGAGGAATGAATGGCATGAACCCGAAACTATTGCGTTCGAGGAAGCCACGGACGTGGTGGTACTTGATTTCGGCGCGTGAGCGCATCCTGAAATACCACACTGAGGCATCATCCGCGAAGGAACAGCCGACGAAGAGTGGATTTACGAAAAAAGGAACAGGAAGAATTAGTGACGCTATGTCATTGCTGCTTAGCCAGTGCGGCGCATATTCAGAGGATATGACTGAGTCCAACTTCTCGACATCATCAACCGTCCACAAGTGATCGTATATCTGGTCCCGGATTTCTCGTGGAAGGCGAGCTTGGATCATCGCTGTCAAGTGAGGGTTTTGTAAGGCAGCACAGTCTCGGGTCAATGCGTCAAGTCGTCTGTAAGGGTTAGCTTTGATTCAGAGTGAAATGAAGGATGCGTACTCATCGTTGTGTTGCAACTCCCTGCGGAGGTCTACTATCTTGCTGCTCCTTTCTTCGTACTCCTCCTTCTCAGCCAAGGTCAATGCATCAAACCTCTGGACCTCTCGTTCAATAATACCAGCACCAACAAAGCCGTAAGAGTGGCTTTCTCCGAAGCAGTAGTCGCGGAATAGCTGGTTTAAGCTAGTATCGTTTTCATCAATTCTGCGCACATTAGCAGTGCAGAGACTGAATCTCATGAGACCTACTCTTTCTTGATCCGTTGGTTCTCCACCGTAAGTCTACTAGTCAGCATCCAGAAACTAATGCGTACCTGCAAGTGTTCTTACTTTCTTGCTTGCCCACGTAGATTCTTCAACTGACTACACTGTTCTGTATCAAGGCCATAGTAAATAGAATCCAATGATGCCCTCTTTGCTGCGCTTTACATGGTCAGCACTGAGAAAACATAGCGTACAGTTCTGGAAAGTGTCTTTCGAAAAGTAATCCACTCAGTGGCAAACTCAGAGAAGACATACATGCATGTGCGCTTCGGTGATGCTGGCTTTCGACTCAGCGATGGTAAGGAAGCTTTGCGCTTCAATTCGACTGGCATGGCGTCGCTGCTATGCGTGAGCGATGACAAAATATCAGATGTAGTGAAGGGTTAAGATTTTTATACAAACTTGGGGCGACGAGAATAGCAGGTAGGCTGCCATAGTCGCGTCGCTGCCTGACCGGTCGCGTGATCACGTGCCTCTAATCAGCGAGAACATCTTCTGCACCCGGAATATTGCCACCGTCAGACCGGTAAAATCCTACACTTATGCTTGTAACATCTAGACGTAATTCGAGAATAGGGATTGGCAGATACGGGATAAGGAAAGGAATTTGAGCGAGTGCCAGCCACGGCTCATGTTGCACGAACAACCTGCTGTTCTCAGGTAGCCATGATGACCACAAATTGTAAAATAGCCCCCATTTGGGGGCTGTCGGAAGGAGTAGAGATAAGCCGGGCTTGATCCGTGCTCATGCATGGATTAAGTTCGTATCACAGATTAGACTGAAGCTAAGGCAATTATCGTATTGATGGCTTGAAGTGAAAATGAGGCCAATATGCTCCTGCGCGCTGAAGTAGACACACATGTAGTTGAAATAAGAATGTATGTAGACTAGCAAGCCCACCTTGATCGGAGAGCCTGCAGCGAATCTAGGATGTAAAAAAGCGCTCCTATCGAAGGACCGCAACGCCAATAATGATGATTTTCTTCTGCTTCTCCCACAGTTTCTCAAAGTCGTATATTACAGTGCTATGAAAAGCACTCGTTTCTCAATCCAACAAACCAAGCTACTTAAACAGCAGCGTAACCTCCTCTACTTCCTCCCCCTTGCACGGTGCCCACAACCTTCCTTGCGAAATCCTTTGCAATATATGGAATATCACGGATGGTATCGCCGTGGGGCAGTAAGTCCCAACCACGAGCACCATAGCGATTGTAGTTGAGCCAAGAGCCAAAGATGAGGTATGCGGCGATGGCGAGGAAGACGCTATACTAATGTTAGCAACTTGTTCCCCACTGGATACACGTAAAAGGAAGTTCTAGAAATGGTGCGGACTTACATGATAAAGAACCACCCAAAAAAGCCCCAGTGTGAGCCAGGCTCGTCTGCAGGCGCATCCTCACATGCATATTTGGTTCGCCACTCAAGCCTCAGCGTCCGAACCTTCTTGTTCTTGTCTGCAGTCTCTGTCTGGTACCCGCAGCATCGCAAGCTACTATCACTGTCCCCGCATTTACCGTTTCCACTTTCGTCCCTCTTCAGCTTCTCGTCTTTCTTGTCTTTGTTCCCATCTTTGTTCCCCTCTTTGTCTCCCTCCTTAGGATCATCTTCGTGCTCAGTATCGTCCTTTTCGTCACCTTCTAAACCTGTGCGATCTTTGTCGCAGACAAACTCGATAATTGCACGCTGATCCACACCGTCCTTCTTGTCATCAAATGGAAGTCTGCCACCGTGTAGTTCTGCTCTTACGCCCTCGAGACCTGCGTCCGAATTGGACTTTGAGTTCTTCAGAAGCTCAAACTTGGCATCAATATCGCGACCGGTTTGCGTCTTGTACGTCCCCGCAATGTCAATCGGCGTGATTGTTGAATTGTTGTCCGTTGACAAATCAATGGTTTCCCTAATTCCGCATACTCTACTTCCATGGTGGCATTCCGTTGCTAAACTGCCATCCTTGTGCCACTTCAGCGCGTTGCAGAGATCGAGGGTGAAGTTGTACTTGAACAGAAGATCGTGGTCGGCGTCCAGTTCTTTCCAGTGCACTACGTGTGGCCCACCTAGCTTCTCGAGGTTGAAGTGCACGCCTTGGGCCGCAATGTCTTTGCAGTCAAAGGCCCATGATGAGAGCGGAAGGAGCGAGGCAGTGGCCAGTAACGAGAATAGCGAGGTCCGTGATCGTGAGGGCGCCATGGCTGCGGATGTGATGAATGGAACGGAGCGAGAGTGCAGGCAGCGATGGAGCTAGCGAGACGGATGCGGCGTCAAGAAAGATGACGGGGTACAGGAGGTTGCCGTGGTACGCTATGCAGCTATGCAATATGTCGGGGAGACGGCCGCGTAGCTGCAAAAGGCCTCAAGAGAAGAAGGATGGTATCGACAGCGTTGGAGAGTCACGGGTGCAGTCCCAGTGTGTCGCAACGTCGCGTGGACTTTCATCGAAGCATCGAAGTTGGCGCGATGACGCTCGTCCAAGCCTTAGCTTAGTCAGGCGGAGCCGCGGTGTGCCCTCCAACCCAGCTCTACCTTCACATCGTCGCTTCATGCCATCGACGAACAACTCTTGGAGCGACAAGAGCACGATGATAAAAGCATTGGGATCGCTCTTCAATCCCTCTCGCTTTCAGCTCTACCGGTTCGCCGCATCTTCGGGCCTTGAATGCCGGCGCCGGACCTGTTCAAGCCTACCTTCGGGAATGACCGTATCCTTAAACGTAACGTCGTCAGCGCACATAAAGCAAGTTATCCGTTCGTCTCTATCAATGTCCCTTTTCAACAAAGCTACGTATGCCCCAGACCTTGTGGCTGTCTTCACCTCCTTCACTCCACGGATTGACCCTGGTCACGCGAGTCACGATTGAGTAGGGCTAAAAATAGACATTGTCATGAAATGGACAAGTCTGTTCTGCATTCACCTACAGCTATCTAGTCTAGAATTCACCTAAACATCTACTAAGAACGCCAGTACCCACAGCCAAGAAGACGCCAAATAATGCAGGTAATGCAAGCTTTGCAGAAATAGAAGCTTGGGTCTGCTCAGGAACAGCATAAGCGAAAACGAGTGACTAACTTCCAACGTCACCGCGTGCCGAGCCGTATCCATACTACTGGTGGTCAGTCGACTAGCAAGGAATATGCAGCTCATGCGCACGGGAAATGAAGAAGCCGAGAGTAAAGGGAAATGATTCCCATTCAGAAAAAGACATGAACCCAATACCTAACATGCAAGCCGCTCGAAGAAGTGTTTGATAACTCTGCCATGCAAAACGCGAGCTAATACAACCGTGTAAATGCCGGGCAAGACGTAGAGCGATGGAACATGCAATACCAAAAAACAGGAAATGAAAGCGGAAAGAAAAACCCCAGAATCCAAGGCCAATCATGATAAAAGAGCGTAAATCGTTGCCAACAGTGGAGATATAATGAGAGTGGAGAAGAAGAGCATTCCCAGCGCCAACGTAAATGCGTAGCATCCGATTCATGCAATGGTATCTTAACAAGTGAAGAGAAATCTATATGATGGTGAAGGAAAAATCCCGGACATGTCGTGCGTCGTAGCGAATCTTCGCATCATTGAGTGTTCGTACTCGTCTAAAGTCGAAAGGTGATAATGAACGCCACCCATGCAATACGGTTCAGTCTAATACATTGTGGTGATTGGCGTCTATTTGCCCTGGCCACCGCTCTGCTGTCCTGAACCGCGTGCATTGGCCGGCATTGGGTAAGGGAACGGTGCATAAGGAAGCTGATACGAAGGGTTGCTGGAACCGGAAGAGGCACCGGCGGTAGAAGTGTTGCCAGGGGAAGAAGATGCCGAAGACATTGCGGTAGTGGCTGCAGCAAGACCAATTTGAGGTGGAGAGTCTGAATGTTCTGGTTGCTCGCGAGATGTAGAGGGATGTTGGTCTTGCGAAAGCTGTGATGAAGAGTGTACGGCCGGAGGATGAACTTGTCGAGTTGGTTCAGGTGTCGGCGAACGTGATGATGAACCGGTGATGATGATCACAGGAGCCGAGACGGTTCGTTCAGCGGGTACTTGAGGAGATTCCGTAAAGTCTTGGAGAGTAGTAGAAGATGAAGTGACCCGGTCAACTTCTGGTCTAGCACTGCTACTGGTAGGCTTTGAGGAGTTTGATGGGCTGGAGGCTTCTGAAGATTGATTGCTCATACACTGAATGGCAGAGAGGTGGAAGTGGTTTTGTTGAACCTAAAAAACTGTACTGGGTTGGGGCAGTGGTACAGACGTTTCGAAGAGAAGGGGTAGTGGTGGTCTGGAGGTGGTGATGTGGTTTGCTGTTCAAGGGGTAGCTGTCGTTGGTGATATTTGAACTGATCCCAACCGGGTCCTTATATTCTCGAAGATTTCTCAACGGCCCCCGATCGTCAAGCTTTGATGCTCTCGACCCGCATTCACCAAGACTTGAGAATAGCAGGAGTGGAGTCTGAATGGAGGAATTTTCGATGTTCTAAGCTGGTCCAGGATCGCATAATCGTGATGTAGGTGCTTGGTCCGAACGCGGTGGGAGGTCAGAGCGTTGCTTTTCATCCAGACAATCGATCCAAGTGTCATGAAGGTTGGTCCAACGACGAATGATATTGGGTCACGATACGGTATCCGGTCACTTGGGGATGGTAAGACTGCGAAAGGACCGGGAAATGGGGTTCAAGGTGCGGAAAGGACCTATTTTAGAAGAGTGGCGTACGGCCCACGTTCCTCTCAAAAGGATCCGAATGCACACGTAGCGAACATGCAGCGGGACGGTGTAGGGCTGCTGTCGTCAGATGCTTAACCTGAGCCGCATGCACGATGACCGAAATCAGATCTTAGGTAAACCGATTGGGTGGAAGCGTAGACAATATGATGGGCCTGCCCGAGAAGTGTATTGTCACCCTGTGTGATGTTGTACTTCTATTGATGCATTTGAATACCGTGAGCCTTTTCATGGCTGGCTTCATATATACCGCCAAGCCATCTTCTGGTTCGTTCTCGTCTGTCATGGCCGTGGAGAGAAGAACCATTTGTCTTTACTCTGGTAAGCATGCCAAATACCTGAGGAAAGAACAACGCCAACCGAAGGTTCGACAAGGACTGCATCCCAACTAGCGCCTTTCAAGCGGGATCCCCATCGTGATTCTGGCGCGCATCTCGTCAATTTGATCCGAGCTCGGTATAGTCAACTTGCGGCGTTCTATCGAAGGAAGGTTTTGGCGCAAAGTCGAATTTTATTGGAGGTTCAGTTCTTGGACAAATAAATTAGCATCTGCACCAGCTCTGGAAAGTGCGTGAGCGAATCAGACATTGAATTGTCGCTAATATTAGCTGTCTTAACACGAGATGTAGTCACTGTCGGTAGTGTTACTCAGCTCTCGCCAGAATTCCGCCCTGGCCCGTCCCCCTTCCCTGCAGCAGCCCCTTGTCATGCAGAATGCCAACCTTTTATCAGATCTGCTATGAAGTCATTGAGACCACAAGCCAGGACAGCTGTACCAATTTAGATGCCCAATCAAATGAAGCGTAATGGTCTAGCGTCCAGGGCGGGGAGTTTGTAAGCAGTTCGCTAGAGTGATTAGTGAGTATGTGGACAGGGGTGCATCCTGTACGGAATAATCCTTTCTTCTAGAAACTTGCCAATCTTGGAAACTGGAGCGCATGCAGTGACCAGCAGATGCCCGTCTGATCTCAGAAATTGCGGCTTGTACGTTTGCTGCAATCAAAACCCAGCGACTCGGGGCTGCCGACGTGAAGGCCATTGGATGGCTCGGACCTACAACTGTACAAGCATGTCAACGACGCATGGTGTTAACACGTTCTGGCTACAGCGAGCGCAATTTCGATTCTATGATGATCCCAATCTGGTTATCAGTAATTCGAGGCGAGTAGACTAAACCTGGGTGCAATGAAGATCGTTGCGTCGCGGAGTTGAGGCGGGGGTCCGGAAGTATCAAAGCTGGATTCCGGACTAACTTCTTTCGGATGAAATCAGTGCTAATTGACGGACTATGGATCGATGATTGGCAACCGATTATCCCATGCTTACACTATCGTGTTGCAAACAAGCCGGGCACATAATTGGGACTCGGGAAAAGTTGCGCTTATCAAACATGTCAAATGGCTTATTTGAGCTTGCGACATTAGATGCCATGTGCCAGACAGCAGGTTTCGACCACAAAGGGATTAGCAATTGCGGCAGACAGACAAATGTCCAACGGTTGAAAAGGTGGTATACTCACTGTAGTCCCGATTCATTTCAACTTGGTCATCTACTACGCTCTACACGAAAGTGACGGATCATAGCTTTGGTGAAAATGGTCGTAAAACATCGCGCTGCCTTTATGCCTGGCCCGGGTAAGACGCTCGAAGTGACAAACACTGAAGCGCCTCACCCAGCGCCAGGTGAAGTCCTCATCAACAATCATGCGGTTGCTCTCCAACCCCTGGACACGAAAATGCTGATTGCCGGTTATGGTCCTGCCTCGCAACTGAAGTATCCAGCTGTCCTCGGTACCAGCGGCGCAGGCGTTGTCGAAGAACTGGGCGAAGGCGTTACTGGGCTTAAGGTCGGCGATAGAGTCGTCTTTGATACCGCAGCTTATGTTAAGACCGACGACAACCGACGAACAGGTACCTGGCAGCAACTCGTCATATGTGACGCCAAAACTGTAGCGAAGGTACGTTTCCCACTCCAGAAAGCTGAAAGAATACATCCTGACTGAAATAAAGATTGGCGATGTTGCTTTCGAACAAGCCGTGCTAGTCGACTTCCCATTGCAAACAGCGGTTGCAGCTTTGCACGTCTTTCTTGGTATGGGAACTCCAGGCACCGGTAAAGAAGAAGAGAGGGTCCTCATATGGGGGGCTGGTGGAGCCGTTGGCTCTTATGCAGTACAATACGCGAAACAGGTAAATCCATCCACTTCAATCATTATTCTGATTAAGGATGTCCAATATTAACACTTACCAGGTTGGGCACAAAGTCGTCGTTACAGCCTCGCCCAGAGACATCGAGCGTCAGAAGAGGCTTGGAGCATCTGAGGTGATCGATTACAAAGCTGCTGATGTTGTTGAGCAACTTCGCAAATTTGGACCGTACAAATACCTCTTCACAGCCAGCGGCGACCCAGCCTCACAAAAAGCTTTGACGACCCTGCTTGGACCAAGCGGAGGCAAGTTTGCGAGCGTCCTGCCGGGCAAAGTTGATGAGCTTCCATCAAACATTGAAATCATCTATACAGCCTTCTCCCAGGCTGCACAGAAAAATGAATACAGCGACTGGAGAACTTGGTGGTACCAAGAATACCTGCCCGAAGTGCTGTCGAAAGGTCTTGTAGAGCCCGTCAATTTTACTAAAGTCGGAGGCGGTCTCTCAGGCTTGCAGCAGGCAAGCCAGGATGTCTTCGATGGAAAGGTTAGAGGGAAGCTTGTGCTTGACATGCAGGATTGATGTGATCAAATGCTGTTACTACTTGGGTCCATAATCAGGCAGTGAAGCAAAGAGCCGTAGGGGCAGTACTACGGTATTACTTCGTGCGCCGTCAATGAAACGGAAGTTTCGAGTCACCGCAAATCTTTTGGGTACTGATTGATGATTGCAGCGTGAAAATTGGTATACAGGAACACTTGTCAGCCTGTATGCTTGAAGTTGTCTCTACTAAGCCGTAGATGATGAATGTGATGACTCCTTGGATGCTGTATAGTTGGTTACACATGGTTCTGACGTAAGTCGTATATGCCGCTTCGGAAGGGCTCTAGTACGGAACACGGAACTCCAGCGATGATGACGGTCTTTGATAATTGCTATGTGGCAAGCAGAGGCGATATTCTGTAGGCAAGATGACTCAGAAGCTAGCTTTCAAGCTCAAGCTCGCCGCATTCATGAGTGGTCACGGACCAGGACAATGTACGCGTTGCAGCTGACATAGACGACCCTACTATGTCACCAATAACAGATTAAGGTGCAGTCGAAAGCTTTTAATCCTCTTCGTGTTGATTTAATTATGTTTCAATGCATCTCCCAGAGAAGCCATCGGCAAATTGCATGCAAGATCTGGGATAGATCAATCGTGCAGGAACTATGCCACTACGATGGAGGAACCATAGTACGCTCTTTGATACATCTCTGCTTTACCTGTGCTAATCGTGACACGCCTAAATACCTCCCATGTTTCGTTACGAGTGTTTCTTTCGCTCTCGCGCCACTGGATGATATAGTATAAGATGGGTAGTTTGTCACCCAGTGGTCGCCACGACAATTTTCCTGATATTGACATTGTCAACCGCCGTAACGGGCAATCGACAATAGCGTCATTACTTGAGCTTAGATGTTGCACGCTGGCGGGTGAGTAGACGTCTGACAAGCCCTCATATTCATACTTAGTCCCAACGAGCCCTTCCTCAATCCTTGACTTAGAGAAAACGACGCGTTCAAGGGTGATCGAGCGATCCATGAGGCATTAGCCCCGAACATCAACCTTAACAGGAAATTGAGAACGAATTATACTTCGGATATGTGCGTATGCTTCGAGTGATGTCAGTACAGGCTTTTCTTCTTGAGTAAACTTGTCTGTCATACCCATATCTTCAATCTCACATAGGAGGCCGAGCATAGTGTATCTACGGCAAGGTCCTTTGCAGTCTCATGTATGAAGTCTTCTCTGCAGACGCACAAGTATTATGTGTTGGATGGTTTTTCTTCCAACAAACTCATGACGACCTCAACGACCCTTCGGAACCCCTCCATTTCTTCCTCAACTGTGCCTCCCATGCCTGCACTTGCGAAGCTAGCTGAGTTGCCAACGTATACCGGCTTTCCTGTCTTACGCGCGAGTACCTTGGATAACCGAGTCGCGAAGTCTAGGGTTCCATTTTGTGTAAAGAGCGGCGTGCTCAATGTTTCAGTTGGCGAAGTTCTCTGCGTAATGACGTTAGCATTGTTCACAGATGCTAATCCGAGAAGCAGCTTCATACATTTGGCAAAGCATATACGAAAGATCCAAGAGGAGTTGAAGAGGCCGAGTCGGATGTGGCGGTGGTGAGAAAGAGCACCAGGTTCGGGCCGTTGTTGGTTAGCTGGAGGTGCATGTTCGTATGCGGTGCTCTCGGTAGCGGAAAGGCGACCTCAATAGGCGCGTGCGACGCGTCGCCGTTGGTCATACTAGCAGCCATTGTGTGAGATTGGCAATGATGCTCTGAGGTTGCCGGCATATGATGGGACCGCGGGGTAAGCTCGCAATGTTCGCACGGGGAAGTTTCGGAGTTTAGAGTATATCGATTTGCTCTCCCCAAGAACCATCACGATACACAAATAGCTTGCAACCGTCAAGGAGCGTTCCGGAATCGGTTATAGTACCGATTATAAGATTCCGTAAAGAGCTCCAGAGTTGAGACCCGAAGTCTCTGTGAATTCGCGAGAGCAGCACGGAGATCTTCGGCTGAGGTCGAGCAAAAACGCGGGCCATTTAAGGCAGACAAAGTAGCAGAAATGGCACAAAAGGAGTGGGAGGGTGATTTTGATCCAATGGCAGATCCAGAGGAACAAAAGCACCTTCTGTCAGTTCTAGACTCCTTTCGGTAGGTTTACGGTTACGCCTTCAATCGTGACGCCAAACAGGACACTGATACTGATCCACGCCAGCTCGTATCGCCGCCTTGCGCATTACAATGGCACCCACGTCCGTCGACAAGCATTCTATTCACTACCTCAAGAGCACTGGATGCTGTTGACGAAGCCACCGTTTTCAGTCCTCGACTCCTTCTCAAAACTAGATGACTTAATCGACGGCAATGCAGAACTGGCCGAAGCTATCTTTATTGCAGGCTTTAAAGCCTTCATAGCACCCACCGTCGACAGTGAATGGGTAGCCTCGATCGTGCCGGAAAAACATGCTCACAACGAATATCAGATCTACTCGATTGTGATGGATCATATGCATGTGCAGCCCTCACAAACCGATGTAGACAAAGTACGGAGCTGCGTGAACCAGTTTTACCGGGAGTGGAGTGGAGAAGGTGCAGCCGAGCGAACCAAGTGCTTTGATCCAGTCATTGCGGTATTGAACAACGAGTTTGCATCAAAGTCAGCGGCGTCAGCAGAGTTGGACAGATCTGAGCTCAGAGTATTGGTCCCAGGAGCTGGCCTGGGGCGTCTAGTCTTCGATATATGTCGTGCCGGCTTCAGTGTTGAAGGGAATGAGATATCGTACCATGAACTCATGGCAAGCTCCCTCATCCTCAATCACACAGAGAAAGCTGGGCAGTTCAAGCTTGCCCCGTTTGCACTGAATTGTTCTAATCACATCAGCCGCACTGATCAGTTTCAAACGTTTTCAATCCCGGACGTTCATCCTGGTGCTGTGCTCGCAAGCGTAGGGCAATCACAGGTACCAGGCCATGAAAGGATGAGCATGTCAACCGGTGACTTTTGCGTACTGTATACCCAACCTGAGTATTCGAACGCTTTCAACGCAGTAGCTACGGTCTTCTTCATCGACACTGCACCGAATATCATTCGGTACATTGAAGCTGTACGCAATTGTCTCGCTCCAGGCGGGGTGTGGGTCAACCTAGGGCCTCTACTATGGCATCATGTTTCGCGCAAAGCTTCTGATGGAGACGAAAGCGATGAACACAGGACAACAAGAGGTGAACATATTGATGCAGGCATTGGTGATCCTGGTTCAGTCGAATTGACGCATGAGGAGGTGTTGGCGCTTGTGGAGCATCTCGGATTCACAATGGAGAAGCATGAGTGTGGGAATATTGTGACAGGGTATATTTCCAACCCGCATAGCATGCTCCAGAACACGTATCGACCGTCATTCTGGGTAGCAAGGAAGAAATGATGGGCACCTGGCCATACCTAGACTCCCGCAACGGTCTTACATGCTCGTGTTATTTTGGGGTGAAGCAGCACTTGCTCTACGCTCAGATTGCTCATTATTAGCTTTTCATAGGCACGAAGATGTGTATCTAGATTGCAAGTACATGACATGTTCGTCTTTTGGGGGGCTCAGATGAACACACTTTAGTACTAGCAACTTTTGTTGGGAAACGGACATGACAGGTGACGAGGCGTGCCACAACCAAGTGTGCTGGTTATCGATAAGACCATATCAAGGCATCAATAGCGCGCCGTACTAAACTGACTGCACCACCACGAACATGTGAAGCGCACGACCGGCACTCAGCTCTCCGCAGACAATGTACCATCTCTTTAAGTCCATATACCTACACGCCACAAGTAAAGAAGGTAATCGCAATCCTTCACTCTCCACCCTAGCGCTACATAACATATGGACCCTAGCTGACACCGACCAGAGTACTCCGTCCTCCTCCTCGGTCTTGACAATGCCGGAAAGACTACACTCCTCGAGCAGATCAAAGGCACCTACACACCTTCGCATCCAAACCTAAAAACAGTTCCCACTGTCGGCCAAAATGTCGCTACTATCGCCCTTCCACCTCCAAATCCACCGATCTATCTAAAAATATGGGACGTAGGCGGTCAACACAGCTTGCGCGGCTTGTGGCAAAGCTATTACAGTAGCTGCCATGCGATCGTCTTCGTGATAGACAGCAGCGATGTTGGAAACGCGACACTAGCTGATCTATCGAGCGTCGATGCGGCAAGGAACGAGGACATTGGACGATTAGACGAGTGCAAGTTGGTGCTAGAGAGTGTACTGGCAAACGAGGATGCGAGTGGTGTGCCAATTTTGATTTTGGCAAATAAACAGGATAGGGAAGACTGTGTGGAGGTGGTGCGCATCAAGGAAGGGTTTGTGAGGAGAGTTTTCGAAGGCGAGAAAGGAGGCAATGTGAGGGACAGTAGGGTGTTGCCATGCAGTGCGCTGACAGGCACTGGAGTACAAGAGGCGGTAGAATGGTTGTGCAGTCGTATGGCATTTAATAAGGAAGCAAGGCCGCCACTCATGCGGTAGATGAACAGGGCCAGCAGAAAGACGATACGTAGAGGTGACTATACCCATTTGTTTGAGCGGTTACGGACGAAGTATAACGGCCTTTTTGAGTATAAACGCTGTTGAACAGTATTTGAGAGCGACCAAGAGTAGTATATTCTGGATCCACCAATGAATGAAACACTCTAATTACCTCAAGATATCGAAAACGCTGTCATTCTCTCGCTCATCAAGCGGCCCTGAAAAGTGATACTCGATCTCACAAGGGCACAAATTACATCTTCAATTCAGGGCAAGTTACAGCAGTCAGAGTTTACACAACTGTTAACAAGCTTGCCTTCAAACAACAAACCTTTTATTTTCCAGCCTTTCATTCCGGGGGACGACCCGAATGCAGCGCTTAGCAAACAAAATCTACTTACCCAAATCGTCATTGGTATGTCGGCCAGGAAGAGCTCGCTTATTCATCTTTTTTTCCACCGAAATACGAGATTTTTCAATTTAAACAACACGGATGAACAGACGACAAAAAAGACAAAGCAAGTATACTTTACTACATCAAGTCAAACAGGCGACTGATGGCCAATGCGCCGGCTATATGGAAGAGCGGTCTATCTCGTGCAACAAACTTTCATTGTGTCCATCAAAGATAAGGAATTGCTCGATAATTTAGTTTTCCTACATTTTTGGTGTACTTCTAGACGTATCATTTCATGCCCTCCTCGAATGCAAATAGGTTTAAAATCTACTGATTGGTTAGTGCAATTATGAGCACTAAATGATGTTTCCTGTAATGTTACTTAAGCCACCGTTGATTATTCCATCTTCGACCATCCCCAGTTCGAGATATTCTTCTTGAAAGAAAACGGGGCAAGGCTCACGATCTACCAGAACAGGTGCTACACCACAAGGCCATGATCCTTCACGAATCTTGGCCGCGAGAATTTTATCAAAGACTAAAAGTAGTTAGTACTCCAATCCAAGAATTGATCTATATAACCATGTATCAGCGCGAAAACGTACGTAAGTACTTCACAGCTTACTCCAATTCTCTCTTGGTCCAATTGAAAGTTCTCTCCTCTTTATCAAGAATTTCGTATCGCCACAGATACTTCATACATGTCATCGAAGACAATCTAAACTTTCACTCCATTATTATCACAATAACGTCCTACAATGCGTGCCTCCAGCGTATTGGGTCTTTTGCTTCCATCCGCTCTCCTCCTTACTACGTCAGCCAACCCTGTTGTTCTCCATGGCGAAGTCGAGCACGACACCACTCACAACCTTACACTGCTTCCCCGAGCAGAGTGTGGTAGTGGGGTACGCCGCGAATGTGTAACATATTATTCTGGATCCGGGTGCTCAGGCACCCGACTCGGATCGTACGCTCCCGATTGTACAGGGCACTGTTTTCAATACAATTCCTTCAGCTCTCTTAAGACGGTCGGAGGCGGCTTCTTAGCCAATCTTGGAGTAGCTTGCAAGGTCTACTCTGACAACAATTGCCAAAATCAGATTGCAGACTTGGGCAATTCTTTCAACGAAAGATGCGGTAGCTTCTCGGGAGGCAAAAGCATGAGGTGCTACTGGGGCTGCTAAAGTGGGAAACAGAAAAGTGTCCAAATTACAAGTGGACAGAGATGTTAGGGATGGGCAATCACACGTCAGGCTGCTAGAGATTATCAGTACTACATTAAAGATTCAAGCGTGCTGTCAACTACCACCGTGAAGGACGACAAGAATGTTTACGGTTGTGAGCTCGCTTATGTCCTCGTGTTATGTATAGTCTGGCTTTCATCAAGAGATATGAGATTCAAAACCTGATACTCATGTACTCGCTAAACCCGTAATACCTCTCGCAAGGTCCTTTGCCCTTCGAGAACTGCTAGTAATCCACGCTCCCAGCTACATTTTGACGTTGCCACAATTTCCAATCAGTAGTTCCTTGGTTTCAGCATGTCCTTACCCTTGTTCTTACCCTCTATGTTGTCCTTGTCACTGTCGTCTTTTCTTGGAGGAGCTTGGATTGGAGCAAAGGTTTTCAAATGTAGAGGACGGATAGTCAACTTGACGAAAGTAATTGCCATTGTGCTGTGGTAAGCAGAGTTGAGAGCGGTGACATATTGACCTGACCAACATGTGCGCCACATCTTGGCCTTGGACGGATCAAGGAAAGCTCGCTGCTCGCCGGTCTCCATCACAGGAATTACTTCTGGCCAGCTCTTGATATCATTCAATTCATGTAGAGAAGCAATATAGCTGTCTTTGGTGCAAACCGGCTGCAATAGAACAATCAAAGCGAAGTCCAAATGCGAGTGACAACAACAGAAAGCTGCTAGAACATAATGTAAACTACAAAGCAAGGAGGACACGATGAAGATCCACCGATCGGCATGAGGCATGTATTGATGATGCCGTATAGTTGGGAGGTAGTATGCACATTCGGATATATGATTTGCATCACTGTATCGTATTCAAAATCGTTTGTCTGGTTGTGTCGATGTAATGCAAAGCTACTTTGAACTTGTGTCATTATGGATGACAGTATTGGTTTCCTTTTTAAAGACGCCAAGATATGCAATATTACAGCGCATACACTCACATTTGAGCAGCGCTCGTGAATTCTCCCTGGTAATACTACATCATTGATTAGCGCGTCATCTGCACTAATGTAAGCCAAGGTATCGAACATTTAGGAAGGCAGCACTTACCTCCGATACATTTTTTGCAAATTTAGTGTGCTTCATCCGTGATTTTGCGATTGGAATTGACCAGTTGTTGACACCCCACCACCATCGCCGTATCCGTGCGCCAACACTCTGCCCGCTGAACTTGGCCGATCGATTCCAATGCCGCCAGCCGTTAAGGATGAGCGTCCACAGTACACCTTGTGCAAAGCACATGATGACCTGTCCACGTTTGTGAGCTGATGGCAATCCTGGCACATCTCTATTCTCAATCATACCTGATCCCGCAATGTAATCCAGAGTACGCCCTGCCACCCTTGTGCCTGCTCAATGCTCTTCAAGTAGCTCTGCTCGAATCGTAGGTCGGGCAGCGGAGGCATTGTACTCCGCCGTGGTACCGGGTTGAGAACGCTGATGGGTATCTCATCTTCGGCGAGGTCGGAGAGGGCGTCAGGGTCCGGATGCGTATCGAGAGTTACGGGCTGCTTCTCAGATGCGGCCGTCGAAGGGTTGAGGTCATGGCGCGGTGAGGGGTGACGATTGATAGAAGCTCCTTGTATCGTCGACGTAATTTCAGCAGGAATATCCGAGTCCATATTGCGTGCCCTGTTATCAAAGAGAAACTTGATAGCTACAATGCAAGGAAGTAGCAGCACCTCGGAAGTGAATGTCCAGTCTTGGCAATTGACGTCGAACCCCCCCTGCCCAATTAGCGCACCTGGACCCTTTGCGACCGGACCTAGAAGGCGACAACCCCACGACAGCTACATCCATATTTCTCGCCCCAAGCCCATCCTTACTGCGAACAAGTTAACAAGATGGGAAACCAACAGTCGGGCCTCCTCGACAATATAGCCTCCGGCTCGAATTGTATGTATATCTGACGCAAAAGAGGGGCTCGTCGTCTGAGCGTCCGCGGGGCTGAAGAGATCGTACTAACAAAATGCAGTCGACCGTGAGGAGGTAGACCGCTTGCGAAAGCGTTTCATGAAGCTGGACAAGGTATGTTGCTCTCCAAAAATGCAATCTATTATGCCTCGTACTTAACAAAACCCACAGGACAACTCCGGTACCATCGAACGCGACGAATTCCTTGCTCTCCCCCAAATCTCCTCGAACCCACTTGCAACGCGCATGATTGCTATCTTCGACGAGGACGGCGGCGGTGATGTTGACTTCCAAGAATTCGTCTCTGGTCTCTCCGCATTCAGTAGCAAGGGCAACAAAGAGGAGAAACTACGATTTGCGTTTCGAGTCTATGACATTGATCGTGATGGCTATATCAGCAATGGCGAGCTATTCATTGTGCTCAAGATGATGGTGGGGAGCAACTTGAAAGACCAGCAATTACAGCAGGTACGTGAAGCCGATAAAAATGCCAAACCAGAAGTGATGTTCCAGATACTAATGTACGACCAGATTGTCGATAAAACCATTATGGAAGCCGACTTAGACCGCGACGGCAAGATCAGCTTTGAGGAGTTCACTAAGATGGTCGAAAACACGGATGTCTCAATGAGCATGACTCTGGATCAGTTCTAAGCGATTTTCTATCACAGATGATACGGCATCTCTTGGGAAGAATTGCCTTCGGCGAGGCGTTTGCGGTGTTTTGGCCAACCCAGGATGGGCTTCACAGTATCTGATATCCACCAATACAGGATTTTTGAATTCATCGATGAGTGTTAGGCCAACAAAAGATCATTTTGACATGGGACTAATAACACGACTTCCAGTGTAGTAGTCCTAAAATCTAGTTGATGCAGCTGATAATGATACAGCTCAGTTTCCATAGCCTGACCAAACTACAGCAGACCATCCTAACACTCATAAATGGATACTACTGTTCCAAAGGTCAAGAATAGTTGGTTTGCACAAGATTGAGTTGGCTACGAGGCTTATGGTACACTACACAAATTCGCCCTCGCGCTTTAAGTCGCATGAATGAGCTCTGTGCGTCTGTGAAGCAACCCAGTTCTTGGCATCTTACAACATTCTCCAGAAAGCAGTCACCAGTCGCCAGAACCTTATTATCTTCCATGCCAAATGCCTATGATTCAAATCTCCTTAGTCTATCCTGCATATATGTCAAGCCGGAAAGTGGGTTGCCATTGTCTATGCCATCAGCAGCTTGCCGATGCGATTGGAATCGATGCCTCGAAGCTAGAAACTCCATCAGCGATCGCTGATAGTATACTCAACAAGAGTGGTTGCGGCGCCGCCATTGTCAACCTTCTCCGTCTCGAGGGGGAACCTCGTGCCATCGAGAAGTACTTCCTGTACTTTTAACATAACTGATATGCCAAAGTTTGAAATGCGGACCCAAAAGTCAACTTTCGCAACGAATGAAGACTGTTTGTCGATCTTGTGAAACTCAGAGACAACCACCCTGGAAACACTGTGTTCGATTACCACGAGGTTCCATATGGAGTTTAAAAACTAGATAAGCGATCCATGTAATTGGATGAGGTAGAATACATGATTAGAGTAGAATTGTGATTTAGGTACATGCTTATCATATTCTTTATTCATGTATTCATGACTAGAAATACATACACCATGTCATCATCCGGCTCAGATGGTGGTTGCCCCTTGTAAGTGCTCAACATCACATGATAGCGCACTAGCGTGTTTTCTGTTACGCGCTCACGCGTCGTGCTTTCCACTCCTCCAGTATCAGCGCCCATGCCAGCCCCACAGCCGCGCCCGCTTTGTTGAGATACCGACTGGCCTGAATCGTCGCCATCATGAAGCCTTTTCGGCCTCTCACCATTGCTCGGTCAAGCTCGGGGAACGGTGAGCCAGCGAACAAAAAGCGACGGATTTCGTCCAATGCACTCCCACCCAATGCACGCCAACCACTTAACACACTGCATAATCCTCCGCCGCCGTCTTTTGCGCCGCCCGGTCTCGAGGGAAACTACTATACTGTACTGTGGCGAAAGTACACCACCAAGAAACACAAGAATTGGGATGGCGACGGTGTGCTTGCCGTTGTTAGTGGCTATGCAACACTTACGGACAGCGATACTGGGAAAGAGCTAGGCAAGGGGGCGTGCAATCGACCGCTGCTTCCTGGTTCGGCACTGTCTATAGGTGGCAAGGAGCTCGAAATCGAAGGGGCCATTGAGAAGGCAGATTATCTGGCTGGCCGCATGTTCTTGGGCACGGCTGCCACTAGGCCTGTGGAGCAGTCGAAGCGGATTGAGGTGCAACAAAAGCCTCTTTTTACGAGCAAATCCAAAGTGAAGAGGACGGACTCACCGGGAACTGCAGATGGGTTAGACCAAAAACCATCCACGCAACGCAAACAGCATTTCAAGACGCCTTTGCTGGAGAACACTGTGCTCACACAAAGGAATTCTTCGATTCCACAACCACGACATGACCCAAATGCACCAAATGCACTCGTCATGCAGCGACCTAAATCTTGCGCTAAAGGGAAGCAGATTGTAGATGTAGTTGTGGATCCTGTCCTGAGCAAGCATCTCCGAGATCATCAACGCGAGGGCGTGCAGTTTCTGTACGAGTGCGTCATGGGCATGCGATGTGAGGGTGAGGGCGCAATAATGGCGGATGAGATGGGCCTGGGTAAGACACTCCAGACCATAGCGCTACTTTGGACTTTGATGAAGCAAAATCCTGTACACGAAAGCCCACCGGTTATCACCAAAGCGCTGATTGTCTGTCCTGCTGGTCTGGTCGACAATTGGAAACGCGAGTTCCGCAAATGGCTCGGAAACGAAAGGATAGGTGTCTTCGTTGCCA
Organism: Pyrenochaeta sp. MPI-SDFR-AT-0127; assembly: GCA_020747015.1. Taxonomy (NCBI): domain Eukaryota; kingdom Fungi; phylum Ascomycota; class Dothideomycetes; order Pleosporales; family Cucurbitariaceae; genus Pyrenochaeta; species Pyrenochaeta sp. MPI-SDFR-AT-0127. Next base: position 513,286 of record JAGTJM010000013.1, on the reverse strand, counting down.
ATGGCAAGGACAAGAAGATTAGCAGCTTTACGATGGGCAAAGCTTATAACATTATGATCATTGGGTACGAAATGCTTCGCGTCGTGCAAGAGGAATTGAAGAAGGGTAGTGGCATCGACATCGTCATTGCGGATGAGGGTCACAGATTGAAGACCGCGAACAACAAAGCTATGCTTGCTATTCAATCTCTCAATACTGAGCGGCGTATTATATTGTCTGGCACGCCTCTGCAAAACGACTTAGGCGAATTTTTCACAGCCATTGACTTTGTCAATCCAGGCCTCCTTGGGCAACGCTCGGCATTCAAGCGCACCTTCGAGACCCCAATCATGCGCAGTCGTCAGCCAGATGCAAGCGAATCAGAATTAGAGAAAGGAGAAGCACGGTGGAAGGAACTTGTGTCTCTAACCAGCCAATTCATCATTCGACGGACGGCAGACGTGCTTTCAAAGTACCTCCCATCAAAGACGGAGCATATCGTCTTCTGCAAGCCGACGAGGGCTCAGGCTGAGGCATATCGCGCCGTCATATCTTCGCCTATCTTCGCCGTTGCTTTGGGAAACACTGACATGGCACTACAACTCATTAACGTGCTGAAGAAAATCTGTAACAGCCCTGCGTTGCTCAAGTCGTCCGCAGATAACGATGACACTCCATCAGAAATGCTACAAACAGTTCTTTCGCTTATCCCGCCCAAAATCCTTAATTCCAATGCATCAAGCACAAAGCTGCGACTTCTGGATAGCCTAGTCCACCACATCCACACAACCACGGAGGAGAAGATTGTCATAGTCTCAAACTATACCATGACCCTCGACATGATAGAACGACTACTCGTCTCTCTTTCATACACCTACCTCCGCCTTGATGGAAGCACACCAGCCTCCAAACGACAAGCCCTCGTCGAGAAATTCAACAAAACCCCCAAAGCGACGTCGTTCGCCTTCCTTTTATCTGCAAAGTCCGGCGGCGTAGGTCTGAACCTCATCGGCGCGTCCCGCATCGTTCTCTTCGACATTGATTGGAATCCTGCTACTGACCTTCAGGCGATGGCGCGGATCCATCGTGATGGCCAAAAACTGCCATGTAAAGTCTACCGGTTCCTTGTGAAAGGTGGCCTTGATGAGAAGATTTTCCAGAGACAGGTGATGAAATTGGGGCTTGCGAATGCCGTGGTTGACAACAAAGCTTCTGCGTCCTCTTTTTCAAAGGAGGAATTGAGAGATCTATTCCGGCTTGACGAGCGCGAAGGCTGTCAGACACATGACCTACTTGGATGTACGTGCGACTGCCAAGGCTCACCGGAGGTCATTCTCGAGGCTGAGGAAGTCGATTCTGCAGACGATGAGAGTAAAGAAGCGCATAGATATCCAGGATTAAAAAGAGCGAGCCAGGTCGATATGGAGGAGCAAGAGGCCAGACTCAGGTCGGGCCGTGCAGCCAAGCAACCGAAGCTGCGAATGCTGATGGAGTATCGACATATTGATACGAAGGTTTTGCGACAGGCAGATAGGGAAGAGGACGTGGAGGATGAGGAGAAGGTGGATGACTTGGCAGTCGCCATTGATGATGCCGTCTTTCTCGGTGTGTTGAGGCAGCCAGAGAGTAATGTCGATTTCTTGTTGACGAAGTCGACATCCTAGGTATATGGATGGAGCGGTAAGGGAAATGGAGAAAAGATTTGCGCATCTACATGCATAGCGTCGGAGTTCTGGGGATATTCTATGAATGCGAGACAGCACTGCCTATAGTTCTCGCGGGCTTTAGACGTATATATATACATACCACGCAATATCATGTCTTCGAGAGCTGTTCATCCGTGGGCAGGAAAGATCCGCCTAGTATACACAGCATAGAGTGTGTTCTTCATGGCAGACACTGGACTGGGAGCAAGTATAACCCAATGCTGCAAGATGATGCTCGGTCTTCGTTCTAACAATGCAATAACATAAAGTATGAACATCTTTGGTTAGATGTAGCGCACATTTCTACAAGATTGAGGTTTGAGCAAGACTTTGAACATGATGCTTCCCCAGCGAAAAGAAAGAAAGTGCAATTCGCTGGTCCAAGAGACTTGCGTGCTACTGCGAGGTTGTGAGTCACTGAAACCAGGTCCTCAAAAAGTGAGCGTCTCGATAGATGAGTTGTACGGACTCCACTTTCGAAGGCCACCATATTAGCAATGCAACGCGATCCGAATATGCATGCAAATTGGGCTGGGCAACGTGAGTGGTTACTGAAAAGATTTCGTAGATTCAATTCTATATCAAGCTATCGATTTTGCCCTTGCTGAAGAAGTGTTGGCACGCGTCGCAAAGAAGGTAGTCGACATTACGAGTATGTTAGACTATCATGTGTAAGTGTGACGGACGAATCAAATGGCCGATGCGTGGTGGATCGAAAGCAGTCAGGCCGCAAGCTCTGCGAAAGCGCCTCACTTATGATCCTTGAATAGACACCTCAGATTATTTACTATTGACTATTGGACTACGCCATGAGGCCTCAGTCTTGTGGCTCCATGTTGGGCAGAGATGTTGTCGACCAAAGTGGGGTGAGGTTGACAGCTCGGCCACTAGGCCAAAATGGGAGGGAGGGCAGTGACGTAATTGGCGGGGACTGACCGGAAACCTGCAGCAGCGTCTCGAAGCTTCGCTGGGGCAGGCAGACAACACCACCGGCTTCGAGACATGACGAGAAATCACACGATCTAACTGGCTACTTCCTGATTTTTCACCGGCTCCTTTCTTGGGCATATATAACCCCTCAAGCCTCCTGTACGAAGTTGTTCATGTTCTCCAAGATACCCAGTACATAACCGTACACACGCACAACCTTTGATAGGTTTCCTACGCACTACAATTATTTCGGCTTCACGCCATACACAAGGTTATAGTCAGGAATCACCATGACTTCCTTCGATGCCTATACCGACCGAGCAGCAAAGGCTCTTGCCGACAGCTTCGAGCTAGCCAAGGGCTACGCTCACTCCCAACTCACACCGATTCATCTCGCTGTTTCGTTAATAGATCCACCAAAAGATCAAGCAAACCAAGTTGATGTACCACCGCCACCGCTATTCAAGCAGGTCCTCGAACGCGCAAATGGCGATGCTCAGCTCTTCGAGCGCAATCTCAAGAAGGCTCTGGTGCGACTACCAAGCCAGGACCCACCACCGGAACGCACGTCTCCCTCGCCTGCCATGGCTAAGGTCTTGCGTGCTGCCGAGGACCTCAGCAAGACACAGAAAGATACCTTCATCGCTGTCGATCACCTCATACAATCTCTCTGTCAAGACGCCTCGATACAACGCGCCCTTGCCGAATCGAACGTCCCAAACGTAAAGCAGATCGACAATGCTATCCAAGCACTGCGGGGCACAAAGCGCGTGGATTCAAAGACAGCCGATGCTGAGGAGGAGAATGAGAATTTGAAGAAATTCACGATCGACATGACGGCAATGGCACGGGAAGGCAAAATCGACCCGGTCATTGGCCGAGAAGAAGAGACACGAAGAGTCATCCGCATTTTGACCCGACGTACCAAGAACAACCCCGTGCTCATTGGCGAGCCCGGTGTTGGCAAAACCACAGTCGTTGAAGGTCTTGCCCGCCGTATTGTTGACGCAGATGTTCCAGCCAACCTCGCGGCCTGCAAGCTGCTTTCCTTGGACGTTGGTGCCCTGGTTGCGGGTAGCAAGTACCGTGGAGAGTTCGAAGACCGTATGAAGGGTGTCTTGAAAGAAATCGAGGAGTCTAAGGAGATGATAGTATTGTTTGTAGACGAAATCCACCTGCTCATGGGGGCTGGCTCTTCTGGAGAGGGTGGTATGGATGCTGCCAACCTCCTGAAGCCTATGCTAGCACGTGGACAATTGCATTGTATCGGCGCAACTACTCTCGGCGAGTACAGGAAATACATCGAGAAGGACGCTGCTTTTGAACGTCGTTTCCAGCAGGTTTTGGTCAAGGAGCCATCCATTCCTGAGACTATTTCCATTCTTCGAGGTCTGAAGGAGCGTTACGAGACGCATCATGGTGTTACCATCATGGATGGTGCCATTGTCTCCGCCGCCACTCTCGCCGCCCGTTATCTGACGCAACGACGTCTGCCTGATTCTGCTGTCGATCTAATCGATGAGGCGGCAGCAGCAGTCCGCGTCACCCGAGAATCGCAACCAGAAGCTCTGGATAACCTCGAACGACGGCACCGACAACTACAAATCGAGATTCATGCTCTTGCCCGTGAGAAGGATGAAGCGTCACAGATGCGTCTCAAAGAGGCACGTGCGGAAGCAGCCAATATTGAAGAAGAACTTAAGCCGCTTCGTGAGATGTACGAGCGCGAAAAGGGACGCAGCAAGGATATTCAAGAGCAGAAGCTCAAACTCGAAGGCCTTAAGACCAAGCTTGCTGAAGCCGAACGTCTCCGCGACATCCAGACCGCTTCAGACCTCAAGTACTACGCTATTCCGGATGTCGAGCAGCGTATAAATGAGCTCGAGAAGGACAAAGCCCGAGCAGATGCAGAAATGTGGGCACATCAAGCAAGCGGGGGTGGTGAAGCTCTCATGAGCGACTCTGTTGGCCCAGATCAGATCAATGAGATTGTTGCTCGATGGACTGGTATCCCGGTCACACGTCTCAAGACAACTGAGAAGGACAAGCTTCTTAACATGGAGCGTCATCTTAGTCAAGTTGTCGTTGGCCAGAGGGAAGCCGTCGTCTCCGTCTCTAATGCTATCCGCCTACAACGCTCTGGCCTTGCCAATCCAAATCAACCGCCGAGCTTCCTCTTCTGTGGTCCCTCAGGTACTGGCAAAACCCTGCTCACCAAAGCCTTAGCAGAGTTCCTCTTCGATGACCCGAAAGCGATGATCCGCTTCGACATGTCCGAATATCAAGAGCGACACTCCCTCAGCAGAATGATCGGCGCTCCTCCTGGTTATGTCGGCCATGACGCAGGAGGCCAACTTACAGAAGCCTTGCGCCGCAAGCCCTTTTCCATCCTACTCTTCGATGAGGTGGAGAAAGCTGCCAAAGAAGTCCTCACTGTACTTCTGCAGCTCATGGATGATGGCCGCATCACCGACGGACAAGGCAGAGTTGTTGACGCAAAGAACTGCATCGTTGTCATGACATCGAATCTTGGTGCCGAACATCTCTCACGTCCTAACGCACCAGATGGTAAAATTGATCCTACAACGCGGGAAATGGTTATGGGTGCGTTGAGAAATTGGTTCCTGCCCGAGTTCATGAATCGTATCTCCTCGATCGTCATCTTCAACCGTCTCACGAAGCGCGAGATCCGCAAGATTGTCGACGTGCGATTAAGTGAGATACAGAAGAGACTCAACGCGAACGGGAAGAATGTGCGCATCGAGATGACACCCGAGGTGCGCGACTATCTTGGTTCAGCTGGATATTCGCCCGCATACGGCGCTCGTCCGCTTGCCCGTCTGATAGAGAAGGAGGTCCTCAACCGTCTTGCTGTGCTCATTCTGCGTGGCGCCATCAAGGACGGTGAAGCTGCGAGAGTGATCCTCGATGATGGTCACATTGAGGTTCTGCCAAACCACACTGACAGCGAAGACGACTCGGAAATGTATGACGAGTCTGACGCTGTGGCCGAACTGGACGACGATGAGGGCGGTATGGATCTTTATGACTAGATGGTAAAGTCAAAGAAAAGATGGAAAATATAAAGCCCGCGGAGTGAAGCATCGTGCAGAGTTGTTTCATAGCAAAGGAGTTTTGGGGTTAGGATATTCAGAAGCATTATGTCTAGATGCATTCCTTGTTATTACGAATTATGGATAATGAACGATTGCGAAAAGCAGGCGCTCGATAGGCGTGCTGGTTAATGACATAATTGGCCTTTTGTAAATAGAGAATAAAAATAATAAAATCATCAGAACTCGAGATCGATTGCTTTTTCAAGTGGCTTAAACCTATCCCACCGTGCAAGGAAAAAAGGGAACTTAAAACATCACAGCATAAAGGGGCAAGGAAGGGACGCAAGTGATTTGACTTGTCATAAAACTTTTTGTCGTTTCTTCGTTCTATCGTTGCCATGATGAGCTCCCTAGCCAAACATATCTGCCTGCCTAAGAACCGGGTATATTGCATCCCACCACATCAATCGCACAATCTAGTAGAAGAAACCCAGAATCTTGCCAGCAACGTGCTTCCTCCTGGCCTCCTCGTGGTCCATGATACCAGCCGAGGTGGTCAGGACGATGTAACCGAACTGACGCGAGGGCAGTAGCTTAACGACCCACTTCTCCATATCGCGGAGCTGAACGTTGTAGCGGGGAGAGATGACACCGGTCTTGTTGATGCGGCCGTTGAGCTGGATAACGATCTTGCCGTTGCGGTGGTCGTCAACCTCCTCAAACTCGCCAATGTAACCTGGTAAAAGAATTAGTATGTTGCGTTGAATTAAACATCAGACATCATGGAAGGGATCCGAAGACGTGTAAGTTCTCCGCTAAAAGTTTGATATATCGGGCACTTAAAGGGCAAAGATCGTGTGGAATGCGAGATCATTGCCTAGTTATCAACCCGAATGGAAGTGTGCAGTTTGCAAACAAACAAAAAAGGGAATAGACATACCGTGGCGCTGCATGACGGTCAAGAACTTGACAATGACCTTGGAGGACGGGCGGATCAGGACCTGGCGCTTGCCAGCCTTCTCGGCGTTGTTGATAGCATTCAAGCAGTCGTTGAGGACGGAGGTCTTGACCATTTTGGCGGTTGTATAAGGAGATTCTCAATGGCGGTGGGCGACTGAGGTATCTGCGCAAGAGTTTTGGTTAGCCTCCAGATGCCAGAGCGTGGAGAGTGCCCTCAGACGCAGCTTGAGGGTTCTTCAGCTCTTGTCGCAGAGGAGAAGCAGTGTCGCGCTCATCCTTGCGGAGGGCTGCGATTGCTTCCCCTGGCTCTCTGAAGGGCACTCGGGGTCGTGACAAACATACCTCTTGAAGATGTGGATGGTGAGCGGTAGAACGTTTGCGGTGGACGAAAAGTTCGCTTTGGACGGAGCTCAAATTTGATGTGGTGGTCCGTGGGCTTTGCCTAGCGAGACTTGGCTTGGCAACCACGATTCTCTGCCCCGTGCCTAGCCATTGCAACCGGAGCACGCACCAGGTACACGAACCCCACCCGCATTCAACTGGCCTCAGATCACGGCAATAGAGACGTCTGCTTAGTCGTTCAGAGCAGTTCACTGCTTCGTCAGATGAAAGTTCTTTACAAAATCAACATCTCCATCATCGCGCCCTCACGTGCTGTCGCGATCGCTAACCTCCTAGTCATGACGTAGCATCTCGCCATTTGCCTTCATCTTCTTCATACAAGTGTCTTATCGTTTAGTTTTCCTAGTCTCATCAGCAGTCTAGCGTGTCAGTTCTAGTCATGTCTGAAGCTTGCTGTACCTGCGCAGCATTTCTTTCCTCGATCCCACCCACTTATGATGAGAAGACTGAAAAGCCGTCGCAGTTTGAACGCCGTCTTGAATGCTGCGGCCGAGCTATATGCGCCAGGTGTTTGACAGACAACCCTCGGTTTGCAAGCTATTGCCCATTTTGCCAAATAGCGACGGGCCCATCGCCATTACCAGCACAAGGGTTGCGCGAACCTCCTACCTACTCGCCACCAACAGAGCAGCAAACGGACGACGAGCTGCCGCCATACTCGGCACACAACTCCCTACAACCACTGGCCGACAAAGAAAAAGGTAATTCCAACAATGCGCCTGACGTCCTGCATTTCGTCGATCAGAACAATGACTCGATAGCATCGTTGTCTTTGCGATACGGTGTACCCGCCGATGCACTGCGCCGAACAAACAACTTGTATGCGGACCACCTGCTAGCGGCGCGTAGGACGGTTCTTGTTCCCGGAGAGTTTTACAAGGGCGGGGTTAGCCTCAGTCCTCGGCCATTACAGGGCGAAGAGGAAGAGATCAAGAAGACCAAGCTACGAAAGTTCATGGTGGGTTGCAAAGTCGCCGAGTAAGCGCTACCCCATGGAATACGCATGACCTAATAAGCATGGCTGACTTGGCTGTGCCGTATAGATATGATGTTGCTCTCCTTTATCTGGATCAAGCAAGTTACGATCTAGAACAAGCTATCGCTGCATATAAGGCGGATGAGCAATGGGAGAAAGAGAACTCTTTAGAAGCTGCGAAGAAAGGCAAGTCAAAAGCATCGTCGAGCTCAGGAAGACGAAAGTGGGGGTTTGGAGGCCTCACTGGTCAGCTCTCATAGCACGAACAATTCCTTACCTAGCCATGGTGTTTGCACAAGGTACGGATAACAGTGCCGTAGCGGCGCCAACAAGGAACGTGTTGTCCATTCAGCCATTGGCCTACCAGCCTTAGTTTTCAGGCGCGTGAGGATTGCATTGTACAGTGAGGTGTTACCACTTGGGCGTTCCGGATATGTGTAGAATCTTGAGTTTATGCACAAAACCTATGCCTTCCATCTTGTGTGCACCACACTCTGCTCCCTTCTCTTAGGTAGCATGTTCATTTGACGATTCTAGTACACCGCAATTCCAACTGTACGATATCTTCCCTTGCTATCACTCATGATTCCGGAGAACCGATGGTGCACCGTCAAAAGGGTCTCATCGTGTCCAGCCAATCATTTTGTTGTACCACCACATCCATGTCTACCTGTAAGCGCCCGAAACCTCTCCCGAATCAGCATCTGCACCTCATCCCTCGAAGCGCCTACCCTGCGTTCTGGGTTTCGAACTTGCATTTGGCCCCCTTCGCCCTCCCATTCGACAGCACGAAAAGTGGGCCAGAAACGTTCACACAGAATGCAGCATAGCTCGCTACGGATGGAGCGACTGAGCAAGCCACACTGCCTCGACCCACTGTGCGATCGGCGCTGCCAACGAGCGACTGGCTGGAAAGTAGGCCACAAAGAGTGGAATGGGTTGCTAAATGGGTTCCTTCCGGTAAGGTCGCGAACCCATATGCAGGCTAATATGGCTATTTACGGTATCGACCTGCATCTTACGCGCTGTGAATAACACCAACCACCACCAAACCAGAACAACGGCGCTGCCAACCCAAGTACCAATGTTCATTGCAGCGGCAAGGCAAATTACCGTTCTTTTCTTTGCTTTGCAGAGCTATTCTGGTGCGGATGTGCTTGCAAGGGGCGCAATGGATAATCGGTGGGCGTGAAACACGCACTGCGACCAAGTCGTTTTAAAGGCATGGGTTGCCCTTCAAGTGTTTCTCATCCCCTACAGGCAAAGAGAACATTGAGTTAAATTCAGCGTCGTCCTTTCGTTGTTTCATTAAGTTCGTCTTTCATTTTTGACAAGTGGGGTGCTCCTGGTTGACACTCCTTACATTTCAACACCCCCGAGTTTCTCGTCGATCCTTTCAAAACTTCATACCAGCACGACTATCTTGACAGAAAGAGAAAGAAACATAAACGGCAAAATGAAGATCAACCCGGCACCCCTCCATCTGGCACAGGCTGTCATCACTGGTCTCGTTTTGGCCCTCAGCATTGCCATCCTTGGTACATCAGCACATACTCTCGATGTCTTCAACAAGCAGCAAACGTCCAACCCCTGGTGGCTCCCTATGTGGCCGCAGCATTTCGATACACATGGCACCAAAGCCCTTGTTGCGAGTTCTGTTGTGACGGTGGTTCTCTGTGGTGCTTTCCTCGCCGCATCTTTCGTTCCTCAGGTAAGCTCATATCAAGTCATACATGGTTAGGGAAAACATATTAACAAAGACCAGCTTGCTCTCCGCCAGAAACACACACTTCGGGCGCTTCTGTCTCTCGCCACTCTCCTTCCCTCGCTCCTTTTAACTCTTGTGACTGTCATCTATTCGCACATTCTCAACAACAACACTCCCGAAATCGACACCATTCAGACCTGGACTTGCAAGTACAAGTCGAGCGAACCGCTTCCCCAGGACATGGAGATGCCGAAAGGCATGGGCAACAGCAAATTCGGAAGCCTGTGCCAGGAAAGCAAATTTGCCCTGCACGGCACACTCACCGTGTTCCTTCTGCTCGGCATTAGCATGGGATTGACAATGGTGACATGGCTTGCGGACAAATGGGCGGCGAGACAGCAGAGAAAGGAAGGTGTTGAGATGGGCGAGCATTCCTAGGAGAAGATTGTGTTACTGTGGCAGCAAACGAAGCATTGCCGTAAAAGCATCCTAAGGCTTTCGTAGGGGATGTAGAGCTTTGCAGCCGAAGGGTCGAACGTTATTGCAATATGTTTGGAAGAGGCAATGGTGTCCGATTTTGCGGTGACAAGTCGGGCAACGGTGTTCTGGCGTTATAAGTACCATGTATCCGGCGACGTACAGGTCACTTCTCCAGTTTTGTTAATGTATGAATGAATAAGCCGATTTAATCAGCCAGACTGTGCTCTTTTGAACCAGGATGTATGTCATGTTATTCCACTTGCTCTCACGGATGGGTCCTGTTGGCAAGTGACGACCTAACATGTAATCTGCTTTGTCCAGGTACGAGTTGGATCGCAAAAGCTATCAAGCCTCGCTTGTGTCTTAGTCTGCTGATGGATCTTTCCTCGTAAAGGTACAATCTGAGCGTAGCAGGTGACAAAGCCATGCATGTAAGCGGACCTTCACCGAAGGCCCCCTCAATTGACGTAACAACGAAGCGACTCGAAGATCTAGCAGCGATGGCAGTGGGTGACGAATTTGCTTCGTGGTCAAATGACGCGCTCGTGCTTGCTGATTTACGCCATGCAGCAAGCGTCGTGGGTATAACATTGCGGATCATTGAACGCGAGGCCCGCAGGTGGCTGCAAATTATGCCAGGCGGGAGCCGGCAAGCGTTTGTTATGCAAGGAATCGTGAACAGTCGCAAGCGCAGAAGACCAGGGCCTCAGTCCTCGAAAGATGGGTCGGTATGAGACAGTTTATGTGGCAGTCTCATTATTGTGTTGGAAGTAACACTGAATATCAGACATTGGCAGGCGCTTGGGAGTGACGCTGAGCGTGCTTCGCTGAGCAGTGAGCTTCATATTAATGATGGTTCGGCTGTCGCAACACTAGAACGCGTCCATCCAAGCTCCAATTGCCGTTGCTGGCTGGGCCCCATATATCGCGTCGATACCGCGAGAGATCAGCACGCCGCCTCGTGTTTGATCATCTGCCGTGGTCTGTCCGCCAGTTCCAGGCCCATCTCTTCAACTTTTCTTCTTCAACATTGCCATCAGAGACAGCAGAGCGCCTTACTGGGTTGGATTCTACCCGCCATTCCTCTCTTAGCAGCTAATTGATTACGCTGCATCCCGGAACCTTGCTCCCTTCAGCCCCCCGAAAGTTGGCTCGAGCGTGCGTCTCGCGCATCAGAAACTCCCCCTCCTCCCTCAGATTATTGTCAACTGGGCCAGACCCACCATCTCCCACACTCGCTACACACTCGCTACTTCCGACGATGCACATGAGGGATTCGTCGACTGAACACCGCACCAAGAGAAAGTTCCAACCGAGCATCACCAGCTACTTCGCGCAGAGAGACGACTTTGACGACTTCGAAGATCCGCGGGGCCAAGATCCGATTACCCGACCTCGACAACAACAGCGCGAGAGCCTTGCGCCCCAAGTGCCGGGACACGTGCAAGCTGACCTGCTCAGTGTTGGGATGAGAGTTAGAAAGAGTGTGCCGGAAGGCTACAAGACCCAAAAAATGTCCGCCTTGCCCTCCATTCAGACCACCCTCTCCAAACCCGCGGTACTGGATGCACTAGAGACTAAGCCCCCGCGAGATCCTGTGCCTGATGACTTCGTGCATCAGAGAGAGTTGTTACCATTTTGCGGGCTGCATAAGATTGGCGGATTAGGTTTCGCAGAACAACCCACTACAAACATTCATCTCTACGGCGGTCTCGACTCGACCGGCTCACGAGCCTCAAATCTCTTCCCTCTTCCCGCTGAAGCATTCACACAACCATTTTCATCCCAAGGTTCCGCAGACTCGGGCTACTCAACATCCTCGCAACGGCTCCCGAACCCTCTCAACCCTTCGAAACGCTCATGGCAGGACGACGATGACAAGCCCCTGAACACCAACTTCTTCTTCTCGATCTCGATGAAGGGGCTCGGTACGGGTGCTGCTGAGATGGACGACGCTCCTGTCAGTCCACTTAGCGAGACGCCGCCACAGAGTATCAATATGCTGCCGGCAGTACGGCAATTCGCACAACCAAAGTCCAGGCGAGCCGCGAGAGGTGTGCTGAACGACGAGGATATGGACATGGATTTTGAGAATGCTGAAAGGATGGAGGGACGGGTCGCAGTGGGGAGTGGGAGCGACTTTGAGGAAGCAGATTTCCTGGCGAGCGAAGTCGATATGGGTGGCATCTGATCGCCTCGCTGCCCCCATTGCTGGTCATACACTACCGCTTCCTGAGAGCAAGATGCGAGTGCCTAGGGGTACACAACACAAGGTGGTCTTCTTTCCTTTGCTTTCATAATATGTCCGCTCTTCTCTTCTCGTTCATATTACCGTAACGGTTCAGATTGCTCGTATCAGCGACATTGCTTCGACTACTTTTCACTTAGATTGATCATCGCAAACGGCGCTTTGCGGATTTATGAAGATAACGATCGTTGGCGCAAGTATACCCGGGTTTCCTTTGTCATTCTTGGACTGTCCCTTTATCATACTTCTGTCAACGTAGTGTATATTTGCAACCTAGCTAGATTATGGAATACGTTGATTGTTTCAACTACTCGGTGTATGAACATGGGAGATCTGCATTCTCATTACCGGGACATCACGAAAACAATACGTTCTTACTGAAAGTGAAAGAGATCTCAATTAATCAAAAGCGACTTGGATATAGCTGCTGGGTACCTAGGGAAAGGTGAGCGAGTCAAATCCAAGCTGAAATACTTCTACTGGTCTGTGCCACTATTTGATAATGAGAACCAAAGGCGAATGTGAATGGACCCACGGTTGCCAGCTGGCGCCTACTCTCGTTTGCTTTGAATATTTTGCCCGCCACCTTTTTACTCCTTTACTTCTTTACTACTCACATTCTCAACACTTGTCTTGTAGATAAGCTTGCCAACATCAGGTAGGTTCTACTACGCTTTCAAGCTCAGATATTGAAGCTGACATCCATAATCCGACACCGATCTCCAAGTTACAGCCTTCGAAGACAATGGCAAGCAATTTAGGTTGGAAGATGCCCAGCGAGGAGCTCCTGCTCAGCTTCTTCACTTATGACATTGCCAAGGATATCGGCACCAGCAATTTCTCCCCCCAGGTGACACGCTTCGAGAAGGTTATTCTGCATTTCGCGCAGGAACGCACTGGAGTCCACTTGAAGTCAGCCTTCCCTACTGACTTGAACAATTTCTTCATCGTGCTTGGCTCCATCCTCAGCGCTGGAATGAAGAATGTGTTTCGCCAGAATTTGCGGAGCTTTGATGCAACTGCCGGTTGGGATGTCGCCGATGACTTCATCTGCAGCTGCACTTTCGAGTATTGGCTCAAGTTCCTTGCCGATTCGCTGATTCGAGTCTCCAAGTTTCAGACAAGTAGGTCGGCGGCTTCATCATCTCAGCCTTCTGGTGGTTTTAGCACAAATACAACCCTCTCATCTCGTACTACCTATAGTCCTACTACGCTTGACAAGAACTATGATGGTACATTCGACGAACCTTCTCTTGCGTATCCAAGTGCAAACTCTGGTGGAGGTACAAGTGGTAAGATCGTTCAGGTCAAACTTGAAGGCCCAACAATTCGTCAAGCTTGGGCTATGAACGCAACACTCGTTGACGCTCGATATGGAGCCACTTTGAGCAAGTTGGAGGAGTGGAGCCCTGACAGCAAGTATGTTCCAAAAGAACCTGGCGCATACAGTGTATACCATGGGACCGCCGCGCACTTTGGACTCTCGGCCTGGCCCGACCGCTGGAACGAGCCAAAGTTGGATCTGAGCCCTAGTGTAGCTCCTAATCAGATGAGTCCTGGAGGTATCGGCGTCGTATATACAGCATTCAGTCCACTTCGCGCGTTTCTCTGGGCAGCCTTTCAAGAGCATATGTATGCCAACACTCCAGCACCAAAGGGCATGAGTTGGCTGAGCACAAGCTGGACTTCAGCAGGGCAGACATTTACTGGTGTTGCCGTCTTCTCTTTTGACGTTGTACAACCCAAGCCTTCTACACCCCCAATGTCGGCTTGCATCGTCCCACAAGGAAAAGAACGAGCATGGCATGAGAAGGCCATACAGATGTCGGAAGGCTTATCATGGCATAACAACCTCGAACAGGCCTGGCAGAACATGTCGCCGCTACATGGATCGACTGACATCAAGAGCTGGCCAGAGGTACTTCATTCGATGGAATTCGGTGAGCAGAGAGCTTTCCTTACCCCTTTCAAGACCAATATGTGGCGCACATGTTGGTCAGGTCAAGGTGTCGATGCCCTCAACTCTGCTTACCGCAACACAATGGCAATCACTTTCGTCAAATCGACTCCCCCTCCGCAATTAAAGACATCTGCTCCGCTTCAAACTCCTCCAAAGAACGATGACAACGGGGATGAAGGAAAGGGGAAGAGCAGGGGCAAGGATAGACTGAAAACTCTGACTAAAAAAATGTCACAAGCGCTTAGTGGCAAAAGCAAAGGAAAGGTTAAGAATTGATTGATGTTCTTGTAGTGTACCTCTACCGGATGCTCTGGCTTTGAATGCACATTGTAAATCTTCCTGAGATTGATATACAATGTGTCTCTTCACGAATCATCATTTACATCAAGAACCAAAAAACCAAGAGCATGTCAAGACAATTTGATTCAAAAAAAAATTAAACATGTAAATCTCCGACTCAGTCAGAAGCCCGGCTCTGAATGCGCATTTGAAAGAACGAGTGTATTCTCAAGAAGTCATGAATATGTCAAACATGTGCGCCAAATTATCTACTGAATTGCTACACAAGGTTGGTTCTGTATTTACTGCAATGGGAAATGCCTTAAAATACGTTAATCGCGACTTAGTTCTTCCAGCTCCCTCACCGCCTCCAATAACATTGCTGTAAAATCACTGAATCCACCACACTATGCTTGGAGATTGCTAGCGTTCACTGGACCCCAAAGAATCTGGTTGCATCTGTGGCTTGCAGCACTTTCCCAACATCAAGGATATTTTGAGGATGATGACAAGTACCTGATTGCTGGAGGTTAGCATGTGTGCCTCCAGAATTCCTCATTCTCCTCGACACATATTTAAAGATACTGTTTTACTAAATTCATGTTACTTTGATGTAATATCTGAGGCGGCAGGAGCCATTTCTTTTACCATTTCAATCTAAAGCCTAATTTTCAAGCATTTACTTCAAACAATGGGAAGCCTGGTCCCAGAGTATCCTTGTATGCACATTTCTTTTCATCAGCCTATTCATTTTCTTCTTTATTCTATCCTGTCATACTTCGATCATGGTGTAGATGGCTCTATGTGCAAGAGGGCGGATTAAAACTCGACGAGACGACATAGATATATCTGGATAGCGAAGGAAAATATTCTAGAATACCGGATACATAACGCGGATATGATACATACATTGATATAAGGCTGCATGAGAATAATTGCAATTGGTGTGGATAGGCGATACACGTCATGGGGTGGCGTGTTTGTTAGGGGGATGGTTGTATTTTCTTTCATCTAGGTGTTGTCCTGCAAATTGCTCTGATATTGCTCCATATCTGTCTTCGGCCAGTAGTAGATTAGCAGGTGTCTAGAACGCTTTGCGAAGTTCCAATGAAGCCAACCAGGGAGGAATTCATCACAGCGGATTTCCTCATTTGCGCTTATGGCAATTTTTTTTTGAAAACAATTCATCTCCTTGGAGTTTATCGCTCCCCAGGGAGGAATTTCCTTACATTGTAGAGAGGGCAGGGCAGTGCTCTGCGGCTAATTGGAGTTACTTCAACGCTTCCAAGTCAGAATCTTATGTGTTATCTTCTGCTAAAGGTATACAACTTGACACGAGAGATTATAGGGATATATCAAAGCTTCATTTTGAAGGACCTCAACTCTAAGTAGAAACATTCAGTCGAGGCATCAAGTAGACTTGTTGAAAAGGCAGAACTTCTATCACCATTCACTTTGAGAATTAGTTGAATATCAGATGCAGAACACCGAAAACGTAAGAATTTTGAGCAAAACAGGCATATCACGAAAAGCCCACTGGTACCAAATATCAAAAGCAACTAGATATCACGACAGGAATGTCTTCAGCTAAATCCCCTCCCCTCTCCCCATCCTGAGATTAGTATGTAATGTCACATCTTCGCGAAATCATCACTGGCATCAACAGCAAAAAAGAAAAGAGTAGAGTATGTTAAGACATTTTGATTTAACATTTAAACTTGTAAACCTCCTCTGATCCAGTCAGGAGCCCGGCTCTAAATGCGCATTGAAAAGCTGCTCATGTACGCCCAAAACATAAAAGTCGTCGTAATCCTTTCCAAAGCCCAGAAAAATCTCTCTCTCTCTTCTCATGGGGGGGTATACAATCTCTTTCGTTTTTCTTTCCTTATCAATTGTTTGGCGCAGCCCGGGCAGTGATGTTTTTCATAAAAACTCTCCCAAGAAATGTAGGGAGGAGCTTTTGCTAGTCAAAATCATGCTCCACGTGCGTCTTTTATTCCTTCTTCTCGGCTTTCTGCTCTCCTTGTTTCTGCTCTCCTTGCTTCTGCTCAGCGGCCTGTTGCTCTGCTGCAGCCTGCTGCTCCTCAGCGTTGCCCTCACCCTGTTGCTGTTGCTCAGCAGCGGCCTGTTCAGCAGCAGCCTGTTCAGCGGCGGCCTGTTCAGCAGCCTGTTGCTCAGCAGCCTTCTGCTCCTCCTCGTTGTTGTTGTTGTTCTCGTTGTTGCGTGCCTCATCAAGTGCCTTCTTCTCCTCAGCGGCAATCTGATCATTCAACTGGTTATCCTGCTGATCGTTGTCAGCCCTCTGGAGGTCCTCAAGCGCGGCTTGCCAGATGCCACCGAGGTTCGCAGCAGGATCCTCAGCAACGGCAGACCAGGTAGGCTTAGCACCAAAGAGCTGGATGCCGGCAGTCTTGGTGGGAAGGTCGCGGTTGAGATCACCGGTTGCGCCGGCGATGCCGCCGAACTGGCCAATGTTCTGGAAGGCGTTGTTGCCGAGAATGTCCTGTGCGACGAGTGTCTTGGAGTCGAAGACCATGATGGTCTGCGATTTCCTAGCACCGCGGTTGGCGACAAGCGCGGACTGCGCGAAGACGTTCTGCTGGAACTGGTTGCCACGACCGTCGTCGACGGCGATTTGGATCTCCTGCACGACTAGCATGACAGTGCTGACATCTTGGAACTGATTCCTGAAGTTGCTTGCCCTGAACAGGTTGTTCAAGTCATTGTTGAAGCCATTGTTGACCTGGTCAACAATAAGCACTTCCTGCACTTGCTGGACGACTTGCTGTTGGAAGCCATTGTCGACAATTTGAAGGTTCTGCTCCTGGATCTGGATGACTTGTTGCTGCTGGTTGAAGTTGTTGAAGCCATCGATGAAGTTGAAGCCTTCTCCTCTGTTGCCGTTTACAATAGCGCCATTGAAGCCTTCGCCAAAGACGTTGTTGCTGCGCTTGGTGTACCCAGGAAGGGATTGAGGGGCGTTTATTGGCTTTGCAGCTGCAGGTTTGTTAGTGTCTACTCTTGATATCTCGTGAGAAGCTGATGGGTGTGTGACGTACTAGCAAGACCAGCCGCAAGGGCGATAGTAGCAATAGTCATGAACGACATTATGATGATGGGATGATATCCAGTAATACTGTGGGAGAGGGATTAAAAGATCGAAGATTAACGTCACAGACGTATTAGATTGAAAAGATTGGCGATAAGCAGACTATCAAAGTCGCAAAGAATGTAAAGTATTAAACTGGTAAGGGAATGTCTGCCGTAAAGGACGAGGGGATAGAGCGAGGTAGTGAGAGTGGATGAAGAATAAACATAATCGCTTCCCTCCCTCAGCTTATATTTGATTCCATCGTGCACCCACGCGAGGCACCATGAATGCCCAGAAAAGGCTCCTGTCGGCACTTACCCCTGTAATGCCGTTGTCAAACCACCAGGGCGACCGTTAGGAGCTGTCACCCCCTGACGCTGATGAACGCACCCGCAGCAGCCAAGAGGGGAGATGTGCAGCTAAAACGTTGCCAAGAAGTGCTTGACAGTCGTGCCTTGCGGTCTGAGGCCTAAGTACTGGCCTCAGGTTGGCGGATGAGGAGTATCCGGGCATGTGCCAAGATATATGTGTCGAGCCTGGGGCGAAGATCATGCCTGACCGCGCGGTCAATCGGCACAGCATTTACGGAGAATTAATGGAACCACGGTTTTGAGACGCTGCGAACGGAAAGTTGGGCGACTGCAGGAGGGTATGAAGCACTGGTAAGTAGTCGAGTCATAATGAGGCCGAGAAACAAGTCTTTGCGGCATCACCTTTGCCTCTACTTCGATGAACTGACCTCTTGCACTCACTCAGATCAAAGTCTCCAGAGGACCTGAGGATGTCTACTCTGCCGGATGCGCTCATTCAGACACATCCGCGCCAGAATTTGGGTGACATCGACGCCACTTGCAATGCCACCACCGTGATGATCCCAGGAACTCGCCATTGGGCAGCCAACATCGTGAGACGTTATTCAGAATGGGGCTTCATAACAACGACGTAATGAGCCAGAGGATTGATGATAGACTTTGGTGTTGAGAGGTTGGGAACGCGGAGCCGAGACGGAACTGAAACCATGCTCGTGTGGAACCGAACGTTGTGACGAACACCCGGTCACGGTTCAGGTCGCAGACCGCCCAACACGCTTATATATCCAGGCGTTAAGAGCCAGGCCTCCATTTTTATTTTTGTCATGTTGGCATTCGGATCCCATCTGTTCCTGAGGCACATGCATAATGGTCGATCGCAATTTCCCCAAGGCCTGCACGTTCGGCGATGAGGTGAATATGTTAAGGCTTCATAAGAGTATGAGGATGATCATGTGGCAAAACGGCTACTCTTACACAGTTTGAGGCTGTTCGACAAGAGATAGTGGAGTACCGTTCGTCTGGAGAAGTCACAGGTCGGTTGAGTAATAGAGGAAGTATAGCAGGGTTCGAAGCACACCATCGTCTCCTTCCTTCCACCATGAAGCAACATGTCATCTTGGTACGCTCAGCGTCTCTTGATACGCCACCTATCCTATCTGCCAGTTGATTGTTAACCCAGTTTCATTGACACACCTGCACATAACAAGAAAGATGATGATGATTGACGTTGTAGTAGATTGCCCGGGTGGCAACCAATTAACACCAGTAGACAGTATCAGTCAATTGATGCAGCGAGCTGAATTGAAGCATTTACACATATCCTATTCCCTATCCAGTGCTCGCCTAGAGTCTTGATCCGAAGTTGCGATTACTTCGCGCCTAAAACGCCTGGAAATGCTGACAAGTGCAAGAGACAGATGCTCGGTCGATCAGTTGTACAGTCGCCCATAATACTCCATCCCCGAAGCGAGAAACGTCTGCGTCATTGAGAAACAATCTACTCCTCGTCCGAATCGGTGTCAGTATCGGTCTCGCTCTCTGACTCGACATCTCCTTCTGTGTCGCTCCCATCGCTGGAGTCGTCCTTTGTCTGCTTTCGCTTCTTTGGTGGGGCGCCACCAGTTTTGAGAGAGCGCATTTGGCCGGCAATAGAATCTACACATATTAGCTCCGCGCTCCTCATTTTCAAAATATATCAGAAAGACTTACCTTCTTCTGGCTCACTGATGTCCTCTTCCTCCTCGACCTCCTCCGCTTTGCTAGCGTCCTCAACGACAAGCGTCACCTCCATCTTGGTATCCATGCCAATGTAGCTATCGCAGATCATGTGCATGACGAATGTATAACTGCCGGCTTGAGGCGGGGCACCAAACTGCATCTTCAGAGTTTGAACATTGTATGTTGGATTACCGCTCTCATCCAGAATTGGCTTGTCAAAGGTTGAGAAAGTGAACGGAGGAACTGCAATACGACCTTGCTTGCTATCCGCAAGGAAAACATGCCACCTAGGCGCGTGATCCCGAGCGTAATACGGTGCATGTGCTAGGGGTGGTTGGATGGGCTTCTCCCCCGAGCGGTCGTTCTTTCGTCCAGTGATCGCAGCGATATCTCCCTCCTCCGGATCGATGTCGAGCAAGTCTTTAGGGTTGACTTCAGGAATCTTAGTCGCGGCTGGGGGAATGAATCGGCCTTTGAGCACAAATTGCACCAAGCTGCTTGGTGTGACGTATCGCTCGCCGACGACCTTGAAAAAAGCCTTTTCCACATTGAGTACCGGAATGCGCGAAGCTACAGACATGGCAGTATTGTACTGCTCTGAAGAGAGAAGACCAGGAGCAACTACACGCGCTTTGCGTTGTCCGTCCGGAATCCGCATAAATTCTTGAATACTTAGATGCGTTCGAGACCGTTCAGCCTCAGCTGCGGTAGCAACAGTAGGTGTGAAATGCGGCAGCTGTTCCAGTGGTGACGCGCCGGGACGTAGAGCCTGGATGATGTTTTGTGCGGTATGATATGCGGAAAGGACTGCATGTGTGTTGCCGTATGCGAGCGCAATTGCTGTGTAGGCTTCGTTAAGTCGGAGCGCAATTGGAGCGACCTCAATCTTCTCGTCGTTCAAAGTCTCGTCATCAAGTTCGACGCGGCCCAGGTATGCCCAAAGTAATGTTAAAACCTTCCGTCTCCGGCTGTCTTCAAGGTCGTCGAGCTTTTGGCGGTCTTTCTTGGTAAGTGTTTGCGAGACGAGAGAATCCGAGCCGACAGAGAGAACCTTTTGCTCCAGCTTTGACAGCCCATTTTCAGACTTGTGTCCCGTGAGAACTTCGTTGAACTCCTCGCCGCTGCTGAGAGCACCAATGACTCCGGCCTCGCCTTGGTCGTTATCGTAGTCGCGGAAAATCTTGCCAGCACTTGCAACAAGTACTTTCTCCTTTGTTAATCTTTGCGTTCCGTACCACCACTTTCCGACAGTGTAAGGCAAGATGATACCGAGTGCAAGCGCGTAGATGAGCAAAACGTATTTTCCAGCTCCTTCAGTGACGATCCATTTTGGTAGCGCGATACCGATACTGAAGCTTTGCTTGCCATCTGGGTGACCATACTGGATGTAGTTGTTGCGAATCTCCTCGTCGGTAAGAGCCTTGAACGCCTTTACGACATCCACCCAATGATCATTGATAGTTTGTGCCGTGACGTTATTCGCAGGATCCTCGCGAGCTTTATCAGGGTGCAGCGTTAGGGAGAGCCTTCGATAATGTTTCTTTATTGCCTTCTCGTCTGCGGACTGATCTACTAGTCAGCACATGGTTTAAACGCCAAGTTTGAGGAGAGAGCACACGTACCCTGGAGACACCAAGCACCTCATATGGATCCCAAATTTTGGGGACGGTCCGCGCAGTGACGAGGATGAGGTATACCATGAGAGCGTTGAGCGCCCATCCGCCCAGCATAAGAATGCCCCGCTTTATCCTCCTCTCGAGGCGCTTCTGTTTCTTGCGCTGTCCCTGAATGAGATCGGCATGTTCAGGCGCGAAGTCGGACTCTATCCGTGTTCCTGTGTTCTCGAGCTCTAGACACACGTTAAAATGTGGCCAGGTAGCTGCCACCCTGTGCGCGTACCTTTACTCGGTCTGAAGAAGGAAATTGTTGTAGGCACAGTGACCAACGTCGTGACGGTGAGGATGAAGTAGGGAAAGAACTGGCCCTGTGGGCTGTCAGCTATCTTGTTCAGTTGTGGGCGCGTAGAGACGCACCTGTTCATCGTAATTGTAGTCGGTTCCGGACATCTTGAATGTGTGTCCCTAGGAACAAGTCGATGATACTCGTAGAGAGCGACAAAAGGAAACAATTACTGTTGTGCAAGCCCGGCGCAAGCGATGTGAGGGAGAAAAGCGGTGTTAGGCCTGCGACATTACAAAAAAAGGGTGTGGGCGGTCTCAAGGAAAGTCGTGGCTATTCAACTTGTTCCGACCACTGTGTTCTTTCCCTGACCACAGATGACAGCCGCAACAGAGTGGCTAGTGTGTCTTGGCGTGGCCGGGGGTTTCACGTGCCCGCGCGCTTCAACATACGTCACCCACAACGCCCACAACGCCCACTGCTCATCATTATTTTCTATTGTTATCCCACACGACAAGTAGTGTAGCGTGCTTGGTAAACATGGGAGATGGATACAAGGCAGTCCATCCCGGACAAGGTTTATGCTATTCATCTAGGTACATGTATTTCGTCGCTCAATGCCCTGCCCATATGCGTGCGAAACCCAACCTGTGTGCGCCGACACAAACGCCGTTGTCCAGAAGAGCTGTATCTGGCATATTTCTGTCTGTCAAGGTTCTGCTGCTCTGTTTGAGCTTATACTGAATTTCTCGTCTGCCAATCCTATCTCAAGCCCAGAACAGGTGGCTATGGGGATTGGTATGCGCGTGGAAAGTATAGCGCAGCTAAATCCGAATCTGATTGCATTTCATACTGTTGGACATAGCCTTTTGCAATGAAGAATAATTCATTCAGCGATTGGGCGCTTAGGAAAAGTATGCTGTGATTTAAGTTGTGGTTGCTGCGGGAAGTGCATCGTCCAGGCCGTTTGTTCCATTGTGTGATGGGCTTTGTACTGCATCAAGAGGTGCGGCATGCAGCGCCGGCTTTTCTGCACGCTTCAACTGACCCCTCTTTCTTTTTTCAATGGCCGCTTTGACCCAGTCTGCAACCTCCTTGTCCTCAACCATCTCGACTGGCTCAGGAACACCTGTATCACCGGCAGCTTCAGTAGCAACCGCTTCTGTCGCCGCCTCGACTTCGTCCTCGTCTTCTTCTGTGATTGTCTCTGGCTTGGCGAGGGGTGCAAGCCATACGTGTTGAAGGAGCATAGCGTAGGTTGGCCGTAGGTTGGGAATCTTGTTCAAACAGCCACGTACGAAATTTCGTGCTGCATCCGAATACCCATCCTTTGGCAGATCCGGAGGCTCACCATCGACGATCGCCTGAAGACAGTTAGTAAAAATCCCGCGCAAATGTTCACAAAACTTACGCTTAGTTGACTGAAAATGTTGTTATATGTTTCTGGGGGATATGGATATCGTCCTAACGCGCATTCGATGATGGTGAGACCCAAGCTCCAGATATCACTTTGCACACTGTATGTGCCGCCTCCTGGATTGGCACCTGCCTGGGCTATCCCACCAGAGGAGATCCGTTCGGGAGCCATGTAGCTCTGGCACCCAATATTGGTCTTTGCTATGCTCGCCACCAAGTTCCCGCTTACGCCAAAGTCACAAATCTTGATTTGACCTTTGGTATTCATGAGGATGTTTGTGGGCTTGACGTCGCGGTGGATGATGTTGTGCTCGTCCTTTAACGACTTCAGTCCCTGTGTTGTAGCCAGTGTGATCTTGCGCAAAACACCTTCTGGTACGCCGTCTCCGTAGAGCTTGTCTATTGATCCACCGTCCATAAATTCCATGCATATGTACACAGCACCTTCTTGGAAGAAAGCACCGTAAAAGTCGACGATATATGGCGAAACACAGCGGTGAAGGACGTCCAGCTCCATGATGATAGCAGCGAATTTGGAATCGTCCAATTCGAGTCTAACTTCCTTCATGGCCATTATTATGCCAGTTCCTATGGCAGGTTTTGCGCTGGTTGGGCTCGCCTCGTCGCCGTCAAAATTCTTTCGTGACGGAGAGCCTGGCGCAGCTTTATTGCCAGCCAAGCCCTGGCCCGGTTTTCGCATTCGTGGTCTGCTATGCCTGACCTTGTATACGGTGCCATAATTTCCTTTACCAAGCTCGTCCAGTGTATCGACCTCGTCGAGAGAAATATTGACAGTTGTTCCGTTTGCGAATTGTACGCCTTCGGAATTGAGGATAGCTTTGCCGGCAAACTTGAGGCTGCCGGTTTTGGTGTCAATGTACTCTGAGTATCTATCCAGCGCGGTCTCTGGTTTCTTTGGTTCGGCCTGATCCTCGGGTTTATCTCCATTCATTTGTGAGAGCTTCAAACCCGGTCTTTTCCTGCCAGCAGGAGGAGCAGGGCTAGTGCCCGCTGTAGACGTGCCCGGCAGTCCACCTGGCAGCTTTACGCCGCGCTGTTCTGCGAGGGATAGCTTTGGTCCCCCTGCACGGCCAGGGACAGCTGGTGCTGACTGAAAGTTGGTCATGTTCGGCTTAGGGGGCATACGGAAGTTGGCGGGCACACCGCCTGGATTGCCCATGAGGGGGCCACCCGGAGACATGGGACCCCGTTGAATCGGACTTGGGCCTGGGCTTTGCGGTAGAGGTCCTCGTCCAGGCAGGCCGGTGGGTGGGGCGCCTTGTCGGCCAAGATGGACTGCTTGGATTCTCGCCAGAATATCTTGCGAGACATTGAGCCCGCTGCCTCGGCTGGATATGGTAGGAGCATTTGGAGGACGAGGATTTCTGGCGGCGTTGATGTTTCCCAGTGGTGTAGAGGAAGGCGTCATGCCTGTTGTGGGGCCTGGACTGGATATCGAGCGAACAGCAGGGCGGTCCGCGGACAGATGTGTGGGCGAGGCATTGGCTACAGGGCTCGATGGCGCAGGAGGAGAGGACGGCGAGGGGGTGTCGAAGGGGGTGTCTGAGTCGAAGTCGGCGTCTGGAGTGGACGCGGTGGATGCCATGGTGTCGTGCAGTGTTTATGTTGCGGCCTCAGGATTTGGCGGGGTACGCGGAGGAGGCAGAGGGGAAGCGAGATGGTGGAGGGAGGATAGCAATAGGAGCGAGTGATGGAGTATGGGGAACCAGACGGTGCGATGACACCACGGCGCGACTGCTGGCGGCGATCTTGCGACTGTGTGGTTGATGACTGTGGGTGTAGAGGCTCAACGCTGTGGGCCGTGGCGTCCAAGTTTCGAGGGTGACGTAAAGTTGCAGATGAATTCGGGATGATTTCACAACGTCGCGCATTACACGACGGCACAAATGACCATGGCAGCAATTACAAGCGCCAGAAGGAAAAAGGGGTTGCGCCAAATGGGGGACAGCAGGGACAGCAGGGACAGCATAGACAGCAGGGCAGGCCAGAGAAAGCCGGCTGGCTCCAGAGCGGACAGTTCCTGCTTTGCGCAAGTAAGCCTGCTTGTGCTTGCTGGCCAGCCAAGCAAACCGTCGGGCCTTTGGTTCCAGCGCTCAATCCGGCCAGGGCAGACGCCGCCAGGCGAGACACGGCGGCAGGATGCAGACGACGAGGCAGCAGGATGCGGTAATGGCCAGCAGCAGAGAGCGCGAGCAGCACGCTCCACGGACCGCCATGGCCTAGGGCCCACGATACCTGCTCTGCTGCTGGGACCCATGTCGTCCCCCTCCAGACGAGCGCCAGATGCGCTAGGGCGGCAGTGCAGCACTAGCGCTGTTGCAATCGCGTTGGCTGCTTGAACCATTGATTGCGCCGTATCGCTTGGCTTTTGTTCGCTGTTCAGCTCCAGGCGGGTTGCTTTTGCGCGACTACAAAGACGACTCGTCGCTCCCGTCGCAATGGCCTTGTGCACCGTCACGTCCAGCGCTCAGGCGCAATCCTAGCCCTGCCCACCAGCCCTCCAGCCCCCCGGCCACGTTTCTGTCCGCGGCGCTGTGACGTCGTCTGCGCCCTCGCCCGTAGCACCATTTGAAACAGGACGCTTAAACGCCCGCGCGACACCCGCTGTGTTTCCTCGTCCGCTGCCCTCTGGACAACCTACACTCCACCCGCCTCCAGCGATGCCCTTCTTCGCGGCTCCGCAGGCTTTTCGCCTGCGCGGCCTGCAAGCCTCTTCGTCCAACTTCCTCGCAATCGCCTCGCAATCGCCCACCTACGCCGACAATGGCATCATGCACGCCTTCAAGAACAAGCACTCGTCGCATCCCGACTTTGCCAATCTCACCCTGCTCGTCTTCGAGGCCGTCATGGAGGTCGTCTGCGTCAGTCTGCCGGGCTACGTGATTGCAAGAATGGGCCAATTCGATGCAGAAAGCCAAAAGTTCCTCGCCAACCTCAACACACAGCTCTTCACCCCATGTCTGAGTAAGCTCAACAAGACCGACCCCAGTCACCCCACACGGACTGACGTTTGCGCCAGTCTTCACAAAGCTCGCATCGCAATTGACCGCCGAGAAGCTCTCTGAGCTCGCCGTCATTCCCATCATCTTTGTTGTACAGACACTCATATCCTACCTCGCCGCCCTGTCCGTGTCACACATATTCGGCTTCAAGAAGAGAGAATCCAACTTTGTCGTAGCAATGGCAGTATGGCGCACTTGCCGCATATAGGAGTGGGTTTTTGGCTGACAGCTCCAGGTCTTTGGAAACTCAAACTCACTACCAATCTCCCTCGTCATTTCCCTCTCAAAGACATTGTCTGGCCTACATTGGGACAAGGTACCGGGTGATAATGACAACGAAGTAGGCGCACGCGGCATCCTCTACCTCCTCATTTTCCAGCAATTGGGCCAACTGGTCCGCTGGACTTGGGGGTTCAACGTTCTCTTGGCCCCAGCCAGCGCCTATAGCGACGAAGATGGGGGCAAGAACAGCGCAATTGAGAGCGGCGAGTACAGCGCAGACGAGGCTCGACGTCTGCTCGACGACTCGTATTCCGACTACGAATCAGGAGACGTCACCAGCTATGCCACCTCTGCCACCTCTGCCGACTCGAGTGATACAGAATCTCTTCTAGGTCGTGAAGACGCCCAGGCACACGCGGACTTTGTCACTCCTACCAATGGGAATATAGTTGTCCAAGGTAATGGTCATATGAATGGCTATGCTAATGACCACCTTGCAAACGGTCACGCCCACGGCGCTCTCGAAGCACTTCGGAAGAATAACATCCCAAAGGGCGTCAAAGGATGGCCAAAACGGACGAAATTTGCAATCCAACGCTCTGCCAAAGCCGTTTCTGATAGCATCGCTCGTCTTGGGCGTCGCGTCTTCCAATCCCTACCTGCATGGCTTCAGCGAGTACTATCCAAAGTTGGTTCTGCTCTGGGCAAGTTCTTCAAGGGTGTCTGGGACTTCATGAACCCCCCTCTTTGGGCCATGCTTGCCGCAATCCTCGTCGCCTCGATTCCCGCTGTGCAGCATGTGTTCTTCACCCCTGGAACCTTTGTCAGCAACTCGGTCACCCGCGCCGTCAGCCAAAGCGGCCAAGTTGCTGTCCCCCTTATTCTTGTCGTTCTCGGTGCAAATCTGGCTCGCAACACATTGCCCAAAGAAGATCCACACTCCATGGAAGACCCCAAGGTTGAGAAGAAACTGGTCATTGCCTCCCTCGTCAGCCGAATGCTGATTCCAACCATCGCCATGGCTCCCATGTTGGCTCTGGTTGCCAAGCACGTCCCTGTCAGTATCTTGGATGATCCAATTTTCATCATCGTGTGTTTCCTCCTAAGTGGCGCGCCGAGCGCGCTCCAACTAGCACAGATTTGCCAAATCAACAACGTGTACATGGGTGCCATGTCAAAGATTCTTTTCCAGAGTTACGTCGTCTGGATTTTACCTTCCACTTTGCTGTTGGTCATGCTTGCCCTGGAGACAGTTGAGTGGGCACAAAGTGCGGAAGTATGATTTGAAGGAGGAATAGGACTTAGACGGCACTCTTCACATGTTTCATAGTGTACATCAGTGGTCTCTTGAAGGCACTGCCCTTTGTTTTGGGCCATAGTCTTCGAATTGAGGGCGAGGCGTTTGGGATTCTTATGTCGAATAGGAAAGGGAGCCGCGTTATCATACACTTGGTTGCTGGTGCGGGAAATTGAGGCTTCGAAGCTGTGTTGAACTACTTGTACATGGACCCACAGCCCTCTCAACGCACAAGCTATACACAAAAGGCATCAAATGGCTTTTTATCAACAGGGGAAAATGCCCTGCTTCCATTGATAGAGTATTTAATAAACAAATATTGTATAGCATACAACCGACCAGCAACGAGGTTGTCCTAAGGCTCGACACTTTTTACCCGCAGGTTTTCTGTGCTTGCATGTGACGCGAGGGTCTGACGTACATTGCCAAGGCAACAGGTGTATAACCTTGGAAGCTGCGAGTATGCACCCAGACAAGGTGCAATGGGACAAAGCGAGCCATATGGAATCACTCTGTCAGTCTCAATCTCCTCCCTCACCGTTCTGGCAGAAGCTCCGACAGTGCATCCCATCCAGACCAATTCTCACTGCTTCTCACACTGCCCGAAGCGTCGATACCTCAACCGCCAATCGCCCTGGCACGTGCCGCTTTTAGCTCGCGTCGACTGTCTGGCCTACCGCACTAAGTATCGATAACACCGCCCGCCAACATCAGCTTTCACAACCCACACTAGCAATCCGCTGTTTGGGACATTCACTGCGCGGGATCTATATTGTCGCAACGGCGATCCGGCTTACCCTGACTGGAGACCATATCGCCGGCATTTGTCAATCACTATGGCCTCGTCCAATGGGCAGCCACACAGGTCAGACGGCGCCCATCCAGGCGAAACTACCGAGCTCCCACGCAACGACACCGTTGACGAAAGCACGTCACCGCGCCCAGCTGCCAAAGGTTCGTTTACATTTTCCTCCCTGACTCGTCCGTATCTGCAACCCCATGCGACCATGCAGCCTCTCGTCTTTTGACATTTTGCTTTTTGACTATCGAAGTGGCCGAGAGCCAAACCTTGCTTGTCATGCAACTGCGTCTCCCATCATTTTTCCTCGATTCCATGCAGACTGCACATGGATGGCTGCATATTATAGTTGTGTTGGATGAGCGCCTCATTTAGGCCATCCAATACTCTTCAGTCTTTGCATGCAACACAAAACAAACACCGCGACTTACACATGGCACGCCTGCTAATCTCATTGGCGCAGCTGTATCCTTCCCCGATGAGAGCATTTCTCCACTGATCATCGGTAAGGATAAGGAACTTGAACAGAAAGATTATCTAGATATCGACAAGACTCCCAGGCAGTTTACTACCAGCGTGAGCCGAAAGAGACTTTCGGGAAGACCGTCAGTGGAGCGTTTGGTCTCATACAAGCCACAAACTCCACAAACTCCCGATGGGAATCCGTCTTTGACTTCTGTGCTCTCGGACAGTTCAGCAGAGGGCGCTCCTCACAGTCAACATGCACACGAAAATCTTTTGAAACAGGTCGGCGCATGGCTCAAGCACGAGCGCAGTAGGCGGCATGCACGGAGGGCGAAACGCAAGGCTAGCAAAGATTTGACTCACAATCAGGAACTTGCAAAGAATACATCTGCCGAAGATCCTAATCAGAATGTTGGTGCTCGAGCAAGAAGTGGTTCTGAAACATCTGAAGAGGGCTTCGTTGCGCTTGATCAGCTGGCACAAATTCTTGAGAAGACCTTGTCACTCAAACCTGCCGAAGCCAAGAAAAGATCACATCATTTACGTAGACTTTCAACAGGCTTAAAGCGTCACTCCGCCATCTCGTTAGACTCAGATCACTTTGACTCGGTTGATCAGCTCGTTCCTAGCTGCGATGTCGTCTTGGACAATTCAAAAACCATGGCATATAGTGTTGATGATCCAAACGCCGAGCCTGCAACTGAGGCCTGCCAGCAGGCTTGGACCAAGTTCCGCTATGAGATTCTTCGCATCGTACACACGCTGAAGTTGAAGGGCTGGCGAAAAGTGTCCATGGAGCAAAGTAATGAGATCAATGTACAGAGACTGAGTGGCGCCCTGACAAACGCTGTCTATGTCGTTTCGCCACCTAAGAATTTGCCGACCCAGGCAGATAGTGGAGATGGTACACCGAAACCGAAGAATCCGCCGCCGTAAGACACTGCCTCCTAAGCTGTGTTCAGACTAACACCATTCAGCAAGCTTCTTTTGCGTATCTACGGCCCGCAAGTGGAACATCTCATCGATCGAGAGGCCGAGCTACAGATCCTCGCACGACTGGCCCGTAAACGTATCGGGCCACGCCTCCTCGGCACGTTCCAAAACGGACGGTTTGAGGAATTTTTGAATGCGAAGGCACTCACTGCGAAAGAGCTACGTGTTCCAGAGACTTCAGTACAGATTGCTAAGCGTATGCGAGAGTTGCATGAAGGCATCGACCTTCTGAGACATGAGAGGGAAGCTGGTCCTTTTGTGTGGCAGAACTGGGACAAATGGGTGGACCGGTGCGAGCAGATCGTAACCTGGCTCGACCAGCAGATTCTCGAATGCAAGAAAGATTCCGACCATGCCGGCGCAGATAGATGGAAAAAGAATGGCTTTGTGTGCGGCACGGAATGGTCCGTCTTCCGACAGACTGTCGAGAAGTACAGGACGTGGCTAGAGAAGCAATACGGTGGAATAGAGAAGATCAACGAACGCATGGTCTTCGCCCACAATGATGTAAGTCAACTTTGTTACGTCAGTCGTTCACATATATGCTGATCACATCGCGCATCAGGCACAGTATGGAAATATTCTCCGCATGGAGCCCGAGGGCGAGTCGCCGCTGCTCCTTCCGGCAAACCAGCACAAACAGCTTGTGGTTATTGACTTCGAATATGCAAATGCAAACCTTCCGGGCCTTGAATTCGCGAACCACTTTGTAAGCATAGTTTTTTCCATTTCTCTTTCTCATTCTCTTATTCCACCAATGTTTTAGAGTTTGCCAGCGCTAACCTGAGTATAGACTGAATGGGCGTACAATTATCACGATGCAGAAGGACCTTGGCGTTGCAAGACCAAGTATTACCCAACGCCTGAGGAACAGCATCGATTCATCCGTGCCTATTTAGTACATAATCCAGCGCTTAAAGCACAGGGTGGCTACACTTCCAACCCAATGACTCCACATCTTGGTCCACTTCCTTCCTCCGGCAGCTCTACTGCACTAGCTGCGACCGCCGCCCCCAGCACGATCACCGCCTTTATGCTGGACTCACGAGCTCCGCCTGGCGAGAAGTACCAAGACCAGGAGGCCCAGGCTGAGCGACAGACCGAGGAGGAAGCGAAACGGTTGATGGCTGAAACGAACTTGTGGAGACTCGCCAACTCTGCCATGTGGGTCGCTTGGGGTATCGTCCAAGCTCACATCCCTGGCATGCCGGACTTTGAGGCGGAGGAGAAGAAAGCTAGTGGTGAGATCGGCGAGAAGGCTGAGGAAGTGGATAACGAAGAGGCAGAGACAAAAGCTAAGGCGGAGGGTGAGGAAACGAGTGGATCCGTGAGTCAAGAAAAGGCGGAAGAGAACGATGTTGGCAAGACTAAAGAGGAACAAGAAGCTGACCTCTTCAAACAGGAGGATGAAGAAGAGTTCGATTATCTCTCTTATGCTAATGATCGCGCTTTGTTTTTGTGGGGAGACGCTATTCGCATGGGCATAGTCAAGGCAGAGGAGTTGCCAGAGGAGTTGAGGGAGAGGGTTAAGATTGTTGAGTGCTAGGATTTCCTATGTTCAGAGCTGGCTTCTTAAGGGTGGAATGTCTTGTACATTTGAAGCCGACTTTACGACGGCCTTCATCAGACAGGAAGGGTAATGCTGGACTTGTGGCTTACTCCTAAGTCTAATTGACGAAGAGAGGCATGTGTAGAAAGCGAGTGGCAGGATAGTACGGAAATCCAACGCCTTGCTCCTGTATTTAGTCAAATGAAAAATCGGGTTAAAACCTCAAGCATTGCGCACTTTCTATCTCATCACGGTCACGGTATTCAAATAAGCAAACTGACTTGTATATCCTAGATATCTACATAATCTCTAGAAAACTCACGATTCCCTCTTTTCATTCCCTTGCCCCGTCGATCATGAAATATTACGTCTTACGAGCCGACACGCTCAAACGTTCCTCCCAACCCTTCCCTCTTCTCCACAACCTCGAAGCTCATCTGGCTATTCTGCGCATCGCTCAAAGCCCTCACGATCCCACTTTCAGCCTTGTCCCTGACAAGACGCCTGAGACTATTAATCAGGTAGCCTGAGAATATATCGACGCTCCACTCGTCCGGCAAGACGGCAAGGACATCGGCGATATCAAACCAGGCGGCAAATCGCTCGAGGAGTTCGCCGGTGCGCTCGACGCGCTGGGAAAGGTCGTCTATGCGCAGGAATTCGTGGAGTAGGAAGTTGAAGAGGCGCGATTGCTCTGCGCGCGAGGGGAGCTCGGATTGCGGAACGGGAAGGGAGTTTGGGGTAATGGGGCGGAAGATGGAACTGTAACCGTAGAGGCAGTAGGAAATGGCGGTGTTGAAGTCCCCGAGGCCATGCGTGAGCAGCTTCAATGCTTCTTGATGTCGTTCTTGTCGGCCGTTTAGAATGATCATCTCGGGCACAAGCTCCTGCTCGTAGGGTTGCAAACGGTCTAGGATTGTCTTTACGTCGTAAGAGGATGTGGCAGGCCTGTTGTCGCCAAGTAGCTGTAGCAGCCGTAGGCGCGCTTGCCACCATTCCGCTGGCACCGCGTTGTCGGTGATGAATGAGTGATAGGTTGGTTTGGGGGGTTCAAGGATGCGGTATGTGTCATAGGTTTGAGCCAGCGTGTTTCGAGATTCAGGATTGGTTTCTAGCTCGGTGATCACAGTCGAGAGATAGAACGTGATAAGCTCATTAACGTATTGTGTATGCTGTTGAGTAAATTAGCCATTTCAATCAATCTGAGCCTTGGAGTGATGAGGACATACCTTCTTCCCAAAGACGAGATATTCCAAGTACTCTTTGACAGCACCCGGTGCTTTCTCCCTCAGCAGCGCAACAGCTCGTGTAGGATCGAATTTGACTCGACTATGGTCATCCGCAAAGATTTGAACACCGAGTTTAGGATTGCGATTCGCTAGCCAGGCACCATACTCTTCGACTAGTGACTGATCTCGTATCCTTGCCAAGTACTCTCGCACTTTATGCTCACCATCAACTAGTTCGCCGCCTTTGTCTTCCTCGCCTTCCACAATGCGTCTCCATGTTGCAAGCACTTTGCCTGCTTTGGCTGACGCTTTGCAGTTGCTTTGATACAAGCGGCTTAGGAGAAATAGGCGCTTGAACTGCTCCAGCAGCTCGACAGCCCGGTCAAAGCATTCAACTTCTTTATCTACGAGCTCATTGAGTTCGGCTCGGTGTGTTCCGGGACTTGAGGTGCCTTTGGAACTGCTTTGATCTAGAAGGAGTAGGATGTGTAGCAGCGACGCATCGACCGTTCGGAACACATACGGATCGTTTGTCACACTAGCCATTCCTTTTCTTTTCTTCCAAAACTGTAGGTACCTTTTTGTGAAATGAAGCAAGTTGTCGCCGAATGGTCCGTTGACATCAGTCGGTATACTGGAGAGGTCATTCTGTTTCAAGAATTGTTCGACGAGCGTCGTAATGCCACCGGATATCTGTATGCCCTCTGGTCCTTGCACCACTTCCTCACTCAGGACTGGTAGAAGACTTAAGACGACCCTTGGGTCCATTTCACCCTCGATGAGGGCTTGTTCAGTAATGCGTTTTTCGTTTTCGAAGATGATGATATTTGTCTTCGTGCGCAGTACCACATCCATAAACAGCATCAGGGATGCCTTCTGACGAATGTAGATAAGACTGAGGTACTCCGACTCGTTGCGTGGCTCTTGTCCGCGAATATCGCCAAGAACTCTCTCCAACGAACTTCGATTAGGCTGGATTCTCTTCCCGTCACCAGTCGGCGTGTACTGTGCCGCTTCGATGCGAGCATCCAAACGAGTCACCAGTGGATTTCGGACCGTCCACCATATCTGATCTCCAGCCCAAATCACAGTTTGAGCTTGTAGCTTCGACAGGCGCGTGGTGAATTCGTGGTCTGCTTTTGCTTGGGCCGTTGAAAGCTTGGTGTTGTCTTCTGCCGCTCTTTCCGAATGGTTGAGCCGTAATCGTTGTACCGAGAGTTTTGCTCCAATCTCTGGTAGAATCAAGTCGTACGGTTGCACAACGGTGCGCATACCCAGCGGGATGGAGACATGCGTGCCTTCATCTTGCACACTAATACCTAATGAACCAAGACCCAGCCACTCCGTCTCAGCTTCGCCAGCACTGGGGTCTACGTCCCAACGTTGAATCTCGACACCATATGTAACCTCCTCACCATCTCCTTGATGAACTGTAGCGAGAACGTAGCCCTCCTCTGCATCAATATCAGGACCCATTGATGCTGATAGGTCTATGCCTGAGCCATCTACGACTATGGCATCGGGGTAACTGCTGAACTGAATACTTCCTCTGCACATGTCGCCGTCCAAATTGACGAACATACCGACAGCTGGTTCAGAAGGGGTGGTCCCCACAGTGAGTAAGAATTCATTGGGGGTGGGGGATGCAATGAGAGGTCTCAAGGGAATGAACGGGGGCGGCTGTGGAGGCGCAGGCTCTTCAGCCTGGGGTAAGGTTTCTTCTGGAGGTGGTGGTAAGGGTTTGTCCGGCGATGTCGCACCACTTCGCGTCTGGCTCGATGCTCTCTCTGGGGGTTCGCCGCCCAAAGGAGCGCGTGCTGGAGACCGCGCTGGAGCTGGTGACATATCTCGAGAGAGCGATTCGGGAACGTCGAAACCATATCTTTGCGCTGGGGCACGGGGGCTTGCCGTCCTTGATGGGGGCCCTCCAAACCCTAAAACGTTCAAGCTAGTGCTTCGGCCGTGGCCACGCTGCTCTTCCTGACCTCGCGGGAATGCACTTGCAGTTGAAGCACTCCTAGAAGGCGCGTGAGGAACAGTGGCGAGGCTCTCAGCAGCGCCGCCAACGTCACCGACGTCTGGATCTAGCGAGGATATTGGGAAAAGGCCAATCTTTTGTTGATGTACGACATCCAGGAGCGCATATGAGTGTGTGTCGGCGGCGCATGAGAAAGTGTCCCGTCGAACAGAAACCAAGCACCCTCCATACTCAATAGCTTTGATTGCCCGTGGAGGTGAGTTTTCTGATATCTGAACTAGTCGTAGTCTCTTCTTCAGTCCAATTATAACGACGACACCATCTCCAGCAGATGTATCCTCGTCTTTGTTCAGATCTACGCCACCGACCCACAAGCAGGAAATGGGCTTGAAAGAAGAGTCAGGGCTCAACTCAGGTAGCGAGTAGATGGAGAGCGTGTTGTTGCACAGAATACAGGCTTTGTTGATGCTGGGCAGTAGCAAGATCTGCTGTACGCCAGGTCCATTTTGGTCATTATGCGGAGGTTCTAGTCTCGAGGCGATGATGGCGGTTGGTTCTTCAGAAGGGTCATTGGGTTCTGGGGGCAGGAGGACGAAGTGCAGGATCTCGGCAGCGGATGTGCCAACATAGAGGTTGCCGTCTAGGGTGGATTAGCACTCTGAACATGGGCCACGTGCAAGTGGGAGCATTGAGAGAGGCGTGAACTGCTATATACATACTCCATACTTCGACACATGTTATGCGCGCATCTGCAGAGTCACCATCAGCGGAGAGCGGCAAGTCTGACACGAGCTTGCGGAGGATATAAGGACCATCCTGCGGTGGCGGGCGGGTGGTCAATTGCGTTTGAGAAGCTGCTTCTGCCATGATTTAATAGCACCGCATGCGCCATGGCTGGCTACCTGCGCAATACTGGGTGAGAAGCGTGCATGGCGCGAGCAGTTGTTTGAGCTTTGGTGCCTGGTGAGCTGCCATGGTCACTCCCCACCAATGGGGCGCCGCCCAGCGCCGCATCCTCCCCAACTTGTTGAAAGCTGTCGGGATACGTAACCAACTCTCATACATGGCATTTGACGCGCAGAAACGGCATTCACGAGAAGACCAGTCTACGCTCTAGAGA
Source organism: Pyrenochaeta sp. MPI-SDFR-AT-0127 (assembly GCA_020747015.1). Taxonomy (NCBI): domain Eukaryota; kingdom Fungi; phylum Ascomycota; class Dothideomycetes; order Pleosporales; family Cucurbitariaceae; genus Pyrenochaeta; species Pyrenochaeta sp. MPI-SDFR-AT-0127. The sequence continues at coordinate 477,491 of JAGTJM010000013.1, read as the reverse complement.
CACTGCTTGCGCCACCGGCCTACCTATCAACACACGCTCCCGAGTTAGCAAGCCAGGCCCAAGGAGCAGGGATGGAGGGCGGAGTAGACGTGGAGGAGAGTATTGGGCTGGACGCGGCACCAAAGACGGAGACGCACGAAGCCAGCGCCGGAGAAGCGATTGAAGAAGACAACAAATTCCAAAAAGCCATTGGAGCATGGAGAAGTAAGCGCTCTCCTGGCATATCCTACACGAGCCAGCTAACAGTACACCAGACATTGACCTGACCACCCTCATTCCGCAACTCGACACTGTCGCGTCAGATATCGTCGCACACCAAAGAGACACTCTTACGCAACGGAAGGACCTTGCTCAGAAGACAAAGGACTTCCGGAAGCTTGACGATGCGAGCAAATTGAACGACATCAAGGCACTCTTGAAGTGTACGTCTTTGTACTTACATGTGATTGCCCTATGCTAAGCCGAGGATTGTAGCATACCAAAACTTCATTGACCTCATATCAAATCAGTCCAAGACAGTCCAGGCTGCCTTCTTCCAGGTCTATTCCCCGCTCTCCGAAGCTCCCGACCCATACCCCCTTCTTGAAGCCTCCGTCGACTCCCTCGTGACCGCCGAGGAAATTGTACCAAAACTCACATCCGAGAACGAGCGGCTGCAAAAGACAGTAGCGAGTCTGACAACCCAGCTCGACGACTCAGACAAAAAGCTGGAGGAGGAGCGAACAGCGCGGACCGCTCTCGAAGAGACCAGGGATAGCAAGATCAAGGACGTCGAGTCATCATGGTCGGCAGTCCTCAGCGAGAAGCAAGACAACTGGGAGGCCAAAGAGAAGGGCCTGGAGGAAAAAATTGAGAGCCAGGATCGACTACTGAAGGAGCTCAAGGCCAACTACGAAGTCTCCCAGCGACTTGGCCGTGGAGAAGAGGCCGAGGGCGTCAGCGGTTCAGGTGCAACAGCTGCGGAGCTCGAGATTGTCCACTCAGAGCTGGAAAGAACAAGCCATCGTCTTGCTGCAGTCGAAGCACGAAATGAGCAATTGCGTATTGAGTTGGCTCAGACCACGTCAGCACAAGCACAACATGTCGCCGTAGAGGACGACCCATCGTTCCTCCGACTACGGTCTGAGAATTCCTCACTGTTACGAAAACTTGAAAATACTCGCTTTGAGAAGGACTCAGACCGAACGCGCCTTGAGACAGAGACTCGAAGCTTGGAGAGGGAAATAAAAGCCCTTAAGAGCGAGAAGGAAGCTCTCCGCGAGAAAGTGCAAAGATGGAGCGACTACGAGAACGTGAAGCAGGAGCTAGAAGTCCTAAAGGTAGGCCTATTCTGTTCTTTCTTTGAACGTAGTTTGACATGTACAGTCGATTGAATTCGCAACTGGCGATGATGACGATGAAGCCACCGAGATTGCCCTCTCGCAGAATGGTCCAGCCAGCAAAGGCAAAGGCGAGACACTCGAGCAATTACTTCTTGCAAGAAACAAGAAACTCAGCAACGAGCTCACCGTGCTCCGTGTCTCACACCAAGACCTTCAGAGTAGACTCGAAGCTCTACAAGACGAGCTTTCGAGCACGAATATGGACTTGGAGAAGTCTAGACAACTCAATGAAACGCTCGAAGCCGACCTCGAGAAAGTCCAGCAGGAAGCTACCAATGCTTTTGATCCAAGTGGCATGTCAGTAGCAGGTACTTACGTATCACGCTATCCGCAATCGTCCTTTGCTGGCGCCCGCCGCGGCCGCTCATCGCCCACATCATCAATTATATCAGGATTTGACAATTCCCAAAGCCCAACTCTAGCATCCCTTCGCGGCGGCGGCGAACAAGGCATTGGAGGCGGCTCAGGGATCCTCCCCATGATCACTGCGCAACGCGACCGCTTTAAGAAACGCAATTCGGAGCTTGAAACCGAAATCCAGAAACTCCATTCCACTGTGTCGTCTCTACGGTCAGAGATTGGTGCACTGCAGAAAGATAATCTAGACCTGTATGAGAAGACAAGATACGTGTCTTCCTACAATGCTGTGAGCAGGGGCCCGGCATCGTCAGCGAATGCATACTCGAGCAATCCGAATCCGTCTACGATCAATGTCGGGGATGGTGGAGCGGTCGACAAATACCAAGCAAAGTACGAATCAAACATCTCCCCGTTCGCCGCTTTCCGCGGCAGGGAGTCTGCGAGAGCGATGAAGCGAATGCATCTCTTCGAGCGTATGATTCTGCGCGTAACGAAATTCGTGCTTCAGACAAGGACGAGTCGAAACATTTTTGCGGCATATTTGCTAGGGTTACATTTCATGGTGTTCTACATGCTCTTCTCGTATGAAAGTGCGCACATGAGCAGTGCGGTCATTGGCGCGGCGGCGCCTGGAGGTCCTGTTGCAGCTGGCGGAGAGGATCCGAGCGTATGGCAAAAGGACTCGTTCAAGGACGACGCGTCGTAAGTTGGGAGCATTGTTCGGCGGTTATGTATTATTACGGCGTCTTTGAGTGAGGATTGGATGCGCCACCACTGGGCGGATGTAACGGCCCTGCCTTGGGCGCTTACTTCTTTTGATTCACTCTTGGTGGCCAAGATGGTGGTCACGAGTCCATTGATATTTGAGTATGCGAGGTGTAACAGGCATGATGGTGTTCAACTGTCGACACCCTTGTGAAAATGACAATTACCACACTTTATTGCATACCTACTAGCTCGTCCGTAAGAAATCTTACATTCCCTGCGTGTAATATGCAAAGCGAGATTCCTGTCGACGAGAAGGAAGGTCAAGATACAGGTGCCGCTGAGGAAGTCATGAGACAGCAAAGTCACAGATGCAACAGGAATCCCGTCAAGGTGTTACGATGGAGATGGAGCTGGAAAATTGTGAATCTGTACATCAAAGTCAAACGGAAGGAAGAGCTTGTGTTCCTACTGTATGCATGCAGTCCTGACGTTCAGAAGCATCTGGCACCAATCATGATTTGACCCACCCAAATGCTCTAGCGCTTGTCAACTCGTGTCAACAAGGCCTTGTTTTGTGTTCTGGCATATGACTGCGTTTAGACGAAGAGAGACTATGCATACAGGATAGCTGCAGCTTGTGTTGAATACCTATCGAAGCAATGGGTGAAGCGATGCAAGTAAGACGGTGCGTGTGGCAGAGGGCGGCTGATGGAAAATCTAGAAATCAGGATGAGCAAAACCTGGCGCTCTATTGGTCAGAAAGGCATTAGAGGTAGACCCGATGGGTGGTCTTGATGGCGAGCCCATAAGACCAGGGTAAAGTCGACAGGAAATGAAAAGAAGGCGGGTCTCTGGGCCTGGGGTTAGCCCAAGCGCCACTCCAGATGTTTGTTCTAGCGTTTCCGTGTCTGGATATTGTGGCATATTGAGAATCGAGGTGACCCGACGACTGGCTTGCATACTGCATATCCGCATCTGTATGTGTACCTGCAAGTGGTGCCGAAGAGTGTGGGCGACTAAGTCCTGGTGCATTCTCACGTGCGGCAGGCGAGAAGCCGACACGTATCTGTGGGTGTGGAGAAGAAGAACGAATGGAACCCGTAAGAAATGCTCTTTGCATCCCAGTCCCAAGCAAAAAATGGAGTTTTTCCGAGGAAATCTTGGAAGCGTAGGCAAGGAACGCGACAGAGGTTGGCGTGGACGGTTATGTATGGATCCTTGTGGATAGGTTGAAGCATGTTCAATGTCCCAAGCGCCACACCAGTCCCGTTTTCGAGCCCTCTCATCCAACCACTTCCTCCTGCCCAATTGTATCCCCGCAACCAAACTTGTTTCTTTGCCTGCACGACATTCCGACTTCCGGCCTCTGTGGGCCCATCGACCCGTTCTGCGGCCGCCCAATAGCGCGACGCCAGCGCTTCGAGATGTCCAGGTGTCTTGAGCGGGCCAGGCTGTCTTGATTGGCTGTGTCCAGAACGGATCTTGAAGGAGCCATATTAGCTGTCATTTCTAGACCGCGACCGGCTATATTAAGATAGATTAATCTCCTTTTCTGGGAGCACAACCCTCTTCATCAAGTCTAGTCTCCGGCCTGGGTGGACCGTTTCTTGGACAGGTGGTTGGCAAGTAGGACGGGCGGCTCTGCGGGATGGCGGGGAATGGTGGGTAGGGAAAACTTGGAAATGGAGAGGTCAAGGGCGGTTGCTAGCCTTGGTTCCTTGTGTGTTCAGATGGCAAATTGTGTGTTCTATTCTCGAATTCGATGAGGACTGGAGCATGCTACTGCATCTCTTACGTGTCTTGCGGTGTGAGTCTTACTACCAGGAGCATCCTTCATCATCAGCAAGACTGGCTTAGATGCATCACAAATAACACCAGCCTCACGGTAAGAAAGCTCGCCGGATTGTGATGCTCGCCAAAGCCTCGCCCTAGCCATCAGCACCTTACCCCACTTAACCTTCGCTTTCCCATCCCAGCAGAATTAGCACTAAATTGCCCCGAAATAGATGCATGTCTCCAGGGCTCCAAACGCCCTGGTGGGCCTCGGCTTCGGCCGCCTTCCCCTATTCTAACTGGCGGCTGATGGGCGGCTCGGTAGATGAACGAACCACGATGCACCGGTCCTGGTCTGAGCTCGCGTAACCAATCAGTGGCCTGTAGGCTATATTTGGGGCCTTTTTTTGCAGTGGAGTTGTGGTTGGCGAGTGGGACAGGCGTCAACGGCGATCGCTATGAACGTCTACGCGCCTGGAGTAACTGCTGTGCGGGTTGTATATAGGAAGTATGGGCGTCCGGTCTCGTAGAAGGTTCACTCCACAACAACACAACTGAAACTCGAAGCCGTTCCTCCTGCATCCGTTTCCTTTTGGGTATCTTTTCTTTGACAGAAAGTCTGGTTTTGGGTTTCCTTGAATAACTTTCTCTTGGTCATTTCGGGTCTGCGTTTTCTTACATACGGATCTCAAACATCCCGAGCTATTCTCATCCGACATACCATCTGGGCTATTTCGAGAAAGAGGATCCAATTAGCACACGAGCAACATATAACCACACCTTCAACTCAACCTTGATCGACACCAACTACCTCATCTCACCATCGCACAACATCACCACACCCACATCCGCAATAATGATCTTCACAACTACCCTCTCTCTGGTCTTGGCTCTTGCGCCCACCACCCTCTTCGCCGCTCCTACAAAGACCATCGACTCGATAGCAAACCTCATCCCAAGGCAAGACCTGCCTGCTGTCGTGTACGAGCAGTTGAAGAAGACCAATGGACTCTGTGATTTGTCGAATGTGAAGCTCCCAGTCGGTAAGTTCTTCCTACTGTTATCCTTCTCAAATGTAGATGCTAACGTATACACCAGCACCAACGCCCCTCGCAGCAGTAGGTGATGGCTACACACTTCGCCACATCGCCATCGGGCGCGGCACGCAAAACTACACATGCGCTTCGTCCGCTTCCACGGATGTTCCCGTTGCCGCTGGCGCCGTTGCCGCACTCTTCAACGCAACCTGCGACGCTGCACGGCTCAACGTCCAAGTGCTTGCCGATGTCACTCGCCTGTCCCTGAATTATGCCATCCCCACCACCCCAGAGGCAGAGAAGCGGTTGAGCGGTCACCATGAGTTCACTGAGAAGAAGATCCCATTGTTCAAGTTGCAGACTCCAGCTGTGAACTATGGGTATGTACAAGCAACTCTTGATGCTATCAAGAGCGCCGCACCCAAGGAGGCCAGCAAAGGCTCTAACGGACTCGGAAGCGTGCCGTGGATCAAACTCAATGCCGTGGAGGGCGACTACAAGGAAGTCTACCGCATCCACACTGCTGGTGGTGTAGCACCGAAGACATGCGAAGGACTTGCGAGCGGTTTTACGGTTGAGTACAGTGCGCAATACTGGTTCTACGCATGAGCAACTAGTTGCACCCTGCACGGTTATCGAGTGTTGTCGCCTTGTACAGAGCATTTGCCGGCGTTCTTAGGAGTAATCGGTCAGCGTTTTCTTCCAGCAGGTTTAATAGCCTCGTAGATAGTATTACCTTCTTAACGATATCTGCTTTGCCCATAGATGGGTAGCGGTAATCGTAATATTGAAAATTTAAAAACTCCGCTGAGTTGTATTCCGTCCGCTATATCTTCTTTTTCTTTTCTTTCTTCCGCGTCTCTACCCTTTCAACTGTCATCTAATTCCTCTACTCTGCCCCTGCGGGATCGGAAGCTTCTTTTCCTAAGTAGGGCGTTGCTATCCTTCGTTTCAGTGCTATGTCCTTTGACTTTCCCTATCGTTGTTTGTTTCTCTACGAAGACCTTTTTCGGCCAGTCCTTGCATATGTCAATCCTAGACCTTGGCGCGAATACTTCCAAGACAAGATACAGTAGATAGTCTACGATGACGCAGAGGCAGAAAAGCTTGCCGGCCCAGATACCGCAGCCGTAATATCTCTTCAGCCTCTCAATGAGCGCGAAGCTTTGAACTCCGGCACGACCTCGCGTGGCACTCCAAGCCCCAGCGGCTCTGGCTCCTTGGTAGAAATCATTAGGGCTCATGACACCGCTAATGCCATCGTATACTCTTTCTGTTCGCTGTGCGACATCCGTCCAAGAATACATCTGCTTGACTTGGTTGTGGAACAGGTCAGATCTGACTTTGCCCGCTCGCAGCTTTGCGATCGCTCGCCCAGTGGCTGCAACAATTTCATCCTCTTCAGGTGCAGCAAACTCAGTCATATGGGTAGGAAGCACTTCAGGAATGCCACCAACTCGTGTCGCCACAACGTACAAGCCGCAAGACGCGGCTTCCACAATAACAGTACCAAAAGCTTCTGTGAGTGATGGACAAAGATAGATATGGCCCTGTACCATAACATCGCGAACCTCCTCGTGACGAACAGGACCCATCATGAGAACCTTCTCTTGCAGCACATTGCGTTCGATCATTTGCTCAAGGTCGATAGCTTTGGGCCCATTGCCAGCTATGATGAAGCGGACGCTTGGATGTGCTGCAAGAATATGAGGAATGGCCGCAACAAGGAGGTCGGTGCCTTTGTTATAATAAAGCCGTTGAATGACGATAACGGTAATGGTTTCGTCTGGGCCCATAGGTCTCGGGCCGCCTGTGACTTCGTTATGCTTCGGATCGCTCGAGTTGTGCGCAAGAGGACGAAAGTTCTCAGCGACAACTGCGTTCGGGATAACGGACACCATCGATGGGTCTAATGACGCTCTTAGGACTGTATTTTCCTTGCTATAATGCGTCAGTAATCCAGATTAGGGGGTGGGAGCGTACATACCAAGTATGGCTCACGCAAATGACGTGGTCGACATCGCTCAAAGTGAACTTGAGTAGCTTGTTCGTCAGTATGCTGCCAGCGTCTGCAAAGCCAAAGAGACTGTGGTCTGTAAAGACAGTCCTCAGGCCCATTGTCCGGGCATGTAGTATAGCCTCATTGCACAACGTGCTAAGGCTAGCATGGCCGTGCACTATCTCGATTCGCTCGCGGATAACAATGTTGCGGAATATGGGGAAGAACGAGAAGACGGTTGGGAAGCTTGTCTCCCGATAGATGACGAAAAAGGGAACGTAGTAGACTTTAAGCCCATTGGTCAGATATCGCACACCTGTTCGACCGGCGTAGGCATGTGTAATGACGATGACCTTATGTCCACGATCGATGAGTTTCTAGGCTCATTAGATTGTATACGTGGAGAAATTCAGGCTGAGAGTTGGTCTTACGCTAGACAATTGGTACATGTGGCTTTCCACCCCTCCTATACTCTATAAGACACCATCTTTGAATATCAAGCATATCTCATACCGGGCTGGGGGTAGAAGTTGTCGCTAACCATGCTGTGTGCCGTTAGCTTCGCTGAACAGATTGTGGGGACCACCGCAAGGCATACGCAATATTGTAAGGCATGTTTGCGGTGCGTGAGGACTAGCTCCTCTATTGCGGCCGATTATCGACGGCATGGCAGCTTAGTGGCGCATTTGGGCGTGTTTGTGCTTGAGGTTGACTTCACGGTAAATCGCGAATACATGTGCTACCGCGTCATGCCAACGATCGGCGTCTGGAACGCAAAGCTCCGACCAAATTTTGGCGGGTCCCAGAATTCCTTCTGGCGCAAGTTCCAATTCGCAACGCTTTTGTCAATTCACGATACAGACTCAGACCACTTGCTTCGAAAGGTAAAAGTTGATCGAACCCTGCTATGTAGTTGTGGTTTACTAACAGTATCTCCTGTAAAGGTCGCGAGCTCTGGCCAAACCCACCCATCAAACCATATGCCGGCGCCTCTATTCAAGCGATGGGCACCGCCCAAGCCAGCGGTCAAGCAGGCGTCGCCAGTAGGCTCTGCGCTTGGTAAGACTGCGAAGACTTCTAGCCTTACGGATGTCGCGACCGATTCAAGCCCAGCCAAACAGTCAACAACGAGGACGGTGTCGCCAGAAGCACCGCAATATGGATCTAATCCTGCGTCTGTGGTGGAAGAAGCGCTTGCAGAACTTCCCAAATCTATAAAGAAGCCCAAGAAGAGGAAGCGGGAGAGTGAAGCCATGAAACAGGAGGAGGAGGGCTCGAAGAAGCATAAAACCATATTCTCCAAGTTTGAAAAAGCGTCGAAATTGGCCGAGGCAAGAAATCAGGGCGAGGACGGGGAACATTTGAGCGGGCTAGAAGAGCAGCCTACAGAGGAACTTCATGATCTACAGCCGATGCCTCAGCCTGCACCTGTCCCTGAGGCTGTTTTCGAACCTACATTTTCCACCCTACCAACCTGGCTCGCACAGCCAATTACTGTCGAAGCGTCGAAGATGCTGCCCTTCACCGAACTCGGGGTCGACACGTTCTATACAAAGAAATTGGAGAAGCAGGGCTTCAAAGAAGCGCTGGCTGTTCAGACGGCTTTACTGCCCATGCTGCACCCTGGCTTCGAGCAACACCTGGGCGACATTTGTGTCTCTGCGAAAACAGGCTCTGGCAAAACATTGGCCTATCTATTGCCCATCATCGAGGCCCTGAAGGATCGCGCCGTGCCTGTACTGTCCGCAGTTATCGTAGTACCAAGTCGACAGCTGGTAAATCAGGCACTACAAGTTGCCGAAGAGCTTTGCGCTGGGACGAAGATCAAAGTCGGAACAGCATTAGGAAATGTAGCTTTCGCGACTGAGCAGAAGCAACTCGTCAAATTAAGAGCACAATACGACCCAAAGCGTGCCGAAGAGCTCCAACAGAGAGCATCGCAACAGTTTCAAACAGGCTTCGTTGAGAAAGGGGGGGTTTTTGATGACCTGAAGAGCATGCCGCGGGATCATGTTCCCCACTACGCGTCTGGCGTGGATATTCTCATCTGCACGCCTGGGCGGCTGGTGGAACATATCGAGAACACAACGGGCTTCCTCCTTAATGCTGTTCGCTGGCTCGTCATTGATGAAGCAGATCAGCTACTAGGCCAGAACTTTCAAGGCTGGGCGACCGTGCTGATGGACGCCCTTCACAGTGAGACGCCGCTTGACTTTATGAATACACAAGAACGTATCAGAAAGCGCGAGCGCGATGCCAACTCTATCTGGTCCGTTGCATTACCGGCGCGCCGCCAACTCACAAAGGTCGTGCTTAGTGCAACGATGGAGAAAGACTTGACAAAGCTTGGCACTTTGAAATTGAAGCGACCGAAGCTGGTCGTTGTTCAAGACGAGGCAGCAGATTTGGAGCCTCTCAATAATGAAGAGAATGTCTTCGAGTTGCCATCCACACTCAACGAATTTGCCGTACATGTGGGCGATGGATCGAATAAGCCTCTACACCTGCTACATGTTCTGCTCAACCACATTTTCCCTGGATCCGAGGTCACTGCCAAAGTAGAGGCCTCAGACTCTTCAGACTCGGGTTCTTCGTCTGAGGACAGTTCTGACGAAGAGCAGACTGCATCGATATCGGCACAAAAAAGCCGTGTTCTTATTTTCACGAAAAGTACCGAAAGCGCGTCCCGTTTGTCGCATCTCCTTGCTCTTCTCTCTCCGGCCTTCAAACCTTACCTTAAAACCATGACGCGCGCGTTGACAGCAGACGCTGCCCGCAAGCTCCTCAAATCATTCAGTACAGGAGCAACAAAGATACTGATCGCGTCCGATGCTGCATCTCGAGGCCTGGATATCCCGAGCATTTCGCATGTTATCAACTACGACATACCTACGAGCATCACAAGCTATGTGCATCGTGTTGGTAGAACAGCACGTGCTGGAAAGGCAGGAGAAGCTTGGACTCTGTTCACAAGAACCGAAGCGGCCTGGTTTTTGAAACAAGTCACAAAGGGCGACAGTATAAAGCGCGGAAACAGGAAAGTCAAGCGTATGGAGTGGAAGGAGAGTACTGTCACTGAGGGCGGTAAGAAGAAGGCTTATCGGGTTGCATTGAAGGAGTTGGAGAGTGCGGTGACGGGCAACGACGAAGCAGAATAGCGTCAAAGGCTTCGGTGTTTTCGTCATTGACTATTTGTGAGGTGTGGTGAGAGTAGGGCCTAGCATTACTACGTACTGCAAGCAATGCAAGGGAACAGCATGGTTGTCTACAACAAGCTTCCTCAAGAGGCTTAACATAATGCTTGACACCCTCCAAGTTGGTGAGCTAACGTATGCTATCGGTGAACCTGCCCTTTGAACAGTACACTCGTGATTGAGCACCAGATCAGATGCACAGTGTTAAGCCTTCTTGGTAGTGTCCAGTATGTTGCTTGATACCACTCATTGCCCGGCGCTTGGGAAGGGAGTTGGGGGTTATTGCAAGACCATCTCCGCAAAGGGTAGGTTCGAACGTACGGAATAGGCAGGCGACATTTATGTTTGGCTAACGTACCAGATCGTGACTCTCTCGTCATCCCCGTTCCGCTGACATGATTGGTAGACGAAGCTATTAATTTGACTAGCAAACGGGAGGATTCCCTAGTCTCGGCTGTTCATTCAACCTACAACCTCCGGACATCTCTTCAAATACTCCTTATCGTTGCCACCTCCCTGAACAGGACGCGAGCTAAAACGTCTCGGCCATGACATACAACGCGATCTCCTACACTCTACAGAAATTAATCTATTTTGCTGCACAAACTAACAAAAATGGTCAATCAGCAGTCGTGCTCGCACGAACCAGAGTTGTTGCACTGGGCTGATCACTTCGCTACCCCGGCAGTTGTGTGCACCACATGTCGCCATTCAAAACTCGCTTTCGCAAATACACATGCTATCTAGGCACTAAATCTGGGGATCACTGTGACCATGGCGAAGCCACGACATAAGTGTGGGCCACGGGGCTTGACGATTGCGGACGGCTGTAGCTGATACACAAGGGAAACTTGCCAATATTATTATCACGCAACACGCGACATTATGTCTCCCTTGTCATTAAAGGTACTGGCTTCGCAGATTTAGAAGCTTAAGGTCGCCAAGGATGAAAGACCGAGGCTTGATCCTTGGTCTTTGAAGCTTGACTGGTTGGCATTGGCTATCAGCTGCGACACGCTACCCAGCACTTAGCGGACAATGGCAGCCCTACTATGCCTCCTGTCATCTCGGATATCTCCAATAGACGTTTAGTACAAAACAATATCCTAATGTAGCTATCCACGTCGAAAACAAGAGAAAAGACGTCGGTCAGCCCCGAGTACTCGATCGCATGTCGCCACAGCTGGTAATCACCCATGCAACCAATGTTCCCACCCGGAAAGCTGCCAGTCACTCCCGTACTAACGGTCGCGCAAGATAAGCTTCTTCTTTCGCAACGCCGTCCCTCATGGTTTGTACCCTGGTATACGCCTGCAATGTCCCGGGTTGAAGTGCGCCCAAAGGTCGGGGCCAAGCCTGAAAGCAGAAGGTATCGTTTGAAACGCGGATCGACTTAACTCATAAACAAAGGTACCTGCCAAGATAGGACTCAAGCATTGAGTGGTCGGTGGATTAGATTACAGCGACGATCAGGCCCCACATTTACTACAAACTTCTGCTCCCGAGTACAGTGTACAGAGGCACTGGCAGGGTTCAGTCACACACACAAGCAATGATGTCGTGCTTGTGTGAAGGCTTGATATAAAGCCAAGAGGATTTCCACTTTCTTGTCTTTTCTCACAAGCTTCATCTGCTTGCTTTCCATTCGCTGGCCTTTCGTTTCTCTTGCTACTCTTCCCCGGATACCTTACGCGATCTCTCAACCGCCAACATGCCATCATTCATCCAATTGACGGCGGCTCTCGCCCTGAGTGGCACCGCTCTCTCTACTCCTGTCCAACTCAACAAGAGGGGAACCTTCTCAGTCCAACAAGTTGAGCGCACGACATATCTCAAGAACGGTCCGGAGCAGAAAGTCAAGGCTCTGCGAAAGTATGGAAAGGCTGTCCCCCAGAGCCTTTTGGCTGCAGCAGAGAATAGGGCGAGTGCGGCGGATGTATTCTCTATCGAATCTGTGAACGGCTCTGCACCTGCGGTTCCTGGTGACGAGTACGATTCTTTGTATCTCAGCCCAGTCACGATTGGAAGCAAGACTGTGCAGTTGGACTTTGACACTGGAAGTTCCGATCTGTAAGTGCGAAGACTGTATCAAAACGATACACAAAATCACAGTCTAATACATTACCAGATGGGTCTTCTCCTCGCTTCAAGCTTCATCCCAATTGACTGGTCATGAATATTACCAAGTCGATGCCACCAAGGAGAAGAAAGGATACACCTGGAAAATATCTTATGGAGATGGCTCTGGCGCATCAGGCAAGGTGTACGCCGATAAGGTTGTCGTTGGCGGCGTGACTGCAACGTCTCAAGCCGTCGAGGCTGCAACCTCTGTGTCAGCAGCTTTCACCCAGGATCGCGACACTGATGGCCTCCTTGGTCTTGCGTTCAGCACACTGAACACGGTCAAGCCGACACAGCAGACGACTTTCTTCGACACTGTGCTCAGCCAGCTTGCCAAGCCAGTATTCGCCGTGGATCTGAAGTACCATGCAGCGGGAAGCTACGACTTCGGGTTCATCGACTCGAGCAAGTACACTGGCGCCATCACGTACGTCAACGCAGACAACAGCCAGGGATGGTGGGGCATCACCGCCTCTGCCTACAGCGTAGGCACTACCACTACAAAGGCAACCGTCTCCGGCATCTTGGACACTGGCACTACATTGATCTACACCGACACTGCCATTGTCAAAGCTTACTACGCTAAAGTCAGTGGCGCGAAGAACGACAGTACACAGGGTGGCTACGTCTTCCCTTGCAGCGCTACACTACCCGACTTTTCCATCACCGTTGGTGGCGTCAAGCAGACTGTACCTGGAAAGCATGTGAATTATGCGCCCATCTCTGCGGGTTCATCGACATGCTTCGGAGGTATCCAGACCGACGACGGCATTGGCTTTAGCATCTTCGGTGATATTTTCCTCAAGAGCAAGTACGTTATCCACGAAGCAGGTTCGACGCCTCGTATCGGATTTGCGCAGCAGGTTGGTGTTTAGGGCCGGGGGTGTGGTAAGGAAACGGAAGGTATGTCATGCCGCCACTTGTCGGATCCGGGGCATGATTAGCGAGCAAGCAGATACGGCCCGAAGGCACTGGGTAAACGAAGATGGGCCGATTCCTTTCTTGTAGTCTCCTGCTTCCGGGTGCGCTACGGTAACCCGATGACGTTTACATAACTGGGCCGACCGTAGTCACTCCTAATGTTGAATTATGGATACAGATTGGCAATTTTCACACACTTATTATTCATATCTCTGAGTAAGCGTGAAACTTTGTTTCTCCGCGCGTCGTGTAACCTAAAGGCATCGTCGCCGGCAGCCGGAACAATTGTTCGCACACTCATGCTGTGTTGCGCTGACATGCTTTTGAAAGGTTTGTGCTGCGCAGCGGTAAGCCCACAAATCTGTGGCATGTGGTGATTAGGTAGCAGCGTGCTCATCTCATACACTTCCGCATAAAAGCCTTGGATCACTTCCGTGGATCGCACGAGCATGAACCTCGTTCCAAACGTCACCCGTGAACCAGCCTCTTCGATTGTCCTGTGGATGTGACCGAAAGCCGTTAGTCAGATTGCCATCGATTGGAGGGCTGATGCAACATAGGGATAGATTCACCATGAGCGGGAAAGGTCCTTGGCTCTAGTGGTATATTCCGGTCCTTGTCATCAGCGTATCGCTAGTATGCCGCTTCGGGCTGCATTTGCATCGTGGTTTGTAGTTGCAATCGATGGACGTGATGATTGCAAGGTTCGCGTGCGTCAATCTTGCCCATTGGCAGGCTACTAGAATATGCAGTCCCTGGTCCCTTTGCAGAGCACACGGCATCTGGCCAGGCCATTCCTCCAAAAAGTCACCTAACCGCAAGATAACTCGATTAAGAAAGAGATGATGTACAAGTAAAACACCTTGCCGCTTGTCCATATCAGCGATTCAGTACTAGAACAAGATGGATACCGATAGCCGGCTTCTATGGATCGTGCTACTCAGATTCTCGATGTGAGAATTGCGGGTATCAGAGGCTAGTAGCATACCTGTTGAATGTGCGGGGAACCGGGCCATAAGCCCAAGGAACATGTGATAACAACGACATGCATAGGATAAGAAAAAGAGATCGGTGGCCTGAGGTGCTGCGATGCAGCGCGGCGCAAAAGACTGACACCCAATCCGCGGAGAACGAGACTGGCAACACCACTGGCAGCACCACGACTTTAGAAGAAAAGGTAGGCGTCGAAGGTGCGGCGACAAATCACAATGCCTTGCAGTGATCTACAGTGAGACTAGTTTTTAAACATGCAGCGATAACCAAGTCAAGTACACTCATGATATTCTCGATTCAATGCTGCTCGTCAAACCTAGGGTATCATCGATCTTTTCGAGGCTGTCAATACAAACTCAATGGCAACGTAAGTGTGAAGTAAGTATAATCGAGGTAGCGGCAGTGAAATGTGTCTCAGGGAAAAATTGGTGGACATAGGGAAATGCACTTATCAAGCAATGAGGTATAGTCGCTGTGAAGAAGGAGATATCAGATGCAAGACGAGGTTCGGATGACGGGATGGAATCCGACTTGATGGTTAGTTTTGTTGAAAGGCGAAGGATTGGCAGTGCTAAGGTAGTTGTTGATTACTTGAAGATGATGATGATTTGCTGCCCCATGTTTGATGAGGCGCTTCTTGCAGCTACGTGGAGTGGTAGCTGTGATTGCGCGATTTGTCGCATAGGTAACCGGTAGCACTGCACTTGAGCGCTTCATGCTTATGACACTACTTTCCCGCGCATAGAAATGCCAGAGTTTATCGATTAGAGCGAATGCGCATAGTGTTCGACGTTTCCTTGTACCCGTTCATTTCTTCTTCTTGTCCTTCTTTTTCTTGGTTTCCGCGCCACTGCCCGCAGCACTGCCGCCTTCGATGCCACCCTGCATCTCTGCCATCATGTCTTGCAAGAAGTTCTCTGAGACGCCGCCTCCTGTCAGAGCCGGTGAATGCAGCGGCAGGATTTTGTTCATCTTCCAACCCTTCGGTATTGCAGGCTCCGGCATCTCCTTTGGCATGGGAATGCCTGCGATGGGTAATCTGAATGGCGTGGTCTTTTGTGTCGGGTTTGCTTTCAGATATTGTGAGATGAGGATGTAGAGGTGGTGCTTGTTGCCTATCTCCTCGTCCATCAATTTGCCTTCGTGTTTGAGCAGGACTCGCACTCTTCCTGGATTTGACCAGTCCTTGGGGTGTGTTTTGTCGGGCTCAAATACAGTGCGCAAGCCCAGGTTTGCTGCCGCATCTGCCATTTCCCGAGCAAGCGGATTCTCGACGGCCAGTTCTTGTCCTACGCGGCGCCCCTCTGCTCTTGTCCGCGACTTGTCGAAGTATATGGGGTAGAGGCATTGATAGTGCTTCGACTTGTCCCGATCGGTCGAGGTTTTGATGGCGGGCGACTGTGGCTGCAGCAACTGCGAGGGCATTGACGAGGAGCTGGGGATGTTGGACGAGTTGATCAGAGCCGGGACGTCATCAATGTCCATCTCTGAGGGCTCGCTGTCCGAGTCGCTGACCTCTTCGACGCGTGGATTCATGCTGTCTGTGGGCGAGCAGCGTGTCCTGATCGCTGGAATCAGTATAATCAGGATAAGCCACCGCTTGGCATGCAATTGCGTCGAGACATACAGTGGAGGTTTGGTGTTTTCTAATTCAACACTGGGGTCGCGTAGCCCGTGTGCCGCCGCAAGCCAGAGTGTCTGTGAGGGGAAGTTCGCCAGCACTGGCCGCCATGTGCGCTACAACGCCACTACTGCTGCCGGGGGCCGCTGCGCCTGTGCGTCGGCTCGGTTAGGTAGGCAGGCTGCTTCCGGAGCACACATCGGGCCGGGAAAGGCCTCTCTGGTTTGGTCCCGAAAGGCGACCTCCAACATGTTTTGTCCATCATCCTCCCATGCCCCACAACCTGCCACCTGGCTCAAGTCCCGCCATCAGCCTGCGACGCAGACAGCCACGGCTATAGCAGGACCGTGAACTCGGCTGCGCCACAATGCAGCGGCAGAAGTACATTAGACGCCAGACCCGGATGCACATCCTTTTTTGCTTTCCCGGCCGCATGTTGGCTTCTCACACGTGCAGGCATGTAGGGCGAGGTGTGGCATGGCCCGCCTGCTACTAACCATGGATCCCACGCGATTACGAGGTGCCGATCGGCAGTTAAGTTCCTGTGACAGCGGGTGTAGGGGCGGGTTTGTTCAGTCATTCCTACAAGATTAGTCTTGCTTCACTTTTCAGTACCACTAGTCTCCGCCCACACTTCCCCCTGGGAGAAAGGATTGCCTAGGCCTCGCAGGACCATTTTAGTGAACGTTGGCGCAGCTGTTCCTATCCATTAAAAACCATCCCTAGGCTTCTCCAAGATCTAGGCCAACTTCGGTTTGATATCCCTTCGCCGGAATTTGTTCGGCGTTATGGCACCAATCGAACGCATGGAACAAATCATGATGCAGCTCACATGTGTGCATGACTACCACGGAGTTGTTTCAATGATCGACTACTCGTCTGGCAAACGAAAATGGTTGGCGAACGTTGGGTTGGTGTTACACAGCAGCATTCGGCAACGTTCCGGGCTACATTGGACCAGGTACCACTATGCAGGATCCTGTGTGGAATCGTAGATCCTTCATGTCATGCAAGCGTTGGTCGGAACATTCCACATGGACCATGTCGCGAGGGAGTAACTCTGTTGATTCTCCCTCAACCCTGCGGTTCGGCCTGTTTGCGGCACTCCCTTCTCATCGAATTGTGCCACAATTGAGAAGCTGACAGCAGGGATCATGGGGCAACCATGCATCATTTGCTCATGCACTGTCCTCCTCAAGCCGTGTCCCAAATAAACACTGGCTGCATGAGAAACCTGCCAGGTTAGGGTAAAGGTATTATCGCTGTCGCTTGTCATGGCCCATGCATGTATGCTTCCCATGGGATTCGTTCAACCACAGATGTCTGTCACAAAGGGCTTACTGTCCCTCAAGTCCACGCAAACCCGAAGAAAGGGTTCAGCCTGATGTAATTGGCCAATCAATCAGGCCTGGAGTCAGCAATTTGGCCGTTAAGATGCAAAGGGTCATATCAGCCTCACCTCTTCACCGTATTCACTTTGTGAAGACTAGCAAATAAACCATAGATTTCTAACGTAATCGAGTAAGTATGCTCCGATCTCTGCCTGTTCGGACGGCCCGGTACGTGGAATTCAGGTTTTCGGTTTGCCGAGGGTTAAAAGCCTGGGTGCTAGTGACCATGACTACTACTAACGGGCCCTTCCAGTAGGATGCCTCACCGGTCACGCTCCGTTACGCCCTCATGACTAGCTCTAGCCCAGGTCTAGTATAAAGCCCCCCATGGATCCACCACCTTTCGCAACAATCACTGACTACCTTCACTCATTCTACTCCTGACTCCTCAGTTCACCGCTTTATGACAACTTCTCGTACTTTGCATTCACTCGATCCAGAGTCTAAGCCAAGAACCAAAACCTCACTAACTGAAAAACATGGCACCCGGAGCCTTATTCTCAGCCAGATCAAGCTTACAAAAGCTTGACCCCAGTCCGGTACCGGTCGAAACCGCTATCAATAGCCAGAATTATCTGTTTAATCGTAGTGCTAAACATCCACCCCTTCGTGTCGTTAGAGGTTTCGGTAACTATTACAAACTTGAGGATGGTTCAACAGTGTACGATGCATCGTGCGGGGCTGCTGTCTGTGGTTTAGGTCGGTACGATGTGCGGGTTGAGGAGGCTATGATCGAGGAAATGCGACTGGGTCTAAGCTACGTCCCATCGCTAGGATTTGACACGGAAATCTCAGCTAGCTTGGCTCAGTCTCTAATCACTTCAACCGATGGAGAGCTGAACAAAGCCGTGTTCTACGGGTCAGGTATGTGAAGCATCTTTTCCGAAGAGACACGATAGTCCTTCATGTTCATGGCGAAGAGACTCCTCACTGATAAATAATCAGGCTCAGAGGCGGCTGAGGCGGCCTTGAAAATTGCTATCCAGTATCATGTAAGAGAGAAAGAATTCCCCGAGCCTAGCCGCACAATGTTCATCGCTCGAGAGCGCTCATATCACGGGGCTACACTCGGAGCCCTCGATGTGAGTGGCCATACGGCTCGAAAGGCCCTATATAAAGATATTTTGAAGGACAATGTCAGTCTTCTGAGTCCCTGCTATCCTTACCGAGACCGCCAGGGAAGGACGGATGAGCAGTACGTTCAGGCTCTTAAGGATGAGCTAGAAGCCGAGATCCAGCGTCTAGGACCCCACAATGTTGCTGGCTTCATCATGGAGCCAATTGTTGGCGCAGTACGTATGGCTCTATTGCACCGCTTAAACCCCCTAAGGACCGAAACCACATTGACATTGGCCCCCTTGTGCTAATACTCTGACTAGGCTCTCGGTTGTGTTGCAGCAGTTGAAGGCTATATGTCAGCCATGAGAGAAGTCTGCGATAAGCATGGCATTATACTAGTTTTTGACGAAGTCATGTGTGGTATGGGCAGGACCGGCAAACTTCATGCATGGCAGCACGAGGGCGTAGTTCCCGATGTTCAACTCATCGGAAAAGGTCTTGCTGGTGGCTTCCAAGCCATCTCCGGGATGCTTGTTGGCGCAAAAATTGTCGATGCGTTCGAGAATGGGTCAGCTAACGGGGCCTTCAACCATGGGCATACTTTCCAAAATTTTCCCTTGGCATGTGCCGCCGCTCTTGCAGTCCAGAAGATCATTCAGGACGATCATCTTTTGGACAATGTAAAGGCAAAGGGCCAGTCTCTTGAGAAAAAACTGCGGAAGCGGCTGGGTGGTCATCGCAATGTTGGTGATATTCGTGGCAAGGGGCTGTTTTGGGGTGTAAGCAACCTTGTCACATGCATTCATAAGAACGGCACTGACACCAGCAGATTGAGTTTGTACAAGACAAACAATCTAAGATGCCCTTCCTCCGCAAAGATACTGTTGCGGAGAACCTCTACCACAAAGGCAAGTGTCCCCAATCCATACTACTTTCACGAAGGCTAACAATGTACAGGCCTTTGTATGCCTGGAGGTGGCATTCACATCTATCCTGGGGCTGGCACAGTCGATGGCATCAATGGCGACCACATCATTATCGCTCCAGCATACAACATTACTGATGGAGAGGTAGATTTCATCGTCAGCCGTGTGGGCAAGCTGATCGATGATTTCTTCAACGACTTCAACTATTCGAGAGAGTAGCGAAACCAAATGGACACTGGAGACGGATAATTTATTGAAGGCAAGACTGATAAACAGGCTCTGACGTATCCCATTACTTTCC
This sequence comes from Pyrenochaeta sp. MPI-SDFR-AT-0127, assembly GCA_020747015.1. Classification (NCBI taxonomy): domain Eukaryota; kingdom Fungi; phylum Ascomycota; class Dothideomycetes; order Pleosporales; family Cucurbitariaceae; genus Pyrenochaeta; species Pyrenochaeta sp. MPI-SDFR-AT-0127. The sequence continues at coordinate 457,705 of JAGTJM010000013.1, read as the reverse complement.
TTTCTTCCAAGGTATGCATCACTATTATGGCCGACCTGTTGCGCAACAGCTTTGCCATCGGGTACTCAGGGCGGACACTCTGCACAGATTGGCTAACATAGAGACAGCTGTACAAAAATTGCATTGGAACGGCTGTTTGAATATCAATTTGAATGGGAAGGGCTGTTTGGGAGAATGTGAAGACATGAATAGTGCGTAAGTTGGGTGGCTTTTGGGTTCTTTGTAGTTTCTTACCATAGTCCTGGCTTCTGTGTTTGCTTTGACAGAGTTCATGATTCCATAGATACTGAATGTTAATTACGTCTCGTTCATGATTTCCTCGCAAACATTATTTCCGCGCAATCATGGAGGAGCGGATGCAGTCTCCACCTTTCACATTGATATCGACCACATCCCACGCCATACCTGTGCCACATGTGTGCCTCCCTTACAACACTACAGCTGATGGCAAAAAACTCAATCTGAATGCAGGATAAAGACTGCCCGGCTGTTCTTGGCGGCTGGACTTGCGCTGTCAGACCCATGGCAGTACTGCAAGCGGCTTGGAGCATGTGGCGAGGCCAACGTAATCGGTGGATATATCGCTGGAGTGGGGGTATCGGAGGAACATGAACCGATCAATCGTGGTGTGATGTATTTGCAGTGGGTGAATGTGTGGAATGGCGCTATCAGCGGAGTTGTGTCAGGCGAGTATTCTCTGGGCTGAGTAATGCATGTGCGTGAGGAAAGGAAACATGTCCGCGACCGATGTGAGATATTGGCCGCCTGCAGCCTTCTGTCCAAACACAGGTTGTCTTGCACGCCCACACATGATCAGTCCAACAACGCAGATCAATCCTTCCAATGCAGGTAGTGCTATTCCTTGTGGAATTACTTGACACATGTGAGACGATGGTTCTTTTGCAAATTGTGTACCTGAACTGCGGTGGAGGGTGGCCACAAGCATGGCAAGCAAAAACCCGAGATACGACGAGGAAACGCCCCACCCCCGGCATCTTACATCAGATCAGGCTGTATAGCAAGCGAGGACCCTCGTACCTGGATAAGATAGCGAATCGACCATGGGCTGCGTCATACTGGAGAAATGAGGAGAAGCAGGGCTGCACGTGTGGCTATGGTGTTCACCTGCCCAGGTCGGCATCGTGCGCGCCTGCAAGTAGACGGACAGTTGCAGGCACGCAGCTAGCGACTCGCAGCTTCCTTAGTCTAATTACTCTGGTCATGTTTAAGGAATTTTGGGGCCTGTGGTTGAAATTAATTATAGATGCTGCCCTTGGAATTTGGGGCCAAGCACGGTTTCCATTTGGTATTGCGTGGCACCAGAGTCGCGTCACAGGAATGGTTTCTGATTGAGGAAGCATATGGCAAGGATACAGTGTTTGTCGAGGGCAGCACGTTCTGCTCCGTGTGCCTCGCATGTCCTTTTGCCTCTGCTTGTCCAGCCTTGTGGGCGTGTGAAAGTTTCACTCCCGTGACAGAGTGGTGGTCAGGGCTCTGTCCAGCAGCACCGAGTTTGGGCGGGTCCCAGTAACTGCATCGAGCAATCTGGCTGGACTCTCCTCTCCCGGCGAGCACGCAGCCCTGTTGCCATTTGAAGGGAGACGGGGGCCCAGCACCACTTCTTTGATTGCCGTAGAACGTGGCCTGGAGAAACGGGTCTGGAAGTGCGCCCGCCGGAACGAGTGGGTGCAGGTGCGGAGGGGGGCAGACGCCGTTTTTGCCCTGGCTTCGTCTTGCGCAAGCGGCGACCGGGCACAGATTAATGGGCTTCGGGCGGCCTGGAGAATTGAAGGGAGGCTAGCTACATAATCCGGCCACACATAGAGTTGCTCTCGCACGCTGTGGCTCTCTTCCCCCCCTCCATGTCTGTCTAGTTCTTTTGGCAGCGCGGAAATAGAGCAGCTGGGAGAGGAGCCAAGGGCTGGGGGGGAAAAACGGGTGTGTCTTCGGCGCGAAGACGCGAGAGGCTTTGGCGTGCCAACCGCGGAAAGGAAAGTGACGAGCAGTGGACTGGCAGAGAAGAGCACAGACCTGCTTTGCACCACAAGTCGACTCCGGTGATCTCAACGTCCACCACCATGTTTTAGCACTCTCCGCATGTTTGAAGCCCGCCATTCTTCGCACAGTGCCTCTACATCGCCGTCTCTGCCCCTTGTGCTGCTCTGCTAAGCCCATGCATTCGCGAGCAGCCGCCTGAAGACGCCTTTCCAACACTGCCCTCGAGCCGGCCAGGCCTGCGACAACGGCTCTCTTTCGCCGCGAGCCCTCGTCACAGCGCGCAGAAGCCGCATCTTCTGCGCTCCTATCGACCAGACGCACCCAATTCTGCGTCGGGGCTCGCCCTTTGGCCGCCTCGTCGACGTGCCTGTTTCGCTCGCCTTCGCAGAGAAGTAGCGCTTCGACGTCAGTCCTGGCTCGCCGAAAGGCACCAGAGCCATGTCGACGCCCTCCACAGCCACGGCCACGCTACCGCCTCATCATCAGTTCTATTCTCACCACCAGACATACCAACCAAACATCTCAAATGCCCAGCTCACAAACGGCTCTGCTCGGATAGGCAATTCGCTGTACAACGGCTACGCTAGCGGCACCTCGAATTCAGAACTCCGCCGAACCGCGACCGCCCACAGCAGACAGCCGCCACAACTGCCGCCGATTACACAGGGCCCTGCGCTCGACATGGACGCAAGTGCGGCGCAGAGGCGGCGAAATCCCGACTGGGCTGACTTCTACAAGAATGGCCTGCCCAAAGAGGTCATCGTTATCGATGACGACGATGAAGACCCCCAACCACCACCGCCGCGCCAGCCAGGCCTCACCAGGACCGCGACAAATGGCTCGGTACGGCACACAGATAAGAAACGGAAAACAACTGCCTCCACAGCCTACGACCCCGTCTACAACCAGCAGACATCGTACTCGACCACCCAGACACCATACTACGACTCACCGCACCATTCTATATCCACCGACAGGACAACTTCGGCACTCCACACAACTGCCCCTACTTCGCTAGGCTCGCAGATTAGTAACGGTCACCACATATCGCCTCTCGATAACACAGCAGTGGGCCAGAAGCGGAAACGAACGCGTGCCGTAGTCCAGGACGAAGCCAAACAGGCCAAGCGGCGCGAGCTGGACCACGACGACAACCCATTCAGCCTCTACCAGCCACCGCCCAACCCAGTGATCAAGGCCAAGGATGTTTACGTGCCGGTTGTTACAGATGTAAGGTTGATGCCTCCTCTTTGTGCAGATGGAATGCTAACATAGCCCAGAAGTCCTTTGCGAAAGACCAGAAAGTAGACGATGAGGATGGCCACTATATTGTAGTACCCGAGGCCGATCTCACCGAGCGATGTAAGCGCTTCCTGACAAGACTTTTCTGTCGCCATGCTAACTTCCAATGTAGACCAAATATCGAAGCTTCTTGGCCAAGGCACTTTCGGCAAGGTCGTCCAGGCCTATGATAGGCGAAAGGGCCAAAGTTGTGCCATTAAAGTCATCCGATCAGTACCAAAGTACCGAGATGCCAGCCGGATTGAACTGAGAGTGCTCTCTACACTGGCATCCAACGACAAGCACAACATCAATCGGTGCATACATTTAAGAGATTGCTTCGACTTCCGAAACCACATCTGCATCGTCATGGACCTCTACGGGCAGAGTGTGTTTGACTTCCTAAAGTCCAATGGCTTTGTTCCCTTCCCGAGCTCTCACATTCAAAAGTTCGCAAAGCAGCTGTTTACGAGCGTGGCGTTCCTGCATGATTTGAATCTTATTCATACCGATCTGAAGCCGGAGAACATCCTGCTTGTCAACAATAACTACCAGACTTTTACATATAACCGCACGGTACCGTCGTCTTCGACGACGATCAATCGGACAGCACGACATCGCAAGGTCCTGCTCGACCCCGAAATACGACTCATCGACTTCGGGTCAGCAACCTTCAACGATGAATATCACTCATCGGTTGTATCCACTCGACATTATCGCGCACCAGAGATTATCTTAAACCTTGGGTGGAGCTTTCCCTGCGACATCTGGAGCATCGGCTGCATCCTTGTTGAGTTTTTCACAGGTGATGCTCTATTCCAAACGCACGACAACTTGGAGCACCTTGCTATGATGGAAGCCGTGTGTAGTGGCAAGATTGATCGCGATATTGTCCGAGCCGTCTATAAGCAAGACCGCGGGTCATCACGCAACTCAGCCAACTCGTAAGTCAACACACGAATACGATGAAAGGAAGGTTACTAATATTCGCAGTGCTGCCAAATATTTCAAGAACTACAAACTGGACTACCCTAATGCAGAAACTAACAAAGCCTCGAAGAAGTATGTGAAGGCGATGAAGAAGCTTCCTGTATGTTTCTCCCTTGCTTTACTCTTTGATCATGACTAAAGGTACTAGGAAACAATACCTGGTCATACGGATTTCAACCGACAGTTCCTCGACTTGCTACGACGGATATTTGTTTACGACCCCAAGAAGCGGATAACAGCCAAAGAGGCATTACAGCATCCATGGTTTAAAGAATCGCTTATGGATGACGGGACAGAGGCTCATAAGATTCGGCTGGAACGAGAAAAGAAGGCCCGCCGTGTTGAAGAGGAACGCCGGTATCGGGAACAGCAGCGAGCGTATTGAGCTGAGCCATCCCATCTTGACGTTCCTTTTTTTGGACGTCTGTAATTGCTTCTCAGCACCGCCGCGGTAGAGGGGCGTGACGCTGGTGTGGGATTACCTTTTGCTTCACATCTACTGCATTTACGACAGCGACCTGACGCATGGAGGTTTTAGGTCTTTCATAGGCTTATTGGTGTTATGAGTCAGTATTATCTTGGATTACAATTATCTTGTCTTCTCCCGCGATGGAAAAGCAGTGGATCGATTATTGGCCTTCCGCGTCCGCCTTGAGTGCGAGACCGACGCGATATACTATTATGTGGCACGGGCCGAGCGAGGCACATGGCATGGTGAGCTTTTCTGATGGGTTTGAATGCTATGCTTTACTATCTTCATGGTCCTGCATATGGCGATGGACGACACGAGTCGTTGTACAACTGTTAGCGTTATATATTCTAGTGTTTCGAAGCAAAAAGTGCTTGGAACCCTATCGAGTATTGTAGTGCCTGAGTAGGGCTTCAACGCAATGAATGAAGGGCACATCTACGCCTTCTAAACAGTACAACCTCATGTTCTTCTAAAGGTTTCGTGTACTTTTACATGCACGCATCTCAATTGGAGGTCGACGACAGGGGGAGCCCCGATCAATTTGAGAAGCCGAATGAATTGCCAAGATTGCAGCGGCAAGATGGAGATTTTGCAAATGTGATTGCTGATGCAGGAGAGCGCCACCTGATTCTCTCCACTCAATCAACGTCTTTTCTCTGACACGTTCAGCCGTAAGAAGGTGTCCCAAAAAGGAAGGACAGCCGAGTCGCGCTAAAGACCCCTGCTGTCCAGTGACATACGGGCTGGGGTAAACACGTCCCTCGGCGCGTCGTAAACATCGCAATTTGAGATCACGACGATAGCGTACAGAAGTTTTGACGGGAGACACAAAATGGCGAGCGCAAAGCAGCAGGAGAACATGCTCCTTACTGAGCATTTCACTTGGCCTCCTATTGTATGTACCCCTTGTGCTATGTGTTTGCACACATTCGAGTCTTCCCCGCCAAACATACCCACCAACGATACCCAAACATGCCGCCATAGATCCCTTCACCAACGGCCGGATGTAATCGCTAAATAGCTATAGTCCCTCATTGACGACATAATCAATGCCGTGAACGAAGTCCTCTACCGCTGCACCGACTCGTTCGAAACGGGCCTCTCATCTGCAGACCCCGCACTGCTCGGTTTTGCAGATCGATACGCTGCTGAAGGAAAAACTGCAGGAGTAGATGAAGATGGGAATAAAGTTTATGACGAGGCGAGGCTGGAGATCGAGGAGGGAGTTCTGAAGCTTGAGACGTTGATGGAGAATGCGGTAGACAAGAATTTTGACAAATTAGAGATTTGGACGTTGAGGAACGTGCTGTGTTTACCGCGTGGGGAAGAAGAATTGGCGAATTGGGTGAAATTGGGTCACTATGAAGTACGTTGTCCCATCGCTCAATGGGAGGCCCAGGCTTGCACGAGGACGCCATAAGGGTACGAAACTGGGAGACGGCGAGCTAACAGGAAGCAGAACCTTCGAACCCCACCCAAAGACTCGAGTCTCACACCTGAAGCGCTCTACACACTCCGCCGAAAACTCATCGAGACGCAGAAGCTCAATGCCGCGCTTGTGGCAGAGAAGAACAGGAATGAAGCGCAATTAGCGAAACTACGCAGTTTACTTCAACCTACTACTGCGCCGAAGCGTGAACCCCGAAATTCGACTTCGCCGGCAAAAGCGCCTGGGAACGGCGCAGATGGAAGTGGGGCGTTTGCGTTTTTGACACACACACAAGCAGCCCAAGCATTGGGTGTTCAAAGTCTGCCTCAGCCCAATACTGGATCGACGGCAACATCTGCGGAATCACGAACCCCGCTGACAACGCACTCTACCTTCACAAACTCTCAACTACCATACCTCCGACAACTGCTCTCCACCTTGAAACCGCACTTGGCTACCACCGCACTACCTACAAATACGAACGGAAAGGCAGGCGAGAAGGAAGAAGTCACGAAGGAGAGAAAGGTGTATGTGGAAAGTCAAAGCAAGAGGATACTGGAGCGAAGAGGAGTAGATACCAAGGACGGCGTTGAGGGCGTTTGGGAAGGGAGCCGAGTGCGCGCAGAAGAGGTACGGGGCCTAGAAGGATTGGTTGAGAGTATGAGCAGAGCCAAAGGAGATAGAGATGTCAGCATGGAAGATACAACTGCGGGCGCGGATGCGGGTGATGGAGAGGACATGGACACGAGCTGAGCTTCCCCAAGGTCCAAGCCAACAGACAATACCTGGTTCTCGACGAAATTTGTGGAATGACGTTTTATGAATACGCTTGGGCGGAATAATGGGGATTCTTGGTACAGTCATGTGGTGTTCAGGTTTTCTGGGTCTCGGATGATACCATGCCGCATAGGAGGTCGGCGTACTCATTCAAAGTCTTTTTTTTGAAATGTCTATTTCCATGCTTTCATGCTTTCAAAACTGGCACATCTTACTTCTTAGTTGAAGCGTTGACGGTGGGGACTCAAATGCAGACGAATCCATCGTAGCTAACCGTTCTTTCCCAGCACCCGGTATTATACCTCTGTAGATCACTCTGTGCCTCCATGTGGGGTTTCTGGCTCCCTTTGGTACAGCAGCGAAGGAATTATTATTTGTTCGGCAAAGCTATACAATGTTAGTGGACACAATTAACTGAGATGCGACTATTAGCAATGCAACCCAGCTACCATAGCGTGCTATGATAGCTGTCGATGCCAGATTGCAGCGGGGGAGTTCTGTCGTAATCATTGCAGGATCACCTGCTAAAGTTTATGATGGGTGTCCTGATTGAGTTGCTTGGGTTGGCTAAACGGCTTGTATTGCTTCGTCATAATGCTTGAAGAGGAACGATTGTTATGAGAGGAAGGAGCAAGCAGTGAATCACAACAATAAGAAAAATATGCTCAAGTTGCAATCACAAGCGTCGCCTTGATTCAACCAGATCTTCTTGCTAAGAATCTTTTCAGCTTCTTTACTTGAATAACTGTTGATCTCCCATCCTGGGAGACAAGAAAGCCTTCAATATTGTGGAAATCCTAACAGCCATATGGCCGAAAAATTTCGCACGTGAAGTTTGATATCTTGAACTACTACTACATACAACCAATGTATGCTGATCTCTGAAGCCTATAGATGTTTGAATACCACTCGGTCCTTGCCATTCTGGCCACTCCTAAACATCTTCATTGCTCTCAGTTTTCTTTGACTCACTTTTCACTTCAGCAGGCTGGTTATTCCTTTTTTCTCTCTCCATTGTCTCCTCTTCCTCTTTCTTCTTCGCCCTCAGATACTGACAAAATTTACTCCGTTCTCTCATCTTCCCACCAAACTTGAGAAACACAAAAGGAACGACGCACAACGCCAAACTGAAGAATCCCAATAGAGATGTAGCCCATGCTACACCCATTGCTCTATACATCGGCTTCGCAGCAAATGGTAGCACAGCGCCAAAGCTGCTACGGGAAAGAGAAGCGGCAGCCATGGCAGATGCAGCAAATACTTCATATGCATCAACGAGGTAGTTCAACAATGCCATAAACAGACACAAATAACCCATCCCAAAAAGGATCCCTGCGAGGGTAGGGATGATCCAATGAACGCCATCTTTTGCCGTCCATCCTAACCAGAATGAAGAAATGACGAAAAAGGGACCTGCTATGCAAGCAAGAGGCAGGCGATGCATCTCTTCATTTTGGGCCCATGCTTTATTAGTACGCTGAGCGCGGGCCAAGAGCCAGTCCCATGTCAAGTAGACTGAGATGATTTAGTGCAGGTCATAAAGTCGATTTGTGCCCACTTACTGCCTGCTGAAATGCCAGCACCAATGCCAATAGGTAGGAAAGCAAGACCTGTTTCTCCAGCGTTGAAGTGATATATCCCCGTGAAAATAATGGGATATGATTGCAAGTAGATGTAGAAGATTGCATCTGTACCACGTTAGGTCTGCTCCTTCCATGCAGTAACCTCGATCTGACTTACAAGCATAACTCAAATACAAACACGTAAACAACACCAATGGCTCAAAGCATATCATGCGTACTGGTCTTGTCAATATTACAGTGACAATATGGTTAAGGTCTGTCTTCTCAAGCTCAAGTGGCGCCACAATGCTCTCATCTCCTGTTTCTTTGCGTAGCCGCTGAGCCCGCCGTTTGAGTATCGTTGGTCCGTAAGTTTCGGGGAAGAAGAAGAACAGGGGCCAAGACGCCCCTGCAAAGATAGCACCTATCCAGAAAGCCCAGCTCCAGGAAATGACTGAGATAAATCCTGATACTACAGGACCAAGGATGGGCCCGAAGGTCGTTGCGGCCTGTGAGGATAGTGTTAGGCTTGTTGAGGGGTTCAGGGTCATTGCTCAACACTCACCATGAAAATAGCCATGCTCCTCCCTCGACTGGCAGGATCGTGATATATGTCCGCACAGATGCCGCCAACGACACTGATCGCACAACTGCCTCCGATACCAACGAGTAACCTAAAAACGACGAGAGCGCCAAAATTTGGCGCAGCAGCCGATGCGATCGAAAAGATAGTAAGCATTGCGAAAGAGTAGATCATAACTCCTTTGCGGCCATAGGATTCAGAAATAGGACCCCATATCATTGGACCACATACGTAGCCAACGAGGTACATGGAAGTCGGCAGGATGAGCTTATACTCGTCGTATTCGTGGAAGTGTAGTGAGATAGGCGCCACTGCTCCCGCTCCTAGACTGATATCGGGTTAGAGCTCGCCAGACTAGCTGGATTAAGCATGGAAGACTCACGAGGAATTCATTGTGCTGTTCATAACTATTTCGCTTAGCCCATAGCCATCGGAGGTGGAGCATGATAATCTTACCGCTCATGATAGCAACGAAGAGAGCGTAAATCTTTTTCCACTACACTATTTCAGTATCTGCTCTGTCGATTATACAATTTCATCTCTCGTTACCCTGTTCCAATTGTTCGGGTTCTCAGGATCTCCGTCGTCAAAGCGGATGATTCGTTGCCTGTGTGGTTCACCATCGTGTATACTTGAGCCAATCGAACGTAAGCTGGTCTGTGATGGAGAGTCTAGGCTCGACGGTGTCGGTGATACTATCCTCTCAATTCGATCCTCTTTCTCAAGGTCTGAAGGGGGTTCAAAATCCTTCTCGATATCCTTTAAACGCGCAGCTCGACTACTTGGCTCCCCCGCTGAAGCAATGATTAGTGAGTCAAGGTACCGCAATAGGCATGCAATGGGCGTACTACGATTTCTTGAGCTACGTCGACTTCGCGAACTCCTTCGACTTCTGGAAGTCACACTTCTTACGAGCGCAACTGGTGTGGTAATGATCTCATGGTCAGGGCCCAATCTTTGCTGCTCCCGGGAATAAGTCTTTTCTAAATCCGCGCTTTCCATTACGCCGATGACGCTCGCTTGTCTGCCAGCAACTTCGATACAGACTCAGCACAAAAGAAAATAGCAACGAGCATGACAAGAATGAGAAGCGAATCGCAAGGTGTATCGAGGAGAGGGGACGCTTGACCCCGCGCTTCTGGTTAGCTATCCGAGGTGTGCTAACGTAGGGCCTCCGCGTTTTATGGGAAGCTGCAGCTTGTTGATTGCAGATCAAGCGTTTTCCCCTTCTAGGGCGGGGCTTAATTAGCAATCGACTGTATGGTGGATGCCGATCGGCTGCCACAGCAAATGGGGTGGTAGGCACGTCCTTTTTGAAACCGATTTGTTGCTCCGAACGGCATTCCGAACACCGATGGACAGTCATCCACCGGTGCAGTGTTCGTGCCCACTCCACATCTGATGTGACTGAAAGCAAGCTTGCGCGAAGGATCATTCTGAGCGATACCCTAGCCGAGACAAAATCTATTCGAGACCTTTGTTAATCATGAATGAGAATGAGAACGCGAACGAGCTTGTTGATTCCTTTTATGAGCTGTGGTATATCTTGCCGCCGTGAAATGCAAATAGCATGCTACTTGTTGCTCTCGCGGCTAAGTCTCCAGGTTAATGCTGCGTCCGAATCGCCCATACAACGCCTTCTTTAGCTCTCCCATCTCTTCCTGGACGCCTTCAAGCTTTGATTTGAGACCTTCAACCTCTTCGTCAATTGTTTCTGTCGATGCTTCTAGAAGCTCGAGCACCTGTGGTTGCGGTAGTGAGACGAAGCAGTCGCCAACCTTGTATCTGTGCCTCACATCAGATCTGTTCCATCACCCACGCAACGCCCAACGAAACGAACGATTGAGAAATACTTACGGCACTTTTTCATCTTCATCAACGAGCTCGAGTTCGGTTGAGATTTCTTCGAGGTCTTCCTTCTCCTTCTGCGCTTATTGTTAGGTGAAGTGGGTACAAGGAGGCTGCATGCATGAACATACAATCTTTCCTCTTAGTTCCTCTTCGAGGCTCTCTTCCTTTTGATGCAGCGAACTGAACCTGTTGATTTTTTCCTGATCTTCGCGGCGAACCTCCATGTCCTCGCCACCCGCTGAGGCTTCTTCCTCTTTCGTGAGCTGATTTTACGTTAGCGTCTTCTGAAGCACAGTGTGCAAAATTGGTTCTACACACCATGCGGCGCTGCATCGTGGTGCAAGAAAACCTATAGCTACGATATTCAGATGAGGAAAGCTGCTGAGGTCACGAGGGAGGAGATAAGTGTGGTGATGGCTGTCGTGGGTGGTTTCGGTGGTGTTCGATTGTCGGTTACTCAAAGAGCAAGCATGCCAAGACATTCGCAAAGCAAGCAAGTGGTTGGGCAAATTTTGATGAACTCGGCAAACATGAAGCCTTATGAAAATGTCAAAATATGATAGAAAAGGATCAATTATATGACTGTACATCAGGTGAGTGAAAGCAGTATCCACTGCCTGCCCATGGCGCACGCCATAAAGCCAACAGCGAAGCCGAATCGGGCAAGTAGAAACTCGAACTCCAGCCCCAGGATTTTAATATTACATGATATTGAAAGCTGAAATAGACAGCAAGAGTGTCAAGCTGATTGCGAGATGATGTGAGTCCCTCGAACAAGTGTCAGATCCTTTTGGAAATCTTCCATCCGACCAGCAAAAATACGAACAAGGTCGGCTACGTTACTGTTGAATTTGACTCGCTCATTTTCGCTGCTGAAAGCAAGCCGAAGCCAGTACATGTTATGTACTTGGACAGAATTCGCCTCGGTGGACGACCAATGCTCGCCAATAGCAGCCAAATTCCAGCTATTGAGTCCATTCTTAGCATAGAAACGGCGTGCGAGTAACGGCGAACCAGAACGTTCAAGAACGCTAATCGCACACGCCTTCTTGGGACTTCGACAATCACAACTCTTTGATTCAATCTTCGTGCGCTCGTCAAGCTCGACGACGAGGAATGACAACTGTCCAGTACCAGACTGTTTGAGGAGGAGGACCAGCAGTGGGGGCTCTGGTTGGGTCAGTTCGATACCCATGCGTGAGGTTCCCAGAGAGATCCGTTGAGTATGTGCACTGGACATAGTGCTGACGATACTAAGTGCGGAAAACGATCTACTGCTACCGTATGGGTCAGGGCTTGATGAGCCCGAACCAGATCCACTAGGATTGCTGTGTTCGCTCCGCGTGGGATGGCTTCTCTCGTATGGTATCTTTTGCCACAGTTGGAGGTTTCCATACTCCACAAGAACAGATGGCTTTTTGCATGGTTTTGGCCCTTTTTTGTTATAATTATTGGGGTAGTTTTGTCCCTTGGCCAATGAGGTTACTGTGCTGATTTTCCTACACTATGTCAGCACAATACGGATCAGGTTTACAATTGTATCTTTTAATTTACCTCTGTTTGACGCACCGATAGCCGGTAATCAGATGCTGTAGTATAAGTAGATCACTCATTGACTTGAACTCTGGCGTGATACCGTTAATCCCGTCCCGTGAGCTTTGTAACTTCACAATTCGTGAAGGTGGTTGCGCTTCCGGGTCTACTGGGCTAGCATATATCGGAACCAAGTACGCTGTGCTCAAATCAATGTTAAGTTTCTGAATCACCCTGTCTCTGGACATTGAGACAGTAGACTCTGTCGTGGTGGTAGTACTGTCTTCAATACCCAAAGTTCCGTCAATGTTCCTCACGATCCTTAGAGTGTGTGACTTCAGATCTGGCAAGACAGGGGTCTCCAGAAGGACACCAAGATGAGTGGGTTGCGAAAATTCTTCCACAACCACAGTTTGAGGCCAAATCGCAAATGTTTCCTCGGGAAGCTGAAGGATTATTGACAACCTGGATGGCTTAACTCGATTTGTCGCAGCTCGACTACATTCCGCTCGTAATCGTCTGTCCATCTCTCGGACACACCTATCATAAAGACCACCGGGGTTGACGCGTTGTATTCTAGACCAGTCATCACTCTCTCTGATCTTATCCATAACCCATATGCTTTTCATGAGGCGCAGATAGGACATGGAATCACCGTCTTGCGATAGCCCATTAAAATGATTGAAGAACGCCTCCAGCCCATCTCTGACCGATAGTTGGGCATCTTGAGGAGAGTCACCACTCTTATCGGACGGTAATTCCAAACGCTGTCGAAGTTCAGATGCGAATCGTTCGTTGAGTTCTACAGGCACTTCAATGTCTCGTATAATGAATTGAGTGGGCGTCTCAATGACTGGTTCGCGGCCGGATATAAGTAATTGTTTCAATTCTTGCAGTAATTCTGCAATATCTTGATGTTGCTCTTTATGCAGATCCCTCAGCTGAGTTTGGACATGGATATTGAAAGGATCCAGGACCAGCCCAATTTTTGTACTGTGGAAAGCCAGGCGCTCGGTCAAATGTATGACCTGGGGGTCAACATTGATGTTGTAGATAATGTTTGTAATAAAGCCATCCCTCTGGCGGAATTTGGTATCGTCGTTGAGAAATTGGTGACATTCTTCCAGAGTCAATCGGAAATTGCCAATGATATCTGTAAGAGAGCTTGTGTCATAGGTTTGTGGCCCGAATGAATCGATCTTATCTTTCTCCAAAGTGTTATTTGCTGTGTTAACGATAGATTCGATGGTAGTGAGGTTTGAGTGTAGTCGGAATAAGGCATCTCCAAACTCAACGTAACGTTGCGCTAAGCAGGCATATTAGTAGATGGTACCAAAGTGGGGCCAGGAGACACCAACGCGACGACTTTTCTTTCGTGAATCCTTGTTCATATATCGACCACGATAGCTTAATCGCTGAGCCGACTATGCCCACGATGCCGAGATCTAAGGGCATGACGCCCAGTGCTGTTTCGATGTCACCTAGTCGAGGTATCCTGGAGCACCCAGGAGACAACGAGGCATCCATGATTTAAATGGCCACCAACGCGATTCTATTAGGCTGTATCTAATCCAATTGATTCGTTCGAATACCTCCATCTCTATGCTCCTTACTGTCACATAATCGAGGGAACAGGGGGGGTGGGGGGCGTAGTTTCCTGAGTAATACTTGGCCCCCATGAAATTGCTTCAGCCTTGCGCCTTCATGCAGCGTTACCGGCCACATTACCCAAAACGAGCCTGTCTATGGGAGTTCTGTTTCAGAAACTGGTGATTGTGTATCTTATTCAACCTTGTGGACTGAAGTTTGCTTCAATCTAGGCAGTATGCCCGTACTTTGCGCAGAGCGAAGCCATGTTTCATGCAGACTTCAGGAGGCATTGCGCCACAATCGATGAGGATCTTGCACCATCACAGTAAGCTCTTGCGACTCGCTTTACATATGCTCTTGAATAATCTCTACAGACATCTTGGTAAGTCTTTCCGCGCAGGCCCGCTCTTACCAAAAGTTGAACCGTGATCCGATTAATCTCTCTAGAATAGTCCACCAAAGTACTATATAAGCAAAATGGACGACACACATAGTATCAAATCGGACGACAGTGGTCTCAGCCTGAATGAAGAGGATCGGCGGTACTTAGAGGCTTTGACAGACAAAAATCAAGTCGCGACGAAGAACACTCGACAACCTTTGGGTTTGTTTTCCGTCACTGCTTTCATCCTACAACAAGTTATTGGTATTTATTGTGAGAAACTCATATGTTCAGTTACTGATTCATTTCCAGGCACAGGGATATTTCGAACACCATGGACTGTCATGCAAGCTACAGAAAGCCCAGGGATCACACTCTGTTTCTGGGCATTCGGGGCACTCGCAGCCATTGCCGGCACTATTCTGTATATTGAATTCGGACTCACAATACCACGACATTTGATTGATGGCCATAAAGAACCGGTAGTTCGCAATGGGGGCGACTTGAACTACGTACGTGCGTTCGTTGCCATTTGCAAGCATGGCTCACCAAATACAGGTTAACTATCTTATCAAGCGACCGAAGTTCTTAGTGCTATCGTTCTATGCCGTCAACTACGTCCTCTTGGCGTCAAGCGCTGTAAATGCGTTGACCTTCGGTGACGACATCATGGGAGAAAAGGGCAACGATCGTGCTGCAACCAAGGATGCGGCTGCACGAGCCATAGCCATACTTGCAGTAACGCTTCCATGTTTCTTACATGCCTTCACTCGTCGTGGTGGAATTTTACTCAATAACGCCATTGTTGTAGTAAAAATAGCGATCCTATGCGCTTTCCCTGTCATGGCAATATGTGTGCTGAGTGGAGTAATAAACTCTAATCATGCGGCGGCCAATTTAAGCCCGTCGAATTCATTCTCACGTGTCCATTCAAATGTCGACAGCTATACTCAGGGAATCTTGGCCGTCTTCTACTCTTATAGTGGTTATAACCAGGCGAATTATGTGAGTAAACAACAGCTACCTCCGGTTTGATACTGATAAAACTTAGATACTCTGCGAAATTGAAAGGCCACGAAAGAATTTTGTTCGGGGTATTATAACGGCCGTGGGGACTGTATGCATTCTGTACATGCTGGTCAACCTAAGCTATGTGAGTCTGGCGATCTTACATATACGGACATTAGACTGTAACTTCTCTGACAAGCAATTACAGATGATTGTAGTCAGCAAAGAACAGCAATTGCAGTCGACTGATGTCGCACTGACGTTCCTAACCAACATTGTTGGCTCAAAGTATGCAAACAAAGTCCTGGTTACGTTTACCACGATCAGCAGCTTTGGAAATATTATTGGAATGACATTTACATTTTCAAGAGTAAAACAAGAGATTGCCAAAGAAGGAATTATACCATTCGCAAAGTTCTTTGGCGAAAACCGCATTCTTTTTAGACAGTATCGTTCAACCGACGAGTCGAATCAGCCCGAACCAACCCCATTAGGTGCACTCTTCCTTCACTGGATCTGTGCTGTGTTCTTGATTCTAATCACATGGCGTATGAAGCCATCAGATGCATACAGAATTCTTGGGAATCTGTATGTGTACCTCATCGATGTTGTACCGACGTTCATTATGGCAATTGGGATGCTTTATCTTCGCTGCTTTACTCAATGGTCTGCGAAATCGCTCCTTCCCTCGTGGTTAAGCGTATCAGCAGCCTTATTATACGCAATAACAGGTGGTTTGCCTTTGGTCGCAGTTTGGATACCGCCATTTCGTCAATCTAATCCTGACGCCCATGATATCATCCCGGGACTCCCTTGGTACACAACTGGCTTGCTTTCCTGGCTCCTACTTGCTTGCTGCGTCTTGTATTGGGTGGCATTTAGATTCTTTTTGCCTCGATTTGGGGCAAGGAAAGGAAAAGAATTTGTGGTCGAGAGAGAACCTGTGTTTCGCATGCAGAATGGCGAGAGAGTACAGTGGCACGAAGTTGTTCTACACAGCTGGGTTGTCAAGTCAGAGCCGCCGCAGGAGAGCACAGGGTATAATATTCACGGCAATTAAATTCAGATCCTGTAGTATATATGGATATAGACAAGAAAGTGAGTATAAATACAATACTCTTTCGTTGTATGAAAGATGCAGCGAAATGAAAGTGTCGCGGTTGGAACTAAGGCGTCCAGTATGCGCTGTGAGAATGGTGTGCCTGACTGGTAAATTTCTGCTCTGACCAATGATTTGTGGCGCTAATGCAGATATCGTGTGCGAATTGCATTGGAACGCTTTCCGCCTTTCTGCGCCTCGCTCCAAGGTTGGTCTGTGTTTCAGGAACCCGGGCAATGCATCCCCGAAGGATTGGCCCCCAACGCAGGGCTGTGATATGATAAAAGCATGCAGACGCCGGCGACACTCCGCAGGTTACGACAAGTTTATGAACCAGCATGCCGCGAGCGACTTCACCTGTTTCACCCATCGAATACTCTAGGGTTCAAGATGGCGACCTCTCACAGACGACAGAGTTTCAAGATGGCCATGCCGCCCAAAAAAAGCATCAGGCACACGCGATTACGGTAGTAGAAGAAAATGGAGAGAGTATGGCCAATGGGAAAGATTCTCGAACACGTATGTTATATCTTGCTGCTCACCTTGAGATGCTCCATTCGTACATCTAGTGCTTTGCAAGGTATTCAAGGCTTCTGTTGGAAGCCTACAAGTCATTAGAGCCGGTGCTTTTGCTGATCAATCATTATGTATAGGGTATATCTGGTGGTTAGAAACTGCCTGCGCCATTCTCATTGTTGGCGCCTTGGTTGGGATTATCGCGACTGTTAATGCATACGACAACAAGCCTCTCCCACATTGGCCCTATCAATTATCGATCAACTCCTTCATTGCCGCATACAGCGTGATTTTGAAAACTGCTAGTGGTTTGATCATTGCAGAGGGAATCAGCCATATTAAATGGACAAGCTTGAAGCGACCGCGCTCTCTTCGCAGCTTTTGGGTCCACGATGAAGCGAGTCGCGGTCCGTGGGGTGCAGTTCATCTACTTTGGAACGACAAGGGTCGCCATATCTCCTCATTAGGGGCTCTGATTGCAATTTTGATCCTCTTCCTAGAACCTTTCTCGCAGCAGATCGTTACTTTTCCCATCTGCGTTCAAGTGCATGATCGCAACAATGCAACTATACCTCGGACGAACTACTTCCAAGAGGAAGGGACATTCACACGCGGTGCCACGAACAACATTCCCTGGAACCTACGCAACGCTATCAACGAAGGAATGTTTGCGACGAATAAGCTTCAGCTGAATGTATCCTGCGGCACCGGAAATTGCACGTTTCCCAGCCGGTACAGCTCGTTGGCGTTTTGTAGCAAGTGTGAAGATGTCTCCCATAAGCTGATTCGAGTACCATGGCCGAATCCGAGGAATATAACACCTGTACCGGAGTTTGCGCGCTATCCAAACATAACTTTGCCCGGCTCTGGATCCTCTGGCAACCTTACATTACAGATAGTGGCAGCTGCGGGGTCAGTGGAGGAGAACAGACGAGTACTCGTGGGGCAAGGCTCACCTACAATCGATGTGATCCGAGCGCTTGATCCGGAGACCTACCTGGGCTACAGTTGTCAGATTGCGCCATGCGTTCGATCGTACTCCGGTGACATCAGCATTGGCAAGTTTCAGGAGAAGCAAGAGAGCGAGTACATGCTACCTCGCAACCTCATGTACGGGTTCTATCGGGCTGCCGATCTCGAATGTGTCAATGACAGCAAGAAACAGCAGCTTTCACAGATGGGATATGACTTAGAGGCCAACCCGCGATGGCTGCCATACAACGTCTCGGTTCGGTACAACGAAACTCTCGGAAAGGTGACCTTTAGGGGCACATGTCAGTTTATGCCAGAAGACAAATTTGACGAGTTCTGTGACAAGAGCAAACCGGGGGCAGGTTCTGAGGGTTTTCTTCTCACCGATGAAGCAGCCCAAATAGTACCAGCCGAATGCGTGTACGCCATGACTGACATGGCCGGCAGCGGACTCATCGCAAATCGTTTCGCGGATTTGTTCAAAGGCGAAATCCAAGAGCATTATTCTTTTTCGCTTCCAGCCCTGTTCAGTATTAGTGAGCCGCTCATGGCGATCTGGCACGCTGGTTCAGGCAACGGCACGCTTGAAGATATGAGTGGGTTTATGAAAAACATATCAGATTCTCTGACGATACACGTCCGACAACATGGCCACCCAAACCTTAGTCAGCCCGTGCTCGGCGAAACGCATTCCAATACAGTCTGTATCCGTGTTCAGTGGGAGTGGATCATTTACTCAGCCGTGGTGGTTGGTTCTACACTCATGTTCTTCATATGGGTGGTAATCCAGTCCAAGATAGACCAGGCACAATTACGCAAGGCATGGGAAAAGGAAGGCGTTCACGCCCCCTTCTACGACTTCAAGTCGAGCGCTTTGACGTTACTGTTCCATGGCTTAGACGATGGTAGTAGGAGGGAATTGGTGGATGTTGGAAGTACTAATCAGACTAGTGAAATGGAAAAAAGGGTAAAGAATGTCGATATTCAACTGATAGCTACGGAGCGGGGATGGAAGCTTTCGACTGTCGGCCACCATGAATGATTTGTACTCGCCTAATCTGTAGCTGTTAAAGTTCTTCAGTATAGAAAAAAAAACTCAACTACCTCTTTTTGGCAATAATGATGTTTAATCCAGGTTGCATTGTGATGGAGTTCTCTAATGAGCTGTTTCAACGTATGACATCAGGGTGGGGTGGACGATGCGGGGCAGCTCCATGCTACCTTCCAACTTAGGGCTCCAGTTGAATGGCATCACCAAGACTCACATCCTCAGAACTCGGTCTGTTGGTAACCTTGTCTGTTCATTATAAAATGGACTGGCAGCCCGATAAAGGCGGCCACAAAGGAAGCGCGAAAGCCACCATACAGCTTCCAGTCGCCCAGCCGGCTGCCGACCCACCTACCAAGAACTCTGAGCAGTCTTCAACCACCAAGCCGTCTTCTCAAGACAAGGTTGAAGGATAACTTCCTTCAGCCAACCGAAATGGACTTTCAGCCTGATCGGGGAGGAAAGAAGGGAAGCGCACGAGCAACTATACAACTTCCTTTCTCGGAGCCAGCTGCTGAACTAACTGGCAGAGATGCGGCACACTCTTCGAACATTACCGACTCGACAACGCATCCTTATCATGCAGCCCGCGAAGCCCTCGACCGTGACGGTTTTGTCATTATTTCCGCCTCCCTTTTCCCCTCCTTTGACATAGAAGCACTCCGCATTGCTGCATCACGGATAGTAGAGGCCGCACGCTCGGGACAATGGCCGTATATACGTACTCTGCCGAAACAATTTCCACCATGGCCGCAAGATCCGTCAAATGGCATCTGGGGTGTTCAGCACCTGCTACATCCATCAAACCCGGATCACGCGATATTTGCTAAATCATACTTTGACAAAGAGTTGCTGCAGTACGTAGCTGCGCTCATAGGATGTGATAAAGAAGATTTAACCATGGAATTGTACAACATGCTCGTTCGCCCAGATAAGAACTTCAGTCTGCGCTGGCACAGAGACGACATTGCCGTAACAGCCACATCTGAGGAAGAACTCGAAAGGCTAGAAAAGCCCGCATACCACGCACAGTGGAATCTCGCTTTATATGACGATAGTAGTCTTGTTCTTATCCCTCACTCTCACAAACGTGCACGCACCGAGACCGAGCGAAATGCAGATCCTTATGAACCCAACCTACCGGGCCAGGTCACTGTTCATCTTAAGGCCGGCGAAGTAGCCTTCTACAACAACAACATTCTCCATAGAGGCGTGTACGACAGTTCTAAGGAGCGGATGACACTGCATGGCAGTATTGGAACAACCTTGGCTGGTGGGGAGAGGGCGAGAAATGTTCTCCAGCACGGTGTGGGCGATTGGGCAAAGGACGACGACTTCGGAGATTTGGCGTTGGATATGGCAAATCGAGCGAGAACAATGAGGGAAAGACTTGTTGAGATGGGGAAGAAGAGCGGGGATGTGGGTTTCTTTTCAAAGGATGAGTGACGGTAAGATTAGGTATAATAATGGAGGAGTGATGATGTTATGAGCGTCCACAAGTTAGCATTGCACCTGATGTGATCTCTATCCGCAATTTATGTCGCGCCTTTAGTCCCACTTATCTTGGCCTGAAGGTTTTTATATTGGCATAAAATCTTTTATAGATCTATTACGCCAACACGTGTAATATCATGCCATACTATGGCACCAGATTAGTGTAATCTAACCATGGGATCAGTCAGGCAATAATTATTCAACACCTTGGGATGAAGACCTTATAGCTCCTGTAATTATAGTAAATTACTGAAGAAGGCAATATATATCTGAGTGACTTAAGTTGATGACTTTGCGTAATACAATAGCATGGCGGGAACATATATTTCGCAACGCTGGATACCATTGACCAATGCTTTTACTCATCAAAATTACAAATAATTAGTAGCGCTGGAATTTTGGGAAAGTCTGTAGTCTATCATAAATCATGAAAGAGTAGAGCTGGGCGAACGGATTCACCTATGTGGGGAGCCGTGTCCATTCTCCAAAACAGGAAACTTATCAAAAGTGTTACCTGAGGATTCAGAAACACTCTTTCCCAGAGTTTTATCTGAGCCAACGCTGTTACGTGGAACTGAAGTTTCCTTTTTAATCTGGGGGTCGAACTTTTCTCCTAGGGCTTTCTTGGGGTCGACCTGATTATTTACAGTTTCATACTCTAGAGCTTTGATGAACATGTAAAATGTGCTTGCAAGGAAGGCTCCAAGGACAGGTCCAACCCAGTAGATCCAATGATATGAGTTGAAGGATCGAGTGACGACGGCGGGTCCAAATGAACGAGCCGGATTGAGGCTCCCACCAGTGTAGAAGACGCCCGTGAGTTCGGCTACGAAGAGGGAGAGACCAATCCCGACGGGAGCGATGAAGGTACCTTCGTGCTTCTCGGTAGCAAGCATGAAAATTGTGAAGACAAGCTGTGCAGTCAAGAACATCTGGGACACATTAACTATTGTTCTGTTCCTGAAAGACCTTGACTCGTGCAGCTTACCTCGATAAATAGACCTTGAACGACCGTTGTGCCACCTCCTAGGACATTTGGCATCATTGCAGAAACAACGCCAGCCGAGGCGATGCCGCCTAAGATTTGGGAGATGATAACCAAGATTCCACGCACGTAGCCTGTAGCACCAACGATCATCATGCCCAGTGTAACTGCAGGGTTGAATAGCCCTCCACTGATGCGGAAAAACACCCATGCATTTACGGCTAGCGACATGCCGAAGACCAGGGCGATGTACATGATCTTGCTGGGATTTGCACTCAGCTCGGTGGCATTTGCGCCCTCGGCCGGTGCAGTGTTGACGACATTTGTTCCGCCCAGTGCGAAGAGCAGAAACATGAACGTGCCAACAAATTCACCCACACATGCAACGATATGCCCTTTTATCGAGGTTGGTAGAACGTCGAGGAAGCTCAAGCGTCGAACCACAGTTCTCTCGGACCGTTTTGGCCGTTGCTGTCTGCGAGATTTCCATGGTACGCGAATAGATCGTGTAGGGCGGTCAACATTCATGTTGATGTGGGGCGGAGGTTACCAGGTAGGGGTGTTGTACAGGGGGTCCGAATAGGGAAGTTATACGATGAAACCTTTTCTTAAAGTGATAATAGTAATAAGGCCGGAGTCATAACATATGTGGAGATGCACAGCCTAATTAGGATGTTCAAGGATTGTTCAGAGTAACGGCCCTTTTATGCACTTTTTATGCCAGCCTTGAGACCCTATTCTTCTTCGAACGCCTCCGCCATGACGTACAGGCCGCGGCCAAAGCCACACTGTGTAGGGATCTTGCGTTAAATCAAGGTCAGTCTATGATGAATGAGTCCCGTAGGTTAAAGTTTGTCTAGCTGAGAGCAACAGTTCTTACAGAGGATACAACCATCCGTCGGAGTGTCTGCTTGCTGCTGCACCCCTGTAATAGGTCGAGAACCCTTAGTACACAACCCTCTTTGTAAAGAACATTTTGATAGGCTCATTCAAAGTTCAAAAAGCGGAAGGCATTGCATCACGCGATGACGAATTGAGGATTTGGCTTCTCGAAAAGGTCATGGTGCTTGGGACAAATCAAGTTTGAAGCTGCGATGACCTCACGCGGAACGCCACGATCTCGGCTGTAGATCAGGGTCCAGCCTCCAGGCGCCACGATCTCACCTCAACCTCACGATGCTTCTTTGCGATCACGTTACCTGACCAGAAGGTTCGAGTCTAAAGACTTCACAATTGTGTGCCTAGAGTTTTGCGAGAGGGGTTTGCCGAAAAGCAATGGTCTCTGCTGCACACTATCTAAAAGAAGCGTCCACAATTTCAACACTACAGCCTCTGTTGTCGAACTAATGTAGGATGTATGCCAGCCGTTGTGCTATTTTAGCTAAAGAATAATTATGCCCACAACTGATCTAGCACATCGTGCTATACACGGTCTTGTGTCGATCACGTCTTGTCTGTCCAGGACATGTCATCATGAACCATAGTTTAGCAATACACATAAATAAAGAGTAACGTTCAGGGTACTAGACCACTGTAACACCTATTTTACCCACATTTCCCACATATTTGTACTCTTATCCACATCATAGAAGATTTTACGCAAACATCTAGTCGACATGACCTATGCATGACCCAGAAATCTAGACCTATGCAATGATGGCATTCTCCCTACGTGTCAGCTGAAAGATATGTCATAACTTTTGCAACATTGCAAAGACTCTTGCAGTACCCGTCATGAGAGCGTCAGGGAGCATGCGCTAGAAACACTAGACGCAGGCACTAGTGGGGAGGCCGAGGAGCAATGTACAGGACACAGCCACATTGCTGAGCCACCTCGCGTCTAGTATCCCAATACTGATTCTGTAACCGGCCCACAGGAGGCTTGCGTTGGTATCAACTATCTTGCAGGAGAAGATGCCACGGTTGTAACTAATTGATACAGCAATAGCACGTAACTAGAAAGGTCTATGCACGAGTGTCTGCCAACCAGCTTGACATGTTCAAAATGGGGCTCTTGTCATAGTAGTGCAGTGAATGAAAGATATGACTGGAGAGTAAGCTGTCGGGCACCTGCATTACCTCTTGAGTCTCTCTATAGTGGCATTGACTTCGGATATTTCCGCCTATTTGCAGTAAAGTTAACGCTTATCTCTTAGGTCTCGAATCCATTGCAAATAACTAGGGCAAATATGAGATGTTGAAAATGACCCCGATGAACAGAGATCTAGCAGTGTGCTAATGGCTTCGATTTGAATTGCACTTCAGTAAGCAGTCCTATCGCCATTCCAGCGATTCAAGTACGAAATACAATTAACTCTACGTTCATAATCAGGTGCCAAAAGACGAATTGACGCTAACCTAAGTAAGAGGGTGAGCATATGGGTAGGTAGGTAGGTCGGCATTTGACATCGTTTGTCGATAACGGGACGCTAGTCGTGTAGAAGATTCAGTATACGGGCCTGTGTCCGAGTGGAAATAGCTACCGATCATAGTAGATAGTATCAGCGGTAGTTCGGCTCTCATGACCGTGAAAAATGCTCGCCATCACGCTGTCACTGTTAGGTAGACATAGTGCAGTGTGGCTAGGCAATGCAATGGCGGCGCTTGAGAAATGTATTGACATTGTGACAACATATAGCCAACGGTTATAGTGTTTGGCGATGCACTCGACAACCCAGGTTTTG
Source organism: Pyrenochaeta sp. MPI-SDFR-AT-0127 (assembly GCA_020747015.1). Classification (NCBI taxonomy): domain Eukaryota; kingdom Fungi; phylum Ascomycota; class Dothideomycetes; order Pleosporales; family Cucurbitariaceae; genus Pyrenochaeta; species Pyrenochaeta sp. MPI-SDFR-AT-0127. The sequence continues at coordinate 433,451 of JAGTJM010000013.1, read as the reverse complement.
ACGAAATTCCGGGGCCTAATATGGAGAACAAGTCCCATGTGATGGTGCCCGGCGACAAGATGGACATGACTGTGGACAGCGTGCCCCACGGAAGCCACACCACAAAGCCCCTGCACTACAATTACCGGGTTTCGGTACTTGCGTCTCCTTAAAGGAAGCCGCTGCACTTCTTCGTCCGCATATTGAAATCGCCCTAGATCAATTCCTTATTTCTTCAAAACAAGCACCCGTGGCGTTTGCTTTCACTGGCCAAGGAACATTCTACACCGGCATTGGCGCACGTCTGTACCGCGACTCCAAACCTTTCCAGGAGCAACTGGACCGACTCGACGGCATTGCACAGCGCCAGAAATTCCCTTCCTTCTTGCATATCATCAATGGCACCCGCAATGCGAAATTGACATCCACAGTTTCTATACATCTAACGTGCATCCCTGCGTCACGCAAATCCCCCCGTGCCGCAAGAAATGAGGGATACTTGAACTTCAGTATGATGTAATGTTCTACAAACATATGAATTTCACTAATATTGCCTATTAGTACATTGTACATCTTCTTCCCTAACAGTAGACACCCAACAATACAAAAATTACGTTGTTGTGCATAGATGCGCGCTGATCCGCATAGGACCACGTTTTAACCAGCAAAATAATGCCACCACTTAACATAGCCTGTGTCGAGGCTTATCATCACCTTATGCCTATCTATCAAGATCTGTGAAGTGAAAAACCCTTTTAGCAATTCTAAGAAGCCAATTCCAGCGCCTTGTCTAGCGTGGCGCTCAAATTCATGCGCGATCGCTACCCCGGTTGGTACTTTCCTGGGACGGGCCTTCCGCATGTGGCTGGACTGTGGCTGTCTGTATTAGTCAACAGGAGATGCAACCCGTGAGGGCGGTTTGCAAGAAAAGCCTTGAGGAACGAAGTTGCAGAGGACAATTTTGATTCTTTACAATAAAGTATGCTTAAGGTTGAAAGTACGGTTTTGATTGAGTATTGAACTGATTTCTAGGCTATTGTGCTATACTAGTCAATGTTTAAAACCTTTCTAGGTGGGTTGACGATTTCGATGGGGTTTGTTTGTGTCATCGACAGAGAGAACAGGGGTTTGGGGGGTAGAATATGAGACAAGATTTGTGGCAGGAGTATTTATGGGCTTAGAGGATTGCAACTGTTTCCTATCGTTTGTATGTAATAGGTTTGTGGTGTGTGTTGGGGTGCCAGTGTTTGAGGAATTATCTAGAGTAATGGATGAGGAAAGGTCTCTATTAACCGATGGCTGTAGGATATAGTCTGTGCGTGGGCGTTTAAGCGGTGGTGACACATGTATGGTGGACATGTCTCTGGTATAGGAATTATCAGACGTTCGTGCTAAGATATTGAGTCAGTATGATGCGACAAGTGGATATCGGTGATGTCTTACAAGACGATGTGGTCATGGGTGCGCCGTTGTCGGATGATGCGTTCGGAGTGACCGGCTCTGAAAGTTGATTGGATTTACGTTTGGCTGGGGACATAAATTTGGATCGAGAGTCTGAGGAAGATTGCTTAGCCGAGGTAGCTATTGAAGGTGATGTTGATAAGGAGTCTTATGATGATTTTTCTAGAAAAGACTAGGAGTCAGGAACGATAATGAAGACGTAATCTTGTGGGAGTTGTAGTGGGTGGGCCATGATATGGTGATTGAGAAAACCGGCGATTCTGCCTGTACAGTTGAATGTAGTGTTGGGCTGAAATTGGGTATTTTGCCTTTCGGCCATCTTCTTGCAGCGCGTCATCCATGGGTTGACTTGAATAGGGAAGATGATAAACACCTGAAACTGGTGTGATCCTCGGAAGGGAGGTCTGGTTAGGTTTCCTGGAGTGATAAAGGTTGAGAGCTGTACAAAGCCGCAACATTTTTACTGTGTCACCGAGAGGCCGGATACGGGGTCGTTATGGAGGAGTATGAGGCCGGTGAAAGTGACAATGGGAGACACTGTAGGGAAGCTGTCTATGGCGTTGAACATTCGAGGGGCGATGCTGCGGAGTTGGTAGGAGTTAATCAATTTTTGGGTCATCAAGGTTGTTATTGTGGACTCACGATTGATAGCAGAGGTCTCGGACAATAGTGTTTTATCCACCCCTCACACGACAGTCGGCTATCAACGTACCTAGTCCAACCCGTCTCAAAGACCAAACCCATCTTGTTAGTCAAAATTCTGGATCATGCACGTTTGGTCATATGAGCAGTATGATTGCCGTTATCAGATGTGAAGAATCAAATGCAAGAACACCAAAATGCTTTTTTGAAGAGACCTATCAAGCCCCAACTTCCCCGCCCTCTCTCGTCCAACTATACGCCCACGTAAACGCGCCATTCACATATCCTGACGTCTGCAACTTGTTCTCCTTGCATGTATACTGCACCTGCGTCGTAGGCCCATACTGCTTCTCAACTGGGAGATCCATCTCAATAGGGTCACCAAAGCCCTGCACCGTCGTGGTCGTCTTCACCGTGCCCTGCGACTGCGGGTCCACCCACGTAAACGCGTTGTCGCCCAGCTGTATGGTGCCGGCTACCGAGCCCGTGATGTCGATTACGGTGTGGAAGGAGAAGCCTGATGCGCTGCCGTCGTACCCAATGTCGAGGCTGTTGAAGGTCATGTTACTGGAGAGGCTGGCTTTGACAATCAGGCTGGAGGAACCGGTTACAGCGAGGTTGGTGATTGTTGCGGCGCTAACGCCCGAAAGGCGTTCTGTAAGGAAGGCTTGCATGCTGGGGATGTCGAGGTTCCAAGTGCCGACGATGCATTTGTTGGAGCAGCTGTCGCCTTCTTCGTCGTCATCGCCATCGTCGGGGTCGAGAGAGACGACGGTGATTTCTTCGGGATCGTTCACTGAGGGGCCTAAGTCAGGGTTGTCTTGCGGGTTTACAGTCGGGATAGGGTTGTCGACTGGATCGTCGCGCTTCACTTTACGCTTTTTGGGGGCCTTTCTTTGGACTGTGAACGTCAGGGTGACAGGGAAGGGCTCAGTGACGACTACGCCTGAGGTCGAGGTTGCGAGGAATAATAACTCGCTACAGTCGTCGTCGACCTTATTATCTGCCCCTTTAGCGGCAGTCTTCCACGTCGTGTCGGTGACCTTGCGATACCGCAGCACTGTACTGCTGTCCTGCGCATCGGGCGCCTTGTATATGAATGTGATCTTCCGTTTAGTAGGAAAAGTCATCTTCACCTTTGACAATATGGTGAAAGGATACACCCAAGTCGTGAATTTGTAGACACCGGGCTTCCTTGGAAGAATGAGTTCCTTATACCTGGTCTCTGCTTGATAAGTGCTTACGACTGGCGTATAATCTTGGTACCTGATCAGGCCATCTGTGAACTGCGTCGCAAAGCTTGGAAATGCTTTAGTGATGAAATTGTCGAAGGAAAGTTTTTGTTGCTCGCTCTCCGGCGTAGAGCTCTCTGTGTCTTTGCGGCCTACGACCCATTTATGGATGACTTCGTCGGAATTCAAGGCATTAGATAGATGCTGGAAAAATAGGGCGCCTGCATAACCGATGCTAGGATCCTGAGCGTAGAGCGGGAATCTTGGATGATAGTGTTGCATGTGAGCCGGGTTAGTGTTCGGGAAAAAGATATTGCCAAAGTATTCTGCCGATCCTTCAAACCACCAATTATTTGGAAGCCTGCTGGTTGGTATAGGTTGTCCAATACCGAAGGTTCTTTGTACGCAATGATAAAGCTCGTGAGCAAGAGATTGTTGTACTGACTTAACATCGCCCTGCTCCTTGTCTAAACCGTAACCAGCGACTCGAATACTGCAAACACTCTGATCCGGCTCATTAAAATCAGTCTGCCCACGACTCACATTGTCTCAAGCTGATGTGAGGTAAACCCGGACATTTTTCACTTTAGTTTTCATGAGTTTCGCATAGACAGGGAGAGCCGTCGCCGCCGCAAGCTGAAGTGGCTTAAGATATTCGGAATCGGCAGACGGAGAGTCTGGTGCTTCGGTCTTGGTCCAGGTGTATAGGCTGAAACTTATGTCGTCGATATCCTTATTCTCGACGTATGGAATGCATTTTCGAAAATCGAGTTTATTGGGAGGACAATCCACTGCCGCCGCACGGGGTGCAACTAATGCGAGCGCATTGGAAACGCAAACAACGAGAATGGACAGATGAAACTTCATCATTAACAATATGACGGCAAGGGTGGAATAAAAAGTAGAAGTCCACAGGAGAGGAGCTTTGAAGTTCAAATATGTTACGCAGCCTGGAGCTGAACAGCATCTCGCTTCCAGACAGCAATGGCTTGGGGCTGAGTATCATTCCACTTCAGGACGTCCATGGCTTGGGGCTGAATGTCACCCCGCTTCTGGACGATTTGGACTGGAAGCTAAGCATCGCTCTGTGGAGGCGGTGTATTTGAGTCAAAGCTTAATTGAACTCACCTCGTTTGAACGTGCCCGGGATTCGCTGCCTTCGTCCTTGTCCCGACAGAATCATAATGAGTCGCTGCGCCTAACGCTGCCTTGTCCCACTTCTCCACCAATAAAATTGAATACTCCGTCAAAAAATAAGTCTTGCTTATCAAATTATGCCCATAACTTGAGCAGCTGGGCTGATGCTGGGTTCTGTTTGCAAATTTGATTAAAGGTGACTTGCTATGTTATGTATAGTGAACGGTCTTCGTACGTATTTAGTCTTAGGCTCGTCCTCTGTAGTTTCGACTAGGATGCCTTATATAGCCGAAGATAATCTGTAAAGCTAGTCGTTACGTGCTCTAGATAAGCTCTAGCCGTAGAGAGCAAGTGGTAGGCCATCTAGCTTTATAATAAGCGTTTTTGCATTAGGATCTACTTATTAGCTTATATTAACTTGTCCAGAACCTAAGTAAATATACTATTATATATATCTCTTCTTCTAGACCTATTTAATAAGATCTCAAGACTATCCTTAATATCTATTAACTTCTAAATCTAAAGACGCTATCCTAGTATAATATTAACTAATCGCGTTATAATAATTACTAAGCCCTAGTTATTCCCTAGTAGATACTAACGTACGTCTACTATCGAGTAGTTAGATTAGTTAGAGGTTTAGAGATTATTATAGTTATTATAGATTATTAGCTAAGACGTAGTATCCTAGAGATTAAGCTAGGTCTTTACTATACTAACTATAAGCTAAATCTTTCTAATTCCTCTAAGCCTATATAAAATAAGATTTAGTTTAATAGTATACTATTTAAAATTAATACCTACGTCGATTAGTATATCCCCTTCTATTAGTATATCTAGGCAGAGGCCTACCCTTATACAACTTATAGATTTCTGCTTCTAGGCGCTAGAATAATTAATCCTAACCCTTACTATAGATAAGTACTATTAAGATATTAAAAATCCTAATTAAATAGTAGGCTTTATCTTCTTTGATAGTAGTATTATAGTACTTTGCCACCCTTGCTGTGTCAGCTTTATCGCAAAGACATTGTCAGACACTCGATTGGCATTACCAACGTTGCACCGAGACCAAGACAACTGGACCACGCTCGGCAAGGCACTCACTGCTTTGTACAATGCTGGCCTAATCAGAGATTGGATGGAGTACCATTTACCTTTCGAACAAGCTATCCGATTAGTTAATACGCCTACATACGCATGGGACAATAAAAACTATTGGATTCAGTACAGCATGGACTGGAATCTGACCAAGGGACAGGCGCTATCGGATTCCAACTCCACCAGGGCCATGACTAAGACTATCAAGGCTTTCTGCACGACAAGCATCCACGAAATTCGTTCCGAAACCTACACTCCATCCATAGCCAAGCTCGTGGCTGAGTCGGACATGACCGACCCAGCGTTGAAGGAAGTTATCGACGGACATGTCATGAACAACTACGGCATTGCTTCTTCTGTAAGTTTACGAATATATATTCGCTTACTGCAGTACTCCTTTTCTGACATCAGCAGTTTCTCCACGCAGACATGGCTTTCACAATCGCGAAACGTATTCTTGATAAAGGGCTCCCAAACTCAGTTAGCATTGGCATCAACATTGCCAACTTTGAGTATCACGAACCTGTAGTTAAGCATCATAACCCATTTGAATCTCAACCAATCGTGGTGAGTGCCAAGGCCGATTTAGAAAAGAAGAAAGCCTATATCAAATGGCAGAATATCGCCAAAGATCTGTGGTATTATCATGCATCTATCTTCTATGAAGAAAATCCTGCATCTTGGCTGTCGACATGGTCTCGTACAGCAGGCCTGGTAACAAGTCGTATCGCGACCCTAAATGAAATGGCTGCCAGTGGAAAGGCCGATAAATTGACAACTAATCTCGCATACAGCCTCTTTGGGAAGTTAGTCAATTACTCAGACATGTATCGAACAATGAAGTCTGTGGTTCTCAACCAAGACAAAGCCGTAGCTGAAGTGGAATTCCCTGCCGATATAGCCGGCACGTGGACGGTGCCTCCCCATTTCATCGATGGATGCGTATCTTTGTCTGGGTTTATCTTGAATGTGGGAACTCATTTCGACAACACCAAATACTTTTACATCACGCCATCGTGGAAATCCATGCGGCTTGCAAAGCCTCTCGCGCCTGGCGGCAAATACCTATCATGTGTCCGAATGGCCCCTGCTAATGACCGTGACTTTGTTGGCGATGTGTACATCCTTCAGGGGGACGAGATTATCGGTGCTGTTGAGGCTATTATGTTCAAACAATGGCCGCGGGTCATCCTGGACCGTTTTTTCCACCCTCCGAGTATCGAGGCGGCGTCTCAGGCATCCAATGCCTCTCACGTTGCCCCCCTTCTGCTTTCGTCAGACTAGAGTGCACCTATTGCCAAGACACAATCGGTTCAGCCATCACTCTTCAAGGATAGCTCTAAAATCGGTACAGGTCTGTTGACTCCTCCTTCGCCGCCGCAGAGCGTTCAACTACAAGACACTAATGATGAGCCGCTTCATTCGAACCTAACAACGCCGAATTCGGCCGCCCGTGCGTTCAAAATTATAGCTGAGGAGTTGGGCATCGATGTCCGACTGCTAAATGGCGATGCACAGATTACTGATTTCGGGCTAGATTCACTTATGTTTCTTGTTTTATCTCAGAGATTGTGTCAGGAACTCCAGATAGAAATTCGGGATGCGTTCTTTTTGGAAATATCAACTTTTGGAGATTTGAAAGCTTTGTTGGGATAATTTTACAATTTTAAATTTATTGGACTTTTGCATCAAAATTGATCTGAGAACAGATTCTAGACCTCAGTCGTTTGCAGTAAGTTGGCCACTATTGGTGCGACACAAGCGGCACTGCCAGACGAATAGACTATGAATGCAGTGTCTGGTGGTTGTTGAGGAATCTTTATATTGCTCTTGACGCTACCAGTCTTCAGAAACTCCGCATCAATGACAATTGTTGTAGGAAATAAGTTGCTGAACCATTGCTTTCCGTGGTTATCGACCAGAAGGGTCAGATTATCACACTCGTCAACAACTCCTTGAAAGCATATAAACTCTCGAGGAAGATCAGCAACAAAGAGATGCAATAGATATCGCCGAGCTCGATTTGTAATGGCGCTTGGAAATGGGCAGGAAACGAAAGGGACGCCCCAGATAGGGTGGGCGAATGTCAACCATCGAGGCTCGACGGAGCACCTTGTTTACATAGACAGGGAGCCGCAAAAGGTCAAAAATTTGCTCTCATACCATATAGATATAGTCGTAGTGGCCCGTGATGGTCAGATTGTAGAGCATGCGAATGAGAAAGCAGTACTATATCTGTTCACATCGACGCTAGTCATTGCTGGTTTCCCAGTGTACAAGTATATAACTGCCCAGTTGGTATCTGCCTCAACCACTGGTACGCACCCGACGGCGGAAATTTCGCTGCAAGAGACGGGACTGAGTAAGACAGCTGGCCATGGCCAGAAGACAATGTCCGAGAAAGATACGGTTGCCGAGCTGGAGACGAGCATCGACGGCGCGAAGGCAGACGAGTACCCGCATGGCTGACGGCTGGTCATCATCATCGCTGCCCTTTCTGCAGTGCCATGTACGGAGCTTTGGCCTAATTGTCTAGCTTCGGTAACAAAAAAGGTTCGGTTATGATATATTTCCATTTCGATACATCTATTGTATGCAATAATCGGGGACTTCCATAGCGCTTTTATAAGAGTCTCCCCCTACCACTCCATATTTCAAAATAAAATTGTACAATAGAGCTATTGCTGCTACTAGCAGTGTCTATATACTAAACTATAGCTTAATTTGAATGTCCAAGCTAGGTTCATTAAGTATAAGTATCATTTTAGTATAAGGTTGACGTGTATTGCGTTGTATAGGCATTCAAGTGTTCTTGCCTCGACGTTGATTTGAAAATAGGGGGCTGACGATTCGCTTGTTAAACACGATTTAGTAAGCACGAATATTACGCAGGCGCTCTCATGTCCAACCATTGCCATGGATGCACCAAAGCTCGCACGCAGACCTAATCCTAAAGTTAAGACTGGTTGCATTACATGCAAGTGTGTTGAAACACTTACCGCGACCGATTTTTGGTCGGTGTTCCTGTGGATGCGCTGACAGTAGATCCAGGAAACGTCGCGTCAAGTGTGATGAAAAACGACCCAAGTGTCTGAGGTATGTCTACTCTGTGCCTCGCACTGTATATATGCTTATGTGACTAGGTGCATAAAGACAGGTCGTATTTGCGATGGCTACGCTCAACTTGATCGGGACTACTTTGTCCAAGTGTTTAGCCATGCTCAGGCACGTTCAGGTCGCTTAGAGCGAACAGTACCTACAGTGTCTCTATACGGCGATAACGTACATTGTCTGGAGTTTTACTTCCACTGTGTGAGACCCATGCTGTCAGGCAGGTTCGATACCCAGTTCTGGTCGCGCATAGCACTACAGCTGGCGCACGCTGAGCCCAGTGTGCGCAACGCTCTTATCGCACTGAGTCATTTGAGTAAGTGCGAACCTGGCACTCTTGAACACGCTCGTCGATCTACGGCAACAAAAGACCCAAGCCAACTCAAGCCGTTCTGGTATTCCTATAATAACGCCGTCAAGTGTTTGGTTAACCGCATCGCTGAGCCCTCGTACACACCCGAAGTGGGTCTCGTGAGTTGTATTCTTTTTGTGTGCATCGAATTCCTGAGGACAGATTCGCACACAGCATTTACACATCTAAAGAATGGGCTAAGAATCGTATCCGAGTTACGGCGAGAACGGAGGACCGACCTAGGGACCCGGCAAGAGGGATCAGCTCAACATCGCTTCGGCGCATCCACGTCTATGATTGAAGAAGAACTCGTGCCAATATTGATCCAAGGTCTAATGTCGGCTCTCATGTACGGTGTGGATGTCGACACAGAATTTACGTTTCTGGAGCATCAACCGTCGTGCAATTATAAGCAACGCTTCTACGATATTCGCGAGGCTCTGTCTTCGTACTGGGATTTACGAAATGCGTCCGTCCTACTTGCACGAGATATGGCAATGAAACTGCACCAAGGCGTTCGACCAACAAAATCAGACCTCCAACGTCGAGACTATATTCTGCAGGACCATTGCACTTGGCTGCAAGCTTTGCTGGAGCTGGAAAGCTTCAGCAATGCTAGCACAGACGAAAGAGTGAGTTTCAGCGCGTTGAAACTCGCTTACTATTCGACCTATACCGCCTGCGCTTGCGTCACCGATACACATGAAATGTCATTCGATGCGCACCTCTCTACTTTTGAAGCACTTATCCTACACGCGAAAGTCATCGTCAAGTCCATGGGCATAACAAATGTTGCAGATCCACTTAGATCCCGTAAAGATGCCGTAGCTAACTTTACTTTTGATACTGCCCTGATTCCTGCGCTGTATCACACCGCCTTGCACTGCCGCTGCCCTACAACCCGCCGCGAAGCCGTCACTTTGCTCTCACTGAACATACCTCGCGAAGGCCTCTGGGACGCACAGCAACACTGCATTGTAGCTAAGCGGGTTATCGAAATCGAGGAGATGGAAGTCGATGAGCGCGGCTGGCCAACTGAACAGGCAAGGCTTTCGAGTAGCATTGTTGGCCTAGATCTAGATAAAGATGGTATGTTCCGAGCTGACTTCCTGTTCGCGAAGGATCTTGGAGCTAGGACCGACAAAGGCTGGAGTGAGAGGTTTGCGCTGGCGGAGGACCAAGTATGACTACCAAACTGAAACTATTTTACCCAGAGTGTTGAAAGCCCGAAGTATACGTTTTCTATGGTAGTGGCGTATGATGTATTACCTGGTGCTCGCTCGAAATGAAAGCCTTTATTAGTTGTTTGTAATCTCCTGTCTCGTTGTCGGGTAATGTAGCAGAACGCCTGTCTCTGATGGATCTTATACCAGTTCCGTGCTTAGAACTAGATACCTTCGCGCATCAACTATATTAGGGTTAAGACTATTAAGTGCCTAGGAAATTATTACATTAGTGTATATATTAGAGGGTCTCAAGCACAAGCTCCACGCCGCCTAGCCTGCGACGCTCGGCAGAACCAGCGCGCTGGTGTCTTGTTTGTGAATACGGTTGAAGCAGTATGGACATGTTCCGTCGCTTTGGGCTGGCTTCACGCGAGGGTATAGGGGGAGAGATGGTGAAGGGTCTGCTATCGCCATTCATGGGGGGCTGCCCACACGCAGGCAATCATCAATGATAGCATTCATACGTATCAGCTGAAAAGGAGTGGCACCTTCTCCATCATGCGAGGATTCTTGACCATGCAGTCCCATCATCAGAGCTTCAGGGAGCATGCGCTAGAAACACTAGAGACAGAAATTAGTGTAGAGGCCGAAGAGCAATGTAAAGTACACAGCCACACAGCTGAGCCACCTCGCGTCCAGTATCCAAATACCAACTTTGTAACCGGCTCACAGGGAGGCTAACCTTCTTATCAACTACCGGGCAGGAGTAACTTGGTCCTGGAAGAAGGTTGATTCAGTATCAGATTTCCTCTGAACTCATTCAAACATCGTTGCTTACAGAGTCTTCCAGCGCAAGCTCTGATTAGATTGTGAACACAACGAAGGCCTGAACAACACTACTCGATATTGCCAATTCTCTAATCTTTTCTTTCCGCCAAGACATTTGAGAATCCTGGCCTCTTGTTGCGTACTTAAATCACAATCCAGCAATTCATTCCATCAAAAAATCATCAAGCATCGGTGGTTTAGTGGTAAAATTAGCCGTTGCCATTCGCAAGAATAGACTCGGCTAGCCCCGGGTTCGATTCCCGGCCGATGCATTTTTGCCAATTGAGAGGATAGAGGGTTGGTGGTGGATTGGGATCGTTTTTTGGCGTGTGCAAGGGGGCGGGTGTTGTGGGTCACGTGATGCGGACGGGTAAAGCGGCACTTTCTCGCCTGTTCCCAGTGCGGGCTCAGATCAGAGGAAGCTAGCTGTAATTTGAGTTTTCTTCTGGGGAAAGCAAGGGAGCACGGTTTTGACGAGCGCTCAGAACCTTGGTTGAGTATCTGGCTAAGCCGTTTTCAGCTCAGGCGTCTCTCGTCTCTTTGGCACGGAGCCTTGGAGGGCTGGCTCTTTGGCGGGTAACATTAGTAGCGTGCGTATCAAGGCGTTTTTTCAATTTGAGAGTTCGCTTCACCTGGACTCCTCGGTGTCGAGGGATCGGATGGATGAATGCTCAGATTGGGTGGGTCTGACTTGGCTTTTGCTTACGGTGCTTGTCTACGATGATTAATTAAGATCATTAAACTGTTTTGTGGGAACGATCCTGCAGACAGAACAGTCCCATGAAGACGGTCCGTTGTTATGTGGATTCTTTAGCGCAGTCAAATCTCGAGCGCGTCAAGGGCGATTCCCGACATGAAAAACCCAGTGCTCATCACGAGAAGCTGCCATGCCTAACGATACAACGAAGTATACAGTGGTTCCTCCGCATCGGCAATCGGTGCATACCCAGGGATTACAAGTTTCAGATACAATGCGCCGAAGGTAGCCTGGAACCCCCAACTGAGCAGTTTCTCACCGGATTAATGTAAATCAGGACCGATCGCACACGACTGATAGCAGATTTGTTCCGTCATATTTGAGAAGTCCTCAAAATAGTGGGTGGGGAAATTGCTATCCGACGCTTTGTCGATCGGTGACACCAAATCTGAAACGATCGTGCATACCAGCCGGCACAGTGTGGGGACGGGTACCACAGATGCTGACCTGTCGGTTCAAAGGTTGGTTCGTAACCGCAGAACGGCTTACGTGTTCTCGAGCGTGACGTCAACGTGTGACAATGTGAGAGTGGGAATGACGAAGACCAAAACTATAAACCGTGTTTGACTGCTCGTAGAGCACCGTGTCAGCCAGAAGAGTGGCCTGCAATCGTATTCATCATGATGGTAAAGCTAACAGTGGAGCTAATTCGCGTCATGAATAACAGCCCCCGCCTCATGCCGAATGACCATACGAAGTTACTGAAGCGTGACCAAAGTAAATGTTCGGGGCTAAAGCAAACTCACGAAGTGTATCATCAGGTGCAAGAGTGAGTCTCCAATCGGTACACCTGGTGCTTGCATTATGAGTGGTACAGGACTTGGTAAAACATTAGGCAGCGCCTAGGCTACTCTCAGAAAGAGCCAGTCGGATAGCGTTAAGCCTGTTGAGCATTTCCCGTGTTAGGCCAACAACGGGTAACCTTGATAGCTTCGGCAATTCCTGTTGGTTGTAAAGTTGGCTGCTGGATACGTTGAGAGGTGTGAAACACCCGAGTGCCTGGTCTACATGGCAGTTCGCCTGGTCGGATGTGGTCTGCGGGGAAACGGATTGTTGCGGAAGGATTATCATGGGTAGACGAATCCAGGTTTGCGGTGCATGTCCACGATCCCGCAGGTGGCGGCTGAACAGTGATCATCGATCGCACTACAACTAGTATACCATTCCAACTGGAGTTTGGGTGGTGGAGCTTATGTGATTGAAGCCGACGCTGTCTTTCCCGTCTTGAGTGTTTGGCTGCGTGATGTTCAACAGAGCCGCCACAAAGGCCTCGTTTGACGGGTCTGGCCTATTCTAGACAACGATTGAATCAATGTGGGGTACAGATTGTGGGCGGGTCAAGCCGCCCAGAGTCGCTGATTGGCAGATAGTTTCAAAATTACTCATCGCAGGACTGTTGAGGATGACCCAGATCGCTAGACGCGTCACGGCCAACCGCGGCTCTTGATCTGGAGACTCTGTGTACCACTAAGGACTACCGGCGACATCCAACACCGTCATGGCTTTGGCAATGTAAGAGTCTCTCAGATCATGGAAAGGCGGGATGCTCTAAAGCCGGTGTTCTCAGCTGGGGCGTAGTGTTGCCACCGATGCCAAGCGTGAAAGACTCAATGCGCACCGTGGTGGACAGTCGACTAGGCCAGAGCATGTTGGTACATGTTCTGGTCTGTGAAAGTGTGAGATGCGAGTACTACAGAGATCGATGAGCAGTAACCGATATCCGCCAAATGGTCACAAAAGTTGTGTTGTCGTAATCGAGGTAGGCGCAGAGGGTAAACCTGTGAGCAGATGGCGTCTAGATCCCGCAGGAGTGGTTCGTCGCGGTCAATTGTTCGGTCCTGCGTCCCACCAGCCTGGGCTATGCGAAAAGTTAATCGTGGGTGTAATGGAACCGCCAATGAGCGGGCAGGCTGGACCAAATGGCCGCGACAGCCGACAGACGATGGCTATGCTGGTTGCCAGAGATGGTGGTAACTTGTGTCTGGGTAAAGCACGTGCAATTAATGTGATAGGACCACGGTGAATGTCCATGTGTCTCGAAGCGGTAAGCGATTCTCATGTTTTTGCCCCCATGATTCGCTGATTGGCCGCAATTGCCTAAAATAGCCGTCGTGCCTTCCTCGCAGTCGCGTCATCCCGGCGTATCCTGCACGAAAAGCGGGGCGCGGTAGGCAGTGGTGCAACGCCGACAGCAAAACCGTCTTGGGGGTGTGTGAGAGGGATCAACGACAACAAAAGCAGGCTGGCTAGCGCTCAGTCGACTGGAGCGTGCAATCAAAGGGAAATGAAGTCGAGCAGAGCGCAGAGGTCTGCCAAACGCATGTCATCTCGCTCGCTCAGCCTGTCATGGCTTTCCCCACGCCTTGGCACGGCTCCTAATCCCCGCCCGGTCATAAATTCTTCTTGGTGTGCATCTGCACAGATCGTGCGGAAGGCCCGGTGTTGTGCCGCGGACCCTGTGGGCTTGCTGCAATGCATGCGCGACGACGGGACTGTCAGCCGTGGATGAGGTTATCTCGTCTTCAAATGAGCAAAGGACGGCCGACCTGTCTGCAAAGAGCGGGGTACATTCATGTCGGTGAGCTTCAAAATCACAGGCATGACCATCTGGCGTCCTTATCGCATGCACAACAGCGGTGTCATCCCTGCACATATCCTCAGGCCACAGTGTCCGCCGCCGTCGTGATGCTGCATCTTTTGCCCACCGCTCTTCACCAACGGCTGCAAACGCTGAGCCGCAGATGTGGGTTCCGCCGCATCCATGGTGCGGATTGGCTCCTGTGCACCCCCTCCAGAGGCAGGATTCGTAATATCGTCCTTGTTTACCAGATCGCGTCGCATATGCTCGGCCTGAACGCGTCAAACAACGCTTCCATTCGCGGATTTCACACGGCAATGCACTCTCGTCTCTGCGCCGAGCCCACACAGACGTTGCTGAGCGCACAATTTGCATGCTGTGCTCGCCTCCAAAACGCTATCCTTTTGTTTCATGGACCCTGGAATGCGGGCGAGCATGTGTTTGCGTCGCCTCGGAATCCTCGTTGCTCGGAAGCGGACCGCCGCCGGAATGAGCGCGAGGACTCCAAGCGGTGACGCTTGAGCATCGTCTTCTGTCGTGCCCCCGTTGCCATGCATTGGGATGATTTTGCACGGCAACAGGTCAGGGTCGCAATGTCCCAGGATCAGTGGGTACGTGGATGCTGTTCCTGCGAGGGCCATGAGGGTACCTCTGGCATTCAAGCACGTCTCCAGCCTCTGAATGCGTCATTGTGTATACAAGTCGTGATTTGAAATCGGCTTCTTGTCTCTACAATGCCTCTCTTGTTGCATTGTACGTGATGGGGCACCACGACAGGTGCAAAGTTGGCAGCCGTAGTTGAGCTATAGCAGGGGAGTGTTGGCGCTTTGCTATATCGATTGCGCCCCGAGCACCACTATCAGCCAGGGTGGGGACTAGGATCAGGAGTGAAGCTGGCCACAATGCCGTAACCGTCGACCTTTTTCGAGAGGCTGCGGGCGGAAGAAATGTTACTGGCGATCGGCACGTTGGCGTGATGCGACCCTCCAGGGCTCAGGGTGGGCCGTGAGAACAGAAGACCAGCGCGCATCAGCAGGCTTCACTGCAGGCAACAGAGCGATTCGGACGCAATCGCAAGAGCATTAGCTGCTACATGAGCGAGTTGAACATCCTCTCCCGTGACTCCCGGCTCCATGTTGGCGTGACAAAGTTATTTGAATCTCCTGGCGGCCTTCGTAAGCACGGACCCACGCTAAGGCTGCCCCTTCTCCTTCTTTCGCCAGAACAACCTCAGTACCAACTCCTCACCGTGAACGACGCCATACTCTCCCTCTATTATTTTCTTTCTGCTTGCTTGTTGAATCGTTCGTCGTTCCCAGCGCCACCAGGTCGACTTTAGGAAATCGTTCAATGCAGGCTTGAACGTCTGCTCGGGAGGCTTGGTACACGCTGCCATCTCCGTCGATTCACGACAGCCTTCCAAGCGTTCGACGACATCGTCGCCTTCTATTCACTGTTTTAATAGTTGCTTTGTTTTTCTTGTCATAGCAGGTACATCTCCCTCCACAACCCATCGCGAACCTGTCAGCCCAGCAAAAAGGGCGTATCTCTGCAACGCCCCATCCCTTCAGTCGGCGCCCTCCTGGTCCGGCTTCGAACGGCCGACACGCCGTCACGAGCTGCCCATCTCCATCATCTCATGTTCGCGTCTCCCTTTGCCAGAGCTACAATACTAATGCTGCCACCGCCTTCAGATTTTAGCTTTCCTGTCTGTGTCGCCGCCTCTGCCGCCGACCATTACGAGCCCAATCGACCGAGCAACTGATCGCCGTACCGTCGAGGGTCCAGATGGCTCAGGTACTCGCACCGATCGTTCAGACGTCTAGTTCCATTACGATGCCATATTCCTCTTCCGATGCCTACCAAAGCCCGCCTACGCAATCTCAGCAGCGAGGCCCGCAGATGCCACGAAACCAGTTGTACAATGGCAGCTCTGGAGGTACAGGGTACAGAGGAACCTCAGCGCCGATAGCACCTTATGCCTTTAGCAGCACGCCTTCGCTGCGACAAGAGCAGAGGTCTGTTTCGGCACCGAATGTTCAACAACCACCTCCCAGCCAAGCCAGTCCAGCTCGACTCGGCCATCCCTCGCACCCTTCTTCCTCATCCGACTCCACTGTATCGACCTCAGGGTCCTCTAATCGCTCGTCGGCCGGCCAGCCGCCACTCTCAAAAGACGACAGTGATGCCAGGAAACCGATCGACAGTCTCGCCCCATCTATTTCGCTTTCCACCTCCATTCCCGACCTTTCGCTTTCTGTGGGCGATGCTCCTGTCAAACCATCGCCAGGGCGGTACAGACGTGCTGCTGCGAGAACAGATTCGTCCACCAGTATCTCAACTGGCCCCTCCGCGTCAACGCAACGCACCTCGTCGACGGGTACGCCCGCAGCAGGCATGTCCCAGTCCACACAGAACGCTGTTCTGAGCAGCCCAGACTCGCCACCTTCGGGTAGGCTTGGGCATAACCGAGCGAGCAGCGCAGATGACACGCAAGTCATCCGAACTGGCGGACTAGACCCCGCTAAACGATATAGGAGACGGAGCTTCAATGGATTGGAAGAGAAAAATCTTTCCTCGAACATGGCGTCATTGCAGGTGGGCACCAATGCAGCGCAAAACACGGCACCGAGCACCACACAGAATGCCACTAGGCCTGCCTCTAGCTCAGGACGAACTGCCAGCCGGCCAACATCAAGCCACAGTCACGACAGACAAGGCAGCGCAGGCAGTGCGTCTTCAAACGCTTCTGCAAGATCACAGGTATGTCGTGCGAAAAGGTTCATAATATAGAAGCTCATATATTTCCTAGGTCCGACCTGAGGCGAATACTCAACGTAGTTATGCCTCTGTGGCAGCAGGAGGCACCTCGAAGACACCCGAGGCTGCCAGACGCCATGCACCTTCCCCTCTATCAGTCCCCATCTCTCCGTCTGAGCCTCCGAGTCCCGCCAAAACGCCAGCAGTCCCGAGCGCCGCCGTGAAGCAACTTACAGCTCTGAACGACAGAGACAAAGGCATGAAGTCACGTTTACGCAGGGCCTTTTCTTTCGGTAGTGCTGCTGAACTTCGACGAGCCTCTGCCGAAAATAGCCTCTCTGCAGAGCGTGCTAAGCTGAGGAAGGACAGATACCAGAGCGATGAGGATGCTGAACAGGCCGCCATCATTGCTAAGCAAGAGGCGGCAGGTATTGGTGCTGGCATTTACTCTGGTCAAGGTGGTATCGGCTCTACCGACAACTTATCCATTCAGTCAGCTGCGTCATCTGCCTCAATCATGCTGCGAAAGATGGGGCATGGAATGAAGAAAGGTACCAAATCTATCAAGGGACTTTTTAGACCCAAGTCGGTTATTGGTGTACCGGCTGCCGATGGACCGATCACTAGACCTAGTGTTGGCCAGGTGTCGCTCGTGACTGTTGAGGCAGAACGACAGAAGGTCAACGTTAATGCCGATCCCCACGACCAAGTTGGAGGTGGTACCGGTTATCCCAGATTGGAGCGCAATTCGATCGATGCTGGGCGAACTGCGGAGCTTGTCAATCCATCCATCTCAACGAATGACTCAATGTCGAGAAAGAGCATTGTTGGCGGTGATCGCGAGCGTTCTGAGGTCTTGTCCTCGATGAAGAAGGGTATCTTGAAACGTACGTACTTTCACATTTGCAGAGGCTCAACTGCTGACATTATACAGGAGCAGGAACCAACTCAGACTCCGGCTCACCGGTCCTCAAACCGGTGGACACAGCGCCTAACTTTGGCACCCAGAGGTCTAGCTCGCCTGCCACCCCAAAGACCGAGAATGTGCAATTCCGAAACGATGACTACTTCGGGAAACCACCTCGCATCCCAAATGGCAGCACACGAAGTCTTCCGACCACCCCTCATGGTGGCCTCAGGAATATCTCCTTCAGCCCACGAATTCAGTTTCATGATGCGTGGTCACCTCAGGATTACGATCGCCGCGGAGACATAGCGACATGTAATCGGCTTACGCCGATGCTCGCACAGCAGATTAAAGAAGAGCTCAATTCCTTTAAGATGGTATGTTACCTCTTCTTTCATATGGCAACGCAATTAATTAACCTTTGTGCAAAAGGAGATGGAGGTCCATGAGCTTTCCAAACCCCACACCCATTTCTTCTAATGATTATGCATCCATCATCTGGACATGGCGTCTTGGCGAATACCTTTCAACGTTACACTTGCGGATCGGAACCACCAGCATTTACGAGTTGCAGCTCAGTTCCATGTTCTGGTTACCACGGACTTGTTTCTTCTATCTTAGCGAGCATTTGCAATTAGGTAGGAAAGACTGCGTCGCTTGTGAGAGGGGAGCTCAGCGAACAAAGTGTTTGTGTTACCTTGGGAAAAGTAACAGACGGAGGATGATCTCTCTAGCTCAAGTTAAACCTTTCCTTTCCTTCATTGTTTCTATCTATGGTACCATCTTTTCGGTCGTTTATGTGATGGGCTAAGTTTCCTTCTCTCCTACATTGACCGGCGTGGTTTTGTCAATCTCTCAATTTCTTATCTCATTGTAGTCAAGGTTATCACTCTGCGCTCTGTAATCCGTAGAGAAACAGTAGGGACGCACTTGGCTGGCGCAAGGGTCTCTGGTAGTAATGGCATATGCCGACTGACTGTGTAATTGGAAAGCAACGTTCGGTGCCCTTTTTTGTGCCATCCCCAAAATTTTTGTGTCTGCATCATTCGTGAAGAATCTTTTATCGCTAAAGGTTCGCTATTGGGGTTTGATGGATTTGGCTATCTAATAGGTCATGCAGTGTGTAACTGGTAGAATTGACAGATTGACCAACCAAATCCTGAATCAGCTACACACTTTCTCCTATTTCGCATACTCGCCCTGGCAGGCATTTACTGACGCATTGACGATTAAACCCTGACCAGCTTACTATCCAGCTTGCAACCCCTTCGCGGCTCACAATTAATCATAATTCCTGCTGAGAATGAACCCAGCTGCTTTCTCCACAGGCCTATGAGGTCTATCACTAATGCTGCTCTTATGGTCTGTACGGAGCAGTCGGTAGTGCTGTTAAGTCCCGAACCACACCTTCCCGTTCAAGCACATCACTATCGTCCTTCGAGTATAGGGATATTGGGTGAGGTATGCGCTAAAGCTCCGATCTATCGAAACGAGAGTTTTGAGAATGATCTCCGCCACACAAGGGATCGCATGATCAACCCGTTCGTGTCGGCAAGCGTATGATATGCAGCGCCGGTGCCAAGAAGAACGTCGTGCAGATAAGATGGCAACCATGAGTGGACAACGCGGGTGTGCGATGAATCCGAGAGCCGACGTCGGTGTGCTGCTGCACGTGTTCATCGTCATTCATTGTGTTGAACATGAGTGTTAGACGCGTAAAGAGTGTGAGACGCATTCCTCACACACTACGAAAAGTGCGCAAAGGATCGTGATGTGAGTGGGTTGATGCACAAGGTCACGTGGTAGGTGAGGCTCGCTTGGAAATGAAGTTAGCGCGCCAAGGTCCACGGACTCCGCACTCCTCCAGCGCTCGAATATTTGCACTGACGACAAGGACTCTCCTCAGCACAACACCACATCCGACAACATGGTATGTTGAGCCATTTAGCTGGTCAAATGAAGATGCATGCAAGCAAGAGCTGATAATTTTACAGGCACCTGCAGCAACTGGAGGCAAGAAGCAGAAGAAGAAGTGGTCCAAGGGCAAGGGTACGTGATACCGTACCGCACACATTAAACACCTCTACACGTCTCAAAAACATCGCCGGGCATTCGGAGACACCCTCTGTCAATTTCACGCCCTCGCACCTCCCGCGCGCTTTCCAGATTCACCTGAACGAGAACCGCCACTAACAGCCACATAGTCAAGGACAAGGCCAACCACGCTGTGGTCCTTGACAAGCAGACCAACGACAAGCTCCAGAAGGATGTCCAGTCTTACCGCCTCATTACGGTTGCCACCCTCGTCGATCGTTTGAAAATCAACGGCTCGCTCGCACGGAAAGCGCTTGCTGATCTCGAGGCGAACGGCCAGATCAAGAAGGTTGTTGGACACTCCAAGTTGAACATCTACAGTACGTCGCCCTGACAAACACCCCTCATCTACTGAGTCCCGACATGTGTTGGACACAAGTATGGTCGAGGAGTATAAGACGAATGCCCCACTAACAATGACCAGCACGAGCGATCGGTGACGCAGAGTAAACGCCCTCGCCACGGACAAGCAAACAAATAGTGGATGCAACATGCGGGGTACTTCTTTCAGATTTTCAACGGCATTCCTCTTTCCCATACCAATCGGCGTCTTCACGAAATGAATAGGTCATACTACATTGGGATGCATGCTTCATGGCGGATATGATATTGAGAGGCAAAGGGCTCGGGTATAGCACCTGCAGTCCTCGGGAGGTGTCGGCTATGTACTGAATGAAAAAATTCCCGAACTGCTTTTGCAACTGTGAAGTACGATATAAGCAGATTGGTGGAAAAGTGACATATTCTGCTTCTCGTAGTGTGTGGTATGCCAGAATGGCTATCCATGCCCTTAGCATCTTGAGGACAGGCTGATACGAGCGACCTAATGCTTGGGCTTCTTTCCAACTAAGACTCATGTTGCACCAGATTGTAGTATGGCTATGCCTCCGTCGTGCTTTGTTCAGTTTCCCAACATGAGGATGCGCATCCTCAACGTCTACAAGTCATACAGTAAGGGACTGTATACCTTGATCTCCTTTCCCTGCTCTGGAGGTCTCTAGGAGATTGAAAACCTACCAGCTTGGCCAATCATGACTGCGATATATGTGTGTACAATTGCGTCACAAATCAATCCTGCATCCAATGTGGTGGAGTATAGTAAGCATCCATAGCATTTACTATTCCTTCACACTTTTCACTCGCAACTACCTAGTCACTATACTGCCTCACCGGCCTACTCTTCTCAGCCTGTTCACACAACTGCCTCTTTGGCAAATACTTCAACCACCCATCTGGCCTGTTCATCTTGCCCACACGTCGGTACGGCTTCCCCTTATCTCCACGGAACAACTTGTGCCAGTTCTCCAGCCCGTCTCTGACCTTCTTCTTCGCCTCTCTGAGCTCCTGGGCATGTCGGTTCTTGCGCTCCGCACTAGTAAGCTTCTTCCTGCCTTTTGCTTTCTCAACCTCTGCAGCCCGCTCTTCGGGCGTTAGGCCGATCTTGGCCTCCGGCTCCACGGGAATGTATATTGTCTCTACGCCGCGCAGATCTGGGCTGGCGTCTTCTACGAAACAGCCTGTGATGAAGGCGCGCGCTGCGTCGCGGCCGGCAAACACGTGGTATGATCCGCCGGGTCCGTAGGTTCCTGGTGATGAGGAAACATCGTAGATTGTGCCGTTGAGCGCGAGATAGATGGGCTTTGTGGGGTCGCTGCCATCGTAGGAGAGGAGCTCAATATCCGTTAGGAGGATATCCCGCTGCTAGGAGGCTGTTAGTGACGGTAAGTGTAGGCATTAGGTAGGCGTGGAAACTGCTGTGCGCATAACACATAAGAGAAGAGAGTATCAAGGACGTACGAAAAGCGTTTTCCACTCCCGGGCTCGTGTCCATTTCGCATTGTAGCCCCATGTCATACTCTCTCCGCTGGTACTCAGATAGCTCAGGCCGCTGCTTAACAGGAGCATGCCACCCAGTACCCGCAATATATCAAGGACCGATAGTCCATTTGAGGTTTTGACCGCTTGCTCTTTGACAGCTTTCTTTAGCTCGGCCTTCTCTTGTGCTACAGGATCGGCCTGCTTTGAAGCGGGTGTAGATGGCTCCGTCGTCGCGGGGCGGCGGTACCGCGTCGCTGAAGACATTGTGCGAGTGCTGGTTCGATATGTTGGAGATTTCAATTCACTAGGAAACACCTGAAAGTTATTCTCCGCACTTGTATGTGAAATATAGCTACTCAGCTGGGTAACAGTACCTTTCCGATTCCACGACTATACTTCCGATGGGGTTGAAAGTGGTTGGCTTATTGGGGGTAAACCTGGTAATGACGTTGGGGCTCCGGCCGAGGCAAAGAACACAAGTGTCCTCTTCACGCGGATGCGGAGATCTCTCAGGACGGTCCGCAAACCAGCTGCAGTGCGAATCAAAAGTGTGCGGAGATAGATTGCTTCCCAAGTTCGTTCGGGAGTAACCAGCTTCCACGTTCCGATAATTGGCCAATGTTAGCGGCTGATGTCATTGGCTTTTCGACATTCAGCTTCGGCTATATGCTTCAGCGAAAGATCCACACACGAGTCAATACTTTGGACGGTATTCAAGACAACTTGTATGTATTCAGTTGTTTCCATGAGGTCATTCCCCTTATTTACGTGATATAATACACGTCCATGAAGATTTCTCAAATAATGGTACATGATCCGCCTGCAGGCTAGCGCCAATTCAGCGAGAGCATTGAAATATCTCCCTTTGAAGATTCGAAAGTTTTTGCCACATTCCATCATATACATTTATACAATAATAAAAAATCTCCACCTGTAGCCAGCATCTTAAAATCGTGAATTAGCACGCATCGAGACTATCATGACGCGCCGTCGTTGGCGGCACGTATCTCAATCTGCGCTTCCCTGTCGCTCTTGGGGAAGACTTGCTTCAGGCCTGCTTGGAAGACGCCCACGTTGTAGTCAATGATCGCCTTCTTCTCTGCTGGATTGTCCTGACCCATGATGCAAACTAAGGCAAGATATCTACACCAATTGTTAGCACCTTCTCTTGTTCAAGGCAGGACCATATATACTTGTTGATCTCGCGAAGATACAGATACCGACTGTTCTTCTTTTCCATGGTAATCAAGCTCTCAGCATCATTGTTACCAGTCTCGCTATCATCTGGCTGCTCGTCCGGCCGGTCCCAGCCATATATCTCGCTCACATCAATGACCACATCAATGTAGTCTGAGCAAATCTCGTAGCTTCCAATATCTGTAGGGCTTGTGTCTGTGGCGATGTAGATCTTGCTCATAATATCGAACAAGTATGCCTTCTCGATATTACACGCACCACATAGGTTATTGAGCAATGCTTCCAAAGTCGGTAGTTGTGGAATCAGCTTCTGAATGACTTTGCTGAAAGCCTCGAAGATGGAATGATCATAGATGCTTGTTTGGTAGAAGGAGATTGGCGCTTGTTCGTAGCCATTGTCACTCAATTCGTCTTGAACGCGCTGGATGATATCGCGGAATGTGTCGCCTCTGAAGTCATCTGAAAGACCATCGACCTTATGTACGAAGACCTCGATGTTGATGTTAGGATATGATTGTTGCAGGTTCAGAATCGTCATATTCAGTCGGGCAATCGCATCGAGATACTCGTCCTGTGCATCGATGACCCAAATAAGAGCACCGATCTCTTCAAAGATGTTATCTGTATCGAATGCCGGGTCAAAGTAATCCAAATGACCCGGCAAATCCCATACTTGAAAATCCATGAATGAGCTACCAAATTGGTCAGCTCGCAATCGCAAATGTGTGGGGCTCTACATACTGCATGGATTCCTTCTTGATCCTATACGTCGTCTCGAGGTATAATGTTTCGCTTGGTGGCAGCTTGTGGAAGACTACACTCGATATCGACGATTTTCCACTCCTTTCAGTGCACGGTTAGCCAGGAAAAGACCAAGTCGTTGTTGAAGCCCTCACCTCCTCTGCCCCATGAGCAGTAGCCGTGGCTTTCCATCTCCGGCCTTGCTATTTGGTACGCGACCGGTGTGATATTGGGGGGGAAAGTCAACGGGCGGCTGTTCTGCATTTGATAGATCCTGCAGGAAACGATCCATGGTTAACTGTGCACCTGGTTTTAACTTTACTGCTGCCTGCGTTTCTTGTACATCTTCCGCCTCGCCTGTTCGAGCAATTCGACGTGCAACATCGATTCCATCCGAGGTTCGCCGAGAAACAAAACGGCTTTCCATGATACTGCGTAGTGGTACAGGGTATAGCGCTGAGAAGGAGACAAGCAAAACCAGAGCAAACAGAGGAAATGGGTATTGCGTCGCAAACGTGCAAAGCGCCGAGTGAGGTAGAATTTAGAAGGGCCGTCTCTTTTTCTCTTCACCTGACCGACATTGCGCGGTGAAGCGTTGTACTCTGGGTGGACTATGGCAATGGTGCTGCAATGACGCGTTTGACAGGCCCAGAGACTTGGAAGCAGCAAGATAGCCGATACATGTGAGAAAACAAAGGTGAAATGAAAAGCGACAGAGCAAGGAAAAGCAGCGGTGAGGTTCTACAAGAGTAGTACGCGACTAGGCGGTCGACACCGAGCGGAGGGCACGACACACACAAAAAGCTCAAGCCATGACCATTCCAGTCACGCAGGCATGGGCGGCGGTAGGGCTGAAGAAGAAAAGGGAGCTACTGGGGGCATGCAGAGAGAAAATATTGACCCATGTTTCAATGCGGCAGTGGGGCGGAATGGTGGAGGAAAAGAAAGCAGGAAAAAGGCTCACCTCCATTTCAGCAAGTGTAGGTAATCTTTGCGTTGCGCACGGTGAGCTGTGTGTGATATGGCTTTAGGCCGACCTGGCGCACACCAACCCTTGCCCCGAACCCAATCCAAAAGCCAGACGGACAAGGACCGGAGCGCTCTGCTTCGAACGGGACGGAGCGTGCCCTTCTGCTAGGGCTCGGGATGCTGCTGACGGTCTATTCTCGCGGCTCCGGCAAACAAGGTGAAGCACAGAGAGACGATGCGGCCGCCTGTGGTCCAGAGGCACAAGGCCGGGGTTTCCTGTCCTAATCAATGCGATGCTACTGGTTGGACGTCGGCAGCACGAGTCGCGGTGTGGGATCGAGGGTTAGATTGTGGCACGATATGTGGCCATCCAGAAGCCAGGAGATGGCGGAGAGGAAGGTCGCTGCCGTCGCCCAGTCGCGTGCATGGCTGCACCTCGCTTAAGGCGGACGGATCTTCAGGCACGTTGACGTTTGCTGGCCAAACTTGTCGACGCCCAAACGTTGCCATCATCATACCACCCTCGGACATGTTAGGGACCTTGCATGACGAGATCCTTCGCTCGAGAGGCAGGGGGCGACGACGAACGCAGACACGAGCGCTCTTTGTTGCGCGGTGGGTGCAGAAAATCTAGGCACTCGTCGACCTAGCTTCATCGCGGCCCAAGCCTCAAACGTCACGAAACATGAGGCTCAAGCTGCTGACCACCTGCTAGCCCTCCATGCCGGAGCTGACTGCCGCTGCCACTCGTTCATGACTCGACAACTCACGGCCATTCTGCGTACCCGTCGGCATCCCGAGCCTGCCTGCACTCTGGTCTCAGCAGGCGAGCAGCCGAAGTGGTTGCCTTTGCCTAGCTGAATGTATTATAGCACTACTGTCTGACGTCTTTGGCTCCCGGCCACTGATGTGCTGTCTCCATCCTGAGCAAGTCTCTAACAAGACAGGGCACCAGTCACATTATCGCGGCTCTCAGCCCGTCCCCCTTGGCAGCAACATTTTACAACTTTACAACACGCTTTTCGTATCCGTACCAATTGCACAAGACTTCTGACATAGCATTTTGACTTTGAAACAAACGTTATCGTTATCAGGGATCCCCACGCGTACTCGGCATCCCAATCCCAGGGTATCAAGTCAGCGTCCCAAGCGGGTAAAAAGAAAGTTAGGAAGACCGTTGACCAATGTGCCGTTCCAGGACCATCCTGCAGGCTAGGCGAGCGAAGGGACCACTCGCAAACCTGCCATGGTCCAAGTACCATGTTGCATCACAAAAAGGGTATCGTACAAGTCATTCTGAATCCAATGGACAACCCGACCCATCATAAAAACCCTATCCCAACCGGTCCTTCAACATTAACCATGTTCCGATCATTCCCGCGGACCAGTCACCTCCGCTCCCAAAGCGCCAGCGGCCAACTGTCCTAGACCACCGGCGAATGTAAGGAACAATGCGAGTGCCGTCGACTCTCCAGCATGTGCAAGATCTCCAGCCGTCGTAGCTCCATCCGCTTCCGTCTCCGCAATGGCTCGCTTCGTCTTCTCGGAAGGCTGATATGTCGAGTCTACATCCGACTCGTAGTCAGCACTACGTGTCCTTCTCCCAGTTACCAATTCAGCATCAGAGTCGAGGTCAACACTCCGCGTCTTCCCCCTCGTGCTCCTTCTGACGGATCCAGTCGAACTTGCTGGCGCTGCAGAAGTTCCATTCAAAGCAGCAGTCTTCTTGGAGGGTCGTCCGCGCTTCTTTGGTGTAGTAACTTCAATTGTGACCGGTTCAGAGATGGGCTCTTTTAGTCTGGCCAACTCATCTTCGAAAGCTACATGCTTCTCATGCTTTGGTGCCAAGAACGACAAAACGCTATTTTCCAAGATGGCATCAACGTCCAAGTCGCGAGTAAAGGTCCAAGTCAGTAAGCTGATAGTGGTGAAGAGAACGTCAAGACTGGTAACGCTGATCGCTGGATGCTTGCTAATATGCTTCAGCTTTTGTCCAGTAATGCTGATGCCAGAGAGTAGTCTGTTTGGAGTTGATGATTGCGTCTTGCCAATCGAGTTTGTCAATACATCCCAGATATGGTGACGTTCATCAGGTGTATTGGCATAGATGTTGGAGGCGAAAAGCCGCCAGTGTAGCAAGAAGGAGGCTATTGACAGAACGTAGAAGACCTTGGCATATGAACGATGAGCAGCTGCTTTCGAAGTGTGTTGGCGACCGAGACTAACGGGTACAATCTATTTTGTTTTGAGAAAGAGTCGTCCAGGAATAGGAACGGTACATACCTGTGGTGCAAAGGCAAAGAACAATGGCATCGCAAGATAAAGCAGCCGCGTCACACGCGTATCTCCATAATCTGCCACCAATTCAGGGAAGAGGTTCAGCGCGATAGCTGACGCACCAATTGCCAGATCATAGACTATAGGGGAGGGCGTGAAGAGTGCATCATGTAATGGAGTGTCGTCCCTGTGTTCTGAGATGGGTGTGTAGAGGATGGTCACGAAGAACAAGCTCAAAGCATATCCCAAGCTTCCCAGAGAGCCTAGAAGAACAAACGAAGCTATTGTCGAGGTAGAGAGGTTGCGTCTGTGTCCTATGGATCGCTTGTTAGTAAGCTGTCATCCAATCTAGACACGGTACAAGAACGCGGTAGTCTTACCTTCCACGCCGATAAAGATAGAGCTCGCGAGAAGCCCTACAGCGTACTGGCTTGTGTACAAGAACCCTTCAGGCTTATGGATGGCGACTGCGTCCGACTGCCGCACCAGATCAATGTCGGTGATCCAATCTCCTAGATGCCAACGGCCTCCTTCGCCAGTGCCGTACCAGCCGCTCCAGATACTTCCTGGCGTCGTGTGATTGGCATGATCTGCCCATTGCAGGTAGGAAATGGCGCGCCAAAGAACGGCGAAGGTCGTCACTGACGCTAGGGAGAGGAATGCGAGGAGGGTAAAGGTAATGGCATGGCGACGGCGCGCTGGGTCCTGCGAACGCGTTCTAGTCGATGGAGGTAGAGATTTCGCAGCGCGCCAGGTAGTAAGTAGTACGTGTGCGGTAAGGCCAGTGACCAGTAGAACCTGGCCGCCGAAGACTGCGATGGGTAATGAGTTGCTGCGCGTAGCAGCGTCCGTGTCAACGGGCGCCATGATGTTTGCCGAAAACGATGCGATGCGATACTCAAAGATAGAGATAGATGCGCATTGCGCGACAGCAACAAGACTGTTGTGGAAACTGGCGCATGCCGGCTTGTTATGATTCTGGGACGCGATCTGCCCTGTCTTTCACCCCCGCCCACGTCATGCACACCATCTTTGAGCTCATATCCATGTCAGCGCTAGCCGTCTTTTGGGCTAGCTGCCGCCTTAGCGCATCCCTCCATCTGGTTGTCGCGACTCCAAATTGTCAAAAGTCCAATGTTCTCAACACTTCATAATGGCGCCCATAGACTACGACGAAGATGCTGACACCCCGAATGAGAAATACCACGAGTCTTCCGACGATGACTTCAACCCAGACACTGCGCCCGCCGGAGAAGCGTCCAGCTCCGAGGATGAAGAGGACGCGATCTCCATACCAGCCCAGCGCAAGGGCAAGCGGAAGGCGCCTTCAGACGAGGAGCTCGATTCTGGCGACGAAGTAACAATACAGTCAGCACGGAGGAAGAGGTCGAAGAAAAAGAAAAAGGGTAGCAAGGACGACAACGAGGATTTGATTGCCTCGGACGACGACGGCGAGGGTGGACTCATCAAAACTAGAGCGCAGCGAAGAGTCGAGCAGAAAGAGAGAAGGCCACTCGCTAGAACTGAAGGCGCTACTGTTGATGTCGACGCGTTGTGGGCGCAGATGAGCGCAGCACCCTTGAGACCTCTACAACCCTTCATATCTGAAGCTCCAGATACGACGAAGGACCAAGCTGCACCCTCAACTGCACAAGTACCCACCACCATCGAGGAGGAAGAGCTAGTGACGGTAAAGAAGGTTTACACGTTTGCGGGGCAAGACACAACCGAGGAGAAGCAGATTCCTCGCTCACATCTTGAAAAGTACTTCAAAGATGGCTGGAAATCTATCGATGCTCCCGACAAACCAGTCGAGGCTGATGCGAAGCCCACCGACCCTGACGTACCTGCACAACCCAAAGTCCGCAGACCTCTCCGTCGGCCCTCACGCTTCGATCCAAACCCCACAGGCTTCGTCCGCGCCCTCGCTCCCGAGCACCAACTCTCCTGGCCTCGCAAAGGCGTTGCAGCATTACAAAGAGGGCAGGAAAATATGCCGGCGCCAGAAGCGCCAAAGCAAAAGGTCGAGAAGGCCCAGAAACTCAACGTCGTGGACAAGTCCCGAATGGACTGGACAGGCTTCGTCGACAAGGAAGGGATTGCAGAGGAATTGGATACCCATGGCAAGACAAAGGAAGCCTATCTGGGCAGAATGGAATTTTTGGCTGGTGTGGAAGCAAGGCGAGAAGATGAGAGGTTGAAAATGAAGACTGCGGCTGCGGCTGCTACAATGTCTTGATTACAGCAGTGGGAATGTTTGTAAAAGTAGAGATGTAGATTTTCAATGATACCCCAACATGTGTACTGCTGCAACCATGTAGCATAACGGATGGTTCAAACATGTATAGCACCAACGGATCATATCTCGAGTCAAATCCAAAACGTCTAAAGTGGAAGTGATATTGAAAGTTCTACGAGGATTCTCACTCCTGTCGTACTTAATAAATACATAAAGTGCATGGAAGGGGAATGGGGGTATACAACTACGCTAAAGGAATGCAAGAAGGTAAATGGCAGTGTGATGTAGGTGGGGCTGGTAGAGTCGAGAATAATGCAAACTGTGACATTAACCAACGATGTACTCCGTAGCCATTTCGAACTCATCCTCGCTGTCCTCATCTTCCTCTGGCTTCGGCACTTTGTTCGTTTTCGTCTTCAAGTCTGCGAAAATACCAGGTACGACGTGATAGGTATCTACATTGCCACTAGATTTAAGTCTTGCGAGCTCTCTGCCAGCCATGTGCCATACGAAAGCATGCTTCCTGGGGTATGCCGTGTACAGTGCTGATGCCCGAATGGTTTCCCATAGAGTCGGGTGCTTCGAGCCAAGGTATGGGTAGATTAGAGGCGCGATCTCTGGGTCAGTCGCGTTTGCATTGGATGGCTGAAGCGAGCGGAAGCGCGAGTGGCATTTTTCGAGAAGCCTGTCATATTTGTCTGGAACGAGGTCAGATTTGTCTCCTAGATTGCGGTTCCACATCCGAACAATCTCCTCAATGCCTGCTAGAAGAGCGGTTAGCTCCTTGTCCAGCGCCTCGCCCACATTATTACGTAATTGAAGGAACGGTAGTTGAAGTTCTGCATCATTTTCCTTGTCCTCTTCCTTTGGTAACAAACTCTCTAGTTGCTTTCGCGTCTCCATGTTATGTTTTCGGACAATGTCGAAGTACAAGTAATCCAGGATGTTGTTCGGATTTCGTTGTAGAGCTGCTACCGGATCATTCTCTCCTTTACTCACGTTCCTGAACTTAACATTTGCTTCCATGGCTTGTTTGTATGCAGGTATCTTTGGGTTCCCACACCTGAGCTGATAACGGACGAGGTTGTCAAAATCATTACTGTTGAAGCGGTACGCTTGCTTCGGCGCGTCGACTAATAGATCACGGACATCGCACAAAGCATCAATCTTGGGCGAAGATATTCGGTTTTCCTTATAGACAACCTTGCCCATGAAATTTGTCACTCTCCCTAACATAGACTGTGCGGCACGAAACTCTAAAGCTTCTTTCAGGAAACCGTCTACTGTGGAAAGGTTGTAAGGATTCATGACTTGATCCAGCCTTCTTGTATCTTTCTTTATTCCGTACTTGGCTGGAGTGGGAGGTTCGAGTGGTGCCGGGGCGTTTCGAAAGGGCCTCACAAGATCAGGCTCCCAGCAAGTCCAGAATGTATCTCCATCATAATCGCCGCCCTGGAGCTTTCCAGCAAGTGGAAACTGACCCTGAATTGGAAACACAATGACATCAACAAGGTGAGAAAGTTTGGGGTGCGAGACCGCTCGTACTTTCTGGATGTCAGAGGAACGATAGGCCGGCGAACGGGCTACTAACACCTCGAGCCCATCGAGGTGACGTAACGTTTCTCGGCTGAACTCATCGACGAATGGTGAGGAGAAATGTATGTGAACCTCTCCCGGGTTGAGAACATTCTCAGGATCAGCAAGTCCTAGCAGGACGGTTGCCTTGCCTAATGGTGCGCTTAACTTCTGTTCCATCCAGGTATGGCGATTTTTAATGAAGCACTTCAAAGTTCTCGCAAGGTATGGGCTCTGATCTGGCACGAATCCGGTTCTAAGTAGAAGCTTCGCTTTTTCCGGTAGAGAAAGAGGAAGCGCAGCTTGCCACGTAAGAATGCCTGAAGCTGGAGTAACAGAGCCTTGTTTGGTCACCCAGTTGTGTAGCTTGATAGGGTCAGAGATCATCCCCAATAGCTTTTTTCTATCTTCATCAAGACGAGTGATCATAAAGTTAGCAATGACGTCTCGTTGTACGCCTCTATCGACTAGAATTGGAATAAAATCGATGTGTAAAGTGGTGGAGCCATTGACGAAGCTATGCTTCACATAATTGAAAGTCAGTCTGTGCGGATTGTACAGATTCTCATCTTCGTCGTCTTTCGTTCGTACAAACTTGAGTTGACTGTCGGTGACTTCAATCCAGATGTTTCGATCGGCCTGGTCTCTTGTATGTGGCTCACTATTTATCATCCACATGCCCTTTGCTCCTCCGATACGCCCTTGAAAGGCACTTGGCAATGGTTCGTCTGAACCAGTAGCGCGTTGGTATAGCTCCCAGATCTTCAAAGCGGCAGCAACAGAAATCCGAGCACAGCCATCATTCATTTCCTTTTTTGTCTTGCATTGTTCGCCCCAGTACAGCGCTGGATCATTGAACTCTGACGCTTCTGGAATATCGTTTGAGTATGTGTCTCGAATAAACTTGATCTGGGATGGTTTGAAGACGAGTGTTGGGACCGTTCTGGATAATCCAAGATCCAGCCGAGCGATGGCTTTGCAAAAGCCAAGCTCCCGGTTCCTGACGAGATCAATGAAATCATTAATCATTTCACCTACTGAAATAGGCTTCTCAATGCCGACGCCTTCAGTAGCAAACAAGATTACGCGTTTGTCAGAGCCGTCGAATTTACGGGCCTTGTTCTTTTTCTCAATTGTTTCGATATGGAAGACGCGCCACTTGCGTCCAAGAAACAGTTGTGTTTGAAGGATCCATACTTTCCACTTTTCTTCGATTTGCTGCATCTGCGCTCCAGTAAATCTGTTGGTTTTGTCTTCGCTAAAAGATGGAAATGTCAGGTAGAGGAACCGATCAGAACCAAACATGCGCTGGAATAAACAAGACCTTTCTTGCTCGATTGGCATAAGTCTAAGCTTGAAGACAGAAGGCGAGGTCGCCAACATTCCATCGAAGGTGATCTTGCCTTTGAATGTGTAGCCATCGAACGACTTCTTACCAGCAGCCCAGACTTGGCTCGAATCGCGAGGTTCACTCCTGATGTAGGAGCCAAGTGTGCTCCAGAAGATATCTGGATCACTTCTGGCTCGGTCCGTATCCATAGATAGCATAAGCTGGTCTAAAGGAATTCCATTGGAAATAGAAAGGCGGCAGCAGATGAACAACAGAAAGTACGGGATGCTGGAAGCTTCGTCTGATATACGCTCCACAAACAGTCTCTTATCCACAAACAGATTCTGACTAGGGAGCTCCCGTATGTAGTAAGCCATTCGAGACGGAGAATTTAATTGGGTACTAGAACGGGGGGACTCCAGGTTATTTTTCAAAGGCGACATGTCTACTGGGGAGCCGCGAGTTCGTTGGATCAGCTTTTGTGGAGTCAGTGTTGCAGCCGATACACGAGAACTTGGAGAGGGCGGCGCCAACACAGAACCGGATTTTGAATCAGAGGCAAACTCTGGCACAGCCTCTCCTTCCATGCTGTACGAGTTATCGCGAAGACCATCTTCCTTGGCCGTGATGCCTAGAAAATCATAGCTATCTAAAGAATTCAGTATCGTTGAGCTCGTTCGTGTTAACCTAGGATAAGTAATGTCTGAATCTGGCATCCCATCGTATGAAGTGAAGGATGTATTGGCAGTGTTGACGTTTACTTCCTGTGTTGGAGCCGTGGTATCATTGAAGGAGGTATTCACTGAAGATGTGGCTGATGCAGCAGCCTGAGAAGGGCGTGCCATTTCCAAAGAAGGTTTCTTGAACAATGGTGGAGTAGGAATAGACGTTGGTATGGAGGCGTTTGGTGCCTGTTTTCCCTTGGTGGTTTTGGTTAACTTTGATGAACTGCCAGTGTTGAAAGGGTCATCTGACGGTCTTTTCCTGGCGTTGAATCGCGAAAAGATGAAGGAACTTGCCTGTTCTTGCTGCTGGGCGGGCCTGGACGCTGGTGTTGGTGATGCCGGTGGGGACGGAGATCGAGTTGTCACGAAATCATCGTCTGTATCCACATCCGTTGGTGACCCAAGGTCCTCAATGGCAGTGTAATAATCTGGGCCATCACGCTTGACGTTGTGGAACAGACCACGAGGTTGGAGCGTCTGGCTTACCGCTGCTGTTGTGTTAGTTCATGTCTATTGCTTAGCATTGATGAAAGTCCAAGCCAGAGTAGCAACCTTTGAGAAGCACGGGCTACCGTTACATAAAAGTAGCCGAAGAAGTCTGTGGTGGAAGTAATTGGGGATAACGCAAGGGAGAAGGAGTAGAAGTAGGCGCGCGGGAATTAGTCGTCACGGTAACCACCCTACCCTTCATCCGAGGGAATTTACGCAACGCCTTATCATGTGTAAGAAATTCAGAGGCACACTTACAACGTAGGCTTCTGGAGAGCGGCGTCCCAACTCGCGAATCCGGGGACTGCGGTAGGAGTCTACTTTTGAGCATGCCATCAAATAAAGCTAAGCGTCCCTCATGCGCGAATCCAGGTGCTGAATTGTTGAATGAGTCCAATACTTCGTCAAGGCTTGACTCGTTCTTAAAGAATAGGCGGTTCATCTTTTTTTGGGCCTTGTCTGCGGGCGATTGATTCTGAGCGGGCGACCGGGTATCGTCCCCGACCCTCAACCCCAGCTGCCATTTTGCTTCGAGCACGCGGGTCAATTCTGTGAGACGAGCTCCAGACTTTTGGTGGTGTGGAGTCCGCGGTGGAACCAATGCCGCAGCGTCCAGACCATTTCTCGGCTCGCGGTTGCCCTGTGCCAGACGAGGGGACTTACGCATTCCTGATTTGTCTTGCGACACGATCATATTCGACCACTTGCAAGCTTAACTTTGTGGAATTCTGACATCAAGGGAGGATTGAAGATTTAAAGGGAGAAGCAAGCGCCGGCAAGGCTAAGGATGTGTGCCTCAGGCTGCAGATGATGCAGTCGTTTGGTGATCAAACTGTCTGTGCGTACCTCAACGCGCTGTCGCGCCATCACGGGATCAATGCTTCACCCGAGTGGATACGCTGAGCTTGCTCTGCATTGCATAGGTGATCAAACTTGTTGCTGCAGCTCCTGTTCAACGACATTATGGGTACATTGCAATCGTTAAAGTGCTTCACCATCGCAGCATAGACATAGACATTGCAAGACGTTTTGGTTTTTGAATGAGGTCAATCATGTTAATGTGCCACGTATGGCTCCAAGACGGTCGTCTAGATTCGTATCGCTTTTCGCACTATGGCGCATATTCGATCATGCAATAGGTATTCGTAAATTCAATGAACCATGTCAACCCCACCGATCCGCGAAGCCCAATGCACCGAGGCTTAGACCTTCATCTCTTCGAGACCGTGCTTCCAGACGGTAACGTAGGGAGTGATGCCATCCTCGCGGTAGTTGAGAAGAACAATCATGCCGTCGGGATTCATGGACTCGCCGGTTAAGAATTCGTAGTCCTTGAAGCTGCCAATGATCTTCTTGGCGTAGCCTGAAGCCTTGGTTTCGAAGTCCTTGACGGTAGCCTCGTCGGCGCCCTTGGCCTTGAGAGCTTCCTTGACCGCCTTCATGTAACCTGGGCTGAGTTAGCTCACGACTAGTCAAAAGGGTCTGGGTTGCCTCACCCTTGAGGTATGTAAGGTAGCCCTTCTTGTCGAAGCTAGTCTCGTTCAAACGGAAAGAGTGGACAATATCGATCTTCTGCTCCGCCGAATCCTCGACACCCTCCTCAGCCTCCTCAGCAGAAGCATTGCCGCCAGTGTCTGCGTTGCGTTAGGCTCAGATGTAATAGAGGACCTGCGCGGGGAACGCACCGAAGGTCTCGCCTCCAACGTTGATCTTCCTGCAGTCGGCCTCGTAGACGACACCGTCAATTTCCTTGAGGTCGTACGAGTCGGAGATGATCTCGTCACCGGTGATGATGTCCTGTCAAGGCGGTGTTAGCAAGGAAACGCCTGGGAAATACAGAAGCAGGCTTCAGATGTGTTGGACACTGGAGAGCCAGAGGAGAAGGCGGGGTAGTTTCGCAGGCCTCAGCAGGCAGGGGCGTACCTTGAAAATAATCATGGTGAATAAACGTGCGGCTCTGTGTGTGAGGTGAGAGAGGAGTGGACGACGGTTAGGCTGGCGGTCGGAGTCCTTGTACGCTGGGCGGAAGTGAAGCGCTGGCGACTCGAAGAGGGAGGAAAGAATTTGGTGGGGTCGAAAATTGGGAGGGTGAGGCGCTAGGCCCAAAGCAGCACTTAGCGCTCCAAGGCTGCTCGCACAGGGCACGGGAGGCAAACGCAGCGCAATGCTGGCTGTGCCTGGTTCCGGCGGCGGCGAAATGTCATGATGCGCCGTCTCCTGGTTGCTTGCAAGCACCACTCTCACACGACATCTCCCCATATCTGCTCTGCTCACCTCAGCCTCTCCTTTCTGAGCCCTCGTCTGCCCAATTGTGCCCGCTCTTCTACTCTCCGTCTCCCACAGCATCGCGCTTTCTCCCTAATTTCCCTGGTCCGCGGCTTCCGGTCTTGCTCCGCCTCTGCCCCCGAGCGCTGCTTATCCTGCATCCCCTCGCAGCACCAAACTATATACCCGCTCTCGTCCCCGAATTACTCTTCATCTCTTCTCTGTGTCAAATACATACACCATAGTCACTAATATTCGCGAAATCTGAGCCTCCGCCGCACCATGACAAGCGCCAACATAACCACATACGACCTCCCTCCGTTACCCGAGTACACTCTGAAGCCGCTACCACCGCTCACCTCATGGGTCTCCGATGAGCTCATACAGGCTGCATTGCCGGTTCTCGGGTACTGGATAGTCTCGCTGATATTCCACGCCATTGACGTGTACGACCTCTTTCCACAATACCGACTGCATACCCCGGCAGAGGTCTTGAAGCGCAACCATGTCTCGCGGTACGAAGTGCTACGCGACGTCATCTTTCAGCAAATCATACAAATCATAGCCTCATTCAGTCTTTCGATATTCGACGACCCACCAACCACAGGCAAAGCCGATTACGACGTTGCCTGGTATGCGCAGAAGATTCGACTTGTACAGCGCGCAGTTCCTTTCGTCTTTTCCGCAGTAGGACTGAATCCCATCGCGTTGGCCTCGAAGATCTCTGGCTCCCAACCCACGCTCTCCTCAGTGCTTATCGGAGGAAAGTACCCCGCGCTACTGCAGACAGCCACTATCGCAGGAGAATCGACCATGGTCCCAGCCTTTGCTCCATGGGAGTTGGCTACCGCTAGCTTTGTGTACTGGTACGCTATCCCAGCGGCGCAATTTGCTGCTGCTGTAGTGATTATGGACGCGTGGGAGTACATGCTACACCGCGCCATGCACATGAACAGGTGGCTATATGGTGAGTTTACGTTACTGGGAATATTGACCAGGCTCGTGACTGACATGCACAGTAACCTTCCACTCGCGCCATCATCGTCTCTATGTTCCGTATGCGTACGGCGCTCTGTACAACCACCCACTGGAAGGCTTCGCCTTGGATACACTGGGTGCGGGCCTGAGCTACTTGCTCACAGGTCTGACGTTACGCCAGTCGATGTGGTTCTTCACCGGCTCGACTATCAAGACAGTGCTTGACCACGGTGGCTATGCGTTCCCCTACGACCCAATCCACTGGATCTTCCCGAATAATGCTGCATATCATGATATTCACCATCAGAGCTGGGGTATCAAGACAAACTTCTCGCAGCCGTTCTTCGTCTACTTGGACCGACTAGGCGGAACTATGTACAAGGGTGATGTGACCGAAAAGTACGAGCGCGCTCGCCGCACTGCACAACAGAAGCTCGACCAGGAGAAGGAGAATGGGACTACAACCGTGCCTGCGGGCTCTGTCGCAGCCTCTGCCCTACCAAATGACGAGAACTTGCGGCCACAGGGCGCAGCAACGCCTCGAATTTCTCGTAAAAAAGCTAGCAGTTTCTCGTCTTCTGCTGGGAACTTCAAAGATCTGACCAACATCGTCAACCAGAATATTCACGGAAGGAGAGCAAACGTGTTAGGGGTTCGAAGTTCGGATTGAAAGTCCATCAAGCTTTTTTTTTGAATTCAAGCATCTCATGTGCAAACAACATCGTTCAATCGCGATAGGTAATTTTTAGTCTTCTGGTGTATACCTTTCGGAAGGTTCCGATACATTCGCTTCAATGTATTACTTCTTATTCCTTCTTCGTGGATTTTCTGAAGGTTCCGCCTTTGTCTCGCCCATAGCGGCTTTTTACACATCCAAGGCTCTCGTGGATACGAGGCCAGCATTCGCTTATGTGCTCTATGAAGGTCAGAACGGCGTTCCTTGGGCGGTTGGACCACAATACTCAATTCAATTATTCCTGTTCATGAATCTCGCCTGTCTGGACCCCTCTCGGACAATCTGCCACACTTCTTATGTTTCTTATCACACAGCGTTGAGCGTTTAACTTTCAGAAACTCCTCGCTAACTTCCAGTCACAATTTCACAATGTGTACATCGATCCAGTGCGAGTGGAACGCTATCGAACTGTGCCTACACCGTCCTTTCACAGCGTGCCACTACCCTAGCGCATGGTTCTGGCACAGTGCTATCACAGTGTGCTTCGTTTCCCTGGTATTCTCATGGATTTAAGCTTCGTTACATTCTGCCCTTGTAACAAGACTTCAAACCACACGAACACACAAACATACGAAAGCTCCAACAGCGCTGTTATATATTCGAGATGCGTCCCCTTGCGAAGATATTGGAAACTCGCCACCTACACAATAGCGACATGAAGCAATTAGTTCGCATTTTCCAACCTGCGCCCTTTCCGGTTACACAGATTAAGCGAACAGTTTACCGCGAGCATATCAAGGATGCCATCCATAGCCTTCCTCGTCACCTACGCGCCTCCTACTTCTCTATCTCCCCAAGCATCCTCTGCTCAACTCACAAAGGACTCAATGCTTCCCTTGTCAATGATGTCTGGGCATGGCTCCGACACGAAATTGATGGGGCTATCGGCAAATTTATATATCCGCTCATTATGTCAGGCGTTCTGACAGAGGATCAAGAAATGTGGGCTCGTCAGCTCGAGCCTGTCTCACAAATGTGGCAGCAAGACTTCAATACTGAGACTTCTGCGCCTCCTGGGCGCGAACCGATCAGGTGTGGTGCCAACTGGGCCTTCCAAACTAACATGTGTCCAGCATGCATTCTAACCCGCATCGGCTCAGACTTGAACATCCTCCTCGTCCTGTTCGCGGGAATGGTCGGTCGGATGAAGCATAGAGCCACTGGTACAGATATCCTTCACGGAACGATGGACTTTGAGAAAATTCGCTCTAAGCGGCTTCGCTTCGTGCGATACTGGATCAAAACTCACAGCCACGATGATCAGCTGCTGTTTGACGCAGTTAACTTAGGCTTAAAGATGAAGCAAATGCGACATGAATGGACGCTGGAGCAAGAACATCTCCGTGAAGCAAATCATCAGCGGGAACATCTTGAGCGAACGTCACAGAACACTCCGAGCTGGGGCACTTCCTCTACCGGCTGTGAAAGTAAGAGTTCCTATTCGCCTGTTGATGCTGGCCATGGGCATCGAATGAGCCCTCCGTCCGCTATGCCGACGTCTGGGATTGGCATCGGAAGCGCTGTCCCGGAGAAGCCCAAAGAGCACCCAATCTCGACAAAACATGATGGTAAGCTAGGACCGTTGCCACGCCCAAGCAACTTGCACTGCCTCTCACCGATGGGACCACTTGGGTTCGATGTTACTAGTCTTCGGAAACACATCTCCACAATGTTGGATGATCAGTTGATGTCACAGGTGCCACTTCATCGGCCTCATTCTAGGGGCTCGGGTTCGACAGTACGGCC
Organism: Pyrenochaeta sp. MPI-SDFR-AT-0127; assembly: GCA_020747015.1. Classification (NCBI taxonomy): domain Eukaryota; kingdom Fungi; phylum Ascomycota; class Dothideomycetes; order Pleosporales; family Cucurbitariaceae; genus Pyrenochaeta; species Pyrenochaeta sp. MPI-SDFR-AT-0127. The sequence continues at coordinate 394,261 of JAGTJM010000013.1, read as the reverse complement.
AGAAGATAGCATCTCCTCGGTTGATGTAGTTCAGATTCCTGCTCCATTTCGACGTCATTGTCCAGAATCATCAGAGCCCGAGTCTCAGGCCATGCCACGTATACTGAGCCATCATTGTTCTGTCATTGGTGACTTGTATACTCTACCACAATGCCAGTCTACACACCGTCGACCCGTACAGCCCTCCATCACTTCAACAAAAACCATCACATCATACAATGGCAACAGCGGTAGTGCGGAAGGGGGATTCCCCCATAACACTCGTCAAGATCCCCTTGACAATCCTCTCTATAATACTCCTCAGATGCAGGAGCAGCTCGTTGACAAGTATCGCATCATGCTCGCCTTGCACACTGATACTCATGCAGATCAGGATGATGCATGCACCCTGCCCCCACCTCGTCCCACATCAATATACGCGGCTTTTGGGCGCAGTGCATCTATCGAAAACGGTTTCGAGGGTACAGATATCGAGGATGAGATTGGATGGGATGCTGGAGAGAGAAATGCCGATGCCGGGAAAGAGATGCCGCTGGACACGCCAAGAGGTAGACGGCCTTCTGATACTGGCACTGCTTGGGACGATCTGTACTGATTTTGGCATCAGTGAGGTCGCTGAAAGCGCATAGCGCCGGCTACTTCCACTTGCTAACTTGTTTTGATCATATTGTTGCCCTTTACTAAGACTCTTACGTGGTTGCCAGGAATCTATCCACTCATCCAATCGTGGGCGCTTTCTACTTATATGGTTTCAGCGCTATGATACCCATTTGATCTCCTCTATTCACTAGTTATTGTCAAAACCCATACCATGAATCAACGGAATCTCTTCCATATGTTGCCTCGCTTAGAGTGGTTTTGAGGTCTGCAGAACGTGAAACTGAACTTCTAACCGCTGTGCTTCTCAGCGGTCAAGAGCGTCACATGGCACTTGTGTGTGTTCTTGGGCGCTTCAAAGAAAGCATACTCGTTTCAGTTCACATGTTAGAATTTGAGGTTGGGCAGGGGAAAGTGCAAGACCTTTTCAATTGCCGCGAACACATGCAAGATGCTGACAGCAGCATACTCCCCTCAGTTTTGATTGAGCGACTGCCGCCCCGGCCGAAATGAAGCTCAATGTTTGAATACAAGGTGATTGGAGATTGAAATTCTGCCGGAGAAATTGCACCTAGTATAACTTACTATATTAGTCTCAACGGCGACACTCTCTTCATGCCAAAGTGCGTGTATGGCCGACTGGCCGTTGTCAAAAGTGTGATGTTTCATGAGGTGGATCTGGATGGCTGTGTATTAGCAATGCGAAATTCCACCCCGAATGACACTCCGATGACACTCCGATGCTGGTCATGTCATGGGAAACCAACAAATGAGGCGGAGGAGACAGGTATCGTGCTTTTGATCTACGTCCAAGACTATGGGGCTCACGCGGGATGGCGTACGCATTGTCGAACCTAGCGTGTCATAAAACCGCCGATCGCTCCATTTAGAATTGCTTCTTGCACTTTTACATCGCTCACTAAACGCCAAGGTCTTGGTAATAGCGATCTTCCGCGTGTAACTGTGTTGTCCCTTTTGAGGGGTCTTGGTACTGTGATCTTCATTCCAGTCAAGCCTCAGCCTTTCTGGGCGCAGCGTCAAGTCTTGCGCGTTGATGAGAGGCCAAGCAATGAGCAGAGTCGTGGCAGGAGGTTTCCGCGCCTGCAGTATCTCGATTTTGTGTTTGTGCTCGTCGATCTGCAGCATGGTGCTGGTACTCTAGAGGGTGTCTGGAATAAGTTTCAAGCTGTGCTCCTGGGCGGAGCTTGGAACATGCAAAGTACACGCAACTAAGCAGGGCGCAATATCACAGCCAAGCATCCCTGTCTTGTGACTTTTGCGAATATAACTCCCCCCCGCAGCCCGCTGGCTTAAAGCCTCTCGCAATCCCTCGTCCGTGGTGTTGAAAACCCAAGTGGGTCATTGGTCGAAACAATGTCGGTACCGCACTTCGAGCGACTTTGTTGAGCAAAAAATCCACAGTGCCCTAAACGCAACTACGATACGCCTTATCAGCTGCTCAACATTATACAACAAAACACCTTTTTTTTTCAAGCCTGAGGCACTTCTGCTCTTTATTCCTCATCGCACCGCTTTATTCTCAAACAAAGAATCTCAAACTTGGAGTCGGCCCGCCACACTCAGCCAAACCCCTTTCAAGTACGCATATCGAACGGCTACACATAGTCAGCACATCCACGCAACATAACCCAGCAATCCCACATTTCCATCATGATCCCAACGCGGTTCAGCATGGAGTCCATCTCCTCCCGGATCAGTGGCGAAAAGCCGCTTCCAAAACCGCCCTACTATTACCGGATGAATCCCGAAGAACAAGCACTGCACACTATCATCGGCGAACAAACTCACGAGTACTTCCGCGACCCAAAAGGAAAGCTGTGGCGTAAGCGGTTAAGCCTGCAGGAACGGTTACAGAGGCAGCGCATGTTCTACGACTCACGCGTCGGCCATGCGATTGTGGGAGACGAGTGGATGCGCATGAAGCTTCCTTGTCGGCGATAGGGGACTCGAGATGTCTGCAGGTGTTGACATTACATACATGGACGATAGTCCTGCAAAGCTATTCAAAGCTATCTTTTCGTTTGTTGGTTCGGCGTTCTGGCTCAGGAAGATACCCAGGCATTTGCATTTAGAGACGGCGTTCATAGACCCTCATAAGCAGGTGTCGCATTGCTTGCAATTCCAATTTCTTTTGTTTAGTTAGATGAAATCGATCTGCTTTCAGATAATCGTTCCCTTAGTCGTGCTTTCGTGATGTGTGCCTGCTCAGATTGCTGGCTATCATAGAGACTTCTCAAATGACTAGGTCGACCTGTATCATTCTAGTGCTTGTTATGTGAGGATGAGTACTTCACAAGTCCTTATATCCATCTATATTCTCTTAAAGGGGTTGATCGCAGGTCTGCTTTGGTGACTGTTCGTAAACGACTAACATCTAGGCATGGAAACAACCAACTTTACCCTTCGAGTACAAGTAAGGAAAAGGATAAAGTGGATCTGTCTAAGCCAGAACGCGATTGTTGAAGTTGTGGTACAAATGGCGAAGTTGAAGGAAGCCCGTGTGCGCAGATGCGCACATAGCCCACAGCTTCAGCCTCTTATTGGTTAGAAGGGATCTGCTCAGCCTGCCGGCTGTGACTTCGCCTTCACTTACTCACCCACCACAGCGCATCGCCTTCTAAACGAGCCACCATGTTTTGGCCCTATCCGTGAAGACTGTTGTCCCGAGGAGATTCAAAAAACGCCTACAACATGTCAGAAGAGGACGAGCCGTTAGTTATTGCCCCGAATGGTGATCTCATCCTTGTCGTTGCGCAAGATGAAGGACGCCAACGTTTCGCGTACCGCGTAGATTCGAAGACAATGCAGCAGAGCTCGCGATACTTCCAAAACCTGCTGAGCGATCGCTTCAGTGAGGGGCAGCAATTATCAGCAGCGCTTGAAGCCTTGAAAATACGAGGGCACGCGAGTATCGCAGATGCCACAGCAGATGAACTGCCTCATATATCGATCGTTAACGTCGGTAGAATAGCTACGTCGAAGGCGTCTTCCGTGCAAAATTTGCTTGCAGACTTCTTTCGCGCAGTGCATGGTCTCGACCTCGCCGTAGCAGCTCCCCCTGTTGCCAATCTTGCCAATCTCGCCGTCGTAGCCGATCGTTTCGATGCTGTCGCGTGCCTGTCGAAATTCGTTCAAAGGAAGAAATATCTACACTTGGTCGATGCGAAGGCGAAAGGCAGACCCAGTCCGACACTGACGGAAGAGAGGGCACGACAGAAACTGTTTGTTGGGCTCTTGTTCGATCACCCATCATGGGTAACCAGATACTCGAAACATCTGATCATGCGCGACTCGTCACAATGGCGACCTGGAGTGGAGGAGGACCACACAAAAGCTCTGTGGTGGGATATACCAAACGGTGTTGAGGGCGAGATGATCGTACGGCGCGAGTACATCTTGGAGACGATCAATTCACTGCAAGCGCACTTCTTAAAGCTTTATACTTCGGGAGAGAGGCAATGCAAGCTCGGATACGATACATCCCTGCAGTGCGATTCATTCCAATTAGGAGAAATGGTTCGATTCTTCCACAAGATAGATACGCTGCGGTTGCAAGGCAAGATATACGACAACACAGAACCCACGTATTATTTGGGAGACATAGAACGCCTTCTTCTGTCGCTCCGCCAGTGCTCGAACTACCAGGTGAATAGCCACCACGCACACTGTGGGCTACGATCAAGGCTTCTTCCACTGCTCGACCTTGTTCAGAATCAGCTTAGTCTCGACACCGGTAGTCTTGATGTTGGCATCTGCGCTGAGTGCTGGGATAACCACCGCTCAGAGTATGCCTGGTCACTAGCCAAGCGACCGGTTATGTGGGCATACCCAAGATCTCTCACTGGCAATCGCACTTTTGCCAACGGCTACGTGCGGAAGGGGCATCAGAGGACGCGGAGTAGCTGCCTCAGTAAACACGTTGTGGTGCGGGACCTTTTCATGGCAGTGGAAAGGGATTGGACCGCTAGAGATGTTTTTTAAGGCAAAGGTGCCCAGCGGAGGCAACCTTAACAGCGGCCCACGAGCCTTGGTCATATTTAAGCTTAACTTGACATCATTTGGTGCCTTGCATGGCCAGGTACTAGGCCGCATCCGCGACCGCCTGGTTCAGCCGTATGGGCTGTAACGATGTTAATGAGGCATTCAGATGACTTAGCTAACCATCTTTTTGTTACTGCCTAGAAACGTTTTCAGGTACATAATCATATATACTCTATTTGACCAGTGAGCAAAGTCTGCCTCAGTTGTGCCTCGATTACACCAACTTTGAGAAGGAAGGTTGGCTGAAGAAGTCGATATCGGATGGTGGGGGCGAAGATATCTCAACGAGCGAAGTGGCTACCCAAGCGCAGAGTGGTTCTGCGAACGATATCAGGGTTCATCGTCACGCGCGCGCTTGTGGCGAGTTTGCATCTTGTGATTTGTCGAAAGATCGAGAAAGGTCGAGTGAGGGCGGCTGAGCAAGTGGTAGTTACCACTTAGCGCCACCACTTAGCGCCACCGCTGCGCCCACAGGCTGTGTACCCCTAGCTCAGGGACGGGTGAGTAAGGCACGCTCTATCAAATCTCGTTTCAAAGAATTGAAATTTCGCACTTTTCACAAGGCCGCTTGATAGGCACTCACAAGGCAGATCGAGGGCAAATGACTATTGAAGCCGCAGCACAGGGTTCGATATAAAGAGGAATGGTTTCAACCATGGGACAGCTAATCCAACACGGCAACTGTTACCAAAGGATTGTCATCGCTTAACTAGCACATTGTTTGCTCTTACTCATTATGTCTGGCTCACACTCACACTGTTCCACCGCAGGCGACCCTCTGCGTCTATTTAATCTCTCCCACATCCAACGCCGATCATCATTCAAGAACATCGACATGTTTGGCAGCCTGAAAAAGAGCTTTTCGAAGCGAAAATCAAATCCACTCAACGATCCAACGTGGGGTGTGGCAAGCACAGGCTCACAAGCAAACCATCAGACGGCGGGCGTGAAGCCTGCAGGCTCTCGTAGTGAAGGCCTTGCTCCGCCACCAGGCAGCAATCCGTTCACCTCATCCTCACCTGCGACACGTAGGCCAAGTATGTCGAGCACCTATCTCTCTATAAATCCAGAAATCCCAGGCACTGACTTCTCCACAGATCGCTCAAGCATGAACACTCCCCGCGAGGCTCCCCCAGCCTATACACCTGGCCCAGCCTCACAGGCTACTGTGGATGCAACCCGACCGGCTTTGGCATCCACAGATTCTGATCCTTATGCATTCCTCAAATCCTTCGACACCATCTTCCTGATTGATGACTCTGGGTCCATGGCCGGACGCTCATGGAGAGAGACTGCTGCTGCTCTGGAGACCATCACTCCAATCTGCACCCAGCGCGACGCAGACGGTGTTGATATCTACTTCCTCAACCACCCTGACTCCTCACTGTACAAAAATATCACCACCGCTGGCACTGTCGTCGAGATCTTCCAGACCGTGCGACCCAGTGGCTCAACGCCAACCGGTCAACGTCTCAACAAGATCTTGAAGCCTTATCTCCAGCGCTATGAACGAGCTCCCGATAACACAAAGCCCATTAACGTCATCGTCATCACCGATGGCGAGCCGTCAGACGACGTGGAGTCAACCATCATCCAGGCTGCCAAGAAGCTCGATAAGCTCGAGGCACCTACGTGGCAAGTCGGCATCCAATTCTTCCAGGTTGGCAAGGAGCCTGGTGCTCGTGAGCATCTCAAGCAGCTCGATGATGGGCTGAAGGAGTTTGCCGGGGATGACGAACTCAGGGATATTGTGGATACGGTTCCATTCACAGGGGAGGGGGATTCTCAGCTTTCCGCGGCAGGAATTATGAAGGTCGTACTCGGAAGTGTGAACCGCCGCCTGGATCGTAACTCGAAGGAGCTGCATCGTGCATCGTAAGGCAGATTTCGCTTTGTTCAACCTGGTATACTTTCAACGAATTGTACGTGGGGCAGCTGCGCCAATGGGTTGCAAACGTGGGATGGATTCCAGTCGTAATGAAATCTTGGTGCTTACTGGATGGATTCATTGACTTCTGCATTTTAGATGGCTTCAAGGTTGGCAGTGGCGTCACGGGTTTTCTTCCTCTGCATTATACCCCGGAATACTTCATACGGCACATGAGTGGCGGGGTGAGATTTTGTTTTTTGGTTTACTATCTTAGATTTTCTCTATCTGGTATTCACAGGCCAGTTGACGGGAACCTGTTCCTTAGAGTACTTTATTATACGTCTACACATTCAACCAAAATAATTTAATCTTTAGTATGTCGACAGAGCAATTCCATGTGTCTTCAGCGTGGATACCGATTTGAAAGGAGTGTTTTACAAAATTAGGGGGTCAGGGTGCCTTGTGTGCCTTAGGTGGCAAGGCAGATTCCAGATTTTACCGGTGATGGTGGACCTCCCTGCACTACGACAAACAGAGACACATCAACCACAATGGTAATACTACCCCGCGCTCAGGAAACAAGTAAAGTTAGCTGATGAGAAATCATATCCGCTTTGTACTCGAAGTTTGGGTCTAGAGCAAGATCTAAAATCTTACGCGCAATTGGTAGGTTGCGTATGCAGACGCGTGACTGCGGCACTGCAGATGTAGAGATACGGTCACCCCTAACTTGATTGAATACTTCCCCTCAGCCAAGCCATGGTCACTGTCGCGCTTGAGTCAGGATAGTGGGAATGATACCGAGGATTGCAATTTTAGGGGGTCATCAGCACAGACAATTCGTAACATTTCTAGCCAGTCCCAAAGGAACTCTTAGCTCCCTCACCGAATCCTTTGGGGAAGTAGTTGACCTTTCGGCCATATGGAACTGAGCGGTTGGTGAAACCAGAATTGACAACTCTCACATGTGATGCCTCTTCTATGGCAGGCATGATCTAAAGCTCACTAATCTCGGCCTCGTTGGAAATTTATGATCCCATTCAACATTTTGGATTACAGCAGAAACTGGTGAACGGCGGATACCGCGCTGAAACATCATACTTTGGGATCAAAACGTTTCTCCGTCTTTTTACGAACAGGCTTCAAATCAAATATCCCTCAGATCTTTACGTAGGTGATGCAGGACCGCAGCGTGGAGCTTCACTTGGCTTCACCGTCCCAACACTCTCTGCTTGTGCATCGCTGTATTTTGCCATACGGATATCCTTATCGGAAATTCCTCTAGGGTTGTGTGTGGTCCATTGCACAGTAAGGGTGCTGAACTCCTGCATGTCTATTAATTCGTCATTGACGTCGATGGTCAGGCCTACGTACGGTGAGCATTTTAGGATGATGATTTTCTGATTTGCTTTTGATTGCAATCACGTTGTGTAGATCCTTGGATGTCAGCTTTGCTGTGACGCTTGGCCCCTTCTCCCTTACAATGACTTTCGTGTAGGTTTTAAGGTGGTAAATTTTCTCCAATTGTATTTCACCTTTCACAACCCAGCCACTTTCGACAAGTGTATTCACTTGAAGTCTAATAGCAGCTTCATCTTGTCCTTTAGATATTTTTAAAGACATAGCTGAGGAATTTGATAGTTTCGTAACTGTTGCGAGCGTTGGCAAACGGTGACTGTACTGCATGCCGGCATGTGAAGCGGGGTCAGTGGGGAAAGAACAAACAGCACATCATAAAAACGAGATGTTACTCCTACTACAGCACGCAATGTACACCAGCTAGAGATTTCTATTATTTGACGAAAAAGACACTAGTTTTCAAATGTTTGGGATGTCTCTTAAAGCAGCCATTGCACATCTCACCTATAGATAGGCTTGTCTTGTTTGCTTATCAGTTTTCATTTCATAGTCTCGAGACCAAATATTCACTAGCTAGTCATTCTTCGAAAAGTATCCACTGAAGATCTCTGAGGCTGTGTAATGAGTGTACGAGCAAATTAATTATCATGCATTCGCAATTTTAGCGCTGCTCTCGAAGGACAAGTCAGCCTTGTGACCAATAACAATGTATAATCAAGAAGTTGCCTGCAAGGCTAGGAAAAACACTGCAAGTAGAACCCCTTGATAGTCTCTATCTCTTTTTTCGGTTGTTTTTGGCTTTTCGCACATTTTCGAAAAGTTTCTTCGATAAGCTGAGTTGCGCGATCACAGTCTATAGACCCCCTAAATGCCTTTAAGTAGTGATGTCGTATTTTAAATTATAGACGTGTATTCTCGACATCTCAATATCAGTTATCATGTCAATATGGCAATTTCCATGTTGTGGCAGTCCACAAACGGGGAATATGTCATGGAGGATATACTTAAAGTTTGTACCGTCTAGTTTCAAGTTTAATAATCCACCTGAGTCAATGTCGCAAGTCGATCATTCCTTGAAATACAGGCAAAGAAACGACTAAGCTGTGTCTTGATAATATCTACTTGCTGATAGTCGGCGCGAAACACATGTCCAGAAGAACTTTCGAGACGAAGCCGAATAAACGCCACTGAGAAGTAATCCATAAATTTAGAATAATCGACCTTTCCATTAGCAAGATGCATGTGTAATAGAAGAGTTTGTCCAGTTTTATAGTATAACCCCTTAAGCGGTAACGAGCTCCGTGTTTGGCGGCTTCCTAATGGTAATAGACAGGGACGAAAATATCTTTGACGATGGTGAACTTGCTAGCTTATGTCAACAAAATAAACTCGCGACAAGGGACATACTCTCAGATAAGAAACCTGAATGTATGGTTAAATTGCTCTCTGGGATTGACTGAGAGATACGCCTTATCATCGCGTCATGGTAACCACGCTTTCGCGTGATCACATTTCACGCAAGAACAAGTCTAGCGCCAATAACCCCAACATCTAAGCACGTTCCCACCTAATTCATGACGCTCATACCTTATGCATATAGCGATTCCCCGCAAGGTTCCTGTTTACGGCGATTTTAAGTCCTAAATTGTGATCTCTTACGAACTTCGATTCCACTTCGAGAGCATCTGGGACGCGTCCGTGCTGTTAACTAATGAAGTCTCAACGTCATATTACCATACTCGCACTCACGAGGGGCAAGCATATTCTAATTCCAAGAGCCACCTGTTATACAATTTCAATAGCACATATACTAATTTTATTAATCGCCTAGGAGCATCTCATTGTCCCTACGGTGAGGTAGGGAAGGGGAAGGTGCCGTAGCTAGTCAATCGAGCACAACGTGATGCAACTGCACTCCGGGTATGTCGGTAATTGGACCACAAGTAGTGTTTACATTTCATCATCGTTGCTGGCATACTGCTCCGATGACGTTCTGGCGACAGGTAGGTATATTATGGAGACTGAGATAAAGGAAGCAGATAAATGCCGTGAAAGTCCTTGCTTAAACCAACTTCGACAGTTTCAGCAATAACCCCAACAATACTCAAAAACTCACATCCTTTACCTCCTATCTTCTCCTCAGTCCTCATCATGTCTGGCAACGACAATCCCGGAAACTTCGCCAACCGCTCCAAGGAGGAGGTCCAGGCTGCTGCTAAGAAAGGCGGCGAGAACTCGCACAGCGGTGGTTTCGCGTCCATGGATGCCGACAAGCAGGTACATTTTCACTCTTGCGACCACCACTTTTGACTTACAGCTTATACTATTGACAGCGCGATATCGCTTCCCAGGGTGGCCAGGCCTCGTCTGGTAGCTTTGAGAAGGGGAGCGAGAAGGCCAAGGAGGCCGGAAGGAAAGGTGGACAGGCATCGTAAAGAAATTTGGTCGCGACTTGAGATCGCTACTGAGTTGAGACTAAGCCACATGCCTTTGTACCAATTTAGACCCAAAGGGAGTACAGACTGGTCGGGTGGGGCCAGATGACACGAACGATTCACCAAAGTTTGTGTGCAAGCAATTGTATTCCATAATGTGATATTTGTGATAGCGAGTGCCAAATGTCTATTGATATGTCATCCCCCCGAGCCATTTGTACACCATTTCCGTTTTCCTTGTTCCCAACCCAACCGTTTTCGTAAGATGATATATGCACGAGCGACGTGAACGGTAAGAAACCACAAGCCATCCCCACTCAAAAAATGCTGTGACAGAAAGCCAAGCCAAGCCGTAAGGCATATGCAGTGTCCGTGTTACTTCAAGTGTAACCGAAGCTAAGAGGATGGGTACTAGGGCGCGTCGTGCAACCACTTGACCTTATATAGAAAAGAAGAAGAGGACCAGCGTCCATAAACATAACTTGAACGAGAGAATAGAAGATAAAGAGGTATGTAACAAGAACGTAAGATCTCCTGCAAGTTAACGGCGCAATCTATGCTCCGTACATGTTGCATGTCATGGTCTTCAAGTTATACTCGCTGCCGCCTTCAACAGCACCGCAAGACACGTCCCACTTGAGCTCAAAGTCGTCACTGGAAGGTTGGTTGATCTTTGCGTTCGGAGCGCACTTTGCATCTTCAGTGTAGTAAGAAACCTCCATGGCAGGGGCAGAATCCCAGTTGCAAGCATCGACGCGCTTGTAGAAAGTGCGACGGTGCAAACGAAGAGCTTTGCGTTCGATAGCTCCACGCTTTTCCTCGGAGCCCTCGCAGGAGCAGCGTGCGGCGAGGGTAAGCTCATCACGGCGGCACTCGCACCTGGAGCCATCAACTTGGTAGCGCCTTGAGCCTTGCTTGACTTCGGGATGAGGACGACCAGGCCAAGACCAACTGCTTTCGTCATTGTCAGAATCGGGGGATGGGGTCCTGGATGGTCGTGATCGAACTTGGGTGGTGACGACGGTGGTAGTGGTAGTAGAAGTGGGCCGTGGGCGGCGACCACCAGCACGAGAAGTGGGAACTGGTGCCGCAGGCTCCTCGTCATCATCTGGCTGCTCAGGCTGTGTGGTTGGCTGACTGGATGGCTTCGGTGCAGTGCCTGATTGAGCAGGCTGGCTAGGCTGCGAAGGTGTAGTGCTGTTACCAGAGCCAGCACCAATCTTGACCTTTGCACAGTTCATGAAAGCCTCATGCTCGCGGTTGAGCCAAACCCAGGCGAACAGGGCATCACCCTCAGGCATGCCGGTGGGAACCTTGAAGTCGAAGGTCTGAGCTTCGGGTGATCCGTCCTCAGAGGGATGAGGGCAAGCGCCGTGGTAGGAAGCAGCAACTTTCCATGTAGCACCCTTGTCGATTGAGAAGCCAACCTGGCAGGAACCTCCAGCGTGGGTAGAGCCAGGCGCACCAGGGTCATATGAGTAGTCGGTAAGCTGGAAGTGAGCATCTTGGCCAGCTTCCCAGGTGACGGATGCTGTCTCAGTGTCGAATTTGTCAAGATGGCCACGGCAGAGGCCAGGAGACGGCTGAGTAGGGCCCTCAGCACCGCAACAGCCGAGTGGGTAGTTGAATTCAGAGTCCAACTCAGTCGACTGCTTGTTGATAGATGGAGCTGCACCAAGTGGTGGTGGGTAGTACATGCTCATATGGGATTGAGCAACGCCAGCCAGGGCGAACAGAGAAAGTACGTTGGTAAACATTGTGTGGTTGATCGAAGGATCGTAAGGAGTGTGATCGTTATGAACGAATGTGTTCTGGGTATCAAGTCAAGAAATGGAAAAGAAGATAAGTGTTGGAAAGGCCAAGGATGGTCAAAGATGTGACAAGTTCACAATGTTTTGCTTGTCTCAACGGCACAGCCAAAGAGGAGGATGAAGATAGCGGGTGAGTGAGAAGCAAGTAACAAGGGAGCTTAAAGAAGAGAAACGACCCGGCGCTTTCGAACACAAAAGAATGAATGTAGAAGGAACGTCGACGAAGGCTTGCTTGTCACGAGGGAATGTGTGTCACGGAAAGTGGTGCCCTCTTCCATAGTGGGTGGCATTCAGCCTTTAAGTCGACTCCTGTCGGCAGGACCAAGACGGCCGGCGGGCGCATCTGTGTTTCTGCATCATTACGCTCACAGAGTCAGCGGCTGCAAGCCGTTGTGCGACCAGCATATTAGTCCAGAAGTTGAAGGAAGTGGATCCGAATGGAGGGCCCCTGGCTACATGCGCGGTCCAATGTGAGCGAGACCAGCTTGGGTATTTGCAGGCACGGACTTGACCGCACTGTTTTGAAACAGCGAGACGCGGGACCCTGTGGCGATTCGAGCGGACTTGTGGGTGCTTCGTCCGGGATCGCGGTGGCATCCTCAGTGTTTCTGGCTGGCGAGCCTCAAGTGGTGTTTCAAGTTGTTCCCTCTTGGGCATAGCGGCAGCGCTTGTTCCTGCCAAGAGTGACAATGAGGACAATTGTAAACGAAAGGTTTGCCTGTCTCTTGTTCATTTCAAAAGTGTCAACCCAGGACAGCAAGAGGGCCAGTTTCATCGTTGGGATTTTTCGCGCGCATCTCTGTTCACACTGACTGTTGAATCGCGGCTCTGGGTCGAGTCTGCGGCCATGTCAAGGAGGTGCATCGGGAAGGCGGCGCCGTGGTGGTGGTGGTGATTGCGACCATTATCGATAAGGCCGGATCGCCTATCCCCACCACGTGCCTTGATCCCCCTCCCCCTCCTTCCAAAAGTTGCTCCTGAACTCCGTGACCTTGCATCTCACGCTATCCCTGGATCTCGACTCCACATTTGTTCTTCCAGAGGTTTCGGGCTGCAATGGTCATCCCACATCCGCACCCCTAGACGGATTGGGTTCTCGGCTCTCGGTTCTCGGCGCTTCAGTGGCACTCTTCGTACGTCCTGCTTCTTTGGATCAAGGCCCGCACAGCATATCCTTCGAATAGGCCACGCGGCCACCATCTCAGCAGCATGTCGACACATGCGACCTTCTGGGCATGTTTAACCTGGCTACAGCATTACATATGCAGTGACCCCACCCGACCGCCGGGTGTAATCCTTTTGTGTTTACAAGTACAGGCTGCAGGGGCTACGTTGTGTCCCTTTTCCAGACAGCCGCCTTCGACCATGCCTAGTGCCGTCTATGTGGGTTCTGGAGGCGGCACCCAAGGCGGCATTCAGGCGTGAAATTCTTCCTCCCCCACAGGCTTCTCACATCATTACCAAATGTAGCAGAACACGAAAAAGGCTTTTTAGAATCATGAAATAACCCACCGGTAAAGCCGCGGAGGCGTTCTAGGACGTTGATCCTGAGGACATCGCCTGCTTGGCTGTTACCGGGTCTCCTCCATGACCGTTTTGGGAAACACCACAATCTTTGAACCTGGAAACAACTAAGGATGCACCAAGCATCATGATGTAGGGCAAATTAAAATCGCCGTTGGTGGTTTGGAAGTACGGCACTCATTACCTGTTTGACTTGCATTCGTCCAATGTCGTGAGGCATCACCACCAAAGTCAGAACCCCAGTTGGCCAAATTTCGCCACAGGTTTCCACCAAAACTCAATCTCATAGAGCCCACCCCTTTCCAATTCCAGCCAGCCAGCCATCACACTCAGAGCTCAAATTGGACTTACAATCAAGCGCTTCGTCACACAGCTAAATTCACCCTAGTCGAATCAGTCGCCCGACTGTTTCACCACAACCAACACCTGCTCTATCGATTGGGATATCTTATCTGCACGGGTACCAATCGCGGCCCGCCGGAATTTAGTGACAGCCATGGGCACCCTAGATGATGCTCCTTCGCGTGATTCGGCAGTTTCTCATGTTTCAACACCATTTGTTTGACAGGTGTCTTTTTCATTTGAAGGATGTTTGTGTGCCGCCCTTGACGCCTTTGCAGACCAGTGACATACCTTCGACACCATTACCGGCTGCACAGCAATTTGAAGTACATGTCTTCAGGATGCTACAGTCACGACACCCCAGTCATCTTGAGCATCGGAGAATTGGACCGCGGACCGACGAAGGAATGGACATGGATCTTCAAATGCTCGCCTATTACGACCATCAGAACTCAGCGCTTAACACCCTCACCATTACGGAACGACATTGACAGTTTTGCCACATCATGGACAGCTTTGATAATTCCTCCGCCTCATTGTTGAGGCTAAGTGTGCGGGTCTGACATGAATGACCAGAAGACTTTCTGACGCAAGCTGCATACTCATCTAATGATAGGCGAGCATAATAAACCTGGATCGTGGGGAATTCGCTTCCAGAGTTGCATGCCGGACAATATGGAAACAGGCAACCGAAGTCCTAGAACGTGTAGCTACTTTGCGTTGCAGTATGCATTGTAGGTTTCAACTTTATGATGTTGCTATACCGAGCTAATGCGTCCTACTTTGGAAAAAAAGAGCCTACTGCAGTTGTTCAAAATTCACTTTTATCCTCCTACCACAGAAGCGGAATTTTCTTTTTTTGCTTTTACATGTCTCTTGTGCTATCTACATGAGGGACGCAAAGTAAAAAGATCTACAAGTCATCATGCTGCCAAGGATGTATACGTAAACCGGACTAAGCATCAGGCTAAATCCAGCCTTTGCTGCGAGCGTCTTGAGTCCCCTCTTTAATTTTCGTTTGTTATGTCCGCAACGTCTCCCGCGCCGAGTCTAGCACAGCACCGATGTCCTGAAACTATCCTTATCTAGGCTTTTCATAATTATAAGCGTACATCGTGTAGCTGACGTTAGACATCAATTGCTCACTCGAAAGTCAAGGTCGCGGCTATTTCAAGAACTAATTGTAGGGCATTGACTTGAATTTGATCCGTGAAAGAAACCCGTAGTTCCATGAAAGAGACTCGATTACTTTAGAGATAGAACTAGTACAGGCACGCGCAGCTGCTGCCAAGATGAACAATGTGGAGTAATAGTTCGGTCAGGTCTGGCGCAACAAGCGACCATTAATTGTTCTGAATATGAAGACATGGAAAGTTGCAATCTGATAAGGTATATGTATAGAGAATGTTCGTCTCATTCTTCTGTGCTGTTATTTTAAACTTTGAGATATTAGCTATGTCTATTCAGTTTAAACACCATGATGAACTCCATCCCGCAATGTTTAAATCCAGGTATCCCTTATATGCTCCTCATACCTAAAGATCATCAAATTACTTTCATTTTACTTCCTCAACACGTTCCCAACATTACTTTGCTGGTGTTACCTGCGACTCGAGAAACTTGAGCTCTCTGGGCAACCCATCAAATCCACAAGTTGAAAACTGCCACCATTGACTTTGCCATCTGCCAAACACGCTGCGCAGCAGGAAACGCACCGGCGCAGGTACGGGCGGGAACGTATGGATTCCAGACTCGAATGTCGTGTCATGATTGAGAAGGAAGAGCGGGAGCTGCGTCGTTTTCGACATGCCGCCCATTGCAATCTCGCCTTCCTTCTTCATCAGGCCTTGGAGGTCAACTTTATCGCCGAACCGCGAAAGAGCCATGAGAGTCGGTATTTCAGCAGCCAAGTGCGCAGACAGTGGTGGCATGAAGCCATCCATCATACTGCGACATTTGTCTGGAGAAAAGTTGTCGCTCTTTGCCGCACAGCTTTCCAGCCAGTGGCCCCACTCTTCAAATATTGTGTCGAAATCCCTGTGTCCTTGTACGTTTGCTTCCATTATGCCTTCCTCGCCAGTCATCTTCTCTAGCTCTTTGAAAAGGAATTCTTCTTCCCCGTCATGGTGGGCTGTCAGGCCTTGGTAGGTGGCGAGACAGTACGGTACGAAGTTCACATACTCGGTGCTTGGGACGTGTGGTGCTTGAATGTATATTGAGTTCAGGGCACGGATGATGCAATTATGTACAAGGGCCATTTCTGATGCCGAGGACGTAAATCTTAGGAGGATTATTAGTAGGGGCTTCAATGTGTCTTGAGAGTTGCGTACTGGTCCGTATGTCCGGTCTCAGAGGCAGGTGTTGGGATAAGAGACATTGGGCCGTTTTCCCAAGAGTACTTTTGCGAGGTTGACCCACGTTTGGACATGTTGATGTCCTCTTTTTCTGATATAATGTTCACTGTTGTGGGAGCAGTCACGGTCTGTGTCGCTGTGGTTGTAGACATCGTACCAATGAATGTGAGGCGTGTTCTTATTATAACGATAGCTTGAGTGAATGACTAGACGAGTACTTTGAGGATGTAACTGAGATTTTGTTCGTGTGAACTTCAGTGACTTTCTACGAGTTTCCTACCTCGTGAATGCCTTCACCTCACTTTATACAAACCCCATCTCACAGGCCGAGGTCAATCGCCTGACCGCTACACCAGCGAGTATCTAACTCACACCATAAAACGCCATATACAACGGTTACAAAACATTGTAGCTTCATTCCTATCCTTGTTTTAGCATGTACAATCCAAGAGGCTTGGTTCTGCGGGGCTGTTCTTTGAGTCCAGCGGTGAGTTCAATCTGCCCAGCGTGCATTACCATACGTCAAATTAAAGCGCGACGGTCGGATTGGTTACATAGTCGATTTTCAGAAGTAGATTCAACTTTGCTTGCCCAAAGTTGGCCGTAAGGGGCAGGTGCAGCCTTTACGGCGGAGTGGCGGCGAGCTGAACATTCAGCTGTTTGGTAGCCTACCAGCGACTGCGCTGCGCCATCGCGAAAGAAGGGCAATTGCGCGGATACCATGCTGATGTCTACTCCGGCATGACCGATGATACGAGCCGACTTAAAGCATTGTGGTGATACGGTTAACCACTATTTCTCGACTTACGTTCCTGGCTGCGAGGTTGAAAGCATGCTTTCGCAGCCTCGCAATCAAACGCGTCGCATTTGCTGCTTGTGAGCGATGGATTGTGTTCATCGGAAATTCAAGATGAAAGGTACAGATAAGCGAAATTGAGACGATAGAAATGCAAGCAATCAACGGCAGAGCATTGAGTGCAACAGATCACATTCTTCGGCGTCTCGCTCAATCGTTCAATGGAACGCCAAGGACTTGACGAGATTAAATACGACTAGTTACCTAACGCCACACTTTTGACGCTTGCCTCGATCGTTGCAGCTGCTATTTTCGAAGAGACTTCCTTGATTCGATCCTAATTCTTGAGAAGATTTTCAAGCTCCGCAGCTATCGCATCACCGACCTGGCTGGTAGTTGACGAGCCACCGATGTCTTTTGTTCGGACACCCTTGTCAATGGTGATCCTTGTAGCTTCATCAATCTTCAACGCGAGCTCTGGCAGGCATAATGAGTACTTGAACATCATGCTGATTGACAGCACAGTTGCGACTGGGTTGACGATTCCCTGGCCGGCGATATCTGGCGCAGATCCTGGACACGATAAGCAGATGCGGCACCCAATTGTCCTGTTGATACGTACCGTGAATAGGCTCGTAGATACCATTGAGCTTCGTCTTGCCGTCAGGGATGCCACCTAAGCTGGCACTGGGCAATAGGCCGAGACTGCCTGGGATCACACTCGCTTCGTCGCTGATAATATCGCCAAACAAGTTGCTGGTCACAACAACGCCGTTCAATGATCTCGGATTCTTGATCATAAGCATAGCTGCGGAATCGATGAGATGGGTACCAGATTTGAGATGCGGGTATTCATCCTTCATGATGCGCTCGAACGTTTTCCGCCATAACCGTGATGTTGCAAGAACATTCGCCTTGTCCAAGCTCCAGACTGGAACAGGAGGATCCTCAACGGATGCCAGGCTGCCTGCTAATCTTACCACACGCTCAATTTCTTCGACGCTGTATGGCTCCGTGTCCATGGCCTTGCCATCACCTTCATCCTCTTTCCTCTCGCCAAAGTATATGCCTCCAGTGAGTTCGCGAATGATATTGAAGTTGACACCACGGACGAGGTCGGCTTTGAGAGGTGATGAGTCGACGAGAGAGTCGGAGGCGAAGAAGCAGGGTCGTAGGTTTCCAAAGGTGCCGAGTTCTTTGCGGAGCTTTAGGATACCCTGTTCAGGACGCACCTTTCCAGTTCCCCATTTCTATTTCTTAGTGTCAGCATGTTGGCGACGTGATCAAGTGTGGAAGCGACCATACCGGGCCACCAACTGCGCCAAGGATGATAGCATCCGCTCCTTTAGCTGCAGCAAGAGCTTCGTCCGTCAGAGGGTTGTTGTGCGCATCAATTGAGCACTTGAGAGTGTCAGAACTATGTCGGAAGGGTATCGGGGCTACATACACCTCCGAACAGGTGCTCTTGGAAGTTGAAGGAATTATCTGTGTGCTTCTCGACAACCTTCAGAATCTAGAGACTGTCAGTGGATGGCCATGCGTTCAATTCTGTCTGCCATACCTTGACTGCTTCTGCAACGACCTTAATAATATGTATTAGCTTCTGTGTTGTGGTCGAGCAATGGCGGTTGTTACCTCAGGGCCCACGCCATCACCTAAGTTCGTGTTAGTCAACTAAATAAAGGTTTGAACACAGGACCACTTACCGGCAAGAACTACAATATTGTGTGAAGGCATGTTTGCAGTGAATAACAAGTTAAGTCTTGAGAACAAAGTGCTGTCCGTTTCAAGTTTCTTACTCGAAAAGCTACCCCACGGAACCCCGCCACAAGCCGCAAATCCAACATCCCGCCGACTTCGGACCTTCTACGCCGAGCACGGCCGCCATCACTCTCTTCGGCTCTTTGCTCCATACCTTTTAGGTTTTGCCAAAACATGTTTCGCCCGACGTCCCATGTAAATACACAGATCCATGTTGCTACAGACAAACCCCGCTTTGAAGGTTTCGTTACCGCTGCCGAACATGATGTCATTCACGAAGTTTTCATCCTGTGTTGGACCGCGAATTGTCCTTTCCGTAATTCGGAATGAGGTTATGGTGCTGATGGGATTCCCACCATTTCGATCTGCTAAGAGAGGGAGGATACGACGTGTTACTGACCGTCTGCTCTATGATACATGTTCATCTAGAGGATATCAAAATAGTCTCCTCAGTTCTTCACATCAGAGCAAGTAGCACATTTCCATTATTACGCAAGCAGGTCCACTATAAGAATGGCTCGAAATAAGATTGCTTCCCCTCTTAGACGAAGGCTTGGATTCTCTTGACGAAAAACGATTTCCTATACTGCATCATGGACTCTCATATCTTACCCTACCTTATCATGCAACTATGTTCCACATGTATCGCAATGAGGAAGAGGCCAGAGCAGTTTTCGATGCCTTATCCTGGCTCACCGAGCTGCCAGCGGCCCAGAGTGGAAGCAGACTGGCTACTTCTACTACTACGCGAATCACAAGTACACTGGCTGAGGTCAAGGCTACCGATAGCCCTCCTCTGTGCTTTAATCGCTGAGTTTGTTGTCAAATACACGCAGTGGTAGTCAATGTGACAGTAACATTTATTATTGTCTGGAGCCTAGTGAGAAGTTGTCATCCTTCAACCTACTATGCAACGAACTTCAAGGGATACATAAATAAGTAACGAAGGTACATAGCCAGAGTGATTAGCAGCTTCAAAGAGATCGAGTGAAGGAGAAGTAATATGATTGAGGGGAGTGTTGCGGTAGAGAAAGATGTTCAGATGACCAGAGGCATGGAGCTGTGATGGGCAATTTGCATAGATCTTATGAAGCTAGCAACTTCCCAAACATCTGACAGGCTTTCTGCACTTTGCAGAAACACTATGAAGTGTATTTCAAAGAGGGCGTTCCTTTTCAGCGATCGGCTCTCACTATGGGCCATTGCATGCCTCCTATGGCGTCGATTATAACATCATCTATAGCTGCTAGATTGCTTCCTATGTGCGTGAAATATTCACGGTCATTCTGTAATTGCAAATTCCGGGTTCGCGTAGTTGGGAAAACGGCATTGGAGCCAGAGAACGTCTGACGAAAAGCATTGTTAGGTGCGACTTTTATTCCCAGTTGCAGCGAAGTACACGAAGCGTCCAATTTTTTATTTCCATTTTGAGATATAAGAATCTGCCACAATGTAAAAATGTTATATATCACAATCATTGTACCCGTTGGTGATGTGTTGATGGAGCTGATAGTTGTGCCAGGTAGGATTTCGGCTAAACCCAAAGGAGGCTTGCATAAGTTACGTCATTCTGGTTTGGAGGACGGCGGGACGACTCCACTGGCGCCCCTCAGGTAACCAGTTCCTAGCAGGATTCAGCTGCTGTGAGCCCACACCGACTATGCGCCGCTATGGTAAGGTAATGATGTGGCCGCCCGCCTTTGGTGACCCACTGCTCTCTCGACCTCCCCAACTATCCTTCCCACACCATCCGCGGAAGCAACGATCGACATCGCACGAATGCGACACGGCGCTCGAGTAACACGCGCTTGTGAGTAGTGGGCCTGCGCGTGATCGCGACTTTAACCTGCAATATGGCATTACAGTACCTTGCCGACCGTAATGGCTGGCTTTCTTTCAAGCATAGCACACCTGTGTTATATATCACATCTGAAGACGATGAGTTCGACATGGAGACTATGACGGCATGGCGAGATGAGGGCTTCATTGTGGAGTACATACCAATGGGCAAAGGCGGAAAGCAATATGTGCAAACGCTTCACCACCTGGGTGACAAAATGGGCATTGGCGAGCGATACGCTGTCGTAGGTATACGGCCTTTTTCTTCTACGGTGCATTTTATTTCCTTTCCACCCTTTGTTGCGACCGCCCTACCAATATGTGCTAAAAATTCTCATAGCATTTGGTGATGCAGCAGCCATCTGTCTAGATGTCTACTCAGAGCCCAAAACCTCGACCTCAAAGCTATGCTCTCTCATCGCATACTATCCCACGTCGATACCTGATACCCGTCACCGCTTCACATCTTCTTTTCGCGTGCTCGTGCACCTCGCTGAAGGCACGAGCGGAAATGAAGGCACCGTAGGCGTTACACGGAGGCCAGAAGTCCTCGGGATACAAGGCAAGCGGAGAACGGTACAGAAGCGCGTTACACCGGGGATCGGTGCGGGCAGACTACAAGACAAGATCGTGTACCCAGTCTTCACATACGAGGGTGTAGATCCGGGCTTTGCGGAACATGATCTGGATGAGTATGATGCGGTCGCAGACGCAATTGCGTGGAGTAGAAGTTTAAGTATGGTCCGGAGAGGCTTTGGCGCTGAAGTCGATCTGGAGCGCGTGTGGGATGAGAACGAAGAGCGTAAGCAGAACAACAAATCCCCTATACTCCATACAAGCAATAATTGCTGACGCTGCAACAGAAAAATACCGAGGCAAAAATATTGAGAAGCTCCTCGAAACTTATGTCCCAGAAGGACCTACACCATTTGTAAACTTCACCCCCACAATGACCGGCGGACACGGCGCCGCAGAACTACGCCGATTCTACAAAGATTACTTCCTCCGCGCCGCCCCTCCTTCGCTACACATGCGCCTTATATCACGCACCATAGGCGTAGATCGCATCGTGGACGAGCTCTACATCCAATTCAAGCACACATGTCAGATGCCCTGGATCCTGCCTGGTATTGCTCCCACAAATCAGAAGGTTGAGATAGTAGTTGTTAGTATCGTTGCTTTTAGGGGTGGAAAGGTCTGGTGTGAAAGGATATATTGGGATCAGGCAAGTGTACTGTTTCAAGTAGGACTGCTGGACCCGGAGGAGGTACCGGAAAAGTTCAAGAAGCAAGGGTTGGAGATGTTACCAGTGAGTGGGAGCGAAGCTGCAAGAAAGGTTATGGATGTGGAGAGTGAGGAAGCGAATGATATGATTGACGATTGGTGAGGTGCCCAGATAAAGCTTGACGTGGCTCCGGCTTGGGCTTCGGTAAATTTTGGGGTTTTAGCCTCTTGGCTATTAATTTTCTAGATCTCATTGGTGTTTTCACGATACTTTATCCCATCCTCAATGTTAAGTTGAGACTTTCTTTATAGTCCCAAATCAATGCATCGCTTTGATCAATACTTCATTATGTTTTGTGAAAGTTAGTGGGTTTTGGTCTCTTCGAGTATTGCATGCCATTCAGCATATTTGCGTACGCTTCGAGGTGCGATTAGTGTTTTGCTTGCATTCTTGATACTAGAATGTGCTATCAGTCGAATGCTGTAAGTCGATGAACATGTCAGCAAAGTCTTCATCGTGCTGTAATGCAATCATAATGATAGTCAGTGCTACGTTAGCTGCTAATACTCGAGATTTACCACTCAATCCACTAATGTTTTCACCTTTTCAAATGATGCAGAAAGTAGGGCACCTTTTCCGATTCGTTTGATTCAAGTGAACCCACTTCTCAGAAAGCATTGGGCCAAAACCATGGCTGCAGCCGTAGACCATAATTGACCGGCGTTGCTAGACGGGTTAGTGCTTACAAACAGCACACTCAACGATCCGCAACCGAGGAAAAACATTTTAACTTGTGTTACTGAGCTGAGTGCGTTGTAATCCCAAAATGGTGATTTTGGTCGTGAGTCACATCGTTTACGGAATAACTGTAGACGTAGGTGCTAATACCATGGTTTGCATGTAAGGCGTGCATCAGCCCTGGGCAGATGGTAGCAGCTCAGTATGAGCATGATCTGCCAACTGGTGAATGATTGGCATCACTCCTTACATCTTTCAATATCGTTGCCTTACCCTTTAACCGCATCGTCAAAAGCGTTAAGCCCTGATTGAAAGCTTAGCTCTTGTCCCAGTTGCGTCCACGCACGAGGAAAGTATGAGCAATGAGAAGGACTTTTGATAGATTGAAGGAATTCAGACCCGAGCAGATAAGAGAATAATGTTGCGTAAAGATCTTAGACTTGTTAAGGATAGACTCTGGACACAAAAGCTAGCATGCGCGGTGGAGTATATTAGAGAAAGAGAGCGTTGCTTCAACTACGACGATCATCAGCATGACCGTTCGTCCCGTCGTACCTCGTAAAAAAGACCGTAAGGGTAGGTATTGTAGAATGACCGTGTTCCCAAACCATTAAAAGTGTGAAAGGGAGCATGTGCACGCAAATGAGGGTGGGATATGAGAACGAGGAGGTATTGAGTACAAGGCATGTGCGGATCAGTTAACGAAATATGCGGAAAAGAGCAGCAAAGGAAATGAAAGAAGTAGAGGTTCTTCGGCTTGAATGCAGGAAGCGTACAAGACAAACACGAGAAGCCCGCGGATGCCTCAAGGTATACTAAAGCTGAGTGGCGCTCATCTTGTCCAAAGGACTCTGTGTTACAGCGAATCAAGTAGTTTTACAACTCCTTCAGGGGGTTGGTGGCGACTCGGAAGGTGCAATATGACGTTCTTGGTCACTAGGTAGCCCTGGCTCTTCGTTCATAGACTGTGCAAGTTGAACTTGCGATACGGACGGTTCCGTGACATAGATGGACGAGGCTCGAGCTGAAGTACGAGAGAGTCGGTTTTGGGCACGTCCTCTGGGAGAGGTAATGCTCCTGACGTTGACAGTTGCCGTAGAGTCGAAGGACCGCCGAGCTTCCATCCGATGTTGCATGATTTGCTGCCAATTCTGCGCAATGCTGTGAGTTGAGTGCGGCCGAGGCGATCGTTCGTGCCGCAGGCTCTCAGATAAAGTGTTGCGTGGGGCAGAAGTGGCGCTCGCCTCTTCAAAGACTGTGTCTGCCTCTGATAAATGAGTGTCACTTATGCTAAATCGACGACCGTTGAGCGTGGAAGTACTTCCACGAAGGACTTCCCAGTACTCGAAAGAGCCAAACAAGTTCCCAATGTAAGGTAATGCTGA
The DNA here is from genome assembly GCA_020747015.1 of Pyrenochaeta sp. MPI-SDFR-AT-0127. Lineage (NCBI taxonomy): Eukaryota > Fungi > Ascomycota > Dothideomycetes > Pleosporales > Cucurbitariaceae > Pyrenochaeta > Pyrenochaeta sp. MPI-SDFR-AT-0127. The sequence continues at coordinate 370,163 of JAGTJM010000013.1, read as the reverse complement.
ATGGCGTCGTACAAGCGGTCTCTGGGAAACAGACAGTATATCTACCGTATCCATATCCACTTGGGTACCATTGTCGACCGTTGCAGAGGTGACGGTCGGAGGAATTGGCCTGGACAGAGTCTTAAAGACAGTAATCTGTTCGCGCATCCATCCAATACGTTGGTCTGCCGTCAGCTCTCGCATTGCGTTCTGATCCATAGCCTTGATAGTATTCAGTGCATCCTCACGGTTGGCAGATGAGGCACAACCTTGGAGGTTATATTGCTTTGAATCGTCGTCAATATTCGTCTGAGTCCCATGTTCTACGTCGACAGGATTTGAGGTGAACACTGGAGGCGGTGTGGATGAAGGTAAAGTCTCGCGAACCGGTTGCTTTCCTTCTTTCTTGGGGCTCAACTTTGGCTCTTCAGAAAACCATCGGCCAAGAAGACTGCTTTGCAAAGCCGGAAATTTTGCTCCAATCCTCTGTCTAACGCGTAAAATGAACTGCGGCGTTCCAGGAATACGACGATTGCTGACCGATGTACGGTGTCGGACGAAGGAGCGAAACGTGGTCCTTGTGTCCCAAGCCTGTGAAGGAGTACTCGATAAATCCTTGCATTCTGGAGTCATCCCGCTGCTGGCAGTTGTCAACCCATTCCGGGTTACAGTTCGAATGGATGTCTCGCGTGATGGTCCAGCAGAGGAAGATTCCGGTATATCTGTAAGAGTGGTACTTCTGAGAGCGGGAGACGACGCAACAAGCGCAGTTGCGGACCGTATCATATGGATAAGAGTTGAACGGAAGGTGCTCTCTAACGGATCGACTTTGATAGATTTTGTGGATATGAGAGAAAATCGTGTTGAGCTTCTTTTACCAAGGCTCAACCACAACCGCTCACAGTTCTCGCAATGAACATCGCCAACATGGGAGGAGTCACTGGTAGCCTTGACGTGTATCTCGACAGAATTGTGATGGTGATGACACCCTGGACAGTTTCCACTTAAGTTCAATGTCCATTTTCCCTTCGGAATTGGCTTCCCGCTCCCGGTGGACGACGAAGTATCTTGCCTGGTGGGACATGGTGTGGGGGGTCCATGCGCGCGAGGGCTCGTATCAGACGAGGGTTGTGGTAGGATTGGAGAGGAGTGTTCGTTTGCCATCATGCAAGAAGTGCGCCTAGCTGTTGTGAACAGCTAAGCGTAAGTTCGCTTCCGCGACTGGATTGTCCGGGAGCGAAGTTCAATGGATGCATGAGTTAACCGTTGAGGGTGAAGACGGGAGACCACAAAAGGGAAGCGCCAACGCTTGGGGATGGAGAAACCAGATGTAGAAAATTGATAAGCCTCCAGTAAGAAGTTGGTGTTGGGCTGACAATGGTGTGGTTGTCGAACGTCGGTTAATTTAATGTGTGAGGGCGCGGTCGGCAGCTGTTTAAGCTGCAAAACCAGGAAAGCGATCGCCGTCATAGTAGTCCTCCAGTTAATTTCCGCCTTCTTCTAGGCATCCAGAAAAGCTGAAGTGATAGCTGCCAAAATGTTTTGTTGAGGTGAAGGTGTGTGTGTGGCGCAGTTGTGGCATGCTTCGCCCCCCAAGAACCTGTGGAGGCTGTCGGTATGTGAGATCGTAATTGTGGGGGAAGATGTATCAAAAGCAGAGGTGATCGGCAGGCATTAGACGAATTGAAGGCAGGTGATCTAGGGGAGAGAGGGAGACTGGGTGGAAAAGCGCATGGGAGTTGAAAGTGGGAATGGACGTATTGAGGACGAGCATGTTCCGCCAAAGCGTGTGACCAATGCCTAAGGCTTTGCGAAACCTCAGGAAGCCTACTAACAGCCTCTAATCATTGGCCTGGGTTGTTCCTACGCTTCTCGCGCAAGTGTGGAGCGCGTTCGAATAGTACACACTTGCCTAACATTGCAGGCAGCAGCCTTGACAATTACGCGGCAATATTAATGCAGTCATAAAGATGTCATGATCTTGCTTTCAACTTGCGACATTCACCAGTCGGAGTGGTGCTAGAGCAGGGTGTCGAAATAGGTGGTCATTCACACTATGGCAGGCAGCACGAATTGTGCTCCCTACACAGCCCTGTTCCTCATGCAGGTGAAGTTCGACAGGCAGACTTTGACAGAAAGAAATTAATCGCAATCGCGGCTGAGACAAGATCAGAGACAGGGCATTTACTGGTCCGGTAAAGACAGATGCAAGTGAACCAAATCGAGAAGTGAGTGATGGTGCTGTGGTGCTGTGGTGGTATGGGGGTATGGTGGTCGCCCTGGCACGTGAGTGGGTTGTGCACAGACCACCTCGCTAAGCGGCAATCCACACGCTCTCTTCGAAATTCCCTACCTCAAGGTTTCGCGACAGCAACGACAACACCACATCGAGCCTCGACAACCGCCATCATGTGTGAGTATTCTCGACTTCTGTTTTCTATGGGTGCCTCTTGCAGTACTTCACCTTTGCGCACTCAGAATACCTGCAGTGAGCTAAGGCGGAGAGTCGCAGAGATCACATTGCAAGAATACATATTTGAATAGTGTACTGATATTAATACAGCGCTCGTCTCCGGAGAGAAGTCGAAGTAGGTACACACCATCTTCCAGCGAAAACCGACCTGTTTCTACTGTCACAAAATCCGATACCAATCGTTGGTTCATTCTCCCGATCGCAGCCATTGCCAACTACGACCCGCCTTAGAAGCCTGACAGCATGATGAACGAATGTGTATGGAGTTTGGAACAAGACTGGTATAGCTAGAATGCCTGTCGAGAGAAGGAGCCTACTAGAAGTGGAAGAAGTAGAATGGAAAATCATGCTGTCTGGGACTGATTAGGTGGACCGTAGTTGGGAATGGCTTTCGAGGACTGAGGGGCATGTTCAGACGAGGGTGTTGTAACAGAATTGAGATATATCAAAGGTTTGCAAAGAGTACTGCTGACTCGCCACAGCTTCCAATACATCATCCGTTTGTTGAACACGAACGTCGATGGCAAGCAGAAGGTCATGTACGCCTTGACCAAGATCAAGGGTGTCGGTCGCCGATACTCCAACTTGGTCTGCAAGAAGGCCGATGTCGATCTCGGCAAGCGCGCTGGTGACCTCACCTCCGAAGAGCTCGAGCGTATCGTCACCATCATCCAGAACCCTCTGCAGTGTACGCATCATTCCTTTCTCTTGGTGCGTATTTGTTTGCTAATAATTTACAGACAAGATCCCCACCTGGTTCCTCAACAGGCAGCGTGATATCGTTGATGGCAAGAACAGCCAGACCCTCGCCAACGGTGTCGACAGCAAGCTCCGTGATGATCTTGAGCGTCTGAAGAAGATCCGTGCTCATCGTGGTCTCCGTCACTACTGGGGTCTCCGTGTCCGTGGTCAGCACTCCAAGACAACCGGTCGCCGCGGCCGAACCGTCGGTGTCTCCAAGAAGAAGGGATAAAGTTTTTCGCTGGCGCTGGGCAGCTGGGGTCGGAACACGGCTTCTACGAAATGGGTGGTGCACTTACGGTGTTTATCGAACGGCTTTCATTGGCTTTCACACTTACACTCATGCGGCGTTGCACGACATGGGAGAGGCGATGAAGGACCACGGTTAGGGTTGGCCAAATACAGCCTGTATCAAAAATCACACAATCAGATTCCGATTTGTTCCAACTTTAGTCTCTACGTTTTACCCCCAAAATTCTCCCCTTGCTCATGCAGTTCTTTGCTTGCCATTCATTGGCGCCAGGATTGGGATTTGATTGGCGAATGGCGAGCTTGGTCGCAAATGCGGCCACACTCTAGTCACCACGTCACACCATGTCGGTCGGGTCTATGCCCCACGATGTTCTAGGGTCTCCTGACTTCTTGAGTCCTCAACGGTGGTAGGTTGAATCGGGACGGTCCGCTAACGGGCCTCAGAGTGTCGTAGCATGCCTCATTTTTGCAAAGCTTATAATGAACCCATTTCATCTTCGTGAATAGAGGAAGTGCAACCGGAACATGGAACGGAACAAGAGGCGTAGTTCAATGCGCTGGCGCACAACTGTGTCACTCTGTCTCTTTACTTCTGGCGCCTCAATCCCTTGAACGAGGTACTCACTCATCCTATGCTTTCTCACTCAGCAGATGCCAAGTCTGGAGTGCGTTGTTCTCCCACGCCTGGTACAGTATCGTCCACTCATGCCCGCACCTCCGATGTGCATCCACTGGCGTTCATCCCTCTTCCCCGCGACATGCGCCAGTCCGAATAACGGGACTCAGAAACCTTGTAATTTCCACTATCAGGCGGAAAGGTCGTGGCGTGGTTGCAGCAACCATATGCAGGGCCAGCGAACAGGCCGCACGCGCCTGGTGGGTATGGCGCGGTTGATATAAGCCTTACTGACGAGAAGATTTGGTCTCAGGCCGGCCCAGAGGTCTTCCTCCTCCTGCTCATTCTGCTCGTTGACCTTTTTTTTCTCGATTCAGTGATTCTTGTATTGTCGCTACAACATGGCGACCATGATGGGACCACCTAGGACACCGTCACCAAAGGTGCGCATACGAGCGCAATCTTTCGACTCGCCATCATCTCGCATGACCATTACTCCAATCGAAGAATCCCCGTGCTCTAAATCTACTGGCGCAATAGTCGCCAAACCGTTTCCAAGGCACGATGTGTTGAAAGCTGCGGAACAGGGAGCAATTCGACCAGTCAATGTTTTACTTCCACTGCACACCAAGATGAGCGATGAATCTATCATGTCGGAAGACTCTGACGCTTCTTTCTCTGCGGCAAGCTCGCCCACCGACTCCGAAGGGGACATGGATCTCTGTGCAGATTCTCCATTACCATCGCCTTGCAAGCCACGACAGCGCCCTCATCCCCTGGCGTTTGCGCAGACGATTACTTATGACGAGCACTCAGTAGCCGAACCTTCGTCACCATTTATGTACCAGGACCTTTCATGTCCTATGTATTCACCCTGGTTGGTTCGTGTCGTGCTTGACTTTTATGATGTCAGGGGCTTGGACTGGATGTCTATCGCTGAGCCCATTGAGAGAATGTGGGGTGTTCGGACCTCAACCGCGGACGTTCTCGATATTCTGAGCAATAATGGAAGAGTACTCAATCGAAGATGGTGGGACTAGACGCATCTCGACGGGCATCGAGAATTTCATTTCCCCCCCAAGTTCAGGACATGACCACGGTGCGATGGGCGTACGGAGGCGCTTGATCAAGACGGAATAGGCGAAACGGTGGGATTGCATTTTCCTTCTCATTCAAATCCTCTTTTTCCTTTCATCTTCTCGATTTCAGTTTCGCATACCTTTTCTAGGCTTTGTTTCTGGCATTTGCACGGTTGTTCACTACGATTTACGACTCTCACAACGTATGCATAACGAAAAAGGCGCAGCAAACACACGACATGACACGACTTACGATAAACTGACCATGACCTTGAAATGACCAGCATGAATTGTATGTAAAACTACTAGCAAATAAATCTCACTTCCGGCGTTCGCAGTGTAACTCTATTCCCAACTCTACCCGCAAACCATGAACCCTTTCGCGCGGGAAATTTCGTCCCTGACCCCCCCTTTGCCGAACCCTCGAGAGCTGCGTTTCCAAATTCCCAAACACAAGAGCCCTCGCGCAATGATCGGACTCCAGGCATCCTGGTTTGCATGTTTGGACGAAATACCAAACATCCCACGTCCTGTATGCACGCCCCATGCACCTCGGGATGAGCTGTTCCGCCTTGAGTGGCTCTCGTTGCACGCACAATTGGACGCTACGAGGACCGTTACGGGTAGACTTGCATTAGTGAAGAATGTTCGAGATATTGTTGCTGGGTATCGTGGTGCCACTCGAAGAGCCTCGCAAGGCGCCATTGTACAGGGTTCAGGGGTTGACGCGAGGTTGGTGATTAGATACTGGAAATTGTGTATGATATATGGGGTACTAAATGGGGAAGTACACGATAGATTGAAGGAGGGTGGGATGCAAGAATGGTAAATGAGTTGCTCTGCGTAATTAAGGCGAGCAGCTCCAGGGAGGGCAGACATAGAATGCATACTTTCGACTCATGATCACGATTGCTACTTAGTGAGTTGCTCAAGAAGACTGCCTCGCTAAAGCTAGTTGCAGTACCTGAATGTCTTTAAGGATTGCGAGAATGACCCCGATGGCGGAAGCACAGAAGGTGGCCTGCTGAATCCTAATAGACCCAGACTGCTCTAGCCAGTCCCAAGGCCACTCATTTGGTGAGTCTGAATGCCAATCGCAGACCTCAAGTACTGTGGGGGCGAGGCGACGAACGAGGGATGGACACGGGGGCGAGACCATTCCTTCAAACCAGACACATCCAGTCGGTGCTTCTTCGCCCGCTGAGTCCTGTTCCAGATCCAGAGCGCATTGCTCTCTCATTTCCTCGACTTGCAGCACGCACGTGAGATCGTGCGCGTAGCACGCGTGCTCGACGTGTCACCACTCAGTCGTCTGCGCCAACAGCCATTTCCAATACCTCGATATTTCCGCGGCCCTTGGTCTGCCCCTCGATGAGCTCATTGAGCCCCTTGAAGGCGCCAGGCTCGACCAGACCCACAGCCTCCCACTGCGCACCCAGCGTATCCTGGCTTTCAATCTTCTCCATGAGACCTAGTATCGCATCCTTGACTGTGCCGGATGTTTTGTCTTCGCTGGCCGCAGCTTTTGGAACACCCTTGACCGCTTGCTTGAGGACGGAGGTTGGGCATGTGATGCGGAGTTTCATCTGCATGCGTGCGACGGGTATCGGCTGATGCGCTATGAGGGCTTTCATGGCGAACAAGGCTTGCGATTTTGAGGACTTGTTCGTGACTATTCCCGTCCATTTTGGCAGTTCTTTTGCCTTGCCCTTGTCTTCTCCATTCTCCGGAGCAACAGCAGCAGCAGTATCACTCTTCTCCCCTTTGTCACCTTGTTGTGTTGCTGCCTGTGTACTCAACTGATCTAGTGCCTTCTCGATCATGCCTGTTGTGTATACACGCTTCGTTTTGGGGTCGACCAACTTGCCGGCGACGATATCGATGACCTCATTCTTGGTGCGTTCAAGCTCTGCATTGCGCTCTTTCTCCCCCACCTGCAACTCGCCATTCTCAAGTATGTCTGTTATTATCTGCTCGACGGTCTTCTTGGGGAACGCTTTCTCTAGATCTGCTTTTGGTGCAACTTGGCCTTTGGAGACGTTGAGGAAGACGTTTTCAATCTGGAGGACATTGGAGAGATCTTTCTCGATCTTGTTGCGCCACTCGAGGACTTTGTTCTTGTAGCACGCTATCTCGAAGCGTTTCTTGCCTGCCCGAAGATCAGTTTGTTGCATCGAGCGCAAATGGCGGGGCTGACAGACCCTTCTTCATGCGCACCAACGAGACGTTGGTGAGCTTGATTTGATTTGACGGCTGGTTGATTCCGACAGGCATTGTGTAGGATCACGTTGGATTTGCAGAAGAGTGTCGTGGTGAAAAGCCGGCTATCGCGCGCAAGTTATGCAGCCTGGACAACATTTTGGTGGGGTTGTCCATGCCGGCCATGGGTGGGTTGCTCACTATGATTCACCGCCGCTAGGCCGCATTGGGGTCATGCAGGAACCACCCAGGCCTCACCAGATCCAGCAGTGGCACGAGGGCCGCGCCGGAATGGAGCGCAGCATGGGCCTTTCACAAACCGCGGCTGCAAACATCAAAGCACCATCAGGTGGTGTGCAAAGGGCGTCGCTTGACCTCCCAGATGCGCCGGCCAACGCTATCGTGAAACGCTAAGCCTGCGCTTGGACTGTCCAGCCACCTGATAAGCTGCGTCATTCGCCTCAGCAGCCCGTTGCCTGGACGCCGCGCCTCCTGCACGAGAAGCTACCCATACCTCCCCCATCGCCCATCATTCATCCCATCTCCTCCGCATTCATCCCATCCTTCCCTCTCCATTGATCCCCGCTTCTTCGATAGTATCTCGTAGCATCCATCACTCGTCTTGACACCATCGCTTGAGCTCCGGAAGCTCAGCACTCGTTCGCCATGAAGGTCGCTACCTCGGCGCTGCTCGTTGGAGCAGCTTCTGCCGCTGTTGCACCACAGCAGCAGCAAATCCTCAAGTTTCCCGACTCCTTCAGTGAGCTCAAGGCCAATTCATGGACGAAGCCGCTGCAAAACCTCGAGGAGAGCCTCAAGTCGCTCACCGGCGAGGCCCGCGCCATCTGGGACGAGGTCGCCATGATGTTCCCCGAGTCCTTTGAGAAGGCTTCCTTCTTCTCCCAGCCCAAGCCACATACCCGCAAGCACGACAGTGAGTGGGATCATGTCGTCAAGGGCGCTGACGTCCAGAGCGTCTGGGTTGAGAATGCCGAGGGCGAGAAGGAGCGTGAGATCGACGGCAAGCTCGAGAACTACAACCTGAGGGTGAAGAAGGTCGACCCCAGTGCGCTTGGTGTTGACAAAGTCAAGCAGTACAGTGGTTACCTTGATGACGAGGAGGAGGACAAGCACCTCTTCTACTGTGAGTACCCGAGTGAGCACGCCTTTAGCCATCGTCTCTAATACCTCGTAGGGTTCTTCGAGTCCCGAAACGACCCTAAGAACGACCCCATAGTTCTCTGGCTCAATGGTGGACCTGGTTGCTCCTCCCTGACGGGTCTGTTTATGGAGCTTGGTCCTGCTTCCATCACAAAGGATCAGAAGATCAAGCACAATGACTACTCGTGGAACAGCAATGCCTCAGTCATCTTCCTCGACCAGCCAGTCAATGTCGGATACTCATACTCGAGCGGCCAAGTTAGCAACACTGTCGCGGCGGGCAAGGACATTTATGCCCTCCTGACCCTCTTCTTCAAGCAGTTCCCCGAATACTCGACGCAGAGCTTCCACATCTCCGGAGAGTCGTACGCAGGGCATTATATTCCCGTCTTTGCCTCCGAGATTTTGTCTCACAAGAAGCGCAACATCAACCTCCAGTCCGTGCTCATTGGCAATGGCTTGACCGATGGCCTGACACAGTACGAATACTACCGTCCAATGGCTTGCGGTGAGGGTGGCTGGCCCGCTGTCCTCGATGAGAGCCAATGCAAGTCCATGGACAACGCCTACCCGCGCTGCGCCAGCTTGATCGAGAACTGCTACAACTCCGAGTCTGTCTGGTCTTGCGTTCCTGCTTCCATCTACTGCAACAATGCCATGATTGGCCCATACCAGCGCACTGGCCAGAATGTGTACGACGTACGCAAGCCTTGTGGTAGCAACAGCCTCTGCTACGACGAGCTTGACTGGATACAGGGCTACCTCAATAAGAAGGAGGTCATGAAGGCCCTCGGCGCTGAGGTCTCATCTTACGAGTCTTGCAACTTTGACATCAATCGCAACTTCTTGCTTCAAGGTGATTGGATGAAGCCCTTCCACCGCGTTGTTCCCGGTATTCTCGCCGAGATTCCAGTCTTGATCTACGCTGGTGATGCCGACTACATCTGCAATTGGCTCGGTAACAAGGCCTGGGCTGAGGCGCTTGAGTGGCCCGGCCACAAAGACTTCAAGGCTGCTAAGATGGAGGATTTCAAGATTGATGGTGATGGCAAGACTGTTGGTCAGGTCAAATCGAGCGGTAACTTCACTTTCTTGAAGTTGCACGCCGGTGGACACATGGTGCCATATGATCAGCCCGAGGCCAGCTTAGAGATGCTGAACAGGTGGTTAGCTGGTGACTTTTGGGCGTAAGCCACTCGCGATGAGATGAAGTATTCAGGATTTCTATAGCTTCCAAATTGTCATGTTGGATGTCTTCAAATTTGTACTTAGCGAGCGGATAGGTAATCTGGCTCGTAATGTATCATACCAAATTGTTCTTCCTGCTTGCTAGAAGAATCAACATCAGAGGAAACAAAAAAATGTTAATATGCGAATCTACATGCTGTCTTGATACATTGGTGGGCTCCTTCTATTCACACCAGTATGGAAGCTCACCTCCATTTCCCATTGTTATACTGCCAAGATTATTACCTGTAACTTTGTTCACTGCCTTGCTTCCTCGAGCTCACCTATCTTTCGCCAGGAGTCTGCAATAAAGAAGAAGGGCTGCGACAGAGGTTGACTATCTATTTTCTCAGCCGAGGAATCATGGTTTTGCCCAAGATGGCGATCTCAGGCGAGGGCGCACATCGCAAGTCACTAATATGCAACTATTCGCTAGAACGCACAGAAAGTGCTGATCGTCGGATGCACATCTATATGCAAGCTCTCCCCAGCATTTACCACCTACCAGAAAGCTAAAAAAAAATGAGGGGGCTCTCCACAATGGTGTAGTTCCAAACTCAAGGAGTAAACATCTGGGCATCTGGGTGTTGGACTAGCCATCCTTAGCAGCTTCCGTCACCTGTGGTTATGACCTGACAACAGCCATGGGAGATCTTCTTGGCTGTGATTCGTTTGGTGAGACTTATTTGGGTTAGCTCTGCATTAATATGCACCCCCTCCCAGCTGGAATCTCCGTAGCTTTTACAATCAACTCGTTACCCTCAACAACCTGAACCTGAAAGAGTGAACAGATTCTTCGTAACATGTCTGCTCTAAGCAAGCGTAATGAATCGGCTGGCGTGGACAAGGCTGATGGGCTTGATGGAGGGGCTCGCGACAACAATAGAAACGAGCGAACCAAACTTGAAATCGAGAATATATGGTCAAAGATACGTGACGACTATGATTGGCTCTCTCAGTGTCAAAACAGGGAACGAAAGAAGTGGACGGTGAAGGCAATATTCCTGGGCAAGCAAGCTGAGAAGAAGGAGCATGACCACAATCCAGCAGAGAATCACAAGAAAGAACAAGATCGTAATGACTTGATCGCCAGAAACATCTTTGATGGCCTTGATAAGACAAATCTGAAAATTGTATCCAACAACGAAAAGCATTCAAAATTCCGGGCTACGTTAACGAACACTGTACGGTGCATAAACACACTTGGTGAGCGTATAGCAGGGGGAGCATCGTTAGCGTTTGCACCGGCTCCAATGTGTTTCAATGCACTAGGGTTTTTCCTTCAATTCTGGCTTAATTACGTGGAAAATCTCGAGAAGCTGGACGAGCTTTTCGAGAGATGCAACTACTTCATTGGCCGCTTCCATACCTACGATATCAATTCCGAGGACACCAATATTGGACTGCGATATATTGCTACAAAGCTTCTGCATCAGGTCGTCCAGATTCTTCGGTATAGTATCGAGACTCTTCCAGCAAAGGGTACTTGGAAAGACCTTGCTCGAAAAGGGTTCCTGGGGGAAAGTAAAATTGACGCGTTGATTGCTGGCCTGAGTGTTTTAGTTGAGGAGGAGAATAATATTCTTACAGCGCTATCGTTTGATAAAGTCACCAAGATCGAACAAATATTAGAGCAAGAGCAGACGGCGACAGACGCGAAAGCGTGGCGTATAACTGTCTCAAAAGCTATTGGGTTTGGCGATGTCGAGCCTAAACGTGTATGGGCTGAGAAGCTTGGGCAAATCGAAAGTCTCCCCAAGACAGGGGACTGGCTATTCAAAATGGATCAATTTACATCCTGGCGTGATCCGGAAGCAACGAAATCACAGCCAATCTTGGTCATCGAGGGAGCAAAACATACGGGAAAGACGTTTCTCATGGCAAGCATTGCTAAACGCCTGGAACAAGAAAGCAAAGGCAGTCCCGTTGTATACTACTTCCACGATGCATCAGCGAACCGGACAGATAATTACCTCCTCGCTCTCGTGTCTAAGTGCCTCTTGTGGCAGTGCATCACGGCGTCGGGCTCATTGATAAAAGCAGCAGCCGCGCTCTGTCAGCGAATGGGATACAACCCTAATATATATGCCTCCTGGAAACAACTTCTCCTCGAAAATTCGGCGGAAGCAGCCACTACATCGCCCAAACGGACGTTCTTCGTACTGATTGATGGCCTTGAAGATGAACTCATGAAAGACGTCAGCATCTTGCTGAAGGCTCTGACCACCAGTACAGAGAACAATTTCAGAATACTTGTCAGCACTCGAAGCGCGGATGGACCACTTAACGGAGAATCAAGTGCAAGAATTCATCTGCGCAATGACGATGTTATCAACAATGGCACCGATGTCGAAGCATTCATCAAATTCAAATTGAGATACATGTCTGCATTCGAACATAATAATCACCATGAAGCTCTGACCTACCAAAAGAAGATCATCCATACCATCAAGAAGGCCTCGGGCGGAGATTTTGCTTGGATGGCAGTTGTGTTGGAGAACCTTCGCACCAAGCATCGCTTGGACGATATCAATGAGGTTCTGGATAATGCAAAGGAATCAAGAGAAAGACAGGCTAAGGCAGAAATCGAAAGACTCAACGCTGAGCTCCCCGATGAAGATATTAGAGAGCTGAACAAGGCTGTGCTTTGGACCGTGACAAGTCGAGAAGCACTGACATTAGAGGAAATGGATGCGGCGCTTTGCCTTGGAGGGCACAGTGAATCTTTAAGACCGCTAAGCGATCGTTTGAAGCCCCTTCTTGGTGTGAATGAGTCGCAGAGGGTCGAGTTCATGCTGCCAGAAGTCAAGGCGGAATTGTTGCGGGCCCCGCCTCCTCTCAAGTCCGAAGCTTCAGGCCTCCTGACTAATGCTGAGCAGACCTTAAGAGCAGCAGAAATTAAATCTGTTCATAGATTCTTGACGCATGTATATCCACGAAGAAAGGATTATGACAAGCAAAATCTTGAGACTATTCTGTGGGGAGCATCAACTAAACTTGCGTTGTGCTACGATAAACATAACGCTCATATCGAACTCGCCTCTAAATGCCTCCAGATCCTCACCTCAGAGAGAAATGACGCCAGTGAAAAGCTCCGGACATACGCTGGGAAGTATTTGCTTTGCCACTTGAACAACACGAATATTGATAAAGCAGACGTTGGCAAAAAGTCTGCACTCCGTTTGCTTCTTGTTCAATCATTAACAGAGCAGCGTTATATTGACTCGCTTTTCTGGACCAGATCGGAGTATATGAGCCATCAATTGTGGGAGAAGACGGAAGGTGCGTGGCTCGAAGAGAATAGAAAGCGCTGGCTCTACAACAACGATGGGGTGACAGAAATGAAAAGATGGTTCTCCGAGCCGAGTGTTGCCAGCGAGCTGGTTGGTCTGAATCAAACAATGATGCAGAATTTCCTCATCGCGCAAGAAAATGGCCAAGGCCATTCAATTTTACTCAAAGTAGCCGCCGAACGGCTGGCAAGGCTGCTTTTCTTGGAGAATACGCATACTAGGCGTGAGCAACTCACTGCTGTGTACTTCCTGAACGGTTATGTAAACAAGGTATGTGCATCTTGAGTGTACAGGTCAGTCTACGATGCTAAGAAGATTAGCCTGGCGTTTCAGAGATCACCTCGGAGGATGTCTCACATTGCGCGAAAGATCAGGATCGGCTTTCATGGCAACAACTGCAGCTGATCATTAATTGGGCCCGAAAGGCAGAGGGAGTCGGGACAAAAGAAGAAAAGGAATCCTGGCTCTGGAAGATTCAAGTCGCTCGCACCATTTTTGTAATGTCAGAAGGGGGGATAAATGAGGCTCACACGGAGGCCCAGGCCCTCCTCGACCAGGTGCAAGAATTGGATGGAAATCCTTGGGAAGATAACCTACTCGCTTGTTTGACTATTTCTGAAGATCTGCGCGAGAAGAACGAACACAAGAAAGCCCGCGAGTTACTAGGAAGAGCAACACAGAAGTTTACGAATAGCAATCAGCCAGTAACTGCGGACGCGATACTGATCGCCGACACCTTCTTGGACCTTGCCGAACTGACCTGGGCGGCTGAGGATGACTTAGGAGATGACAGGTACGATGAATCTTCGAGATATATCATGAAAAGTCTTCAATATGATACCACACGATACGCACGGTACCTCAAGGCATTTCAGAATTACTACAGTAAAGAGAAGTGGAGTTACATTGTCGCCTTCTTGAAAGCACTCACGGACAAGAATCCGCTCGCAGAAAAGCAGCCTAATAAGTTATACCTGCACCGTCTTGTCTATGATTTCATTGTTCCAGACGACTTCCAAAACATTTTACTTGGCGCCAAAGACATCGAGGACTGGGAGGCGGTGATCGACGGGTTCTTCGATCGAGCAAGAAAGGCTGCAGACGGCCATCCTGCTGAATTATTTTACGTCACACGCGCGTATGGCAATATATTGCTTCACTGGGACAAAGAGAAAAGAGAACGAGACGTTGAACGTCTCTTGCAAGAAGCAGTCAAACATGCAAAACATGTAAAGCCGTCATCAAAGTCTTCAGAAGACACTACGATTGGGATCGACATATACTCTGTTGTAGACCCTCTGGCTCGACTTTACCTAGAACAAGCGAGGAAAGACCACAGTACATTTACGAATACTGCCGCGAAGAAGATCGATCATGCAGAGAGACTTAGGAAATTGCAGCGAGATATTGATGTCTGGCTGGGAATTCCGGTATTATGCTGTCGAGTGTCTTACCTCACGCTCAAGGGAAACAGTGAGGAAGCAAAACTAGCAGTATCGAAAACCATGCGAGCATGCCTAGACGTGCTCTCCGATGGCGACACATCCAATGATTGGTTTGGGTTTCTCCAACTTGGAAAACTTTTCAATGCGCTACAAGACATCGAAAATTCCAAAGAAGCATGGCGACGACTCGACAGGCTTGGCCATGAAGAGGCTAGTGCACTGCCAAAATTTGTTTGCGCCAATTGTAGGAACGACATAACCATCAAAGACGGCGTACATATTTGCCTCCAATGTTTCGGACCCTACTACTTTGATCGGGAATGCTACAAGTCTCTGCGCGACCCTGCCAAAGCACTGCAACAAACCAGAGTGCGAGAACATAATCCCCTGACCCATAGCTATGTCTCAATATCTCCTGCCGCCAAAGCTGAGGACAAACGAAGTGGTGACGCTTCATTGGAACGCTGGAAGAAGCAACTCCGGATGATTTACCTAGGCGAGAAGCTCGAGGATATAGCCGAGGACGGGGATAAATTTACCGCGGGAATCATTGCAATTCCTACTGTACTGGACGAATTGAGACAGCAAAGAAGACGACCGCCGGTCAGTATGCACAGGAGAGGGCCAATGGAGGTTAAAAAGCCAGCCATTGATGAAGAGTAGCGACGAAGTGCAGTCAATGCTTGTTCTATCATGATTTGTGCTTCATATCAAGCCATTGCAGTGTTTTGTACACAGATATTTGGCCAAAATTGGTGACAAGCTCTTGAAACTTGACCACATCCAGCGTCTGTGTCCCATTGACAAATTTTCTAAATAGCACTAAGAGGCACTCATCGTTTCTATATGGTAGCGTCAAGTTTAAAACAGAACATGTTCCATTATAGTCTTTCTTTAGTCTATACAATACAAAGATCCTGGTTTGGGGCCTGACTGAGTTTCACAGCCAATATGTATTGGTTGCAAGCCTCTCTTTCGGAGATAGTGGGTTATATGCAGCCATCAGTTCTTGAGCCACTCCCAAAGGGTCCTATTCTCTTTCCTGTCATTGGATCGGTCTTCCTCTGCGTGCTCCAAGCTCTGCTCTTTTCCTAGTTTGGGATTACGAAGAGCCAGCGAAAATCCAATCAGCAATATGGAAAGACAAATACCCGCAGTGCAGAGGAGTCTTTGGACGTGCCTGTATGCTTGTATGACTGCATCACGCTCAGGAGTTCCAACAGGATATGCAACTGCAAAAGTGAAGGGGTCACCATAGACAGTGGTGGCCAAAGTAGAATTACCAGTCTGTCGAGTCAGCTCTCCCGGTATGATTTGCTGCCACATAGCGCCAGACACTGTGTTACCCAACGCGCTACCAATGTTGTAAGTCGCGAGGTAGATACCAGTGACGATAGCAACATCTGTAAAGCGGATCAGCAAGATGATACATTGCAGCTTCAGACTATCAACTTACGTTCATGCTTGGTTGCAGCCTGAATACTAGCTTGTGCCGGATATGGAAACATGCCGCCTGCAATACCTAGACAAATCTGTGCACCAATGATTCCAGAATGCGATGCACTTCCAGTGCCTCCGCGATAATGAATCAGCAGTCCGAATGCGACCATGAAAAGGCACGTTCCCGCAACAATGAATGGTTTCAGGCGGCGCACTTTGAAGACGATGGCGCCGAGAATCAATCCCGTTACGACGGATGAGAAGCTGTATAGAGAAGAGATACGAGTCGCGCTCTTGATGGATTCGTCAAATGCCACGACGAGAACTGTGTAGAGAAAATCGCCTTGCATGTACCACGCTGCGCAATCTGTCAGCTTGAAACCGGTGCAGAACTAACATGCAACCTACTAAAGTTTAAAGTGCATGCGATACCAAGAGCACCCCATACAGCACGATCCTTGAGCAACTGAGTTGAGTGATCAGCAAATATCTCTGATGACTTTTGTAGCTATGGGCTTACATGGAATGGAATCATTGGATGAGGCGCCTTCCGCTCCCAGAAGATGAATACTGGTACACAGAGGATGCCAATGACTAGAGGAGCGATCACCTTAGCTTTATGCCATTGGGACTCCTCACCACCGGCAAGAGTAAACGGCTGCCATTTGTTAGCTGTCACTTTTCATGACTAGACTTTTTGCATCCTACAGTCAAAATGCATCCAAGGACCGCGATCATAAGGATAATGCCCGGGACATCGAGTTGCCAGAACAATGCGGAGACCAAATTCTTTCCACCGTGAAGTTGATATGGCGTCTTGTAATTTTCAAGTGCTCCACTCTTCTTTGCCTTTCGGCTGGCCCACATTAGCGACGCAATCAACGGAATGCAGCACACAGTGTAGATGATGCACCACATGCCGACGCCCCAGCGCCAGGTCGTATTGTTGATTACAGCCTGGCTTACATCACCGCTCACCCAGGCGTTGATCAAGAAAGGGATTGCGGGTATGTATGAGGCTAAAAGTCGAGATCGCAGCGATGTAATATCAGCAATGACTAAAAGTGAGGATATACATCAGCATGTGTTCCAAAGTGGTAATTTCAAGGTCCATACGTACTGATTTCGATCAGGACGATGACAACAGTGTACCCAATCTGGTACAGAACCGCACCGGCGCAGAACGACTCCACACCGTTGCTAGTTGCTTCGACAACAGTTCCAAGGATATAGAAGACGATGGAAATCAGAACGGCCTCCACACGACCAAAGACGTCGGCTGCATATCTCTTAGCTCATCAATGCCTCTAAATGAAGAGCGCGTCATACCTATCTTGGCCGCAGTCGGTTGGGCTGCAGCAGCAATAACACTCCTCAGGACGTTTACCGTAGCGAGTAAAGAGTGTTCCTGGTATCCAGCCGTGGCGTACGGTTGATAAACTCCTCGAAGTGATCCATCAAGTCCATAGGCATATGCGACGACGAAGAGACCGAAGAAGATACAGCAGCGGTTGGCAAAAGACGTATGCGCGTTCAGGGCTTCAATTCTTGCAACACCGGGTGATTTCTCGCCCAACAAAGCCGTTGGATTCGGCTTGGGAGGTGTATGTGCGACATCCACATCAATCGGTTCTTTCTTTTCTTCAATGGACATACTGGAGGACGCAAGGCCACAACACCACAAGTGTGTGTGAGACTATCTGTTGATAAATTATAGAGTAGATCCGAACGCGATGATCAATTTAATGAAGAGCAAGGGCAAAGTACTTAAATCCGAGCCATCGCCACGTGCAAAAGATTGATAAGATTCCGATTTCACACAGGGTCCTGCGGCTAGTGACTTCTATGCCGCGATATCCAGGTGAAGAACCGGCATGCAACTCCTAATACGAGCAATAGTAAAAGTGGTTGTCCAATAACATTCAGGCTTGGCACAGGAAATGTGGATCTGATAAGATTAGATTGCGCCTTCACAGATCCCTCCCAGCATCACGAGTAATCATTGCTTGCAGGGTCCGTGATGGCCATGAAAATTTTGACGCCAAGTCTCGTTCTTTGGACCATGGCGTTCGCGATCTCCGATGCGACCTTAAATACACGGCATTTACGTAACCACTCTTCATCCTGGCCCAAAATCATCTGGACATCTGCTCCCAGAAGCTCCATGTACAGAGTGTCAGTATGGGCGTTGCTTTGAATCGGCGACCATTTGAACGTTTGTTTAAAGATTGGAAAGATATAATACCAAGACAATTTATCAATGATTCCCCTACAGTATGATTGTAACATTAACCCGTCACCATTAGCTTAGACCAGTCTTGGCGTAACCTTCACTACTCACTTGACCAACAATTCTCTCTTTTGGCTGTCTTGCCTGACACAGGTTGTAAGCTTCGATTCTGCACGATACTACACGAGTAAGTTTTTGGTGCCCTGAGAGTTGAGCCAATTAGGCGAGTCTACAATGCTTTCCCAGCCCGACCATTGAAGGCAGTAAGCTCAGCTGCCCGCTCGCAGTACTGACAATTGCCATAGTTAATAGTATAGAATGCTCAAGCTCTGATTTGGGCAGACCCGCGTAGAACTCAGCTTGTAAAGCAGATTGCGCAATAGTGTCCAGGTCTCATAGTATCCTTTATCTTCACGCGGTTTTTAGCGATACTGCGCTAGAGGTCTGACCAATCCGTGTTGGCGTTGTATGAGATGATACAGGATTGTGGGATATTAATAGAAGTTGCGAAACGAGAACTCTAGCAATCTTTCACAGACATAGCAGACTCGCGCTACTCATTATCTAGGACAGTAACCAAAATTGAATATGTACTTCTGCAGACTGTTATCTATCGCAGGTGCTCGCCCCCCCAACCGTATGTTGAATTTCTTACTATTGCTGTCAATACTACAGTTTTGGTTCACGCATACGGACAATGTTCACGAGTAACACATATAATTTGTTGAGCTTTTGAATAAACTGCCCGGACTTGAAGAAAGAAATTTTGCTGATTGTGCACATGTCGAGGACAAAGAAGATAAAATTGTATGTAGTGAATGTAAGAAGCGTCTGCATGCACTCTGACGAACGGGGGGCCAATTACAACTGTGAATACTCGCAACCTCCAAGATAAGACAAACCGTTGTGCGCTCAACGTTCCTAAGACAATATCGACTCGCGGAAAAGCAAAAGAACCGTTTCAATTAACTAAAAATGCCCCTCAAAGCTCTCGCATGATCATAGCAAGTAATTCCAGCTGCCTTGCCCAAGCCGACAAGTCCATCGGAGGAGGAGGAACATTCATAGCAGGTGGCTCAGTTACTGGGAAAGCCAAATTTGGCATGGCAGGATTGACCGATGGGGAAATACTAGTTACAGGCATGTTTGCAGGCATTCCTAATCCTTTAGTCGTCAGTATCACAGGGGTCCTAGCTTAGTGGTAGTGAAGTGGTAGTCTTACCAAGATTTGGTGTACCTGGAGATACAGGTGCGCTGCCAGGAGATGGAACAATACCCTGCGAGTCATCGCTAGAGTCATCACTGCCTCCAGGAAATCCCTCAGCTGCATCGAAATGGAAGTTAATCCTCATGAGTAAATAGACGAAAGTAGGGCGAACTAACGCATACCCCACGGCGGCGCAATGACAATGTTTGCATCAATCAGTTCATCGAATATCGTAGGAGCAAAGCTTGGGGTTCCCCCTGGTGAGATGTTAGTACCTCTCATTGGTGCGGAGGATTAGAGTGGACTAACCTTGGGCCATCCGCGCATTCAGGTCTTTAGAATTGAGGGCTACACCCTCAGCCTTGGATACGGGGATTGGATCAATGGCCATCCAAGATTGCGGCTTGGGAGGTGTCGGAGTGGCCATGGTGCTACTTGACTCGTCAGTTGTGGTTGGCTGCCTGCAATGCCACAGAGATTCACCTCACTACAAGGCACCAGGCAATCCAGACGAGGCCCTGGGTAAACATCCTGGTTGAAAATATAAGCAATATGATGTGCGAATGAGTGTATGAGAATAGAAGTTGTTCTATCTTGTGGGCCTTTCATTGTGAGTCTCTTGATGCCTTTATATACGCATTCCTCAATATGGCTGCTTGATCTGTCCGCTATATGTCCGAACGAACTTCGGCGCCGAACACATTCTGGCTATTAACGAAACGTTGCCCAGTGAAGCAGAGCATGTGGTTGATAGATCACAAGTATGCTATAGCACTTGGCTCTGATCTCCAGATTCTGTAGGGGGTTAGACCCCGAGTGAACAAGGTTCTGTGAAATTTGAAGTAACCTAAAGAGAACATTCAGTGTAGGCTATCAGAACTTTAAGCTTGGCCCTTCTCTTATGCCACCATTGAGAGCTAGTATTATGGGCTGAAGAGGTTCAGGTGACTATGTTACCAACTCTGAACCTGAGATTCGTCACAATAGCATCAGGCAATAAAGTCTAGCTATGATTTTGATACTCTAGACGGCTAGGTTACCGAGTGAATGAATCAATGTATGTCTAGTATCCACATCAAAGAGATATTGTGCACTTGTGTTGTGGGGCAGTAAAGCCTAACTATGATCTTGTGCCATTGAATTTTCTCACAGAATCGACTGAACAAACCAATATGAATGTTAGTCATCATGTGAGACCTTACGCGGTATTGCTAGATATTAGTGCTTGAAGCTTACCCGTCTTCCACAATCTGAAATGGTTGTTGTGTATTGTCAGTTATATGATGTAAGACACTTCATGTTGTCAAGCTAGGAGAAGGAATTGGAACTGGAACAACTGACTGCGAGCGCCCAGCCAGTATTTCAGGATAGGAAGGAATACCGTGAAAGGGTGGGCTCGCGTATTCTCCCGCATGCGGGAAATCTCGGCTGTGATGCGGCCCTCCCGCCCACAGGGTCACACGCAATTTAGCCTCAACTTGGGTAAATGAGAGACATACCAAGCCGGGGGGTTTCCTAAAAGATTTCTTGTATTGGTCGTATTTAGCATTATGTTTAAAGTAGTGATTCGGTCGAAAAGCGCTCGAGTCACCTGCAACTTATAATATTGGAAATTGATCTTGACCCTACAAGTATATGACTCCGCGATGTATTTCAGTTTCTTTTGTTGTAAGATCATCATAATGAAACACGGGCTTGCGTTAATGCCTAACGCCATCCATCATTGCATTCGTTCGTGCTCGAATGTCTGAGAGCAGAGGGCAAGAAGACCGACATGGTCGCCCCGGCCTGTGAGGACATTGTTCCTGTGCTTGCTATTGGAGGCCTATTTCTTGGAAGCGACCTGGGCAAGATCTTGGAGGGCCTCGCGGCGCTTGAACTTAGCGTCCTGGATCACACCTCCATATTCTCAGTAAAGGGTCAATCGTTTGAGGGTGTGATACATACTCGCATCAGCATCGCTAGAGAAATTGCCGGTCCATGTGATGAAAGTCTGTCCCTCATGTGTGCCTGAGGTAACCGGATACACTCGGATGGTCGAGACAACAGACGAGTAGGAGAGCTCGGGCTGGGACGAAATTACACTGTATGTGATGAAGTGGTCGATGGACTAAACCCCCTGCATTTAGCTTCTTGTCCTGAAGCGTCTTTGCGTAGAGTCGGACTGACCGAGTGCTCCTCCTGCTTCACTTCAAGGACCGCGCCATCCTTGAATGTCCATTTGACAATGTCAGTCTCCTCAGAGGCGCCCTTGACCCACTCGCTCTTCTCGAGTTTCGACCAGAACTTGCTGAAGTCCTGGAGCTTGATCAGATGCCAAACATCGCTGAAAGATGCCTCCTGTTATTGCAGATTCGAGGTCAGTCTAAGTTTCACGTAAATATATTGGCTGGAACATCGCGTACAATTACAGCCGACTCGCTGACTGAGGTTGAGGTGGGGATGGCTCCAGACATGGTGAGTGGTGTGTACAATTGGGTATTTCGCAATTCTTAGGCTGTATATGGACGAGTAACTGGCGCTGAAAATTGGTGTATATGGTTTGAAAAGTGCTCTGGCGGGGCAAGTTGGAGGACGGTTTCTTATGGCGTCATGGGAAGCTCTCTGAGGGATAATGGCAGCTGCAGCTACCCCTCCCCCCACATCGCGCTTGCCTTCAAACATCTCGCCACCAACGCTCACTCAGCCTTATGCACCATCGCATCCACTCTCAACTTTCATCGTCTTTGTCTTAGGTTCCGCTAGCTTTTGGCTCCCGAATAACTTGCTATCGCAATCGTAGAAAAGCGCCATAGTCCGCTGTGGTTCGACATTACTCCCAAGACTCCACAATATTCAGTGATTTTTTTTCCCTCACCTGTTGCTCACTGGAGAGAAAACCTAGCATGTTTTCCCATAACATTTGCGTAAGATTCATCCTCTTCCTCTATGTTGTGTCAAAGTTTTCGTACACATGTCCAATCTTCGAAGCAACTTGTCTCTTGCGCAGTTCCATTTCCAGTCCATTTACTCTCCAAGATGCGCCTCGGACGACAGAAAATCACCCGGGACATCTTATCATGTCCGAGAAACATGTAGAACTCCTGTCAACGGGCAAATCATAGCCAACGTAGCTGTTGTCGCCACATCGGAGGTTTTCAAGCACCGACCTGCCCGACGGCCACACTCAATTCGTTTCAATAGCAGGACGCGCAACCACTTCCTGCCTGCTCAAGGCTTGATCTTACACGTTCTAGAGACACGGCAGAGAAGGCTATCTTTCATGACTCTTCGAGCGCCTTCTGCACGTTTCGTCTAACCTCGAATTCTAGCAGGCTATTGGCCCTGCAATTCAGATGGTGCGGTTCACGCCACAGCATGTGTGCGTGGCGAGAAGGCAAAGAGGGGGTGAACATACGTATGCTTGCACGTGCTTCTTGATGCCTGGAGATATTGAATGTGTATAAGACACCGAAAAAGGTAGACTATGACGATTTCTTTTTTGCATCTACAACTCTCACATTTCATTATCCCACTATATCGATAAACATGCCATCAGTTACATACATGAATGAATCTGCTCCCTTCTGGGACTTTATTGCCAGCCTAGAGCAACAAGGAAACCAACATCCTTTCTTCTCCTCGAACCGCAAGGAAGAGAACGAACATGAGCACGAGCACGATGATGACCACGAAGAGCGTCATGGACCACCTGCCTTCGGGCCCTGGGGTTGGGGTCAATTCTTCGGCGGCGGACAAGGAATGCCTCACCGTGGCCCTCCCCCGCAGGGTCCCCCACCTCAAAATCATGATGAGGAGTCCAGCGAGAAGAACAAGGAAAAAGACGTAGATATGGAGAACGAAAAGAATGACAATGATAACGGCGAAGGGCCCTCTGGCCACTCCGGCTCTGACAATGAAGGCCGCTCTCATGGCCGAGGTCGTCATGGACGTTGTGGCGGTCGACGCAACCGATGCGGCCCAGGTGGCCCAGGTGGCCCAGGTGGCTTCGGCTTCGGCTTCGGGGGCCCTGGAGGCCCTGGAGGCTTCAGTGGACGTTGTGGACGAGGAGGCTTTGGCCCTCGTCATGGGCCTCCTCATCACCGTGGTCGCGGACACTGGGGTCCATGGGGTCGCGGAGGCGGCTTCGGTGGCCCCGGAAGTATGTTCGACCCTTCGGCGGCGGCGGCGGCGAACTTTTGGAATCTGTTCACAGAGAACCATCCCAGCACGAAGACTGCGAACAACGACACAGAAGATCACGCCCCCGAGGCCGATATCTTCGACACGGAATCTGCCTTTGTCGTACACGTCTCCCTCCCTGGTGCGAAGAAGGAAGATGTTGGCGTCAATTGGGACGCGGAGAAGAGTGAGCTGTCAGTAGCTGGCGTCATTTATCGTCCTGGCGATGAAGAATTCTTGAAAACGCTAGCTATGAACGAGAGGAAGGTTGGGGCTTTCGAGAGGAAGATTCGCTTAGGCACACGCGCGAGCCCGGCACATATTGATGCTGATGGTATCACCGCAAAGTTGGAAGATGGTGTATTGAGGGTCGAGGTACCTAAGCTCGACTCTGGATACGTCGAGGTCAGGAAGGTGGACATTGAGTAGGATCTGCCGGATGGTTGGCTTAGCCGTAGCCACCTCGAGCTTGATATAGGGTTTGTCAAAGGTTTGCATCTGGTTTCTGTTTAAAGCTAGCTCGAGTAATGCACATTGGATGGGAGAGTTTGGTCTTCTCTGCTTGGTGTGCGTGTCTGTGATATTAATGTGTATGCTCAAGTGAGTGCGTATGTGATCCCATTGATCCTGATGTCTGGCGTCGTCGTACACTTCTAGAATTGCATTGAAGTTTCACGGCCAAGACCATCGACAACGATGCCATTGGTGAAGGATACCATCACGTGGAAGTGATGAAACTCAGGGTCCGGGTCTCCGCGCCAAGGCGTCGCAAGGCAGCGCATCGCTGCAATCATCAGCAAACATCACGTCCCCCCATCTCCCACGCGTCTGCACCCTCTCCAATAAGACCCTGCCTGCATCTCGAGTCGCGCCCTCTTTGACTTTGTCGCACTCCATAAAGGGCTTCGTGCGCGTCTTTGCGCCGGCCCTCTGACGTCGCTTGACCTCACTACAGTCGGCTCAGGTTCCCCAGGCGGAGTCCCCGTCCCACCGCTGCCCCACCGAATAACTCACAAGCTCCAACAACATCATGTCAGGCCCGGTCGCAACAGCTCGCCCACCGCAGGCTCTCCGTCTGCGCCGCGAGTCTCAACGGCCCGGTGTCGCACGCGCCAGTACCAGACCGCCCAACATGGAGGACGAAAGCGTCAAGCAGGAGACGAAGCGCTATGGTATGCGGCCGCCAATGACAGGAACAGCAACGCAGCAGCTAACAATTTGCGCAGTCTACACACAGCAGGACATCCTGGCAAAGCACAAGGGGAAGCCGCCCTCTCTCCGCGTCTACTTGCATCCCAAGCACTTTCGCCTAAACGACTCCCAAGAGACGCTTTCGTATGCTTCGCCTATGCGCGAACTCCTCCAGGCCATCCGCGACAAAGTAGTCCCCCACAACATGTCCGAGGACCTCTATGCCGTGGACACACCCTGGTATGACAATTGTCTGATTGTCGAGGTCCACGACTACCGCTCAAGCGGTGTTAAACCAAAGGACGATACCAACAGCACCGGCGAGGGCGGTACGAGCGCCTTCTCTATTCATAACTACAACAACTTTATCACGCCCTCCCCTTTTGCGCCATTTCCATCCACCAAACCTGATGCGAAGGCTGGGCAGGCTGAGGCACAGAGCAAGGATGCGGAGATCAAAGAGGACAAGGAAAACATGCCGGCTCCAGGCCAGAGCGGAACACTACAGAAGCAGCCAGCGCGGGCGAAGGTGACGACCGTCGTTCTTTTCCCGACGGCCCAGTCTCACTTGACTGACATTCAGTTACTGGCCACTACTCCAGTCCCAGATATTGCCACCCTCAAGAGGATGCAGGCGGCTGGACGAGCTGGGGGTATGCCTCCGACCCCTTTAACCGCTGTTCCTCCGACCCCCACCTTTCCTACTGGACCCAGCCCGAAGCGCCAGAAGATGGTCCTGGACGACAGCAATGTACACGAGTTCGAGGCCGAACTTTACAATGCCACTTGTCCGAAGCTGTATCTCGAGCCAACTAAGAGCCTTGGAGAGTCACTTGCGCTGATGGAGGCCATGACGCACCCCAATAATCAGAACCTTGCTCCTGCTCGAAAGGCTCGCAAGAGGACTACTGCTGAACTGGCTGCCGATGAAGCCGATGCTGCGACTCTGCAACGCTTTATGTTGGCAGGTGACGAACATCAGGCCACTATGGCTTCTACTGCAAGCGGAAACGACGACGGTGCAGTACGCGCGGCTGCAAACTCGCAGACTTTCTCACGCTTCAAAACTCTCGCAACGATCAAAGCTAACCATGAGGAAGCTGAACGACGAAAGAAAGAAGAAGACGCCCGTATTGCTCAGGCCAAGAGACAGGCACAAGCAGAGGCAGAGGCCCAAAAGAGGAGAGATATGGAAGCAAGTAGACAGCAGGCGGAACTATTGGAAAGGCAGCAACAACTTCTTCGCCAGCAAGCCCAACAGCAGGCACAGCTGCAACAGAATCAAACGCAGCAGAATGATGCATTGCGGGCGGCTTCACATGCGCAGCAGATGTCAAATGCAACTGCGGTACAGCTTTCACAAACGCCACAGTCGGCGACCCAGACTCATTTCTCCCCTGTTGTACGGCAGCAAACTCCTATGACGGCCGCGGCGGCTTCTCCTAGAGTTGGCGGGCAGTCCTCTCATCCTCTTGGAGGCACTCCAATGGTTGCCACCGCCTCAAATCACGCTATTGCTAGCCCTGCTCGACCTCCATCGGCAGTTTCCCATCATCCAATGGCTCGTACCGTGAGCCAACAGCAGAATATTAGCCGAACAGGTACACCACAGATGATTCAGGGCACACCTGTCATGAACCCATCTATGCCAAATCGTAATATGACGCCGACTCCAAGCCGTATGAACCAGAGCAGTCCCTCGATACAAATGCAGGGACAGACACCAATGATGAACCTTACTCCTCAACCCGGTCAGAACATGACTCCGGAGCAGATGCAGCAATTGCAGAATCAACAGCAAATGCAGCGTATGCGGATGCAACAGCTCCAACAACAGCAGCAGCAGCAACAACAGGGCATATCTCCCGGTAATCAACAGCTTCAACAAGTTGCCATACAAAAGGCCACTATGCACATTCAATCGCAAGGAGTTCCTCCGGGCCAAAATGCGCAAACATATCGCCAGCAACTCGCGCAACAATATTTCCGCCAGCTGCAACAGCAGCAGCAACAGCAACAGCAGCAACAGCAGCAACAACAGCAAGGTCAACAGCAACAAGCTATGCAAAATATGTCGCCGCAGGGGGGTATACCGCAAGGCGGTATGCCCCAACAGCAGGGCATGAACATGGCTAATATGAGCATCCAACAGATGCGACAACACTACACGCAGCGCAAAGCGCACCTCCTACAAACTTACGGTGGGCAAAATGTTCCCCAACAATACATCCAACAAATGCAGCAGCTCGAATTAGCCATCAAGACTCGCGAGACTCAGGCTCAACAACAACAGCAACAACATCAAATGCAACAAGTGAATCCCGCTATGCAAGGCCAGGTGCAAAACCAGATGAACGGAATGCAGAACATTCAGAATCCAATGCAGAACGTTCAAAACCCGATGCAGATGCAACAGTACCAGCAGATGCTTCAACAGCAGCGTGCTAATCAGGCCCGCCAGCAGCAGATGATGGCTATGCGGCAACAGGCCATGCAGGCAGGTGGTCAGATTCCACAAGGCATGATGAATAATATGCAAGGCATGAACATGGGCCAGATGAACATGGGAAATGTGAATAACATGCAGGGTATGAATGTGGCTCAGATGCAGGCTATGCAGCAAAGCATGGGCGGTGTCCAAGGTGCGCAGGGCATGCAAGGAATGAATATGGGACAAATGAACCAGCAGCAGATGCAACAGATGATGATGATGCGCCAAGCGCAGCAGCAGGCTCAGCGTATGGGCCAACAGGGACAGCAACAAGGTGGGGATATGGGTTGGAGTGGTGTGTAGTCTCGATTGTGGTTGAGTAGTTTATTTGTCTTCACGTGTCACTATTTTACGGCTCTTCTTTGGTGTTTATCATGGGCATGGCAAGGCGTGTTTGGGGTAATGGCATCTGGAAAAGTCGACTCAAGATACCCCCTTGGGATTGGGATGGAACACGATATCACAGCACAGCATAATGGGTGTTGGCGGCAATCAATGGACAAAGGACTGGCTATGTTTAAAATGACATGGTTCGGGTGCTTTGTAGCTTGTACTAATATACATGTTGTGCACAATTTTTTTCTATTCCGAGTCTCCTCGTGCTATGTGGGTCATGTGTTTATAGAGTACAATCATGGTTTCATGGGATGTCAACTACCAAGGCGGGCAAATGTGATTTATATTTATACAGTTACTTGTTCAAGGGTTTGCAAATATATGTTCTCCTAGTGGCGGTACTATGGGAACTTAGGAATTGTATCAAGTTTGTCTGCAAACATCAAAAGACAAGATGAAGTTCAAGCACCATTTGCAGCTTTCGGGCTGTATGTCTCTATAGAAGTTCCCACCACAGCTTCAAGATACAATCCAATCCCACCGTTTGCTTCAGTGAGAAGTTGACATTCAGATAGTATTTCCACAGACTATGATTGTAAAGCCACCAGTAGATTCGCTGAGAAAGGAAAAGAGAAATACATGTAATGTCATAATTTGACGGCTTGGAGGAGCAGAGGGGATCACCTCCCCTATGGAGCCTATGCTCGGGGTGGGCAACTTGTGAGGATGCACTACGAAACCTATTGCAGTCTGACAGACAATAAACATAATCGTATGTTCACCGTACCATTTCACAGCACAGCACGTCATCATCGAACCATTTCACATGTCTTCTATGACCCGCAAGGAGTGGAAGCGCCTGGATCGAAGAAGCAATGGCTAGGTTGAGCATCCACGGAGGAGGCACAGTTACCCATTCTTTTTGTGCGGAGGGTTTTCTATCGGTTTGAACACACCGATGGTTGCTCAAGCCATCGAAAAGCACATGTCAATAAACCACAAGCTCGGACGGAATATTTATGATCATGAATTCGTCAAGATTATGTTCCAGATGGACCACTAGAAAGTGTTTCGAACGCGTCCGAGTTAAAGCCGCTTCCATGTGATGACGCGCGAGGCAGAACTAGTCGATGGCCTCGTGCGCGGTATCATGATACCGTGAGATTTGTGTGTCGACCGCTCTAGATTGCCTTTTTTGTGTGGCTAAGTGTGTGACACAATTCACGTGGCACGGTCCCTGTAACTATACTAACCAAGGCCCTTGGGAAGGCAAGTTTTCGTGGGTGATCGATGATTTCAATCGCTCAGAGTTGCATTGCTGGGCTTCCGGATACAGATGTGGAGCTCACCTTGATCCAGACTTGGGCTGGCAAGATGTTTTTGTTATATTGAACATGAAGAGTCTATGCATTGATCATGACCGCTTTGAGTAGCGTGATCCGAGTTGTTTCTGGAATAGTATGATCGAGTATTGACGGTAGAGGTCATACTCATCGGCCACGAAGGAGGACCGGCTTCAGAGTGCTACACGGCGTAACCGTCACACCTCAACGGCTGAAAGTTCCAAGCTAGCGGACACATGCAGATGGTGGGGAATATATTCCCAACACTATCGCTGGCGGTGCAAAAGGTGCACTTATTGGATGGCAATGTTACACCATTTGCAAGCCGTCGGCATGTCTTCCTCGTCCTTGGTACGCATTTGCCGCAGCTGACGCGGACCCTTTTGTAAGAACAAGCGATGTGGCTTGCGTACTTCTGGTTGATGGGGTCGATAGGAAACATTCGGATATGGATTTATATGGCCGGCGAAGGCTGTCAGATGCATCGGAGGTACGTGCTCACGTATCAGAATTAAAAGAGGAGGTTACTGTGCAGACTCTGTCCAGAAGGCTACTGCATCGATCGTGATTCTGTGCACGACATGCGAGTGAAGCATGCAGCCTCCATTATGAGGACACAGCTCTTCCAAGGTAACGCGACATGCCACGGTAGGAAGGCGCAGAGCACCCTGCCGTCATGATACCGCCACACTAACCAGAGTGTCTCACCGCATCGCTACCCCACATCAGCTGCACTCAATCGATCGAGATGTCCGTATTGGCAAGGCTGGCAGGCGTTGTGCGGTCTTGCCCAATGTCTGAGAGCTGCGCTACGGTCCCGATGAGGGCATCGTGGCCGATCAGTCGAGGTTTGAGATACACCGTTAGGTATCGTCGACAGGAGTGAGACGATGCAGCAGACCTTCTAGAAAACCGGGTTGAAACCTTTGGAAGAATGACAGGAGTGATGAACAAGGCTTAACATGAGACGACGTTCCTCTGGAGCCGAGATTGATTGGGAGGGTTGAACGAGCCGCATTAACAGCGGGATGGCCTTTGATCAACAGACAGTGGACCTCCTCGAAACTGAAACGAGAGGGCTTCCAGGGTTTTTCGGTATATGCTGAATGAAGCCGAATCCATATGCCAGCTGCTGCAAGCCGCCAAAGGGTTCGGAAGCTCCATGCAGACTGGCAGAGCTCCAGACCAGTACCTGCATCCGTGGGCCACGAAAGCGACGCCCCTCGGGTGAAAGACTCCAGGCGCATTCGCTGCACGGTTGCTTTCTGGGCAAGTGTAGCGCTCGGCCTGCATCCGAGCGCGGGAGCGATTTTGGCGTGCCGTGGTGGTGAGAAGTGAGATGCTTAGTGCCGAAACCCGATCCGTCTGAACGTCAAAGTGGCGATCTGCACGAGCCAGAGAGAGGCTCACTCCTCCTGGCTCTGGGATCTGCACAAGCCATCATCCCAACGTCTTCTCCAACGTTCACACGGGAACTGACCGTAAACTGGCCAGCAAGTTTCAAGGCATCCGCTATCACCCCTCGTTGCTGCAGCATAACCGTGCTCTTCAGCAGTATGGCAAGGTAGCAGCCTGTGTACCCGTGGCGGTCATTGTGACACCATTCTCCGCCATGGCGCTCAGTTCACGCGTCTCTCCCTGGACGAAGATGCGCTCCCTTCCCGTTACACTCAGAACACACTGTAGCTTTGGCTCGGCAGCATCCGACCACCTGCTATCTACCCCTCCCTTGCCGCTCAGGCCCTGGGTACTGCTAAACTTGCGGCTGGTCCCTTTTTTACCTGACCCCAGCCCATGTGCCAGGCAGTTTTGTATCTTGCTTCGTCAACCCTTTCCATTACTCCCTAGCAAAATCGCGCCGCTACTTTCGCTTATGTGACTCTTCCATGATCTGTTCCACTCTCTCGGTACCTCCTGTCTTCCATTCCTTCTGCAACACGTCCCCACACCCTCGTTCTATTTAGGAAGAGTCGGAGCCTGGCTGGCATATCTCAACCCTCATATCGCCTGTCAGTCGAGTCAATCAGAGTTACTGAGCGACCCCACACACCATGGTCAGAATGGCACCCATTCTGAACCCTCGGAAGCTCGATGGTGATAAAGAGGCCAACACCGATGCCCTTGGGATCATTTATGTCATCATCGCCATAATCTACACAATCATACTAACTGGAGAACTCTATCTTCTATATCGACATCGATCAGCCTTCTGCGTACGGATACGGAATATCAAGGCTATTCTCGCCGCTGTATCGGCGCTACACGTTTATCTCGTATTGGTACTATTGGTCTATCCTTGGAACGGTCTCTTCCCATGCTCCGCAGAGTTTTGGATCATGTCCGTCTTCCTTCCATCCGGCATGGCCTTTTTCCAAGGTACAATACTTCTTAAAGCTCCCCATTGCTACCTGCTAATGTGTTGCAGCATGTAATGCGAAAGTCTTGACGGCGTACGAAAGCCAGCGCCGGCTGACACGCAATTTCCTTGAAGGTGCACGTAAGAAGCGGGTGGAATTTACCCCTCAAGGTCTCTATGAGGCTTGGAGAGGAATCGATGCAGCGCGAAAAGTATACTTTGGTACCTTAGTCGGATTGGCAGTTTCCGTATGCAGTTTCTTACGAGAACACTCTCGAAGCCTTCGCTAATCACAACAATAGTTTATTCCTGCTGTTGTACTGTTTTTCGGCTCCCACCGATTTCATGCGAATTTTGGCTTCTTCGGGCCGGCCGTCAGCCATAGTGAGTGCCGTAGAGGTCCCGAATGGTTTGTATCCTAATGCCTTCAAATCAGCTCTCAGCTGACAGTGTCACAGGGTCCCTTCTATTTTTATCCAGCTATTCTGGACGGTGATCGTTGGACCATGGATTTTATGGAAGATTCGACAGATCAAAGACGTGCACTCCTGGGCATGGCAAACTCGGCTTGCCATCATCGCGGGGTATGCGTTATGTCTGTGCCAATATATGCGTTTACTTACCATATTTTAGCCTACCCGGCACACCGTTATGGATAGCATTCACCTACTCAGATTTGACACAAATCAAGCGTATTAATGAGTACTTTGCACCCGCTGGATGGTAAGTACTGAGCCCTGCTGCTGGCGGACTCCCACCGTTTATGCTCTACTTAGACCGTGGAGCATCAATGATCTATAAATCAACTCTCTTCAAATTTTCTTCCAATGCTAACATTATTTTTGTAGGTTTCTTCCATCCCTCGTCGTCTGCCAGCAAGTTTTGATCTTAATTCCTCTCCGCGACGCCTTCAAGTCACAGCCTCGCCAACGATCAGCTTCAACATCAGAAACTGAATCGCTCACATCAAGCCAATCATCAGTATCAACAAAATCGTCTACAGTGATTTCTAGCAAGGAATTGAAGTCAAAAGCATCGATGCAAGCTCTTGAGTTCAGCATCGAACACAGCATCGAACCCTTGATCGCCTGGGCAGCATCCCGGGAATTCACAGCTGAGAATACTATATTTCTAAGAGAAGTGCGCAATTTCAAGAAGAAATGGTCGGCATTGAGGGTAGTCACTACGGCACAGAGGCGGCAGATGTTCAACGATGCGTCACTCATCTTCTTCACACTCATTAATCCCTTCACCGCCGAAACGCCAATCAACATCGAGTACAAGATCTTTAAGACACTCCAAAGTACATTTGCAAACGTCGAGTTTGACCCGTACATGCCCCGCAGCCAGACACCAGACGACATCAAATCTCCTGTGACACGGGAGAACGTTGTGTGCCCATGGGAGGACACACTGAGTCGGCCCGCAAGTATTGCCTCGAACCAGACTTCATCCTCCACTTCCAGCACAAGGACCATTGTTCCAAGCGAGTTCACGGAAGAAGTTTTTGATGCAGCATTCGAAAGCATCAAGTATCTTGTATTCACTAACACGTGGCCACGCTACATTGACGCAAATTTGACTGGCAGGGCCGTGTTACCGTAAACGTCACATGCAACGTTCTCTTGGTATCAACATGTGAAGCTCACATGATAAGCGTCACTGTTGAGAATATCATGGCTTGTTTCGCATTCTTGTCATTGTTGCGTTTCCGTCAAGTGCAGCCAGTTAGGCGGGCAGTCAGACGCCATCCGCTCGTCATGTCCATACATTCCTCAAAAGCACCGGGGAAAAAGCTCATCTGCAGCCAACTATTTGTTGAGATCAGCTATGGGGGTAATTTTGAATTGTGTGTTTTGCATGTCCCCTTTCAAGCAAGCGTTTTGTGTTGGCATTTGATGTTCATACGGATGATATTGGATAGGAAATACCCTCAGTGACTTGGACTGGCTTCTTCTCGCTTAAATAAAATGGATTAATCCTGTCTCAAGATGACCATTGATAAGCTAACTTTGGTGACGTGAAGGTCTGTTTGCGTCCTCTCAAGTGGGTCGTCTCGTTTGTAGCAAGGATATAGAGAGGAACGTTTTCTTCGTACCTGCATCCTTGCCATGTCACGGCCGATCACATGTAAGGTTAGGAACATAAAGACATGTGGAGCACGTTGGCGTATTTTCATGCTACTAGCATATCTTTCTTTTTTTTTGTCCGTTGTCGTGTCTGGCGCAGTCCATGTTGCAGATGTTGGATTAGCGTGAATTTTTGCGTCCGAAAGCCCCCTATAGCTGAGTATGCAGTTTCGAAACATACGGAACAATGAATAGCACCAATAAAAAAGCATACATTACCATGTGTAGCAAGATAAATGGCGGCAAGGTGGTTCTGCAACTCTGCAGACTTCATTCTGTTAGTTCACGGATCACCCACTTCATCTCGCTTCCCTGACACATCCCGGACAGCGTATCAATCCTTAGAACTCATTACGCGTACTCGATAGCTCGATACACTTACTAGGAACAGGGTCCAGATATAGAACGGCAAAAACGCTGCTGCATAAAGTTCAAGATCCCGCTCGCCTGAGGTGCCGGCGCTAAATTCGCCCACTTGCCGCGTTGCGTGTCGCAGATCTGCTTGAGTCAGTATCAGCGTCCGTAAACAGGATCCTGGTCATCCAATTGCCTGATAGAAGAACTGACAAGCACAATGTGACAGAAATTGCCTGTTAGGATGGCGATGATCGTGGCCTGAACCGTGATGTGGCGAAGTTTGGCAGCTCATTATTTGTCTGGATCGGGAAGAAAGGAGACACTGATGCTTCCATAGGGATTCTGAATTCAGTATCTTATCCTTCTGAAAGCTGTATCAGACGTGTGGATTACTGTACACTTTGCCTGTTCTGGAGCGCTCAATGTATGGAGTCTTTTGTTCAGTACGTACTCACACCTTGCTTTAGGGTGATTTCTGTCGCATCACCCACCATGCAGATAACTAGCCTTACATATTCTTTTTTTCCTTGATAACGAGGCGCGCTGTTGTGCTTGCCTCGGGCAGATTTCCTCTTACAAATGAAAATTGATGAGGTACGCCATACCAGCCGCATATAATGATGTGCTTTTGAATACCAAGAGCACATCATGTCTTTATCTGGAAGGTTGAGCTGCACTGTGGATAGCTGGCGGGCTTGCCCGCTTTTGGTGTGATCGAAAGGCCTCGATGGGGGGTTTTCCAATGAGGCATAGTAAGGCTATGATATCATCGCTGGATGAACCCAAACCTGCAGCTGAAGACTTTCCGAAATCACAAACTCAAAAAATTCGAAAGCTCTCCTTGCATCGGTCGCGCTGTTGCGGAACGTGCTAGGTATTGCAATTTACTGGCACGCGGAATGGAACCGCGTGGCAGTGTGAGAACTGCTGGCGCGAGTTGAGTCGTGTTGCGGAGATGAATTTGTGACGTTGTGGAGTGTAACACGACCTGTTATAAGCGCTCAGGAACGCCTTGCCCTTGGATGTGTTCAACAAACATTAGCAGCTGAGTGAGCTTTATCTCTCCAAGGATTATTGGCGATTACTTCAACACTTCCAATGAGAGGAGGAAGAAGAAGAAGATGAAGAAGACTTGGCGGTTAGTTCGCAACATCACGCTGCTCTATTTGACGAATCAATGCAGCACTATATGCAAGACATACGATCCAAGGTCTACTAACTACCGTCTCGTCTTGATCCATGGAAAATAAGCTTGCCACTTGCCGTAGCGAACCTCCTCGCATTAGCTCCCGATCTGCGTCACCGTGCAGTGCGACCACATTCAAAGATGCACTCATCTTGCAGACCTGTCCCGATCAAATTGAGTTTTGCCAATGAACATGGTCTTCCACAAAACGTTTCCAAGTTTCTTGGCCCTGTCTCGGTTGAGCAGGGTTAGTGCTGCTTGATGCCAAAACGCTCTTGTGTGCATTTCCTGGATGAGTTGTTTTCAAGGAATGGACTCATCGAGGGCTGCGGCATCGGGTGTCAACAATCGGACTTTTCACGCTCTAACAATTGCAATCACGAACCAAGACAAGGCATTTTTGCGCGATTAGAGTTTCTGTCACATCATGCAAACCTCAGATGAGGACGAGCGTCGTAGGATGGTTCAGCGGCCCTTCTAGCCCATCCTTCTACTGAGTTATTATCGCATAGCTCATAAGCCATACTATTGAGAACCAGGGATTTGGTGGTCCTTGATTTTGCTTTCGCCATAGAGAAATCTCAGAACGGCAATAGTAGTTGATCTCCCCGCTTGACCGTCCCGAGTGACTTCGACATCACTCGGCCACTGTTCTCCACATCTTGCTGACCAAGAGCCCTATAAATATACAAGACAACGTTGATTCTTTTAAGCTTGCTAATCTTTAGCCAAGTTTGAGGACGCGGCTGGTTTGTTTATCTCACTTCACGCTCAAGTGCCCATACACAATGGAATCAAGAACCCTAAATCATACGGACACAAATCCGACGAATCGGCGGAAGTCTATCAGTGGGTATCCATATTGATTCCTCATATGTCCTGATTCGTATTCTTGCTAACGAGGCCAATGCCCTGATAGTTAATTTGATTGAGAGCCATTCGTCGTCTAACCTGAAACGAGCTCGTCGTAAACCCCAGGAGTACTTCGTAAAATATCCCCAACCTACCGATGTGGAGTGAGCTAAGTTTTCTCAGAGTGGCCCACGAGACATTTCGCGACATTCCAAATGGCCTCGGGCCCTTCGAATGCACGGCAGTGTTACACCCAAAATTGTGTTTCGCACGATCGCCATCGGTTGTTGGAGTGCGGTGATCACCGCAATATCGGAAAAAGTCCATCCAAGTACAATCACGAGCAGTCCAAACAACTTTAAACATTACCAACTCTGAGACAGTAAACGTACATCCAATTATCACGACAGTACTTGGCATACTCGTTGGGTTTTCTCTTAACCTTCGAAGCTCAACCGCATATGAACGCTACATGGAAGGAAGGAAGCGCTGGAGCTTTCTCAATGGCGTCTCCACTAGCCTTGCACGCAATGTATGGGTTCACGCCAAGGAGCGAGAGGGCGATCTAGGTAAAAGAGATCTTCTTGCCAAGGTAAGCTTTCTCAATATGATTATCGCCTTCGCCGTTGCCCTCAAACACAAGCTCCGCTTCGAGCCCTACATCCAGTACGACGACCTTCATGACTTGGTCAGCCATCTTGATACATTTGCGAAGAACGCTGGATCTCCAACTGTTCTGGAGGAGAAGGTTGGCGTAATGAGGCAGCTCGCCAACATACTCCACGTGGCCGAGGCGAACCCCAGAGCTGAATTGAAAAGAGCAAAACGGCCACTCGGAAATCTGCCTCTTGAAATACTCTCTTTCATGACGGCATACATAAAAGAAATCATTGACAATAAAACGATGAGTACAGCCGGATTGGAGTCAAAAGCTTTGAACGATCTGAGGTGTCTAGATGATATCCTAGTCACATCAGATCGCATCCTGAACACTCCCTTGCCCATTGCCTATAATATCGCAATTGCACAAATCACCTGGATTTACATACTCACCCTTCCATTCCAACTGGTTCATCTTATGGACTGTAAGTAGGATCCATGCCGGCAATGCCTGAAGAGCAAAAACTAACTTTGTTCCCACACTTTTAGGGATAACAATCCCAGTAGTCACCACAGCAGCGTACATTATCCTCGGCTTCGCCGCCATCGGAAACGAGATCGAGAATCCCTTTGGCGTGGAGGTTAACGACTTGCCACTAGAGCTCTATTGTGCCCAGATTGCATCAGATGTCAGTATCATCTCATCGCGGCCACCTGCTCAGACCTCCGAGTATGTCACTCATCCGGAAAATAAACCTTTGTACCCCATCAGCTCGGCTGATTCGAGATTTTGGCCCGAGGCTGACATGGAGGATATTCGTGACGCGCTGAAGACCAGGGCTATGCTCAGCAGACCGGCGATGTGGAGGAGGCAGAGCACTGCGGGTAGACCTCCTGCCCAGCCGTGGCGTGGGTCTGTGGGAGAATCGACTCTTAATGAATGAGTGTCTTTTCTTACGAGGTGATTAGTCATATATATACATATATATGAAGGATACCTTGTAGTTGGAAACTCGCAAAGGTGTTCAAATCTGGTGAAAGGAAACGAATGAATTTAAAGTCTCCTGAATAGGCTTTAGCCTTGCAAATCAACTCTCTCTGCAAGATGACATGCGGTCACGTCTCCTCACTACTTCGCTCGTCTCCCGATTCATGTGCTCGTCTTATGGTCGATTTAGTGTTGTACCGCAACGACGATATCTCCGGCTCTTATTTTTCTTGATGTAATCTGATAATGCCTTGGATACATGGCCCGGGCTCCGAGCCTTCAAAAACATATGGAACGTGAGTGAGCGAGTGGTAAACATAAATAATGGTCTGGATCCGGTGCGCGGTAAACGTAGTGAACATGGGCTCCAAAGTGAGATCATTGACGTTGGATGGGTGCATGTCCATCCTTATCTCGGAGCTTACTTCATTTTGGAATGTTAAATGAAGCACGAAGCAACATGGCATCTAAAAATGCCCTGAAGACGATGCAGTGTCTTCTCTGCCATGCATCAATGGTCAGAGTACCTTGAATCACCCACCTTTTGGAAGCTAAAGGACTTTGAGGTAGTGTGGAAGTACCGTCTATATCAATGAAGAAGCTCACAACAGCAGGTTCTCGTTAAGGGCAAGGATTTCAATCCCATCTACCATGGTGCATCAACAGTATTCATGTGAGAAGACTTGGGCATACTTCATGATCATTAAAGTAGATATACAACAGCCAGCCCCAATGAATGCAGGATATCATGCAAGCAACAAACAACCTCCCAAATTTCGTCTTCCTCTCTACAGCCCCGAATCACCTGGAATCAGTATTCCGTTGGGGTAAAACTCCTTGTGGAATTTACTCCATTTCTTGCAGTTCTGCTGCAACGGGCCAAAATCACCATTGGCACCCTCAATCTCGTCGAATCGTTCTAAAAACTGTACTCCAAGTCCTGCAGCAACATGGAATGGAATATGGCAATGCATGAGCCACGCACCCGGGTTGTCAGACTCGAAGGCGAGCACCAGATAGCCAGCAGCAGGTAATGTGGCAGTGTCGCGACGAATAGGATTGTCGGTTTTCAGGCGCGAAATATCGCCATTCCACTGGGCATTTGCTTGGTGGTCAAGGACGTAGAAATCATGACCGTGCAGGTGTATGGGGTGGGGTAAGGGAGGGCTGAAGGTAGCGTTGTCCATTTGGATGACCCAGTACTGCCACTAGAATCAAGGTCAGTATTCGAGGTGTATTACGTGTGAGACCGCAAACGAACCTTATGCTTCTCGCCGACCGTAAACACTTGGCGTTGAGTTCCGAATGTATCATTACCGTCGATAACTGACTGGAGGGTGGGGTAGTCAAAATCGATCAGCATTGGGCTGCCGTTGACGAGCCATTGGACAAGATTGCCACCTCCAGCAGTGTTGGTGAAGCCAACCTTCATCTGCTCGGGCACCTCTTGAGGAACTGTCGTCTTGACGTACGGCACGATATTTGCTTCGTCATAACATCCAGTTGGGAGCACCACTGGTGATGATGAGTTACCAGGGGCTGCTTCTTTCGCGCCAGCATACCGAATGATGCTCCGGATGTTTGCGGCATTAGCATTTGGACCATCACATCTTGCACTTCCACCAGTACCCACACGAAGCCAATAGTTGTCAACTTCTTCAGTAGCTTTTATAATGACGTCGTAACGTTGGCCTGGAATATAATCAGTGATACGTTACTTGCATGTGTGTGCATTTTCGTTGAGGGTGCACAACAGGCTGTTCTTGTACGAGTGAAAATGAACTCCACTTACCAACTGCAAGTACGAGTGAGGTTGTCTCAAAAGGCACAATAGGAATGAAGTCTGCCGCGACTACCGTAAATGGATGGCCATCTATTCCAACGTGGAGGTAATTGTTGATTCCAGTGTTGATCAGGCGGAGAAGATGGGTTTTGCCTGGGGTAAGTGTGGTGACTGCATATTGGCCACCAGATGCTGAAGTCATAGTGCCATTGATCAGTATATTATCTGCAGTTGGAGGCCCCGATGCGTGGAGAGCTGCGGCATTGACCGTAAATATGGGCGCGTGGAACCAATCTGTAATGGGTAAAACTCCAAGATCGATGTCATAATCCGCTGTTGTCGGTCCATGGATGATCATGGTACCGATCAGACCATCACCATACTGCACAGAGTAATGCGAGTGATACCACTGAGAAACATTAGCAAGCAATTCATCGTCATTGTATGCACGGCTTCAAACGTACAGTAGTTCCGTACTGCGTCGCTTGGAAGCGGTAGACTGTGGTGTCACCTGGTGCAACAGGGCACTCGGTAACACCGTTAACACCATCCATCTCATTCGACCCAAGTTGCCTCAAGCCGTGCCAGTGAATACCGGTTCCATTGCTCTCAAGATGGTTGGTCACAGTGATCTCGAGGTAATCTCCCCAATCGGCAACTATGGTCTGCAAAGGATTAGCACTGTGCATATAAGGCCAGCGCCAGCATACTTACAGGGCCTGGAAATTGACCATTTATCAGCATCATGGGCCTTTCGAATCCATCTGGTGCACCGGTAGAATTGGTAATGTCCAGGTGATACTTTGATGGTCAGTAAAGGTGAAGACATAAACAGCCTGGATTCAATAACTCTACCTTTACTGTCTTTCCAGTCGTAGGCCAATGTAGGTCCATGTCGGTGTCGATGTTGAAATCGCCCTGCCAGCATCCTCTAGACGATGCTCCGTTACTACACGATGTAGGATAACCATTTCGTCTCCTGTGAACATCGAAGATTCCAGTTTTTGCCCATGGTACTCTCGGCCGGAGAGGCTCAGCAGGTAAGGCGAAAGCAGTAACAGAGGGCAGAAGGCAGGCCAGAAGAGCAGCCGCCTTAGTAATTGAGGAGGACATTATGGATTATGAGAGTATCAAAGAATGACATGTATCGCATGAGGCACCCTGCACAACTAGCGAGCGAGTGCAAATTCCCTCGAGATATGTGACCGATAAAGAAATTTTAGGGCAGCCTGACGCTCATGGGAAGGGTCACACGAGGAATTATATCTTGGGCATGATAGTCTAACATGCTTCGCCCTGCTTCGCCAAGTGGGCTGATCACTAGTCCAGAAGGAAAGCACCACCAGCTATGGAGAGCTGCCACCACTAGTACGATCCTACCTCGTGAACGATGCCGCCATATTGATGACAAGACCAATATCGTCATGATTCGGAGGAGGAGGCGGCGGGCGAGCGGTATGTATGCAAGGTTAATGTCGCAGCCTAGATGGTAAGTAACGAGTATATATCAGCCCTAGGCAGATGAACGGACTCTTCTAAATGGTCAGAGGCGCCTCGTGCTTCGGTATTTTCACGTAACACGAACAGATGCAGCTAGCTGTACCGAGCCAGGTATGGAATCCTGGACAGATATTGCGGCATGTCAGCTCGGCGAGAAATGCCTAAGTGCTGAGTGGTACACGTTGGCGGTCGACTCAACAGGGTTGGTAGCCATTGTGTGCAGTTGATGCACGTTAGTTTCGCAGAAAGCGGGGACCGGAGGCGCAGATTGACATGCAGATTCCTGGAGCAGATGCCGTGATGGGAAGCTTGCAGACGTAGGCCCGAGCTGTTCATGAAGTGTAGCGACTTGTGCCGCTTCGTGGCTATCGACCAAACAAGGCCTCGAAAGAAGCTCAGCCAAGATCAGCGGTATGGTCTATTTCCGGGTGCACTAAGGCTTGTTGAGGGTTAGCGCATGCGGCGGACCGGACTTTTGGAGGGGAGCCGGACCACAACGTCACCTCACCTTCGATTTTGACCTGTCACAATGCATTCTCAACAGAGACTCCGGTCAACTCATGTGATCAAAACAGAGCAGATCGGTAGGACTGTCTCTTCTTGAACGTGCCGTGCCGTACCGATGACGCTCAGTCTCAGAATCTGACTATTGAATCCACCGAAGTTGCTTTCGCGAAGCCACTCGTCGACCAGCACATCGGTGCAGTGGGAGGGATCCCGGAAGCTTTGACCGGAAATGCGCAGCTCCTATCTCAAGCTAGACATTGTTGAAGCCATTGCATCTTTGATTCATGTTGATGGCCAAAGTTCAGCTAGATTTCAGCTTCAATGTGGATCAGTGGTAGAGGCTGGCGTTTGTAGTGATTTGGAGCCGAAAGACAGCCATCCTGGTAGATCTTCCCGGGCTCCAGGGAAAGCTGTTATGATCGTTTCAATCATTGATTTACTGCATCCCGGTCGTAGTGA
Organism: Pyrenochaeta sp. MPI-SDFR-AT-0127; assembly: GCA_020747015.1. Classification (NCBI taxonomy): domain Eukaryota; kingdom Fungi; phylum Ascomycota; class Dothideomycetes; order Pleosporales; family Cucurbitariaceae; genus Pyrenochaeta; species Pyrenochaeta sp. MPI-SDFR-AT-0127. The sequence goes on along the minus strand of JAGTJM010000013.1, from coordinate 328,582 downwards.
GGTCGTAGCGCCACACGAGACCCCTGAATAGCCGCGCATTAACCATGGTCAACAGCATCACACTGCTTTCCTAAGTCTGGTCATGACAGCAGCCGACAGTCAACGGCCTTGTGTCAGATAAGATACGCATGTCAACTTGCCGAGAACCGTCGGTGGGTCTTACAGTGACGGCACAGACGCCACAATATTGAAGCATGCAGTCTCAGCTTCTGACATGCATAGGACGGCGAGACCTGGATACTTCGCGAATCTTTGTACTATGTCCCAGGTCCAGGTTGATGCAGCCCTATGGCAATTCTCTTCTTTGTGCTCGTCCTTGGGCATCCACATCAAGAGCGACGTGCCGTAGACGCTTTCTTGCCGAAATATCTTGCATTCGTACTGCAAAGGTGCACAACCTTCGCGTCCTGGAGTGGAAGTAACAAGCCATACTTTTGCGAAAAATTGCGTCTGTCAATGGCCGCTATCCAGTGCTTCGCTGTCGATAACATACGGAACAAATGCGGCTCCGTTGGAACACTTACGGTTGCGGCGTTTGCTCATCCGTGGCTGCCAATGTAAGGCAATATAAGCATTAGAGAACTGACCTATATACACTAGTCTTCACTAGAATTGTGGTTAGCCAGTGCCTTTCGTCACTGAAAATCGCATACATTCCCAGCCACTTACCTTGAGCACCAAGCACGGTAAGGACAAGTCCACGGTTAATTGAGCATTGATTGTGTCGAGAACGGAAAGTGTCTTGCTTTCGCAGTGACTTCTGCCGGACAACTATGACAGTTGATGAGAGCTTCAAAAACATCAGTGTCGATTGCTGTGAATGCAGCCTCCGCCTTCTGGGAGGTGAGAAAGGTCGAAGCATCTAGCATACCTCGCTGAGGCGGGCTAATTGTGTGGGGTTGGTGTTCAATATATAGGTAGGAGAAGGGAACAAGACATTGTTGCTATGGAGATGGCGGGATGAGCAAGTTATGAGCAGACGTACTGCTAGCGTGCAGATGACCATGCAGCTCTCTGGATAAAAAGGCAAGCACGACCGCGCGTCACGGAAGGAGTTTCCTCTCCACGATCATTGGATCTGCAAAAATACTTCGCATGACTGATCGAAGCTGAAACTTCCGAGACTCCTGTTACTAGGAGGACTGTGAAGGGAACGTTTGAGTGGAGTGCCATCCGCACTCAAAGCGTCGAGGCTTCTGCGACACCTCTACAATCTCGATAAATTGCTCGCTGATGGCTTCTTCATATCGTCATGAATATCGCTAAGAGGCATTGATATGACGTGACAGTACTTCTACATATCATACAATGGTCCGGGCCACCAACATTATGTCTCCTCGACAAATCCCAGCGCTTGACCAACCTTGACTTTCTTGCCCTGCTCAATGTTCCACTTGAATCCTCCCCGCCTAAAGCCCTTATACCCTTCGTCTAAGCTGGGTCTAATTCCCTTTGGCGCCTCAAAGACGAGGACGATCGTGCTGCCCAATTGGAAGCCACCCATCTCCTCCCCGCGCTTCAACGCATGGCCGCCAAGTACACGACTCGCACTTGTGTAGGACGCTTCGGCGAACCCAGAGTACGGCTCACCCCGTTCAGCTGCTTGCTCAGCCGCGCGATCTGCCGCTGTGTCGGTGGTGAGGCTGTTGGTACGAAGTTCGCGATCAAAGTTAATCTTGATGGAGCCCACATTTGTGGCACCAACGGGTGTATACGAGAAGAAACCCCAGCGCCATCGACCCAGCAAAACGACTCTTTCGTTCAAGGTGAAGAGCCCGGGCATAGTGCGCTGAAGATATGGAGACACACTGTAGAGTTCTCCGGCGAAGTGGCGGCGGCTTTCGACAACCCAAGATACGGGAGAGTGAAAGCGGTGGTAGTCGCCCGGCGCAAGGTAGATTACGCAGTAGTAGAGAGCAGTAGGAGTCTTTATCGAGGCGGGTGCCCACCATGGTCGTTGGGACTCGCTCAGAGCGAGATCAGCACGTACTTCGGCTTCGGAGGAAGGGGTTGGGGCTGTAGATTGGTCGGTCGGCATTTCAGCGGGCTTTCCGCCCTTTGGCCAAGGCCCAGAGAAGAGATTAGGCAAAGTGTACGAGATTCCATTTACATTGGCAAACTCCTCGTCTGCGCGAACGATATCTTCTTCGGCAGTCTTGTCGTGTGTTGTACTGGTTCGAATCTGCGAGTTTGCTACGTTCTGCTCCGGTTTTGCAGGCCTGTTAGATCCTAGCAGAGCATCGAGACTGTACGTAACACCCTTGACTTGTTCTACCTCGCCATGCTCAATTGTGCCGAACTGAATGACTTTGCCGTCTGCCGGCGAAAGAACGGCATTGGGATTGGGATCAAGGGGTCGTACTCCTGGCTTGAGAGTACGGTAGAAGAAGGCGGCGAGATTTGGGTAGACGTGGAGATCGGGCTCTGAAACTTCGGATAGACTACATGTTGTTAGGATATGCCATGATGTTGGTGTTTGTAGAGGACTGACTTGACACCAAAAATGAAGGAGTAGAGCTTGAAGCCAGGCACGCGGAAGTAATAAGGAATGTCAATTTCGTTGAAGCGACCCCACAGGCGCGAGAGAGCCTTCAATGGCAGGGTAGACATGATTTGTACAGTCCTGTGCAGAAGTTAATATATGGAACATTGGCTGAGGGCTGATCAGACGTACCATGGCCCGCTTGGTCGTATCCTTTCACGCTTCTTCGGGCGGCCTTGCTGATCTACTGCTGCCTCCTCATCTGCCTCTCTCTGTGCCTGCGAATGCTTTTCTCTCCGCTGTATGCGATAGACCTGGAATGCGCCTAGGAAGCCGATGCCAAGAGCGATTGGAATTGGTTCCCACTTAATCTTGGTGTTCTTGAGCGCCGAGTTCAGCCGCGACCTGAAAGACTCTTTCCTATGGAAGTTCTGTTTATCACAGGCGGCTCGAGAGGAGGAGAAGGTGCGTGAGGGGACAGACAGGCGCGCATGTGGGAAGGTGGTTCGAGGGTATCGCGTTCGGGTCGGGGCTCGCAAGAGCTGGCGGGCGCAAGATGAGGCCATGACTACTTCATTCGCATGGCCAATGTTTAAAGTAGCTCACATATACCGTACGATGTGTAGACAGGCAGATGGCAGGGGGGCGGATGACGGAGAGGGCGTTGCATGAGAAAAGCAGAGCTTCATCGTGAGCCAATGACGTACATTGGACAAGGCTTAGCGCCGCGGCGATCGTCTCCGAGAGAGCTCCCGACCGTTGGATTCGGGGATCTGTCACGTCGCGTGCTTTGGGCCAAATCATTCTGGGTCATTGGCGACTGTGTTGCGAGAAGACTCATCCGCTCGCTTGCTCTGGTAGCAGTCACATTTGTATTGTGCCACAAATGGCAAGTGAGAGTCTACCGAGACGCTGATTTCGAGCTTTAAAACGCAACGTATACAAACACGCCAGCGTTCCGATCCCCACCGCATCACCGTCTACCGCCCTGCTCGACCTCGACTGTCGTGAACATGGCCGGGGAGAAGTCAACGATCAATCTCCGCATCTTGTCGCCATCGACAGAGGTGGAGGGCGGCGTCAGCTTTCCAGATCTCCCCACAGCAACCACCATACGAGAGCTCCGCAGTCGTATACAGAATGCAGTGCCCTCAAAGCCTGCTCCTGAGCGTATGCGCTTGATCTACAGAGGAAGAGTGGTCGCGAATGACAACGACTCCCTCGGAGATGTGTTTGGCCCGGACAGCGTATGTAGCCATGCTCGGGTCACCGACAATACCTAACAATCGCTTCAGATCCGTGAATCCAAAGACCAAAGTCTACACCTGGTCCTACGAGAGCTTCCTCCCAATGGCAACCTTTCCACTTCACCGGCTCCACGATCGTCGACTGCTCCTCCGAATCCTTTCCGACCAGCTCAAGTCCTACCACCAGCGAGCCCTCCTCTTCAAACAAATCCGTTCCGAACAATACCACAGCCACGACCGAATTCGCAACCACAGACAGCACAACCGCAGTCACAGCCTCAACCACAACCGCAACCACACCATCACCACCATCCACATCACCATCCTCATGCCCACCACCATCACCTACCAGGAGCTTTGCCGCCAGCATTTGAACAGCACATCCGTCAAATAGCACTAAATGCCGGCGGAACTCCCAGCAATGGTACGCAAGCGCCGCCTGGGCCGGGACAGGTGCCACTTCCTATGTTTGGACAACCGAATCTACCGCCCACTGGGGGTAGAATAGTAAGGCAAGAGGGCATCGGGCCAAATGGCGAACGATGGTCGGTCACAATCAACGAGACTAATGTTAACATACCCAACCTACCCAATTTGACCACGCGCCCACAACAGGCCCTCCCTCCTCGACCTTTCCAATTGCCCCAAGGCTTCGGCTTGCCGCCTCGCCCCGCCGGTTCTCCTGCGTCTACTGATGCCATAGATCGTTTGTTACCACGGCTAAGCGCAATACTGCAAAGCGCAAGACAAGAGATGGAGAATGTCAGGACACTATTGCAAATGCCGGGAGCACAGCCACCAGATCCAGCGGCACAAATCGGTACCGCAAATCCTCCGAGTTGGCGTGTCGACCGCATCCGAGAACATATCCAGATCATGACTCGAAACCTGGATTTGGTAGAACGAGGGCTGGCAGTCATTCTCGCTGATGCTTCGATGGTACAAAATGCAGATGTTATGTCACTCAGACAAACAACCAATGAACTCAGAACTCATGCAGAAGAAATGAACCGGATGCTAGTAGACGAACAAGGTGGCTCAACTCCTAATCAATCGTCTGCAGGTACGGGAGGACCGTCTGGCGCGGTACTGGAGACTGCTACCGCCACGTCCTCAATAGTTAACCCTCCTCGACTACAATCTCAAGGTAGTACACAGTCAATGCCGGCAGACACTCCTACGGAGTTATTCATCCTTTCAAGTCCACAAGGCCCTGTGGGCGTACTGTTTGATCAGCGTGGCACGTACACAATGGCCCCTATGGTCTCAACTTTACCATTTCAGACGTACACAAATCAGTTCGCCCAAAACAGGCAACTCATTGCTGGAATTGGACAACAGATTGCTCAAGGTTCAAACCAATTGCACAATCAGCTAGCCAATATCCAGCCGACCCCAACACAACCACCCACAACCAGTGGACAAGCACACAATCAGCATCAAGATCAGGCTCAGAACCAGGTTCAAAACCAAAATCAGGACCAGCAAGTCAATGCGAACCAGAACGCGAATCCACCACCTGAGCAAGATCGTTTGGTGAATGTAGCTGGTCACCTATGGCTTATCCTCAAACTCGCTTGCTTTGTATACTTCTTCGCTGGCGGCGGTGGCCTTTACAGACCAATTATGCTTGGTATCATTGCCGCCGTCGTCTATCTGGCTCAGGTCGGCATCTTCGATGAGCAATTCAATCTTGTTCGCCGCCACTTTGAGGCCGTCCTCCCTGTTGGTGCGTTGGCCGAGCGCGCAGCACAACCTCGGAATGGCAACAACAATCAAGCCGAGGGACAGCAGCGCCACGGCTCTATGGGGAACATGACGCCTGAGCAAGCAGCGCAAAGATTGCTGCAGCAGAGGCGGGAGAATCGGTTTGGCTGGGTGAGGGAGAGCATGAGGACTGTAGAGCGGAGCTTTGCAATATTTGTAGCTAGTCTTTGGCCTGGTATCGGTGAGCGCATGGTGCACGCGCAAGAGGAGAGGATCAGGGCTGAGCGAGCAGCTGAAGAGGAGAGGCAGAGGCAGGAAGAGGAAGCGAGGACGCAGGCGGCTGAGGCACAGCAACAGGCAGAGCAGAAGAAGGACGAGGCGAAGTCGGAGGGTGAGGCTGGTGAAGCGAGCTCGAGTGCAAAAGGCAAGGAGAAGGTCGAGGTTGCCGAGGGGGAGACGTCGACTTCAGGACATGCATCATGATCAAGTGGGCATAATATGTATTGAGTATGAATTTACATGAAAGAGACACTCGACAATGGTTGTATGATCGATCACAAATGAATCGAATGGTCTACCATAACACCCATGATCAAACACTTTCAATGTATAGCAGCCAAGCATCATTCTCCAGCATCACACAATCACACAATCACTCTTCATCACATCACACTATCTCACATCATATTACATTTGAAGACAGAGTAATTGCGAAACTTTTGCATCTTCATTCTCTCCACTCTCCGTCGGGACTGCTATCGACTGACGAACCCTCAACTTCTCCATCTTCTAGGTATCTACACAACTCCCCTGTTCTAGATATGACAAACCCCCTCAAAAACAGATATCTCCCAAAGAGAGGAAGGGAGGGGGTTGGGACAACAACCGCAACGCTATGCATCGCTTCATAAAAACGATTTCAGATCAGATAACATTCAAGGAGAGACATGACAGGGAGCTTGGTAGATAAGGATGTGGTTCAAAACATATTAGGAATGAGTATATACAAGAATTGAAGAAACGGCGGGAGGGTGAGGAGGGTTACAGGTTTGGTCGGTTCGGGGTTGATGTGGTTGGGTCCCCCCGGAGTGTGGTCAATAAGGATATACACAATAAGATAGGACGCGCTGGTATGGCTGTCCTTGAGCAAGAGTCGGTAGGAGAGACTCTTGATGATGAGAGGCGGTGCGATGCCAGGGTGTGGACGCAAGGTAGATATTTGTGCGTCGACGCGGTGGATGTCTCTCCCAATCATGAGGGAGATGCTGAGGCCGGGTGGAGATATGTCGTCGAGAATTATTCGGAGGCACAAGAGTAGAGATTATCCTAACCAGGATGCTCTCTCCTCAATACGTGAATGCCTCCTCGATAAAGTCCACACAACCCTCGGTCAACCATGGTCGTACTGCATGGCGAACACCATCTGCCATTCCGCCTGATGCACAAACAGTGACTGCCATTGCTCCCACACGGTTTCTGACCTCCTCTTCAATTAGCGCGCTGGGTTGCGGCCGTCCACTGTACATCTTGACGGTGTCGCTTGAGCTCTCGACGCGACCCTTTGGCCTTGAGATGAAGAGCTTGATGCGTAAGCATTGTTTGCGGCCCTTCATGCGCAGGATCTCGTCCATCCAGGGGCGCACCCACTCCAAGCAGTCGGAGTTAGGCACAGTCCAGATGAGGACGATCTTCTGAGTAGAGATGGTGTGGTTGTTGAAGCCGGAGACGAGGTGCTTGAGGTACATGACTTGGTGCGTGATTCCTACACCGCCAGCAAAGAGAACAACGGTGCCGTAGGAATCCAGGCTATGGTGGCCACCGTAGGGGCCTTCAATGAAACCAAAGGTTGTGAATTGCTCGTTGGGCGCTTTGCATGCCTTCTCGTACATTTGGCGTGTTAGGCCTGTGCGAGCGCGGCAGACAAGGCTGATCTGTCGCGACTTTTGAGGCGCGCCAGGGACCATGAGCGCGTCACCTTCAAGGATTGGAAGAGTCATCTCCTTGGAATCTGGTGTCAGGGCTGGTGACCAGGCGACGGAAAAGGGATGCGATGACCAGAGAGACAACGCGGGCATCCACATGTGCACGTGGCAGCCGGGGCGAGGTGTCCATTCGCGCACCATGTCGATGGTTACACGGACAGCCTCACCGGGCATGGCTTCAACTTTGATGCTGGAGCGCTTCTTGAGGCTGAATCCGTAGTAAAGGATCGAGCAGCCGCGGAAGAACCACTCTGCGCCCCAGAAGAAGAAGATGAGATGCATCCATGGTACTTGGGGGAGTGCGTGCAACTCAAGATGCTTGTACAGGCCAAGCAGGGCGGCAATGACACACAGACGGTGAATGTTGAGGAAAGTCTCGTAGAAGGCATGGCGGATGGGCGACCAAGCTTGGATGCCGATGAAAGTGAAAGCTACGGTGCCAACCATGCCCCAGCCATAGGAGCCTTCGGTGCGCAATCCATTTGCGACGGCGCTCCAGCCAGCGCCATCGACAGTGTTGTACATCCATGCCACAGTGTGGGCAATGGACTGGATGATGGTAATGCGCGCTGCCCAGCGGTGGAACAGGTTGAAGTCATCGTATGAGACCTGGAGAATGCTGATGAGGGGGTTATTGCGCAGGGCAAAAAGGATAGTGGGAATGAGGTTGAGTGCGGCCAGGGTTCCTGTACGGCCACGGAGCGCAGCGATGGTCTGCTTGTGGTCCAAAACCTTGTAGGGCAGGGCAAGACACCATGCCGCGTTCAAGGCGACGTAGACGACGAGCATGATAGTGTGCCATCGTCCGGGCAGGGTTCCGTTATCGATGGCGCTGCTAATCTGGAATTGCGCATTGTGCTTCTTCTTCCAAAGTGGCGCGACTAGAACATGGCGGTTTAACCAGGGCCACCAGCTAGTCCTGTTCGTGGCCCAGTACGCCTGGCGTGTTGGATTTCCCATTGTGGAAAGATGGCGGTTGTGGCGCCACCACATGTTCGCTACGCGCAGACCAAGCAATACAGCGGCGATGCCAACGAGCATGTAGAGAAAGGTGTCGACCCAAATGTAGTTGCCGATTTGGTCGACGCCAGTAAGGCCGTACGAGTACTTGAGGCCATCGAAATCGGCAGCGTCCCAGCCTTCGAGGAAATGGCGGCGGTCGAGTCCTTTGGCGGCAGCGGCGGAGGATTGCGCCACCGTCCTGGGGCGGAGGAATGTTGACATGACGGTAGATGTGTCGGAAGGGGGTTCTCGGTGGATGATGTAGTACAGAGGACGAGCGAGTCTTGGCCCACAGGGCGATGATGGTCGAGGGGTCGAGAGTGATAAAGCGGGTCGGGTCCGAAATGAATGTGAACAATGCGCACTACCAGGTGCGTTTGGTGACAAGAATTCGTGAAGTCGGGCAGAATAGCACACAGAGTAACGATATGTAGGTGAACTTTATCCCAGTGTGCGTGACGATCGGAATGTGAAGCGATCGGTTGTGGACAGTGTGGGACAAAGGTGTTGTTGTCGCTATCGTGAATACATGACAATGCCTCTAAACAAAGCTGCTTGGGCGTGGGTAAGAAGATTGTCGAATATGCACAGTGAAGAGGGCGGCAGTCGACAATGCACGGCACGATCGAGGATGTGAAGTCGGTAGTGGGTAGTGGGTAGTGGGTAGTCGACGTCGAAGTCGAAGTCGAAGTCGAAGCGGCGATCCAGTCGAGTGGAAGAAGTGGGCAAAAGTGCAAGGCTGCGAAAGTAACGACAGTGAAGGTGAAGAATGATCGGCTTCGGTGCTATTGAAAGATCGGCGCGGTCAATAGGAACAGGTCTTCACCAGGGTCAAGGGGCAAGAGAGTGGAGTGACGGGCCAAAAAAAAAAACCGGCTCTACTCTGTGGATGAAGCGAAGGGAAGGGGTAAGTATGTACGATGTTGTCAAAACGAGTGAACAACAGTTGGACGAGAAACGAAGGTAGGGTAAGGAACAGTGAAAAGCACCCGCGGAGGCCAAACGTGAGGTCGGAGGGTAGAAGAGGGAAAGAGTGGATATGAGGTTCCCGCAGCAGAGGGTTGGCCAGCAGCGGGGCCAGGATGAGGATGCGGATTAGGCCATCGATTGGCCCGCAGCATCCGGGCAAACGAAACGCTGAAACTGAGCTAGGATCGGGGGAGCCAGTCACAGTGGCGTGCCTGGCTGCGCCATGAAACGGGAGGCTCAGTGGGCGCTGCGGGCTCAGCTCACCGTCTTTCGAGCGGCCCAAGCAGGGCCAACGGGAGAGGCCGAGAGGGTCGCCATGCTCTGGACAGCTTGGTGGTGCTGCCGAGTCCCGCTGCGACGATTCGCTGCGGCATCACGACGACGCAGCGCCCGCCCTCGGACACGGCGTCGGCCACTGAGTGCGCTGCCAGCCACTGCCCGCTCACGCCCAGCTGGCCTCCTTCGTCCCCCGTCGTCAGCCAGGCCTCTCACCACCGCGACATGCCCTCGCGCATAACACAGCGAACCGCCACGTCCGCCCCTCTTAGATTGGCCTCATATCTGGTCCTCTGCAACACGAGCAGCAGGGCCCACCCAAAGCCTTGCTTCTGCCAAATGACATGTGTGTGTTCCAGACCTCCGGCGCCTGCCCGCCCCAATCGGGGCAGCCAAGCGAGCCAACTCTCTCGCCATCCCAGATCCGATCGCACCCATCCGTCGTCGTCAAACGGCGCCCCTGGAACTGACAAGTTGGTCATGCCGCCGAGACCCAGCGTAATCCATCGTGCAGCCACGAGCTGTCCTGGAGAATCTCCACTGTCTGCGCTGCTGCAACCGAGCCTGCCCACGACTTGGTTTTGCCGCCTGCCACCACGCACAAGACGAGTCGTCCGACTCGCTCAACGCTGTGTCCGGGCAATCCCAGACGGACGTTTCTTTCACATACCATGGTACTACCATAGTACTACCCTAGTACTACCCTGGTAGCAACAAAAATCATGCGCTGCTCACCAGCTGCCCCACTGCTCAGCACTGCGCCACGCGACAAGCATCGCCCAAGAGGCAACACCCTGGGACCAACGGCCTTTTGGAATATTGACTACGCAGTGACTTGCACCTGTTTGTACTCTCGCCCGTCTTCTGTATACAACGGGCCCTCTGCTGGCCCTTCTACGGGCTCCACCCACCCGCTTCCATCGGCCAGAAGTACCTCCAGGTACCTCCACCACTGACTAGCATCACCCCAACCCACCCAGCCTGCAGCAATCTTATCACAACAGCCTCGGTATCAACCACACGAGCCGCCATGCGTCATGCCCTCGACTTGTTGACAGCGGCTCCCAAGATATTTCCAAGATCAAAGCACCCACGCAAACGACGCAGGGGCAATCCTGGCTCCATCTAAAATTGAAACACAAACCGCACCGTAACCCGGGTCGCGGGTCCAGAGTCTGCCAACCCGCTGAGCCTTTCTACCCGTTTCTTTAATGTTGGCTAAATACTTTTCATACTTCATCACATCATGCTCTCTCCACATCCTCTCCACACTCATCAACCCATCGATATTGCAGGTTTCTAGCATTGTGTCCTTTTGAATTGCTTGCTCGCTCACTTCCAACTCGCTCGCACCACCATATCGCCATGCGCCAGCATCAATCATGTCCGTGTTTCATAAACCCGCTTGTGTTCGTCATCCGCCACGAAACAAACAAAATGCAGCGTTTACCGCAGCTCAGGGAACACACACGCATACATGGTACAACATAATCACAGTATAGACCCAGCGTGACGCCTGCAATCCTGCCAAATAATCACACCCCACCTGCTTTCGCGCTGCTCAAATATCCCCCCACCATCATGACACCGCACCTGCATGAGCCGCACGTGAAAGTCCTACTCGGCACAGAATTCATCCATCCTTCGGACATACCTGTCCCAAACGCTTCCATGACTTGCTTATTTTTTTTATCTTTCGCTCTTCTCTCTTTGGCGTCACTAACCCGTACGTGGTAAAACATCCTACGAGCCTATCTGTTCTCTGTTAGAAGCGTTCCAGATAGGGCTAGCATGGACCGGAGACCGAGTCTGGATTATATCGATAGCTGTTTCACCACGAGATGACTTCATTTGGCGTATGCGCCTTTGCTTTGCGAAGCGATAACATCATCGTGGTCTGGAAAAACTCACGCCCAAAGAAATTCGCAATCATGGTTTTTCCCGGCTAAGCCGTGTGTTCGCATTAGCCCAAAAAAATATCCCGGACCTGTTGGAGGGGGGGGGGGGGAGCTTCGGGGTGTTATTTTGCTCTCAAATTTCCAACCCTACTTTGTCTGACTGCTTGCTCCTTGTCCTTGCCCTACCAAACTCAACCCAGCCAATGCATCTCGTCGCCACATCTCGTCTGCGCTCTCGCTCTCACTTGAATCTCGGTTTGCTACCCTTAATCCACCACCGCCGCCGCCGCCACTGCCTCCTCCAACACTACCACCCCCTCCATAGTAATCTGCATAATCATTGCCTCCATTCCCACCACTCTCCCAGCGGTCATCTATTGGCTCCTGTGCATAGGCATCGTATGGTGTACTGTCGCTGTAGAAGGTATTCGCATGTGAAGCAAAGCCCTCATCTGCAGGCCCTGGCCGGAGAATGTCAGGCAAAGGTGCGCTGGACGTCGCTATGCCATATTGTTGGGGGTGATATGCATTCTGGTATGTTTCGGGCGGTGTGGCGTCATCAAACACTCCGGTCCGGTCGATAGGTGAATAGCCCATTTGACCAGGCTGCTCCGAGCGCGATAGGAACGATTGTCTCGCGTCCGTTGGTGTCTTATCACTGAGATCATGATATTCCGTGCCTAACTCTGGTATCCTCTCAGGGTAGTATGGATTTTCCTGGCCAGGCAACTCGGACGCTCCAGGCACTCCTGGCGCAAAGTCAGACGCTTGGCCGGGCTGTCCGGGGAATTCCTGTGCATTTGTCTGCAGTGCCAAGTTGTTCATCTGGGCAGTCATACCCAATGTGCTTGCCGTTGTGAGTGAATTCTTGATACTACCAGGTCCTCCAGGGCCACGCATCATACCACTCGTACTGGTACTTACTCTCCCCACGGGCTCCTCCGTAATCATCACCTGCCCTAATGGATCCTGCCCATTCGGATCTCTGATACTATACTGAGCGATCGTGCGCATCTTCCTCGTTACCCACCCGGCGAGAATCTTTCCTCTCTGTTTCTCACCCAGGCGGGAGCGATGGAAGTCTCCTTTAATCACAAAAGCAACAATGTCGATAACGAGTTGATGTTCGTTAAGTATGGCATTGACAATGACTGGAACCATGGAGGCAAGGAAATTGCGGCGGAAGATTTCAACCACTACTACGACAAGGCCACCTGCTTGGAATACAGCGCTGGACGATGTTAGTGATTTATCAATATATCTTGGATAAAGCAAAAGAACTTGAATAGACATACCAGCCTGAAGGTACAATATTTCGGTGGCAACGCTCCACCGACTGTTCGATATCCATCGAGAAGTGGTTTAGTCCATTAACCTCGAACGTGTCACCGATACTACCCAGTACGAAGAGGACTTGCATATCAACTGGGGCACCATTGGGTCCGATAGGTCGCGTGACATTGTGCAAAAAGCCCAAATCTCCGGTACGTACATACCGAGCATTCGGATCGCCATCAATTGTCCTGCCATTGAATCGTTCTGCATCAAGTCGCTCCTTTGACCCGTAAAAGCTATAAGCATTGGCTTCGGACTGCACCCAGATCTCCCCGTACTCGCCAACCAGGCAGAGTTGGTTTGTCTCAGGGTTGACAATCGAAATTTGTGTACTGACGGGTACCATGCCAGAGTCTTGGACGAGCAGAGAATTTGACTCGACGTCTGGGTCTACAGGCATGATGAGACCTCGCCGTAGTGCGCTGACATCCAAATGGAGTTCTATCGGTTCAATACACATGTACGAACGCGATGCTACCATGGGATTTAAAACGTGCGAGTAAACAGTGTTGATCGCCGTCCTATCAAGGCTTGCTGGCGCAAAGTGTACACGAACTCTTTGGTCTGACTGTCTGTTAGCATGTACTATAGCAACTGCAACGATTGGTACTCACAAACGTCAACTCGTGGTCTACCATCGGTCGCGATCATCAGGTTTTTCATTTCATGCAGACTTAGTGACTTCCCTGCGCCACGCGCAATAGCATGATCAAGCATCTGGCTGGTGGCATATGCATCCTTGATCTTGTACCTCGACAGGGTTTGGAAGAGTATGTTAGGATTCTGCGCAAAATCAACGGGCGAGACAAGATACGTCGGTGCAGCGAGGAAGATGCCCATGACACAGGTGTGGATGAAGCCGAGTCCTATCGTACTGCGCACACACCCAAGCACGGGTCTTGTGCTCGTCATCTGACAGGTCTCTTTCTGAACCTTGCAGAGTGCCATGATCTGACTATGCCCCAGTTGTACAGCAATTCGTCTTTGGTCTGGCGTCCAGTACGTCCAGACCAAGACCGGAAACCCCACTTGCACCCAAGCCGGCCGTATGGTAAGCTTGAGGTCGCGACAGCCGCTCGACTGTTTTGGTGGCTTCGTAGTATTGTAAGTGTGCGGGACATTAATCTTGAGAATAACCGCTGACTGCTTGATGTGCTGCGACACTTGCTTCACCTTCATCAGGTGGTCAACATCCGCATTCACCAATATAGCTTTAACCTTGAAATCCGCGATGATGTGTAATAACGCAGGCGCATCTTCATTCAACCTGTTCTGGTCGATGGGCGCCATGGGAATGGCGACCGCTCCAAGTACGAAGCACGCGTGGATCGCGAAGACGAAGTCCTCTGAATGCGTATACATCAGGAGCAGATGGTCGCCGGGTTGTATCTTGACCTTGTTCTTAAGGTACATGGCAACACCAGCAACTTTTTGGTCAAATTTCTTCCAATTGACGCCTTTACCTTCCTTGCCTCTGCCATCGACCGTGCAGTATGCGAGTTCTTCAGTCTGTCGCGAAACGCGCCATTGCATAAGATCGTGGATATTGGAGAATTGGTTTAGTGGCGTCGAAGTTCGATCGTCAATCACAACCTCTCGGTGATCCACTCCGGAGTATTGCTTGTCCTGCAGCATCAAAAGTTGTTGGCGCGCCATTGACGCTTCGAACGACCACATGCCACCAGCAGGATCGTCGCCCAAAGCAATGTTCTGGACGGATCGTTCCACCCCAAACTTGACATGGACGCACGGTAGAGAACCATTGTCGAACTCTCTTCGGCAAAGCATATTGCCAATCTCCCGCCTACCATTCTTAATTACACGCGGGAGCGTGTTAGGTGCAGTGATCATAACACAGTACACTCGTAAATGATGTTCATGATATAGCACCTCCATACATCGCTCGGATAGAGAGTCGAGGAATGGAATGTTAAGCTGTTGCGGTGGTCCACCTGGATTGGTAGGAGCAGTTGATGCTGCCTGTGTCTCAATCAAGATGATTGGCAGATACTCTCCATTGACATATGAATCGAAAGATGAGCTATTTCGAATAAGAATGAGCCTGTCCATTTGGCATTCTGACTTACCAGTCGTAGATTTTAGGCACTGCCTTCATGATGCTTGTGACAAGGTGTTGCACAAAGAAGTATCGATGCTCGGCCTCTAACTGGCCATGCTCAACCCACTCCACTCTTTGTCGTATGCGATCCTCATACAGGCCAAGCACGAAGATCTTGCCTTCCACAACACAGCCAAGAAGGCCGGTGCGAAGAAACTCAAGCTCGAGCAGTTGCGGTGTGGGACTACCTTCAACGAAGCGATATGGTCGCGCGTGAAAGATTGTCTCTGTGTGTTTTTGAAGCTGCCAGAAGCCACCAGACAGTGAAGGCGAATCCACCCAAATCTCGCCGATGGAATAGGGGGAGCAGAGCAGATTGGTCTCAGGATCTACAACAGCGAGTGTGGCATCTGGTATAGGATATCCAAATGCGCCAACTCTCATGGTCCCCGCCTCGTTGGCACGCTTGCTCGCTTCTTCTCCAATAGCAAGCACAACAACATCGTTCATTTTCAACGCTTCTTTGTCAAGTAGGATCTCGGTTAGATTTGTGTGCGCTTTCTTTTTCTTCTCTTTAGAATTGTTGGTGCTACCACCGCCAATGAGACTCGAATAGCCATTGAGCGCTATTGTATCCTCAGTCTCATCTTCATCATCCGGCTCTTCTTGGGCTATGCTCAAGGGACATCCCATACGTTCTTCGCCTCCTAGCCAGTCGCGGACAGAAATGATCATTCCGCCATGCTCAGGCAGACATAGCATAGGAGCAATAAGCTCGCGGGCCCTTTGGTTCCTCATCGGTCTGAACCATCTATCTCCTAAGATCTCGTGGAACTCACAATCAACGGTGAGGGTGTCAATGAGACAAATCTCAACTGATCCGAAATTGGGTTCAGCATTCTTCTTGAAGTTTCTTGTCGCCATAGGGTCCTGCTGGTAATTGTAAGCAGCACGTTTCAGGCCAGGATAGTCGGCAACCAAGATGTTCGCCTTATGCTTAGTGATGAGATGTGCATATAAACCAGGGGTTTCCATTGTCGGCGCTTCCAGCCATACTGTAGTGTGTCCACCGTAGACCGCGAACAAAACGCTAATGATAAGACCTGCGCTCTCACGTGGATCGAGATAACTGAGGATGATCTGGGTAGGGAGTCTCCGCGGCGCTGGTGCAAGGAACTTGCCAGTCGCATCTCGAAGGTGCCCGGGGAGTGTGTCCGTTTTGTTGCGCCCGTCTGGAATCGTGCTGATTATAGCGCTGATGGCGGCCATTTGATGCATAATTGTTCGATGGCTGAGTACGACACCCCGTAGATCGCCGGTAGGGGCCCTTGAGAATTCAATGTAAGCTACTTCTGGCACTTGCAATGCGGGAGTATCATCATGTTTTTTAGGATGGTAGCTGCCGAACTCATTGGTCTTCCACCACTCAACTCCACTAGGCCACTTCAAACGATTCTGGCTGATGTCACGATGAAAGGCCTTTAGATTGTTATCCGTGGTTAGGGCGAGATGCGCTTGGGTGGTGGTCAGGAGGAGAATGAGTTTTTGGTAATCGTCCACGCTATTGATTGGTACTGCAACAACGCCCGCGATGAAGCAGCCCATCAAAGCAACAACAAATTCGATGATTTCCGTGTCTCTGTATACCAACGCTACGCGATCGCCTCGGTAAAGATTGCTTTTGTCCCTGATCACCTTTGCGACCTTCTCAGCACGGCTTGCTACCTTCTCCCAGGTTATTGATGCCGTCTCTTTGCCTTTCGAGTCTAGCACCCAGAAAGCAGTGCTTCGCGGCTGTGTGCGGCCTCGATGTCGTAACACAGCGCCGATGTTGTCGAACTTGGACATTTTAATGTTCGGATTATGTGGATCGTAGACATCAAAGGGCAGATCTCGGGGTTCGAGAGGAAGCATCGTATCCACCACACCCGCTGGAAGATCATTCGGGTTCATCATTGGAGGGGGTATCGCAGCGGTAGGAGAGAAGGCATCACCGGATGAGTAGCGGTTAGGGCCGCCGTATGAATCTCGCTGGTCTTGCATTTGTTGTCCTGTGAAGTCTGAAAAATAGCCCTGATTCACTTCCAGCATTGTGCTTCGTCGGCTCATGTCCCCTGGTGACCCGTACCCGTCAAGGCCCTGCTGGGTGTCTGGATTGAAGGCATAGTTGCCCATCATAGTGCCTTCTCGCGAATAGCTATACTCGGGCGTTTGTGGTCGTGGTATGAACGTCTCACTTCCCTGCGACAACTGTGAGGCATTTCTCTGCAGTGAGCTGGTTCGTATTCCTAGCTGCTTTTCTTGAAAGCGCCCGACTTGACTGGGCGGATATGCCATGTATTGTGAATTCCCTGTGCTGCTCACTGAGGAGCTGGGATAGTGTGAGGTGCCCATGGTGCTCGGCGCCGAACTGTCGTGGTATGATTCTGGACGCGGCAGTTCGATCTGCGGGGGATGCTGGGGGCCAGAGAGCGCTGCGAGGGATGCGCTGCGAGAG
This sequence comes from Pyrenochaeta sp. MPI-SDFR-AT-0127, assembly GCA_020747015.1. Lineage (NCBI taxonomy): Eukaryota > Fungi > Ascomycota > Dothideomycetes > Pleosporales > Cucurbitariaceae > Pyrenochaeta > Pyrenochaeta sp. MPI-SDFR-AT-0127. The sequence goes on along the minus strand of JAGTJM010000013.1, from coordinate 311,128 downwards.
CCAGAGCCCTCGCTCTGGCTTGGACTCTGCTGTCGAAGCTCATTCTGCAATTGCGCTGCGACTTCAGGCCCTAGGTATTGCGATAGGAGTACGGTTCGACGCTTTTCGTAACTGTGCGACTCGTTAGCGCACGCGGGGATGCGACACTTGACATGGCGAAAGCAACGGACCCTTTCCTGGTGATATCGCCTTCTTCCAGCTCATGGTCCAGCTCCTGCAGCTTCTCCTGCAACTCTGGGTTCTCGGCCATAGTGGTGTTCCAAAACGGGGGGTTGCGGCGGCCAAGGTGGAGCGAGTGTGCAAGGTGGCGGTCCGTTACATGACAATGTTAAGAATGCGCGGCGCCACCAGCCAGTGTAGAGCCCATAGGCGAGAGATGTGCGCGTGGAGGAAGAAGCCAGTCAATGGCTAGGCTTGTTGGTGAAAGCTTGAAAATGGGCACATTGGCAGTAAGCAAGTCAGGAACGCGCCAGACCAACAGTATGACGTTGCTGCTTCAGCGGCGGCTCCTTCGCTTGGCGGATCCTCCGCGTTAGTCAGCCCTGAAGCTTGTCGCATCGCCTTCATGTGGGCCCCCTAGGCTATTCTTATGCCTCGGCTCGAGGATGTACCCTTCAGCTGTCATGCGTCGGCCGAGTAACAAAACATAATCTTGTGAATGCCTCCTTGCTAACTTTCCAGTGACACTCACCCTTTTACACAGGTATTCTGGTTTTTGGATGCTCCACCAACATGGCAACCCTCATTCGCCCACCGCCCGTTGACCACTCGCAATCCAACATCGAGAACGTACTCGAGTTGACCCAACTATCCGATATCGACCCCGACCTCTTCACCAACACAAGGCCGCTATGGCATCCCCCTGGTGCGCGCGGCATCTTCGGCGGCGCTGCAATTGCACAGACGCTCAGTGCGGCACAGAAGACCGTGGACCCTGATTTCACCGTTCACTCGATGCATTGCTATTTCGTGCTTGCTGGAAACGCTGAAATCCCTATTATATACCATGTCGAGCGCGTCCGGTCAGGAAAGTCGTTTGCGACTCGGACTGTGCAGGCACGGCAGAGAGGAAAGGTCATCTTCACAACGACTATGAGCTTTGTCAGGCAGAACAGCGGAGGAGAGCAAAAGGTCGAGCATGTGTATCCAATGCCGGATGTTCCAGGGCCCGTCGAGGGTATGGATGATCTGGAAATGAATGGTGGTAGGAGTCCATTCCAGAGTCAAAGGCTGGCTATTGAGAATGGTACGCACTTTCACATGTCAAACCTAGGGTATAGGAGAACTGACAAGCCGTAGATGATTCAAACCAGCCTCACCTGAAGAAATGCAGGCAGTGGATGAAAGCACGCGGCAAGATTTCTCCCGCCGGTGGACATGAAGCGCACCTCTCTGCCATCGCCTACATGTCGGATAGCTACTTCATCGGCACAATTGCTCGCTCCCACAAGCTCTGGCGATACTCCACTCAGCGCAAGAGCAAGGCAAAGTCAAGCATTGACGAAGAGATGCTCAAGAAACTGCTCGAGATGGATGAAACTGAACTGAGGCGCATGAAGTTTGTAGACGAGGCAGATATCCAGCGTCTCCGTAGATTGAAGAATGGCGAAGACATTACACAAGACGCAACACCCGAAATCGGTATGATGGTCAGCCTGGATCATACAATCTACTTCCACAATCCTCGGAGTTTTAGAGCCGATGAATGGATCTTCACAGAGATGGAGACACCATGGGCCGGCGACGGTCGAGGGCTTGTGTTCCAGAGGATGTATACGCAAGATGGCACGCTCATCGCAACCTGTGTCCAGGAGGTAAGCAGCGCACCCATCCTTTCCAGCTTGCCCAGACTAACTCAGAATAGGGCGTCGTGCGTTTGCGACAGAGCGACAGCAAGCTGTAAAGATGTCCAAGGAACGTGTGTGAATTATTGTATTATTTTCCATTCTGCAACCCATGTTAGGCCGTCTTGTCATCTTTCTTGGGCCCTGTACTGAGCGTGGGAGCGGACTCGTTTGATATCGTGTACTTGCGGCTTGCTCATAGCATCTTGAATTAATATGATTCACGTTTAGTGTCCTTAGTTCCAATGAAATGCATAAAGCATTGAATAATTACTCGATTCGAATCGAGGGGTAGCGTCAACAATTTAGTCAAAAGGTTCGGACTAGTGCACAACAGGCTAGCACGATCGTGGTTTCAACTGCGAGCCCACCGAACGGCTGTCCAAGCTCCTCATCGTCCCCAATTGCCTTGCTGAATGATCCATAGATCTCATGCGCTAGGCCTCCACACCCTGCCGAACGGACTCGTCGACTCATCTGCTGCAAAGCGAAACGGGTGACATAACTTTTGAGGCCTGAATGCCTTCACGGCCAGTTCAGTCATCAATCGGTCACAAAGGATGCTAATGCTATCAAACCTTCAACCATATCAAGCGTTCTCTTAATACACGGCTCCACAATCCCAGCGAGCTCGCGGAATGAACACCAAACAAGCGGCCTGTCTTAACTGCCGCCGAAGCAAAATTAAGTGCCGACGCGATGAGGGAGCATCAATCTGTGAGAGGTGTGAACACATCAGCGCAGAATGCGTGATACCCGAATTTCACATTGGTAGGCAAAAAGGCGTGAAAAAGTAATTATACACCTATGCCCTAATGCGAGTGATATGCTAAATTTCACCCAGCAAGCGCTCTGGGCTCGAGAAAGCCATCTACCAGGTTGAAGAGGCTATCAAGAAGAGGAAATCAGATGTCACTACCAGCCAAACTACACTGCAACATCTGCAAAAGCTTCTTGGCGAAGCGCAGGGAGACGAAATTGAGTCCAAGCGTATTGGAGCAGGATCCCCTTCAAGTAGCGATGCTGTTGTTCCCATCAAAGAGGAAACCGGAACCTCAAGCGATGATCAATTAGCCTTAGAAGGAGTTGAGAACCCCCTTCAGCTGCTCGCCCGAGCATCAGACCTCCGAATCGCATCTCCACATGCTTTTGAACACAATGCCTCCACGCCAGGAAGTAGGATCAATGGAAGCGAACACAGCGCTTTCTCAGACGTACATCGCTTTTTCATGCCGATGAAAGCGAGCCTTGACCAAGGCCCCGGCCTAGATCCCATCGAGGTTGGCTTGGTGACGATGGAAGAAGCAGAGATGTTACTACGATAGTAAGTTTATCAACGTCATGTGTGTAGTGGCGACTGATAAAGATGGATAGTTTCCACGAAAAGTTGGCGCATACTCGCTGGGGACTCGACCCATTAGTTCATACGCTACCATTTGTTCGGAATCGTTCTGCCTTCTTGTTCACGACATTACTGGCCATGACAGCCATCTTCTTACCAGAAGCTGCGTCGCTAGCAAAAAGACTGCTTTTGCATCGACGATTTCTGGCAGAGCAAGTCATTGTTAGGAAGTTCAGGTCCGTGGAGATTGTACTCGCTTTGATGGTCAGCATTCCTTGGATGCCTCCAGGTTCACACGCAAGTGACGATGACACCAGTCTCTACCTTGCTACAGCATTGTCCATCGCGCTCGACCTTTCGCTTGACAAGATTGTCGTCCCTTCCTCATCCTTTGACCAGGACCTCATCAGGCAAATACCGAAGGCTGAGTGCCTCGATGCCAGCAAGGCGCTGACTATGGACGGCTTTGAAGATGTTGACGTAGACTCAGAATGGGGAAGACGATTACTACGTCGAAGAGAAAGAGTCTGGATCGCGCTGTTTGTATTGGAGCGCGGCGTTTGCCTGGCTCGAGGCCGCAGCTACTGCGTTCCAAAAACGTCCCTGATACAGCACAGCGATAAGTGGCATTATCATCAGGATTCCGACATCCAAGACGGCCCACTTGTGTCCATGGCTGTACTTCGCAGAGATCTCGATGATCTTTTTGTTAATGTCAGATCGAGATGTGACAGCTACCGTGTTATTGATATAGGCTCAAAGGTCGCACAAGACATCGACAAAGCCATCAACGATTTCTTTGACAAGTGGTTTCTGACCTGGACTTTGGTGATCGGCGATTCTGAGGGCAGGAACCTGCCGCCATATGTTGAGATACTAGTTACTCACACTCGCCTTTCGACCTACAGCATGCTTTTGAACCACCCAAGCGCTCCACCAGAAGTCAAGCGTTCTTTCCGTACATCAGCATTATCCTCTGCTCTCAATGTTATGCGAGCAGCTATTCAAGGCGAGGCACGTTTAAAATCAATGCCGAATAACACGGTCACCATGATATGCTTCGCAGCAAGTATCTCGCTTGCTTTGAGCGCCCCAGTGCCTGGGAAAAGCGGCAACAAGAGCCTTGCGCCTAGTGTCCGTAATCTCATCGAAGAGACAGCCACAGTGTTGGAGCGTATTGGCAGCACTCCTAGTCATAGGAATGGTGCGTCTGTTGTGTACGGACGGTTCCTACGGGTTCTGGTCAAGCAAGCACCGAATATCGATCGTCCATCGCAATTGCCTCCGCATGATCTCGCACCCGCTATCACTATACCAGATATCATGTCGCCTTCTAGTGCCGATGCCGCGATTTCAGCGAGCCAGCTGACAAGCGATCACATCTCAAGCTTCTGGCCAGATACACTACCTTTCTCTACAATGTCCTATAACGAAGTGAATGAAACGGTCACGAACTCTGATATCTTTTCTACAGCGCTGCTCGATCTTCCCTGGGACGATAGCAACCCGTTGTGGACGGATTGGATGAATCTACCAGATTTCAACTATCCATGATCAGCACCAATTGAGGCACGCGTCACACAGTCGCGTTACGATCAGCATCAATTCCCGTCTCGTCGTGGCTAGCATCGACTTATTCCTCCAGGATATCGTACTTCACGACATACAGGCTGAATCTAACGATATATGCGCAACTAAGAGTTTTCTGATGCTATTGGTGGCTTTTAAAGGTGCTTGACAGTAATGACTGCTTCAAGGCTCGCCGCAACAGTAAAGCGTAAAAGTTCAACAGTGGGCACCACAATGCCTTCTGGTAGCATCGGAGCTAAACAACTGTGATCGCAGACTTCGTTCCGATTAAGAAACCCAACGCGACTCAGTCAATGCAATAAAGCAGATTGAGCGTGCGAGCGTCACAGAGCAACATGCCGCTGTGTCCCACTCGGGACAGCGACTAGGTGGTGACGGAGAAGCGGATCTTAAAGCGTCAATGAAGGTTTTCCGATGAGAGGCGCCCTATTGCATTGAAGACACTCTGGGTTCAGTAACAAAACTGGTGTTGATGCGATTCGCTAGAGCCCCATTAGGCATCCCGGTGTCTCCCGGACACCCAAGTAAGATTCAGCCCCGTTAGCCAATCATCTACCGTGTACCAAGAACTGTTCCCCGCTCGTGTTCCTGGTCTTCGGCTGCTCTTCTGGCACCGTCATTGTGCTCCGATTGATGACGGTGGTCGCAAAAACGTGCCGAAGCCCATTGCGAAGCCGACGGCTCTTGTTGTGAGACAAGGGCATTGCGATCATATCCGTTCTCAGCCATATTCGGAATTAATTCGAGGCCGTCCACTTCTTCTATTATATCCATGCAAGACCGCCCTTTGTTGGTGTCCCACTAGCTTGATTCACAATGGACGCAGTACCCTCCTCATACCGATTGCTTGCCGCTCTTCCTTCACGAATCTGCTCGCGACGACCACTTCCTTCACAATTAAGAGCTGCACGTTCACTTACTCCACAATGGAGGTTTGCAAGCCAAAGGCGAAGCATTAGTGCGGTTGCTGAACACGCCCCCACAATCGACCGCTCGAAGTCCAAGCTCTTCAAGGACGCCGACGAAGCCGTTGCAGATATACAGTCGGGATCGACGGTACTCAGCGCGGGCTTTGGGCTATGCGGAGTCGCAGAGACACTCATACAAGCGATGCACAAGCGCGGCTCACAATCACTGCACTCTCTGACGGCCGTATCGAACAATGCTGGGATAGAGGATGTGGGAGGTTTGGCACACCTTACGAAGAATGGCCAGGTCAAGAAGTTGATCATCAGTTTCCTGGGAAACAACAAAGCATTAGAAAAGCAGTATCTCAGTGGTGGTATCGAAATCGAGCTGTGTCCACAAGGTACTCTTGCAGAGAGGATGAGGGCTGGAGGTGCAGGCATTCCGGCGTTCTATACCCCCACAGCTGTGAATACTCTACTACAGGATGGGCAGATTCCTGCCAAATTCGACAAGGAGGGCAAAGCAGTTGGGTTTGGCCAAAAGCGAGAGGTTAGAGAATTCAATGGGAAGAAATTCTTGATGGAAACTGCTTTGACAGGCGACGTTGCAATTGTTCGGGCGCACAAAGCTGACGAAGCCGGGAACTGCGTATTCAGGTAAGATTCGTAGCAGATATCAGAGCCATGGGGTCATTACTGACGTTACATTCAGATACACGACCAAGGGTTTTGGACCCATCATGGCAAAAGCTGCTCGCCTTACCATTGTTGAAGCTGAAGAGATTGTGCCAATTGGCACTTTCGACGCAAATGAGATTGATCTACCGGGTATCTTCGTCGATCGCATTGTACCTGCCACAGCTTCTAAGCAAATTGAAATCAAGAAGCTGCGGAACCCTTCAGCATCAAGCAGCAACAAGTCTTCAAGCAAGAACGATAGTCGCAATCGCATCGCACGACGCGCGGCAAAGGAACTCAAGCACGGTTACTATGTCAACCTCGGCGTTGGTATCCCCACAGCTGCAGCATCTTTCGTACCGAATGATGTAAAGGTCTGGTTGCAGAGTGAAAATGGCATCTTGGGTATGGGCCAGTATCCAACTGAGGACACACTCGATCCTGATATCATCAACGCTGGAAAGGAGACTGTTGAGCTTCTACCCGGAGCATCGACCTTCGACAGCGCCGAGTCCTTTGGCATGATCCGTGGCGGCCACGTCGATGTCTCCATCCTCGGTGCTTTACAGGTCAGCGCATCTGGTGATCTAGCCAATTATATGGTTCCTGGAAAGGTTTTCAAGGGTATGGGTGGTGCTATGGATCTCGTTAGCAACCCTGAGGCAACAAAGGTCGTCGTTGCCACCGAGCACGTTGCCAAGGACGGCTCTAGCAAGATCGTTCAGGAATGCAAGCTCCCTCTTACTGGTGCAAAGTGTGTGAGCACTATCATCACCGACCTCTGCGTGTTTGAAGTAAATAGAAAGAGGGGTACGCTCACGTTGACGGAAACTGCACCGGGTGTGACTGTTGAGGATATCAGAGCGAAGACAGACGCGAAATTTGAGGTTGCGCCAGATCTCAAGCAGATGGAATAGATACTCTCGAAACCGGAACTCAATGTATATCATAGCATTTTCTGCCAGGATACGGCGTTACCATATAATAGAGTTGCACGAAATGAATTGAAGTACTAGTTGCCAAACCGTACGTGCATCTGAAAACAAGACATGAGTGAATTGCCTCCAAAGTCTCCATTATCGCGACGCATTCTGCTCTCGGCAATTCTTGTATCAACCTCACAAGATCGGGAGAATCTGACGTGTGCCAACCAGCCAAGCGTGGCCGAAGAAGCTTCGCCATGCTTGGGCTCCCCTCAATCCCTGGCCCACGAAAGCTTATACACCCAGCCCATGCACAACACCAGCAAGCCCACTATCCACTCCTCTCAAACCCAAACTAATCAATCTCCGCACAAGCTGACAGAGCCATCGGACCTACATCAACGTCCTAGTGCTCGACACGACAATGACGCTGACATTGATCAGCGGCCGCTTTACCTGCATTGAGATGGTCACTTTGCGTGCCAGTGCGGTTTCCGCCAATCAAGCTTGCAGCAAGCCGGGCAGCCGTGGATTTCCCCACGGGGCCATGATTAGGTGTGACATGGGGATGTTCGGTTTCGGAATGGCGTGGAATTGCCGATGCCGAGATGATCTGGGGTAGGACTATATGACCGAAGGGTTTTCTGGTTGTGCAAACGCATCCTTTGGTCACCTACCTTCTGCTTGCATTGTGGCAGCACATACCAGACTGGAACATGGATTCGCCAAAGCTGCACGACGATATGACTGAGAAGCGGAATGGGAGCGAGCAGCTGGAAGCGGGGTTTGGTGAGGAAGATATGAAGACAATGAGGAAAATTGTCTTTAAGATGGATGTCAGGTATTTCTCTCAGTCCTCCACCTAAATCATCACTTATGCTAAACACCCATAGAATACTTCCAATCCTCGCGCTCCTCTTTCTCTGTTCGTTTATTGACCGCACAAATGTTGGGAATGCGAAGATCCTGGGGTTGGAAAAAGACATCCACATCACTGATCATCAGTATGCAATTGGACTTTGCGTTTTTTACGCTACGTATATTGCCAGGTATGTGCTCTTTGGAAGACTTCTAGAGCCATAGTAGCTCACCAACTGCTAGTGAACTCCCCTCCAATCTTGTCTTGAAGAAAATGTCCCCAAAGATCTGGTTGCCACTTTTAACTGCGGTTTGGGGTACTCTGACCATGTGTCTGGGTTTCGTACGCAATTTTGCATCATTCGTCACTGTTAGAGCACTTCTTGGTGTCGCAGAAGGAGGGCTGTTGCCTGGCATGGTACCACTCTCCCGTATTCTCCTTTCTGCAGCTTTTGCTTATAAAACATTAGGTACTCTATCTTTCACACTTTTACCAGCGACAAGAACTAGCTTTACGTATCGGCATCTTTTATACCGCTGCATCACTCTCTGGTGCATTCGGCGGGTTGCTCGCAAGGGCCCTCAATGCCATTGGACCAGCTGGAGGTCTCGAGGGCTGGCGCTGGATCTTCATCGTCGAAGGCCTCTTGACGGTGTTCATTGGTCTATGCTCCTCGATCTTCTTACCAAACTCAATTGAGTCCGCTGGCTTCCTCAATCCTCTTGAAAAGGAATTTGCGCGCCACCGTCTTGGTGAGCAGAGTGCGGAGCACGAACGGTTCGACTGGGCTGAGGTCAAAAGAGGCATCTTCAATTTGCAAGTATGGCTAAGCGCTACGGCATATTTCGCGATCCTCTGCTGTCTATACTCATTTGGGCTATTCTTGCCTACCATAATTAACAACTTAAAGTTCGCCAGCGACCCTAATGAGGCACAACTCTGGACAGTCATACCATACGCCGTGGCAGCGTTCTTCACTGTCTGCGTTGCGTTACTCTCCGATCGTCTTGCATTGCGTGGTCCTGTCATGCTATGCACGTTGCCAGTCGCCATCATTGGTTACGGCATTATCAGCCAAAGCACGAATCCGCATGTGCAGTATGGTATGACGTTCATGATGGCTACTGGCATGTACGCAACGGTGCCATGTATCTTGTCATGGAATAGCAACAACTCTGCGGGTCACTATAAGCGCGCGACCACTTCGGCTTTACAGCTTGCGATTGCAAATTGTGGAGGCTTTGTGGCGAGTTTTGTATATCAAAAGAAGGAAGGCCCGCACTTCCACAAGAGTCATAGTATTATGCTGGGACTGCTCTGTGCTGCTTGGTTGCTGTAAGTCTTTTCTCTTCATCACCACCTAGGAAGCTATAATGGAGATGTTGCTAATTGATCCCAGTATCGCAGCGAATGTTGCCTGGGTACATAAGATCAACCGTGACAAGGCGAACGGAAAGTATGCGTCCTGGGAAGGTAAAGGTGATGATAGGGATCCGAACTTCAAGATGGTGTTGTAGTTTCTTATCAACATTCCACTGGTTGCTCCATCCTATACTCAAGACATGCAGATTTTCTGAAGCCAACACCAATCAAGTCAATTGTCTCCATTTAATCACATTGTAAACCTATGATTAGTGCGTAAAGTCCGTCGATTTGAACAATCTCAATACACACTACGCCTAAGCTTCGAAAATATTTACCGTGTTATTTCCGTTGTGTCTAGGAGCGACATTGAAAAAAAGAAATTGAACTAAAGCACGAGGGCCGGCAGTAAATGTGTTGTTTCCCTTGAGATTGACATACTAGGGAACTTCCCTGCACACTGCGAAGTTTATCATAAACTACTGTAGCGAGCAACATTAAAGGAGTCCTCACTTGTATTTAAAGCCTCGAACATGATTATTGAAACCTGGAGGCTTATATCATGTGCTAGAAGGGCAATGCACGCAAGAACCAAAAGACTTTGTTTTTCAAGTGAGATACAACAAAATAGGGTTTATTCTAACTTTTTCTGGAAAAGCAGTCCCTGGCGCAAAGCAACTAGGCTCTGAGCTGCGAGAAATACCAACAGGTAAGTGATATCATATTTGGTTAGACCAAGGAAAAGACGTTGAATTCAGAACGAGGATGGAGGTTCGAGAAGGGCCGACTAATGAGCCTGACGATGCAACATCACCCCGAGGTCAAGGGTATGCAATCAATCGACGAGGGAAACAAGTGAGCATGTTTCAGCCGTGTAGGATGTAAACCTTGACTTCATCTCGCAAAAGATGCTCTCATACTCCTAGTATTGGGCCTAGCAAACAGAAGCTGTTTTTGAGACCACATTGCCTCTATTTTGACCCCAAGCTCGCTGTTTCGAATATTGGACCCCACACAGGCAGTGCTTTGCTGTTACATACGGATGTTGATCTTTCTGGATCGAGATGTACCATCGCAATAGAGACCGGATAGAGCCTGATGTGGACCTGCCCAGGAAGCCATGTGCAACTCTGGAAAAGTACAGATGCTGACAACCACGACCTGCAGCCTGCCGCCTGCCAGGATTTGTCGATCGGCTGTGCTATCCGAGAATTGTGCATTGCTCATTTGCATGCATCATAGTTTTGGCAAGCCGACTATAAGCAGCCGGAAAAAGGGATGATTGCCAAAGACCGGGCTCAAGCTAAGGCAACTGGAATAGGGTTTGAGAGCGAGCTTCTAGAAGCCTCAGCCCTATGTAGAATGGTCTCAGTGCGGTGTAATGATGGAAGCCTGGGAGACCTTGTAACGGACATAGAGAGATACCGAAGCGAGAGCGTGCTAAGCTGAGACGGGCTAGCGGTCAGCCCTCCAAAAATAGCAACTTTTGGCGGGAGAGCGGAGGAAGCGTGATGGGAAGCATCCCTTTCTTTGGTTTCCAGTTCTTGAACAACCGGGAATAGGCATTGATGTTTGCTTATATGAGGTTACACAGCTTCACCGATTTACAGCCTTACCGCCAAGGCGCTGTGACGCTGGCTGAAAAGACTTAGCCGGCAAGATCTGACAAGTCGTCGGTGGAACTTCTGCAGACACGCACAAGCGTGCTGACCTAGAGTATATTGACGGAGGGAATGTGTTCCTGCGCGCCCTAGGCAGTATCAAGGGGCATGTGCAGTCAATATCAACGCGCGATGTGCATCCTCATCAATGCAAGGCTGCCGACTCCGCCAGCACTAGCAGCACGCAGTTCCCCACATGGCGCGCTGCTTGCTCCGAGTTCCATCAATTGCATAAATGACTCTTCGCATCTCGTATCTGGGAAATCGAATGTTTGTTCGCCCCTGTGCTGGAGAGTCTGTGTGGGACGAATAGGTTGGCGAATGTGCATTGAATGGCACCGGAGGTGTGGTATGGTAATATGCTTGCAGACTGTTCTGCCAATCCAACAAGGCGCAAAGCACTGCCACCGCCGCTCGATATCAGCAACTCCTTCCGGTGTCTAGCTGCACCGGGCTTCGCTCGCTATCTCGGTGGTTACGGCTCGCGCTGCTCCATTTGCTGATCAGCCCTGCACGTGCGGCTGGCTGGGGCTGAAGGATACGCGCATGTAGCTCGACGCCTTTTACTTGAAAGAAAGCGTGTCCAACAGCGCGCGATGCTGTCTCACTCGGGTACATGCGCCATTCGCGACTGAATCGTTGCCCAGGTCGCCCGCTGTCCGCTATTGTTTATTCTTAGCTGAGGCCATCGTCACCTCGCCCCGCCATCTCTCCACCTGCAGCGTCCCCCGGGGGAGCCTTAAGCTGCCAACTCTGCGATGCCTCAAAAATTCCCATGGTCCAAGTCGAATCGCTCGCACAATTCCGTCGACACGCCCTCCTCAGGGCAACAATCGCCGGTGCCTCCTGGTAAGGAAGCGGTTGGGCGCCCAATCGTTCGTGCGGCTGACGAGCAAGCGCTGGCAGTGAACCACGAGCCTGGAGCGCAGCGATTCCAACCCTCTGGCGGCCAGCAAGCTCCTCTCCCGAACCAGCAGTCTTCTGTGCAGCAGCAGGTCGCCGCTAGTGTGTCTCAAGAGCAGTTCAGACAGCACTTCCCGCAGAGAAGTACGAGCCAGGCCAACCGCTTGAGCACCCATCTCGATCAGGTGTCGCAGAACTACCAGCAACAACCCGGTCCTCCTCAGCCTTCACCCGGCCTCGATCAAGACCGTCGCGGCTCCTACCAACCCCAATCGGCCCCCGTTTATGTGCAGGAGGCGAAGAAGCCATCCCTTCGCAGCCGTATTGCAGCCGGGCTCAGTGGGCATAAAGACGACGAGGCTTCCAAGCAGGCTCACAAAAACGGCGTGGGAAGACGTCAGTCAGTCAGGAAGAGCGATCCTAGGATTCAAGACTATCAATCGCAGGAGAACAATCGCCTTCACGCATCGCAGCAGCAGTGGCACCAACGCCAGGGGTCAAGCCCGCATCTGCCTACCTCGAATGAGCAGGACGAGGATAATCTTGATCCATTTCTGCAGCAGGGCGGCCACGACAACCCCCAGGTACCACCCAAAGATTCACAGTATCAGCAAATTCCACAGCAACAACAACACCAGCAGCAGCAGCAGCAGCAGCAGCAGCAGCAGTTTGTCCCAAATCCGCATCAAGAACAGTATTCTCGGCCCCCACTTGGGAGGGTCAGCACAGAGGGAAGCTATCAAGCCCAAGGCGGGGTAGATCACTACAGCCCCGATCAACACCAAGGCCAGGGTCTGCAGCAACCACAACAGCAAACAAACCAGCAACAGCAGTACCAAAGCTACCAGCCCGTTGTCCAGCAGCCCCAGAATTCGAACGAGTACCAGGCGTTCAATCCTCAAGGCGTGCCAAGCCCGCTGCTCGGAAACGCTCAGCTACAAGGTCTAGGTCAAGGCCAGGGCCAAGACCTTGCACAGCAACAACAAAAGTACTATCAATACCAGCAGCAGCAAGCACCGCAGCAGATTCAAGGGCAGTCACCACAAGATAATCCGCAGCAGAACATTCACTACCAGCAGCCTCAGCAACAGCAATTTGCACCTCAGCCTCAGCCGCACAAAAGCCAAGACCTTCAGCAGCTACAACCCCAGACCATTCGCCCTGCCCCTCAACAGCAACCTGAGCTGCAACATCCACAAGCGACTCGTCAAATCCCCCAAATTGTGCAGCAAGGCCAGCAGATTGACACGCAGCAATTGCAACAGCTCAGACCACCTTCCTCGCACCAGCAGCTTGCCCCACCATCACCCCTCCAGCCCCCAACATACCAGACTTACGACGCACAGCAAAGCAAGCAGCCGCAGCCGCAGCCGTCCGACCCTCACACCCAGAATACGACGCCCCCTCAACAAGGGCAGGATAACATGGCACCAGGTGGTCAGGTCAATGCCAGGAATACGCTGAGGAAGGTCAATGACGGCAGCCAGCAGCAACCCGGCGCACCATCTCGAGAGTCGTCTCTCCTACAACAACCTTCAGCTCAAGGTCAGCCTTTCGGCCAACCGCCTGTCTCACCAGGCATCGCAACATTCGACGCTAACGTCGTACCCACAGCTTCGCAAGGCCAGCCCTATCGAGGTGAGAAGCAGGGCCAACCAGGGCAACAGGGAGGAGAAATGGGCCGGGCGACACCCCCGCCCCGATCATCTGCTACAGATATGACAGACGAAGAGATTGAGAAGATGATGAAGGAACATGAGGTATTGCGTAAGTGAATTGTGCCGTCAGAACAGAGTGACAACTGAACCATCACAGGCGAGAAATACCAAAAAGTCAAACGCTACTTTTTTGAGCAGCAAACACAAGTGCATCAGCTGCAGAACACTCTCGCGAATCAACGCCTTTCCCTCTCTCGCACGTCCTGGGACGACAGCGAGTATGCGACACGGTTCAACCGACTGGATGGGCTCATAGCACAATTATCATTCTCAATTCGTAAAGACTGGAAATCCATCCCACAATGGCTGCATGTCGTAGTCAACAAGACGGCTGTGGAAACTGGCAAACAAGAGATGACTGCTGTTGGCCGTGCGTTCATTTCACACTGGCTAGTGGAGAATGTCTTCGAGAAATACTTCCACCCTGACTTGGAGCCTGGGTTCTCGACCCAGTTGCAGACAATAGCCCTTAACATTCGCAAATTTTCCCCCGCCTGCCACTCCGCAGAGGATGAAGATTCGCTAGCTGCAAAGGTCATCAATTGGCGATTGGCTACACTTGAAGGCCTTGCAGATTTGCTAAAGGCACCTCAGGCTGCGGCTAACCGACAGACGCTGACCGAGACGCTGAATGAGAAGCTCATTGCATCGCTCCAGATGCACTTGAACGATCCCGCGCCCCCGGACCTAAATGGAGGCGTTCCTATGATTGTTGAGCTGGCTGTCAGCATTGCGCAGCATATGCCACTAGAAAGCCGGGAAGTTCACATTGAGTACTTCCCACCAGGGCATGGAATTGTTTCCGAATTCATGAAGATGGAGTCGGGCATCCCCGCATTGACTGCGCCAATTGCGGACCTGGATGAGGCGGATCGTGCGTCTGTAAGGAGCGTTGCATCGAAGGTTCAGGAGGATAGTGCGTCGGTTACCGAGCAAGAGCCAATGCAGAACCCAGTACCTCCTTTGCCAAAGGAAGACAAGAAGCGAGGCATGTTTGGCTTTGGTGGCTCGAAGAAACCTAACGCAGCTCCTACCTCTCTCGGGAAACGGGAGTCGTCCCTCGGCCAGGGTGGAAGCCAACAGAGTCTCACACAGAATCCACCAGGTAGCTCAAGTGGGCTCAAGGACGAGCCTCCACCTCCGCGAGTGCGTATGGCTGTTGGTGTAGCGGTGCAGATCCGCGGGAAGAGCATATTGATCAAGGCGCCTGTATACAGCACATGAATGTGCGAAACGCGACCATGGCATGACTTGATTTGATTTGAGCGATTCCTAGAAAGCGAGTGATACGGACGCAATTCTCTTTTTTCGATTCTAGAGACACATTTTGTGTAGAAACCAGGGCTTTCAGATTGGATCTTTTGTATCTAAGATGGCTATACCCAGGAAGTTGTTCGCTGGCTTAGCGATGTGTTGTTGGATTTGATGTGCATACCGATACCCTCGCTGCTTCTACGGTTCAAAGGACTAGGTCTGGTAGATAATGGCATACCTTCTGAAGATATTATATTGTCTGACTATTGCGGAAATTCGTAGATGAAGAACAGATCACACTGCAGTGCTCACCAGTGCTTCCACACTGCGGGTTCGCGTGTTGCGGAGTCTCTCGGTCCCCATTGGTTCATTACCACATCTTCATCTTGTTTACCCATCCCAAACACAACGACCCAACCCCGCCATAACGTAAATCTGCCCACGCACGATGGAGAACATTGACGTATCGACTCAGTTCAAGTGTGAGTATAATTTCTGCTCCAGAACCCTCGAGCGACGCTGAATAGCCGCCAGCGACATCATCCTCCATCCCGTCACCAACCGCAACACATATCGCGTGTCTCTCCGGCGCGCGCCTGCAAGTCCGATGTCTCACAACTTTCGACATTGTGCGCAGTATAGCTTTACCGTCAAATCATGACCTGCGCAACTCGAGGATCGCATGGTCGCCGCCTACAACTCCTCCATTGCTCGCTGCTACGACATCGAGGCCTTCCACTGCTTCCACACCACCGCGACGCTCGTCACGCTCGCCGCCTGCTCGATCAAACCGCGTCCTCGTCTCGGACGATGATACGGCGCGCATATATGATCTGCGCGACGACAAATGGAACGCTGTCATTAGTAATGGTTCAGGCGGGCTGGGAAAGAACGTGCACGTCGAGTTTGGTGCGAGTGAGGACGAGGTGCTTGTCTGGAATGATTTCACTGCATGTGTGAAGATTTGGTGTCTTAAGAGCGGTAAAGCTGTTGAAATAAGGGATCCTAAGTTTCCTGGAAAGGACGGCAGAGGATGGGGGTATCGACCATCAAAGGAGAAAATGGGGGGGAGAGGATCAGTACTGGCTCTCCTCTGCAGGAGCTCTGGAACCGATATTCTCATCCTACTCGCACCACGTACAAATGCCCTTCTTACCCGCACAGAACTTCCTACAGTCGACGCCGCGGGCTTGAAATGGAGTCGCGACGGCCGGTGGCTTGCCGTCTGGGATGCTGCGTCTTCTGGCTATAAGCTCTGCATATACACAGCTGATGGGCACTTATACCGCACCATCACCCGCGAACCGGCTGATGAAGCGAGTGAATGGAGTGTAGAAGGCCTAGGAATCAAGAGCGTAGAATGGGTACCAGGAAATGAGAAGCTGGCTGTGGGAGGGTGGGACAGAAGAGTGAGGATCCTATCGACAAGGACATTTAGTCCAATCGTATTCCTAGATCACACGGCCATTATACACATCCCCAGTGCGCCTGTATACACCGAACTTGTCGACGGACAAGGCAACAGATCTTACGCACTCACATCACAACCCGTCACGCCCCCGAAAGCGCCGCTTGAGAAGAACGAGACAGGACTCATGAAGCAGGGTATCAGCATCCTGGTCTTCAACGCTGATGGTACGCTGTGTGCAACGAGAGACGATTCAACACCAAGCACTGTATGGATATGGGACCTAAGGAGTCTAAAGCCCAGGATGATACTGATTCAATATGCCCCGGTCAAAAGTCTGCTATGGCATCCCCACGACGCTACACGGCTACTCGTTCAGACAGCGCATGACGAACCGACGGTATATGTGTACGCCACGCCAAATCTCGGCGAATCTACGAAGTCTATAGAATCGACAGCCTCGCAACATTTGCCACAACCACCAGAAATCGTTGGCCTGGAGGCACACATCAATAAACCGGCGGGTTCTATACCAGCAAAATGGACAGCAACATGGCTTGCTACGCCACCTGAAAAGAAACCAGCTTTCTCAATAGGCCATCAACAAGGCTACGTTTTGGTGTGGCCAGATGGCAAAGACCAGATCCTTCGATTCGAGAACGAAGAAGGGGACCAGTCTGATGATAGCTTGTTCGAGATCTTGACAGGGCGGACCCCAGTACCGCGGCTGCAAGAGCATTTTGGGACTAGAGAAGGCGACGATGTAGAGGGCAGTGGAATATTGGAGGCTGAAGAGTATGGCGATAGTATGGGAGGGTTGGACGACACATTCCGCTCCAGGAGAGAAAGAGCCAACGGAACGGCACGGGGACAGAGTGTGTTTGACGACAGCGGGCTGGACGAGATGTTCTAGGGACCTAACCCGAATCAATGGAAAAATGGAGACCATTTATAAACTCGGCGTTGGGGTGTCTCTATTCTCTGGATATATATACCCATTCCATAATCATGCTCACATATTATAAATCTTCTGAAGAAAAACATAGTTTCATCACTCACCACCCCCCCCCCCCCCCCCCCCCCCCCCCGCTCTGCTGGTTGCCTCTTAGCCAAACGTTCCCTTGCTCTCATCCTGGAACCCCCACCGCCCAGACTGATCCAAGCCCAGCGGATTATCCCCCGTCTGCTCCTTCCCACCAATCTTCTCCGGCTTGTCATAACTATCCCTATTCTTGCCGCCGAGCAGCTCGCTCCGCTCTGAATCGGTGCCCATCAGGGGGCCCAGCGCGCCGCGTGTCGCGCCGCCGAGGGCACTGCCGAGAGGGCCTGTGACGCCTTTTTCAAGCGGAGCGCCAATGGGGCGGAGCGCTGTGCCTAGGACTTTGCCTGTAGAGCGGCCCATATTGTTAGCACGTTGTTGTTATTGCATTTTTTGGCATTTTTGGGGGGTATTGTTGTATGTTTTGCTGGTTGAAAAGTAAAATGGTTGGGCAAAGTTACCAGCTGGATCGCCAATTGTGCTTAGAAGGCCTCCGGATCCGGAGCTTCCTTCTTCTTCCTCTTTGTCCTTGGGCTCGGTGGGGATGTGTTGGTGTTCTTCCTCCTTTTTCGACATGTTTGCTTTATCGTGTAGCTTTCGGTGTTTTGAAGTTTGTTGGCAATGCACTTTAGACGGTGACGGATGGGCGCGAAATAGGTCTAGGATGGATGTCGGGGTTAGCGCTTCCTACATTTATATACTGCATAGCTGCGGGTTACTTGAGCGGGATCAGGCTTCATGTCGTTGGATGACGTCAGTTGTCAGTCGCGGGACGGTTGACGTTGTCGGAGTGGGGTTGGTGATCCATTACAGGGGTGAACCTCGTGGTGGCTTGTTAGTTTCCGAACCACGACTATTGTCCAAATTTCAAGTCAGGGCACGAAGAAGCAAGGATTGCACAGTAACTAGGGAGCACGATTCCAAGTATGTATGCTACCTTACAATATGAGAATGCGTTTTGCATTCAAACCCCCAAAGACACAGGAGATTATCGCTTCAGCATGTAGAGTGTTCCATTGCTGGTTATCGTCCTTGATGTCGAGTTCAAGAGACGCCGCCACAATGCAAGAGTGCTGCCCTGATACAAGACACAATAGCTGCATGAAACCATTGATCCACTTCCACAGTCGCAATGGGAGCTCGCATGAAAAGTCAAGAAGGAAGAAATCGGAGATCTTCTTTTGAATGAACATATCAAGAAAGACAATACTGCTCGTCAAGCCTCGGTGAATTGCTACATCGAGGCGAATTCAACTAGATAAAGCGCCATCAATTCATGTTATGAATCAGGCTCCAAGAAAACTTAATGACTTTAGTAGTGATCTGGTGAGCATGCTAGGTGCCACTTACCCAATTCCCAACTCAATTCCGACCAAGAGGAACGGTGGGAATACCGCTGGGATTGATGGTCTCGGTGGTATGGTGCTGGTAGATGGAGATATCGACAATCTTACCCTTTTTGAAGCCCACATGCGAAAGTCGACCAGCACGAATAAATTTGAAACTATGCAGATAGTCTGTGGCCTTCTGGATATCTGCACCGTGTTCATGGTGGACGTTCAGTAATATGGTCTTGATGACTCTTGACGGTCCTGTTTTAAGATACTCAAATTCATTGACATACTCGTATCCGCCGCGAGCATTGTAGCCGGTGTTGGCCATCTCGAGAAGTCGGTCAAGAAGACACCGGGCAACACTCTTGTGTGTATAGCCTGGGTGGACAAACAACTCCATCTCGAAGGTGAAGCGATACATGCTAGACTGATCGCAGTAGTCATCGAGGTTGATGTAGCCAATGATCTTTTCGCTGATGTAGCCCTGGGAACTGAGAGGCTTGCTTCCTTTGGCTACTGCAACCAAGTATGGTAGCCCATGTTGGGTGATGTTGTTGATACGATCACGAATATGAGCCTCAGTGCGCCCATCAAACTCATTGGCATGTATAGTATTCTCCACATAATGGTTGTAGATCTCCTATGCGGTCATTAGAAATGCTTTGTCTAAAAATGTGGATAGTTTTACCGCGATTGCTCGAACATCGGCTGGATTTATAGGTCGCACATATATGTTGGCTGTAGGTCGAATACGCTTATCTTCACCCTGTGTCACCATAGATCTAGGTGCTGGTAGAGGACGATTCCGTCTTGCGATCATTCTTCGATGCTTATGAGCTTTTCTGTCTAAAATATCCTGAACTCTTTCAGTAGCAGAAGCAAGAACAAGTGGATGGACATGATTGTCCAAGTGAGTGTGGTCAATTCTTGCCTCGGGCACCGCCAAACCGCTTAGGAAGGGACTAGGATCATCTTCATATAAGTCCCACCAAGGCGGATCTGTAGCAATGTCGATATCAGTTAAGGCTTCGGGCGCACGCTTTGGGAGGTCTTTCCAAAACTCGCGCACAGGTTTGCCCTCAGCTTGGACGGATGTCCAGTACCGAGGTGCCAACTCTTTGCACACACCGTCTACGAGCACCCACTCGACTCTGTCACCGATGACCGTCTTCTGGCCTCTATATGAAGGGGAGTCGATTTTCAAGGCTTTGTCGCATTCGTCAGCGTGTCCATTCATCCACTGCTCCATGGCTTGGCCAAAGTGGCGATTTGTGTATCCTCTGCGAGCGGACCACTCCTCTGGGGGAGGAAGCCAGTCACCGTTCCAATCCAGAAGCTTCTTGACATCGTAGTCTGGGTCTCCATTACTGCTAGACTTGAAGCTGATACCACCATCACTGTTGCTATCGGTAGGAATATACTTCATCTCGCGAGCCTTTGGCCAGACAGCTTTATGTGGTGCAGGCTTCGGGCCTCGAGGCCATCGTGGATTCTCAGCTTTGTGGGTAGGAACCGGGACAGCTGTAATCGTTTCATTCCATCCTGCCCATTTGCTACTGTCTATCTTTTCTAATTCTGGGGGAGTTGTTGGTGGAGACGGAGGGGTGGTGGGTGAGTGTTTTTCAACATTGCTGTGATGCGTCAGTGTTCAAGTTCCAAGTTAGAGTGACGATGTTTGAAGTTGGATATGATGCTTGTTTCTGTGTAACAGCTTACGGTGATGAGTGAATACGAGCAGGTTGGTCCGTCTTAGACTTGTCAGAAGCCACAGGGGAAGCCTCGTTCGGAGAAGATCGAATTACAGAGTCTGTCTTCTCTGCAGTGGCAGAGCTACGCTTGCGCAAGTGAGGTGGAATGTATGCGGTCTTTGGTAGTGCAGACATATCGCCGTCTTTATCTCTCTTCTTGGGAAGGCCTGGTAGAGGGATGTGTGTTTTCTTCTTGTGCGTTGAAGTGGGAGGTGGACCTGAGGTAGCTGCCTTAGCACGTGGTTTGCGGCGTGAGCGTGAAGCGGCGAACTTTGCTTGCTTCGTTGACAAACTGCGGTTCTCTACTACTGCTGTTTCTGGGAGAGTCTCTGCAGCGCGTTGATCGAGGGACACTTGTTGAAATCGATTAGACTTGGGCTTCTTTAAATCCTACCATCTATTAGTTGCAAAGCCTGCGCACGGATGTTTGTAGTAGTAATTTTGAAGTGTGAGCCATGAACTTTCACGAGCAAATTCGAATGCGGTAGAGAGTGGTCATTGCCACGCTTTCACTTACCGTAAGATGCCCAAAGTCTTCCTTCTGCTGCCAAGTCATAGTGTCTGTTGTTGTCTTCATTGCTACAGTGTTAGGAGAGTGAATTGTGAGCTCTGCTGATGTTAATTCTGCTGTTGGGTGCATCAAAGTGCGGGACAGAGTATGAGAGCGCCCTTACTCGCGCTGCAGGCTTCCGTGAACACGAGGTGAGCAGGGACTATTGGTGGAGGCTGTTCACGAAGAAGGCAAGTGACACTGATGATCAAGAGGAGAGGGTAGGTGCAATTTGGAGAGGGGACTATGTAGTGCTGAGAGGTGGTCGATGAAGCCGCGTCATGGCTACAGTGAGAGCACACGGCCATCTCTGAGTATTCAGATCATTTTACCCTGGCATGGTGCGCGACTGAGCTGATTAGACTCATTGTGAAGATCCATGAGCTGCAATAATGAGGATCTTACCGGTATGGATCAAGAATGGAAGGAGAGGAGATGCAATGCTATGCATTAACACGTCAAAGGTACAGCCCAAATCAAATGCCCGGTTTCATATGTTTTTTTTAGATTATTGAGCTTGAAAAATGCTTATCCCTGGGTAAGAAGCACCGATCCAGAGCAGCAGACGTATGATTGTAAATGCACAGGTTGGGATGGGGTTCGGGGTGATACTGGGGTTTGTGGAAAGTTTAGCCGAGTAGCGGAGAAGTCCACACCAAGGAAACGGTCTCTGCCTGGATTGATGGAAGCCAGGACTAAGACTGCAAATCCAATCACGCAAGAATGCTGTCAATATTACGGAAAGCGCGTCTGAAAGACAAGGAGATGAGGATACTCATGCTGTGAGTGTGCCCAGACATTGTTGTGGCTGCAAGACTGAGGGCATGAGGGGTCTGGACAATGCAGGAAAGACGACGATTGTGAAGAAGATCATGAACGAGGATGTAAACAGCGTCAGCCCTACTCTGGGCTTCATTATCAAGACGATAGAATACGACGGGTATGTTTTGATGCAACGGGTGTCCCCACGACGTGACTGACGGGCAAAGGTACAAATTAAACATATGTATCTGCTGCACCTGCCGGGCTGCGCATGGGCACATGCTGACTGCACAGGGGACGTTGGCGGCCAGAAGACACTACGAACATACTGGAAGAACTACTTTGAGAAGACGGACACACTCATCTGGGTGGTCGATGCAACAGACCGCGAGCGGATGGACGACTGTGGGCAGGAGCTGGCAGGGTTGCTGCAGGAAGAGGTTTGTGTTCAGCGGCACACCCAAGTCTCTACATGAACTGACAGGCCAGCGTCTTTCTGGGGCCAGCCTGCTTGTCTTCAAGAACAAGAGCGATGTTGCCGGGGCCATGACTGAGGACGAGGTTCGGCGGGTAGGTGACGGCTGAGGCGACATGTTGAGGGCGGGTTGCCGGGCCAATGCTACCAATAGTAACCGTGTACAGGGACTGCAGCTCGATGCCATCAAGACGCACCACTGGACCATCATGACGTGCAGCGCCATGACGGGGCTGAACCTGCAGCAAGGCCTTGAATGGGTGGTGCAAGACGCAAAGGCTCGACTCTTTTTGTATTGACGGGTGTCAGGCACCGCATGGGTGCAAGGGGCAACGGGCAGCAGGCAGCCCCCCAGGCTCGAAACGGGGTAGTGTAGCAGTGGTAGCGGGTGTTTTAGACAAGCCCCAACTGTTCCCAAGTGGAGCTGGTGTCTCAGCAGTTCGAAATCAAAACAAACAGCCCGTTGAAACCATCTGCGTCATCTGCAGCCCATCGCCGGCCCATCACGCTCTTTGCCCATTCGCCCGCTCTCTCTCGTGTGTGCGTCGACTGCGTCCGCCGTCGATCCTCGTTTCAGGCACATTTGAAACGCTCTGGCCCAGACATGCGGTAGCCGAGCAGCTGGACAATTAAACGACCCGTCTAGCTCCAGAGCCGTTCCAGGATCGCCAATTCACTGCCGAGCAACTTCATCCCTCGCGCATCTGTCTTGCAGCACGGACTGGTCTGTGTCTACTCCCCAGCCCTTGCCACCATGTCCGAGGAAATCGACCCCTCCGAGTTCGTGCAACGCATCCGCGCCCTGGGCGAGCAGCGAGACCAGCAGGACGCCGAGCGAGTGAAGAAGCTCGAGGAGGAGCTGATCCAGGGCCGCAGCGAGAGATTGGCACGCAGAGCTGGTGGGTAGTCTGACTTTGCTGCCCCGTGAACCCTGCATGCAACATTGGCTGATGTGTTTTCTTCCTCTTCCAAACAGAACGAGCCCGCTCAATCTCTCCCGACAAGCCAAACACACCACAATCGCTGCGCTCTGCAGCCGACGCCCCGCGGCACATGGAGGAAAAGGCTGCCAGCACGCCCACGCCCACCATGAGTCCTCCGCCCCAAGACACGGCCCGCGAAGACTCGCTGCAGCGCCTGACGAGCTCGCCTGCGCCCACCACGCTCGAGGACACTGAGCCCAAGAAACCGGCCACGAGCGCTGCGGCATTGGGCCGCTCAGGCACCCTTTCATGGAACAAGCGCCCGCAGTCGGGCAGCATGCGGCGGCCGCTGTCAATGGCATCGAGATCCCCAGAAAGGCCCGCGAGCGGCTCACCTCTGGTCACGCCCGAACCCTCCTCTCCCGAGCCGAATCCGTCGAGAAGCTCCATCGCAGCCTCCTTGGGCGCAAAAGACCCGACATGGTTCCGGCAGACACCTGACAGGGGCGTGGGCTCGGCAGCATACAGGAAGAACCAGGAAGACACTGCTTCCGACACAGGGTCAATATCAGGCAAGAGGCAGCTGCCAGGCATGTCACGCGAGTCTACCGTAGAGCCAGAAATCAGCAGTCCCCCTCCAGAGAGCGCTCGTTCAAGCTCGCCAGGCTCGCGTGGAGACTCGGCGCGAGGGAGTGCCCTGCTGAGCAACCGCTTCTCCACAAATACCTCAATATCTGGCGGAGACGCCGAGACAGTCGCAAAGCCGCGCTCAGCGCTGCCTACGTTGGACTCCCAAAAGTTTGCCCCACCTTCCGAACAAGAGCCTTCCGTCGACGGCGGAGACAACGCAAGCTCGGCCCGCGCACTCGCCATGTCTCCCACGCAAGGGCGCATATCGCCAGAGCGGGAACGCCCGGCCTCTCCCACCAAGGGTATGGGAGGCTTCGTGCAGAGCGCCATGCTCAAGCGCAGCGACAGTGTAAGCAAGCGGTGGAGCACACAAACACCACCCGGCTTGACCAGGCAGAACTCTACCATGAGCAACCGCGGAAGCGCTATGGCGGGCGTCGGATCATTGTCCAAGATAGAGCGGCCCACTACACTGAGCAGGGATAATTCCATGGAACCGTCATCACGCCCCTCTTCGAGTTACAGCAATGCGACCATCACCAAAGGCCTCGACAAGGACAGCACCTCTAAAGATGAGTTTGTCAAGCCTGCACTGCCACGCCATAGCAGGAGCAAATCCGTCGCCTCGACCTTCAGTGAGAGGGACCAGCCTCAAGACGATACGTCTCCTCCCAGCCCGTCCAAACGATGGAGTCCAACAAAGTCGAGTTGGCTGGAAAGTGCGCTAAGCAGGCCTGAGTCTCCAAAGCCGAAGCAGCCGCCTCCAGCACAACCCGCATGGATGGCTGAGATCAATCGTCTCAAGCAGCAACGAGGAAGCGTCGATCTTGGCAAGAGCAATCCTCTCCAGAGCCCTCCTGCAGATGGTCTAGGTTCTGGCCGGACGTCACCAATCAAGGACATTCAGCTGAAACCTGTTGGCTTCCGCAGACCAGAATCTCCCAAGAAGGAGGAAGCTCTAGAACCGAAGAAACCAGAGAGACTGGCGGAGACGTTGCCCAAATCGAAGCCTGTATTATCGTCGAAGCCATTGCTGAGTGAGAAAGAGGATCAGAAGCCCGCACAGGAGGCCCTCCCTACCAAAGACGAAACACAGTCTTCCACGGAATTACCAGAATCAGCCACCAAGGAAGCTGCATCATCAGTTTCTAGCAAAGCATCAGTAGTAGAGCCAGCTGCAAAAGCCACTGCCTCACCAGCCCCAGCACAAGCATCGGTCTCACGATTCGCCAAAGACCCCGCACGCACTGTACCAATGGTAAAACCCAAACCGGAGACTCCACCCAAGAAGGACTTCCGAGCTGGATTGAAGCCACGACAACCTGTAGGGGATGCCTCGAAGAAGGATCAAGTGAACGAGTTCCAGAATGTCTTTGGGAAGTTGAGAAAGGCAGAAACAAAAAACTACGTAGCACCTGACCCTCTTAAGGACAACATCACACGAGGAAAGAATGCCCTGAATGTTACAGGTGGTCCAAAGCCAACGGTGCGCCGCGATGAATTCAGAGAGAGCATCGTGAGTAAGAAGACGGCTATGCTGGAAAAGGCCAAGGAAGAGGGCACAGTCCTGAAAAGGTCAGAGAGCATATCGCAACCAACCCCAACGCCAGAAGCCATTGCAATGAGAGGCATCTTGAGCCGAGCAGACAGTGGCCCCAGACCAGCCTCCCCTCAGAAGGATAAGGAGCCTATACCAGAAGCTATTGTCAGAAAGAAGAGCTTGGGAGCAATCAAGTTCGCCAGCGAAGATAAGCCTGCTCAACCAGCTCCATTTGCATCCAAAGAGCCAGCTATTTCTAGTAAGCTGGCGGGCCGCTTTAATCCTGCGTTGGCCGGTATGCTCGCTCGAGGGCCACCCCCTCTAACTAGTAACAAGTCTACATCAAGTGCTGAGGTAGACCTGTCTCCTTCGAGACCTGCACAGGAACAAAAGTCGGGACCCGCACCAGAGCTGCAGCATATGACAAAGGGCCGGGCTCGTGGACCCAAAAGGAGGCCCGCTGCAAAGCAGACTGCCCCAGAACTGGAAAAGGCGGCAGAGAAGGGGACTCCTACTGTCGCCGCCGTTCCATTGGTTAAACCTGAGCATGTTCTTCCTAGTTCCATTACTTCCAAAACTGACGGACCATCAGACGCAACCCCAGTGACGAAGACGCCGGCCAGGCAGTCGATAGCTGAGAAGCCTGTAGCGCCGGCGAAGTCGCCTCGGGTAGCGTCAGGAAATTTCGGAAAGGCATCGACTCCAGAACTTCCCAAAAAGCCGACATCTTTGGAGCTAGAGCGGAGGGTTTCTGGAGCTCAGGGCACTCCAAAGAAGTCGCCACGACCTGAGTCTATTGTTTCACCAAAGCCATCCTCACCAGGAATACCTAAGAAGCCTGCATCACTGGAGACAGACAGGAGAGTTTCCGGATCATATAATACGCCGCAGAAAGCTTCACAGCCGAAGGCAGTGGAAACACCAAAGCCGCTATCGCCATCTCCATCTCCCGCAGGATCACAATCGCCATTCTCACGGCCGTCGCCCAAACTCTCAGCCAAACCCGTGGTAGAATCCCCCAGATCCACACCGCTCAAAGAGATATCAACACCCAATGTAGAAATCTCGCCAATCCGAAATGCGCCCTCCCCTGAGAAATCAAGCTTTTCATCGGTCAAGAGTGCAACTACGCTTTGGGGTAGACAGTCAGCGTCGTCGTCTCCTGCACCGGTAAGGACCAAGTCACCCATCAAGCTACCTACTAAAGCAGATGAGCAAGCCGCTATGAGGGAAGCGGGTCTTGTCAGATCACCAGAACCTGATACAAAACCCTTGCCGGAACCGCCAGTGTCAAAACCTTTGTCACCAATTGAATCAAAGCCCCTACCACCAAAGCCCAAGCCTGTTGGCTTGGGATTCAGTCTTGGTAGCTTGGGCGGTCTGGTCGCATCCCGCTCGCGCGAGTCAAGTCCACAACCTCCCAAAGACTTTCCTGTATCACCACCAAGCAGTGGAAACAGGCCCCAATCTGAACCCTTCAAAGCGCCCCCAATGCCGGAGAAGCACGACGGAATGTTTGCAGAATTCTTCGATGAGGCGCCAGTTACGGAAGGTCAACTACCGGAGAATATTGATACGGTACTGATACTCAATTCGCCACCACTCAATCTTGGACCAGATGGAAAAATCAGAACATTGCGCAAGCAGATACAAGAAGTGAACGGAGATGGCAGACTATCCGCAATCCCTATGCAAGAAGAACACGTCCTGTTCCAAGACTCAATGTACTTGTGCACACACGTCTTCGGAGACTCAAAAGGGGCGCGCCACACAGACGTTTACCTCTGGGCCGGCAACGGCGTTGCAGAACCTACACTTGAAGACGTTCAATTGTTCGCCAAGAACCATGCAAAGCAAAATCAAGGACGACTCGTTATTATTCGACAAGGCCAGGAACCGCCTAACTTCTTCGAAGCCCTAGGCGGCATCGTCATCACAAGGCGAGGTGCAAAGCCAGCATCGAAAGAGTTCATGCTCTGTGGACGTCGCCACCTCGGCCATCTTGCCTTCGACGAAGTTGACTTTTCGCTCAAGAGTCTTTGCTCCGCATTCCCATATCTCGTTTCAACATCCAATAGCAAAGTGTACCTTTGGAAAGGCCGTGGCTGCTCTGCTGAAGAGCTTTCAGGCGCGCGTTTGATGGGCATGGACCTCGCACCCACTGGCGATTTCACCGAGATTGACGAAGGCTCTGAACCATCTTCTTTCATCCAGACGTTCCCACCCCCAGCGACTCCAACGAAAGGCCCTGCAATCCCTCGTTCTGCAGACCACTGGCGCTACAAATCCACCTCAGACAAGTACCGCGCTCGACTTTTCAAGGTTGAACAAGCGACGGGTCAGGCGGGGGGTTGGGGCCAAGCCCTCCAGGTGAGCAGCTCCTTCTTCGCGCAGCTGCGCCGCCCGTCTTGGAACGGAAATGGAGCGAATGCTGAACAGAGGCCACAGACGCCGGTTACGCCCAGGACTCCTGGTAGTGGTGTGAAGACTGAAATCAAGGAAATCATGCCGTTTTGTCAAAGAGACTTGGAGCCGGAACATGTTTACGTTCTTGATGCTTTCTTTGAGATGTATATGTAAGTCTCCGCCCCTGACGCAAAATCCATCCTTCTTCGACTTCATCATGAAGTACAAGCTAACCTGTCACAGTATCATTGGCGCATTATCACGCACCCAGGCTCCTGCCTTCAGTACCGCCCTTTTGTTCGCTCAGGAGTTCGCCATTCTCGCCGTCTCAGAGGAAGACCGCCCTTTTATGCCCGTTACCACCGTTGTGCTGGAGGGTGTACCACGCGACATGAAAGCCGTTTTCAGACACTGGGATGATGCGCTCATTCCTGCCGCAGGATTGATGAGAGGAAAGTTGGGAAGGGGTAAGAGTCTGAGGATCGTTGGGCTCGAAAAGGCTATTGAAGCCACAAGACGATGATGAGCATGTGGAGTTCATGCTAGGCGCGAGAGACAATGATTTGCAGGGTTGGCCTTCTTGGATGTGTTATTGGTGTTTCGTTGTACATACCTTTTTTACCTTTGAGCATTTTCCTCCGGCGCCATGGTGTATTGGCCCCGTCTTATCAGATCGGACCGGATTTCTTCTTCATTCTCGAGAAGCTGTGACTCCTATGGAGTGAGAAATACAGATTTCCCAGGCTTGCTCTTTAATGCTCTGTTCCTCCTTCCCTGCGTCTCCGTGACCTTGCTGTGCTGCTTCGTCATCTGGCTTACCATGGTCTTGTAAACTATTACCTTTGAATGCCAACCAATGGTTGGGCTTTGGAGAAAATGGGAATTTAGCACTAACAAGACTAGTCCAAAATGGCTAAAGAGGGCGCCGGAAGCGCTTCCTTCGACTCTTTATGTACCTAGCATGCATTGCATCACCCCAATTTAGTCTCCGCTGTTCGATATCTCGAATGAAAAGCGTCCGGGGTAGAAACATTGGACCGTGTTCCACACGTGGTGACCGAGTTGATAGCGTCCATTGCACTTAATCCTCTACTCGTCGGATGCACATAGGTACTTCTCCTAGCTTGGAAAGTTTGAACCTTCGTTAGCTGTGCCATATCGCATTCCAAGGCCGTCAATGAAGTGATATTAAAGACTGGATTGAACACTTTCACACAAACAAACTGAGCAAACAGGCATGATTTGTTCCACGCGAAAAATATTCGTATTCCGTCGTGCCCTAAAAAAAGGGGGGGGGGGGAAGTCATGGGAGAGGCATACATCTTCATTATGCAGCTCTCTCCATACGTTGCTACGCTAAACCTTCAAATTCGGAAGCCAAAAAGTGTCCAAGAAACTTTTTTTACAGGTGCTAGGTCTAAACCCTCTGCGCTCCTCTGTGGCGCTCAACACTAGCGCGATCTGCGGCCTCTTCAATCTGCGCAGTCGCTGCCTTTTCGCCAACAGTGTCGAGAATCTCAGACATGCCGCCGGTGCCCCGTGTGAGCTCGGCACCCTTGCGGCCGATCAGATGCCATGGCAGGTTGAACATCTCGTCCATGGCCTCGAGAGACTTTCCGGTCGTCTCGGGCAGGAAGAAGTAGACCCATACGAGGCCGACGGCTGTGACGCAGGAGAAGAAGAGCATCGTGCCGCCGGTAGTCATGGAGATGAACATCAGTGGTACCGCCTGTAGCCAGATTAGTATGGGATGGTATATCAAGGAGGGTTTTCAGAGTTTCTTACCTTGCTGTTGCCATATTGATTGACAAAGTGGAATGTCATGGCGATGGATCCACCCAATGCCCTCAATCTGAGTGGGTAGATTTCAGAGTTGATCAGGTATTGGATACTGTTCCAGCCGAGAGCCCATCCAAAGCCGCTGAAGTAAATCATGACAATGGCGCCCATGGCTGCGTGTTTCTGGCTGGCAGTTTGCGGCACGCTCTTGTCCGAAACCTTGTTGTCGATGAGTAGGAAAATAGCCATGTACAGCATCGAGCATAGCTGCAGAGTGATACCGGTGGATAGAGCGCGCTTACGGCCGAAGTAGTCGATGAGGAAGAGGGCGCAGAGAATGCTGGAGACAAACTTCACAACACCGAAGATGGCAGTTGCGAAGAGCTTCTCGTTTTGGCCGGTGGTACCCATCATGGCAAAGTACTGCGGAGCGTAGATGGTGATACTGTTCGCGCCGGACCACTGCGATAGCAATTGAGACATGATACTGAGCTGGACGCGGTAAAGGTTGGCCTTGGTTGCGAAAAGCTCTCGGACTGGTCCAAGCCAAGTGGTACCCATAGTTGCTTCCCGCTCGCGGTTGAGCGAGTCATTGATGTCGATAATCTCAGATGTAACATAAGGGTGATCGGAAGGCAGATTGCGGAGGAGGGATAGGTTGTCAAGTGCCTCTTCGTGGCGGCCAACTTTGATCAACCATCGAGGGCTCTCACGGGTGAAGAATGAGAGCGAAAAGATTATACCAGCGAACATCAAATGCATGCTGTTGGGTACGAGCCATTGAGCATCAGTAGCGGACGAGATGTGGATGGACGAGCCCCAGGAAGCAAAGTAGGCAAGCATAATACCACTGAGACGATAGTTAGTAGTGTCAAAAGCGAAGTGAAGTGCACAATTCTTACATGTACACTGATCCAGCAAAAGCACAAACGCAAAGACCTCGAATAGCCCTTGGAGCTGTTTCGGCAAGGTATGTTGGCGCAACAACGGTAGTCTGGCCAATACCAATACCGGCGATAAATCGTCCTGCGTAAATTTGTCCAATAGATCCGGTTTTGGAACTGGTGAGGAATATGGTGATACCAGTGACCCATACAAGGCAGAGCTGCCTTGTCGCCCAAAGACGGCCAATGCGATCCGTGATGAAAAAAGCAATCAGAGCTCCGAGGATTGAGCCCATCTGCACCATGGAGGTAATATTTGACAAGAGCTCAGCAACGTCATGCTTTGACTTGCTCGGGTCATCAAGGCCAAACTTCCTCCTGAAGGGCTCAAGTTCCGCCGTTGTGCCAATGAGACCTTCATCGATACCTCGAGCCGCGCCCATAAGGCCAAAGACTATTTGTGTTAGTTGAGGGGCTACTGAAGCTGTATGTGTTGCTAATCGTACCGAAGACACCATACCAGAGACGCCAGTTGAGCGACTCCTTGGGCGTTTCTTTCAAGTTCTCGCGCCATGGGTTCCACATGCTGGGCAGATTTACTAGTCGAAGTGCGAGATGCCGGTCAATGTCTGGCAAGCCTAGAAGGACGGGCACAAAGCAGATGGGACATCCTTCAAAGTCCTAGGGGATCAACTGGTCTTATAGCTGAACCCCAGCTCTGTGGAGCAGTATGCGGAGATGCAAAATGCGGGAGCTGTCATACAGGACTCACATACCCCGATCATACCCCAGGACCCCGGGTTTGGGCTCCAGATTGATTTAGGCATTAGACTACCATGATTCGCAAATCTGCGATTGGATGAAACTAATTGAACGTCGTGTTTACCTGGCCAAGTCGTCGCACCCGCGGCCGTCGGTCGTTCCCGGGTCACTCGTCGCTGCTCATCTAGGCAATCGGAGCGATGATCCAAGGCAAAAAGAGGCGGGCGACGCCATCGTGAGACCTCGCAACGAACGTATGCACGCCGATGTTACATGCCTAGGCGCGGCGTTGAGCTTTGCATGCTTGAGTGGAGAAAGCATCCTTGATTTTGCAGCTTGTGGAGCTTAGCATCGGCGCCACCGACGAATGGGCGGCTAGCATGTGGATGTTGAGCCCGCCCCGCGTCCATCCTAGTATCCCCATATATCGGCACATCTGTCAGCGGCATCAAAAATTTGCGAGACTAGGGGCATGCTTCCGAGAAAGAGCCGTGATAGTATGCCCTACAATTGGCGTATTTCGCACGGAGAATAGCGAGCATGGTTCGATGGCTCGATAGCTTCCACGTTCTCTAGCGCTCCTTCGTCACGAGGCCTGTTCCTTGGCGAACCTGGTTCTGTAGATGTCGGAGATGAATGTGCGCGGACCGGACTACAGGTGAGATTTCATTGGAGGCAGTGTAGTGGCGATTGATGCGGCTCCAATGCGTCCGGCCTCTTCATTAAGCGCTTGAACTTCGGCCTCCACAAGCGGTATGCCATCCTGGAGACGTCTCTCTTTGTTGAGATCTTCAATCTCACCTGGAAAGTAGATGCGATCAACATCTGCCATCTTGTCAGACGTAATGACTCGTTGGTACAGATAATCCATTCTCTTTTTGAACTCCTCAATGCTCATGAAGACGTCTGGCTTGATCGCAACGAGTAAGTGACCAACATCGGCTGGCTTCGAAGGGTCGTAGGGATTAGTGACATGGCCTGCAAAAGCGCTACCTGAAAGGACGCCCGAAAAGACGTCCATCATGATAGCAATTGCCGACCCTTTCGGCCCACCCATTGGAAGCATGACCCCTTCGAGAGCCT
The DNA here is from genome assembly GCA_020747015.1 of Pyrenochaeta sp. MPI-SDFR-AT-0127. Lineage (NCBI taxonomy): Eukaryota > Fungi > Ascomycota > Dothideomycetes > Pleosporales > Cucurbitariaceae > Pyrenochaeta > Pyrenochaeta sp. MPI-SDFR-AT-0127. Next base: position 278,763 of record JAGTJM010000013.1, on the reverse strand, counting down.
TTGCTGGGTCGTCCGTTCGCTTGCCGTCTTTGTCGAGCGCCCAGTCTTCCGGGATCTTTTCCTTTCGCCGCAAAGCCTTGTATATCTTACCACGTGCAGCGACAGATGGCGCCATGTCCATAATAAAGGGTCGGCCGTTCTGGCCTGCTGGGGCTCCACATGCGATAGGTGACACTCCCATTAGCTTAGACTTCCCTCCCCACACGGGTAAAGCAGGAGACGAGTTTGTGAACACCAGACTCATCATGCCCGCATCCAGCGCCTGTTGGACCACCCAAGCCGACATACCAAAATGATTCGAATGCTTGACTGACACCAATCCGATGCCATTTTCCTTGGCCATGTCAATCGCGGCAGCCATGCCCATGTGCGCTGCCAGAAATCCAAAACCATTGTGAGCATCGACTTGGGCTACAACACGAGTGACTTGGCGTACGGTTGGCGATGCCCGTGGGTCCAGAACGCCTTCTCTTATGCGGGCCATGTAGCTTGGGATTCTGTTCATGCCATGGGTATCCACCCCTCGTAGATCCGCTTCAACAAGACACTTGGCTACAATAATAGCGTTATCTTCTTGTACTCCATTACCGATAAGGATCTTCTGGACGAATGATTTTGCCTCCGAAGCGCTGACATGCTGCATGTGCTGTGTGCTGGCGGACATCTTGGCGACCGGAACGAGAGTTTAATACACGTATAGTTGACTTCCAAGACGCGAACACGGGGAACGGCTGATTTATAAGATGTAGAGAATAATTGTGAGTCAGTATGTTGTCGAGCACAACGTATTATTGAACATACCGACGGCGAGAAACCCGATGGATGTCGCATGCCTAGCCCAAAATTGCAAGTGCGGCATGCACCCTTGACAAAGGTTACCATGATAGCAGACATACTCAACCTCATGTGATGCATGTATTTAAGACGAGATTTCAGATCGATTGTATTGACGGACTTCTAAATATAAGTTGTGCATATGAAGTTGTGAATTCCAGCTGAAATCTTATGATGTTGGCTCAAGCTTATTTGGCCAGAGCCTAATTACAGTACAAAATTGATGGCCCGCCAGTGAACAAACCTCAAGCGAGGGTATCCACATTATTACTCGAATGGAGAACGAGACTACTTTAGTGTCTGTATGGACTCAGGAGGATTCCGTAGGATTGCAACGAAAGTTTTTCTTCCATAGCGCAATATCTACTAGTAGTACAATTCCCCTCTAACCTTCTTCGTATCCAGCTTCACCCATAAATGGGCTTCTCCTCCTAATACTTTTCCCATACTTCAATAGTATTAGTGGAATAAAACTCAGTGCCAAAGCCATGAATCCAAGCAAACTACTCGCCCATTGAAATCCTAAGGTTTGATACATGCTATGTGTAGCAAGTGGCAGAAAGGCCGCCATGAAGTTCTCGAGGAACGCAATACCTGCGATAGCGCTTGCAGCATATTTTGCGTAGGCGTCAATCACATAAGTCGTTACTGCAGCAGTGGAACAAAACATCCCGAAGCCGACAAAGGCGAGCGAGATGCTGGGCACAATCCAGGGTATGGAAGAGTACGATGTCCATGCGAAGAAGAATAACCCTCCTGCTAATCCGACGAAAGACGCCGGTATGCTAAGGTAAAGTCGTGCTTCGGGAATGGGTAGCCCTGGTGTTTCCGTGTTGCGTTTCGCAGAAAGGAAGTACAGTCGATCTTGGAAGACCGACGCAATGAGACCAATGACTTCCCCAACAACCACCGCCGATTGCACTAGACCGGTACCAAAGAATGTCCATCCATATAGTTTAGAGTAAACTTGCACGATAGACTGAGTGAACATGAATGCAGTGCCTATGCAAAATGCGGACCAAAGACCAAATGAGAGCACCACACCTTCTGTGCACAGCATACGTGTGGGTCGAATGAGTGTTTCTCTGAGGATGTCACTGAAATTCGTACGATCTTTTTCAGCTTTCGCGAAGACGGGCCCTCCCGTCTCTGTGCTCTCATGGATACGGCGCGCTCGATGGGCTAGAATAACATCGGGTCTAACCTCGGGCAGAAGTGCAATGAGAACTGGTAATAGTGCGCTATAAAATATGATCTGTGCAATGAAGATCCTGGGTCGAAGTTAGTCATGTCTTCGTGTAGAGCAAACAGAACGAGAACTGTACCATCGCCAGGTTGTATGTTGAATGATAAGACTGCCAAATACTGGGCCCATGTTTAGACCTGCAAGGAGACACCAGATATATAGCGATGTATTGAAGCTCTTTGCTTTTCCGGTTCTCCATACGTCGCTCACGATTCCGGAAGTGATGTTCGCGAGGACACCAGAACAAGCTCCGGTAATCGCGCGTGTAACTACCAGCGTAGCAAAGTTATGAGCCGTTGCTTGCGGTATAATAAAAACAATCATCACAACATATATAATCTGCTCCTAATTAGGCCTCTGACTCTTATATGACCTCTCGTTCACATACCAAGTAGCTTATCCTAACACCAAAATTTTCCATCAGCGGAAGCGCTAACAATGGCGCAGCCGCACCCCCTAGGTTCCACGACAGGACCGGCCAGTATGAGTGTGGGAAATGTTCATCGCTGATATGAAAGCTTTGATTGATCTGCTCTGCCGCGCTAGTCATCATCGTCCCATTGAGCTGGACAACGAACGTCATGAAGCAAGCCAATAGTGTGACTCTCCACTTTTTCGAGTTAGCCCAGTTGAACGGGTTATGGGGATCCTCAGGACCATTCCAGCCGGATAAAATCTTGGTTGGGTATGGTGAATTATGTGGTGGTTGCCGATTTTGTCTAGGTCGCTGCAGTTGGTCGGAAGGCGGTGGTGGAGTTGTGGGTGGAGTTGAGATGATTGAAGCATCTTTCCAGCTTTGCGAGATCAAGGTGATCGAGGACCGTGGACTCATTTTTGAAGGTGGCGTGGTCAAAGGAATAGAGCGCACGTTGAATCCTCAGCTTGGGATTGTACATTCAGTATTTGGGGAGACTGGGATGGTAAAGTAACACAAATAATACTAAAACCAAACCCAAAGCACAGGGGATTAATAAGGGCGTATTAGATAGCACCTCCACTATATGTTGTCCTCTGATGACTTCAATAATGATTCAGATTATCCGAAGCGCAACGATAGGAGACCAGGGGCCATACAGGCAAGAAGAACACAATGGAGAGGCGTTGCATTACCCCTTTCGGTTTTGACAAGAGCATCAGGCGTTGATAACGCCTTCAGCAAAGTTTAACTTTGCCAAGTCGACGGCTTCGAATGTCCAAATGTTCAAGGGCATCTGCATTCAAGTGGAACGGTGCAACAGCGACACGGTTTGGCAACGTGCCCCATTATGCATAAATATGGGTTGGATTGTGGACTAGTGACATCACTGTCATACTGGCACTGGTGAAGCGCATGACCACCACATTGCTGAAAATGGCTGTCAATAACGTAAGAGAAAGGAAAGGGAAGCCGAGCAGGACCAGGCTTGGAAAGGAATAGCGTCGTACACATCCCCTGAACCGCAGCTGAATGGCTTTTGAAATCGCCTGTCTGGTCTGACGCTACAGGAGTGACAGGACATCTAGATTCTTTCAGCTACTTGCAAGAGCCACGAGGGCGCTGCGGGAGCGTTGTCCGACGCGCCACAACGGCCACGGGTACTATTGGCTACGCCACGATCCGCACCTTACGACTTATATGATCAGCTCAGCTTGCCTTCCGAAACCTCATTTCCACCAAGAGAGGCATGCTTAAATATAATTCTCTCGGGTACCTGACTTGGCACTCCGATAGATGGCCTCAATCATCTTGTGCCGGAGCAATGCATCCTCAAAAGTTGTGACGCTGTAGCCGTCATCGTGACCCACACCAGCCCATGCATCCCAGGCCTTTCCAACATTGAAGGAGAAATCAGCAGCCTGCTCAACTTGGACCTCCTCAAGCGTTGACTGGTCGTTCTTGGCTAACTTGACGGTAGGTTGGAACATCTGAACAAGACCACCCATCTTGGGCCCTTCGAGTACAAGAGTGCCTTCCGTGCCATTGATTTCCCAGTAGAAGTCGCGATTGGTTCGCGACAAAGCTGGTGCATATGTGACATCGACAATGCCACCCCCATTGGCCAGAAACCCTGTGATGCTCGCATAGTCGTGCGCAGTCTTCTCTACCGTCCTCACAACCTTGCCATCTTGATCAATAAGCTCAAGCTGAGGACGGTGATTTGCAAGTGTTGACGAAATATCTTTGATCTCTCCTAAGACATAGCACAGTGCATCCACAGCGTGGCCGAATGGAATAGTAAGCAGGTTGGCACCGGCTTCGATTGGTGCGGCGTACAGAAAGTCTTCTGTGATCGTGGGGCCGAAAAGCATGCCCTGAGAAAGAAGGTAAAGTTTCAGTGAAAAGCTTTGATGCTTGTAGTGAAGGTCGCACTTACGTGGCCATACATGGTAGTGCCCAATATCTTGCCCAAAACGCCCGAGGCAACGATCTCCTTCGCCTTAATGATTGCTGGATTCTGGCGTGCCTGCAGGCCGACCAAAGTTCGCACACCTTTTTCCTTAGCCAATTGAACAAGCTCTTCGGCTTCGCTCAGGTTACGAGCAAGTGGCCATTCTGAGAAGACATCTTTGCCTGCCTCAAGTGCGGGACGAATAAGATTGTAGTGTTGGGGTACCTTGACGCTGACAGCTACGATATCGACATTAGGGTCCGATGCAATTGCAGACGGGCTATCATAAGCTGCAACGTCGTTCAAAGAGTATGCTTTCGCAGACGCATCGGCCGAAGCTTTCGAGCTATTCTGGAGGGCCGTTATCTTGTAATGTGATGTCTCTTTCAGGTAGCCGAGATGGGATTTAGAAGCCCATGAGCTTTATTGAAATTCAGCAATGTCTCAAGCGCTTTCAGTTCGTTCTTACCCGCTGGCCGAGAGGCCAATCAAGCCGACGCGCTTTTGGGAGTTTGCCATTGAAACTTCAGTTTTATTGTCCTTAAAGTATAGGTTTTAAATTATGCCAGAGCAATCGAAGAAATGCAGTCCCTTGATTTATTCTGTCAGTTTAGGACAATTGATTCCTTTTATATATCGAGCTCGAGTATTTGTGTGCCTGATAGCAAGCCAATGGCGGTCCTTTCTAACAATGGCGCAACGACGCCGAGAAAGGCCCACATAAGAACAAGTCCGTTTTTCGTCCGCGACAGAAAACCTTTCCAGGGTTTTAAGATTCAGGGTCAGTAACAACAAGGTTTATATTCATCCGTGTGTGAAATTCCACCTGTTGTAAATTCGCAAGAGGAGTCCGACGGGGTTTCTGACCCAACAACAAAATGATCAGGTGCATGAGTAAAATGTGGACATATCACCGGGTTTCAACCGTTCAAGATCTCTCGCCTCTGTAATAATCCAGTGTGAGTTATTTGGCGCATCATCTGTCTTTTTTTTTTGACGGAAATAAAACTACATTCCAGGATTACAGTGGAGAAAGCAGGGTATGGGGATTTGTTCGACAGCTCGACTGAGGCATGATCATTATCGCAATCCCTAGATAATTCTTCAATCCTACTTCAAAGGTCACTACAAGTATAATCAGAGATAGGCACAGCGCTTCTAGTCGATCCTGTCTAAGAATGTTTCTGCTAAGTGATAATTGTGTTCACATTTACTACTGGCGGGACAAATTCGATTGCCGCGCGCAGTTCCTTCAGAGCGCAAGGACAAAGCTAGTTCGGACTTCCAGTGACGAAGGAACGAAGTCTTAGATTAGCTTGTAGGATGTCAAAATGCTAGTGAGTCTTTTTCCATCCTTGTTTGTTGCCTGAGATGGAAGCACTCCGGTCGTCGCAGCATCGAAGCCCTTCGTACATACCAACCCCGTGTAAATTGAGGCAAGTTTAGGTCCTTGAAGTTCACTAGACAAGGCGTGCAATATCTAATTAGCAGGTGACCTATCTAATTAGCTTTCTTCAATGCGTTGTCTCTCGGTTACAATAGCTTGACTGATTGTTACGCAATCAGCACATGAAGAAGTAGAAGTCTTCGCTGCTGTCTCCTCTATTAGTACGAATTACATGTAGAGAGAACAGCCCAGTAGTTAATGGAGCATGATTTAAGAGTTTGCAGGTATATATCATATAGAATAGCTAAATTTTAAGGCCTCATGCTTACTTAGTAAGGATTTGACCTTTGCCCACTCTTTTGGTGACCGTAGTTCTATCTAAATCATCCCTTTCCCCGGCGAATCTTTTTATTAAACCACAACCTTACACTTTCATCATCGCAGGAATCAAGTATAGTGTCTTCAACCATCAGTATACCATATATATAGGATATAGCCCACGCCTCCAATATGCTGCAACAGGGACCTGGAGATTCCTGCAGGAGAGTTCGGATAAAGGTCTCTAAGAGGATATCTTTGCCGGGGTAATACAAGTCGTCATGGCAATGGAATCTCTGCATCGATGACGGATCGTTCAGGGGACTTAGGCGAGCATATGTACTTCGAAGCAATAGAACTCTTTCAAGGCCAGAAAACCCTACCGGAAATTGAAACCGCACCGAATTGTCATCCAGCATCCAGTATCCAGTATTTCCCATAATTTTAAGTCGTCGATCTATCTCATTGTCTGGAAGTAGGTGTGAATCGATTATGCCGTATGTCCATGGGGCGGTACGAAACCGGCCTCAACTAACTTCTGCGCAGCGAGATCGTAGTCAGATTCAGGAGGAATTAGCATATAGCTCTATTTGATATGCATAAGTACATTTATTGGCAAGCGGAAGAGAGGGTGTACTTTGATAAGAGTTACCGCTCCGAGAAAGCCCATTGCCTCTTCGCCCCAAACAACGACCTTGACGCCTGAGAGACGGATTTGAAAGCCATTGTAGTAGTGGGAATAGTAGGTAAATAGCTCGGTGCGGATTGTAGCTTGGAGCTAGATTTTGTGGAAATTAAATGTTTTGTCTATCGAAAACATGAAGGCGGTGTTGCTTTATCTCAGCAACTTGCTGCTACTCTCGCTACCGGAAGCCCTTTCAAGCACTGGCGGGATGCTAAGTTAGATTATTCTACTCAACTAATTAGATCTTAGGTGCGAGGCAGGTGATTCTATACGGAATCTTGACATATACGAATTGCTACATGTAACACAAATTGGGAGCGTATACATATATAAGGTGTCTCACCTGTCTACATAGTGAGCGCATTTAATTTCTCACGTTACCAGTTCTGTTAGTGGACAAGAGTGAAACTTCCACGCAGGAACAGCACCGACAGCGATTTGCAGGAGCGCCACAGTTGGATTCACAGAACTTGGTGTGGGTATATCTATCTCTGGCCCCTATTTCCACCCCAAATCGGGCCACATAAGATCCATACTCATTCTCCTTCTCGGGCGCGTCCCAAGCTTTCGCGCGTCCCCTTTCACAACAAGCTTGTAATGTCCAAGAAACCACCAGGCCCGTGCCGAGTGAAAGCAAATCCTCTGCTGAAGAGCGAGCTCTAGTAGAACGTGCAATAAGTCCACGTCTCATCCGGTCTGTTACTGCTACATGTACCACACAGCTGGTGATGGCTGCCCCTCTTGGTTCCTCTGGCCGGCTGGACTTGGAGTGAAGCCTGAAGACGGCGGCTTCGCGCGTGGTATTAGACCCGAGGCCACAAATACCCTGTAGATAACGCTGTAGAGACCTATTGGTGATATAAGTAGAAACAAACCGAAACACACTATCTAGATATCTAGACTGCCGCAGGAGAAAGCACTATGACGTCACGCTAATAATGCGTCGGTGCACTTGGTGAATAGTCTAGACACCACCTAGGAACCTAAGATAGTTGAGTTGAGAAAGGGGGGAAAGGGTACCTAGTAGCTGTCGCTGTATCTAATAGTTAAACACTGGGAGATACAGGATTATGTAACCTTTGAGCCGAAAGGAGACTAGCGCATTGCTTAAGACTCCCCGCACCTTCAAGCTTATCAGAGCGCTTGCGCATTCCTAATTAATGCTTCAAAGCCTCTGCTTGAAAGCAATCCATTGGAAGGTGCACCTGACCTCCACCAATCACAAGCGCACGGCTACGAAAAAGATGCGAGTGAAACAAAAAGCCAAGAGAAGCTGATGTCTGCCTTGGAAGTCGTGGCATCCATATATAGCCTGCAGCTGATCTCTTATGAAGGACTAGATCGCCAAACCCTCAATCACAAATCTGGAAGGTCAACGCTGCAATATGGAAACTAAAACTTACATAGTTGCATTTCTCATTGGTATTCTCCTCGAATTCTTGCTGTTCTCGAGAAACGAATGGGATCGTCGAGCGCCGAGGATCGTGCTTTCTTTCAGCCTGGCCTTTGCAGGTAGCTTTGCTACTATTAGAGTAGGATGTGGGCACTCCTACACCAAGTCTTTTTTGGAAACCTGCTTTCTCGGTTGTTCTCTTCTCAGCGGACTTTTCTCTTCCATAGCTATCTATCGGCTATTGCTGCACCCGCTCAGGTCGATTCCTGGACCATTCGCTGCACGAATTTCGGCCTTTTGGATAATTAAGGAGAGCGTACCAGATCTCATGTTTTATGTTAAGCTTCGAAAACTGCACGACAGATATGGAGACTTCGTGCGGATAAGTAAGATCTATGCAATACTGAATGAACGAAGCTTACAGTGGCGGTAGGGCCCCGAGAAATCTCAATCTGCAGCCCAGATGCTGTAGTTGATGTACATGGACCGAAGAACAAAATTCAAAAGGGCGAGTTCTATGAGCAGAATGAGCCTTTCAAAAGCTTGCAGCTTACCCGAGACACAAATTACCACAAGCATCAACGTCGATACTGGGACAAGGCGTTTCAAACAAAAGGTAAGCTTAGCATCATTAGACTCAAATTATCTCTAGGTGACATCGTTTCTAGCTTTGCAAGAGTATACCCCTCGACTTGTGGGGCACTATACCATCCTCTTGGATATTTTCAAGCATCACGCAGCATCAAAATTGCCTGTAGATGCAAGCCAACACTTCATGGATCTATTTTTCGACGTTGTGTCGGACCTCACATTCGGCAAATCTTTCGATTCGCTCACAACGAAGCAACGGAATCCGATCATTGGAGAATTCATTAAAGAGCAGAAAGCAGTCGGGTACATGCTTATGAATATGTGGGTGTTTTATCTTGTCAGATGTCTTCCTATGGTGCAAACTATGATCAAAGAGTGGCTTGGTTGGTACGGGAACGCACTGGAGGAGCGCAGAAAGGTCGGTCACTATGTCACATCTTCCCACCAGCCACTGACAGTATTAGATGAAAGCCGTATCTCCTGACTTTTATACTCACATTTCTCAGTCTGAAAACTTTGATATTCACGGCATTCATGAGGTCAGTTGCAATGATGTTCCGAATTTCTGCACAACATGCTCTGACTGGATATCAATACAGGCTCAATTGGCAATTATCGCTGGTGCTGATACTAATGCAATCACCGTTTCCAACGTCTGCTATCTGCTATGTCGCCAGCCTGAATACCAGGAAAAGGTTTACCAGGAGGTGAGATACTTACCAACTACATCAGATGGCCTTATTGCAGATGAGCACCTAGTCGGAAAACCATATCTGTTAGGTGTCATCAACGAAGCATTGAGATTGTATCCGCCCGTACCCACGGGACTACAGCGAGTGACACCGCCAGAAGGCGCTATTATTGCTGGGCGATTTGTACCAGGAGCAATGGTCGTGACAACACCCACTTATTCTCTTCACAGAGGTATGTTAGTAAATCCGGATGGCCGACTGTACTAATGTTCTCAGATACGCGAGCTTTCGTTGAACCAGACTCTTTCATACCTGAACGCTGGCACTCTAGACCCGAGCTCATTTTGCGCAAAGATGCCTTTGTGCCGTTTGGTTATGGTACATATAACTGTGCTGGGAAACCATTAGCCATGCTGCAGTTGCGTATGGTCATCGCAATGGTTATCAAGCATTTTGAGCTATCTTTTGATCCTGGTCAAGAGGCCAAATGTCAGCGTTATATTGACGACCAAGCAGATTGTTTCACGCTACACTTAGAGCCGCTACCACTTCTGTTGAAAGAGAGATAAGGTACTGTCCACAGCGTAGTGTAGATCTACAATCTTGTTAATTGAACATGAGAGTATCAATGTTTCAATGGCCTCAATTGAAAATCTATGTTTAGGTTTAATTAGTGCTTGTATCTCAGCCTATCCTCTGAAATATCTCGGGCCATTCACAAACAAGCATCATTAAGAAATCTTACCGTACAACTCTGTCGCGATACTAAGGTGGCAACGATCGTACTTATTCCCACAGCCTACCATACAGAACGGTCATCGCTACAAGAGGTGCGACTTTCAGGCCTTGCGGACTGACAGCAAGACAATTTTCAATGTTGCGCAAAGGTGAGAGATCCAGATTGAGACTTCTACTCGCACCTTATCTCGCACCTTATCCTCCCATTCCTAGCTCTGTTTGCAATATCTCTACCGCTCGTTTTAGAGGCTATAAGAGAGGTGGTTTTGTACCTTCTTTTCTTGAACTGTGCTTTACGCACATACAGGCAGCGTGGAAATTTACAATGCAGGGAGCTTCAACTCGCAAACAGCACAGTTTGGTTCTCCAATGAGGTTTTACTTTGGCTCGTACTGGCGAACTCACGGTCACATTTGCCTGCTATTCTGTTAAATTTGTCTTCAGTGCTGTTGATAGTTGCGAAATGAAGTCTTTGGGTCATGATAAGAAACTGTATTAGTCGGTGAAATGTGCGAAGACACCCACATTCACCTCACATTCAAACAATGTCACAAGAATCTCTCTCACAGCATTTAGTTCTCACTCAGAATCCTCCACCGCAGATCGGCGCGCAACTCAACCGCAATATAAAACGTACAATAATTATTTTCCTACAGACTCACCTCGACCCGATAACAAAAGTTCAAACGAAAACGAGGCAAAAGAGGGTTACAATGACCAAAGTACCAGGAAGCGAGGAACATGGAGGGCGTAAACTTTCAACAAAACAGGCGTCGAAGTCAACTAAATTCGCACCCAAACCCGCTTCTTCCACAGGCCTCATCTTGAAGATCAGACTCGCTCCAAACCCAGTTCAAACATCCAGTGTTGCATCTCCCAAAGGAATTCTGTTTCCCCCACCTGCTTCGCAGCATGAGCCATGTAAAATCGACGATGAACTTCACGTGGAGCAGAAACCTCCCACTAAAACGCGTCGCAGTGGACGGCCGACTCGTAAGCCACGAAACACGGAAGGCTGTGTGATGGGAAGTGAATTGGATCATGCAATCGAGCTGGATTCCAACGGAAAGTCGGATAATGAGGACCATTACGACATCCCGAGCTCACCGCGTAAGTATTTCATATAGCAAGCACCGCAAGTTTACTGACATATTCCATAGCATTCGAACCGAATAGAGGCAATATTCACATTCTTCAGCTGCCGCCAGAGCGCAAACCAAGTTGCCCATCCCAGAGCGCAATTACCCAACCTGCCCTGGGCAAGGTCGATACAGAAGACTCGGATCTTTTTAAAACTATGGAAGTTTCTTCTCCTCACCGGCTACCTCGTAATGGGGTGCGTCTCGCTGACATAGAGCCGGCTATGTATGAGATTATGAACTATCTCTGCCGTGATTCAAAGATTTATGTCGACCTGCCCGATCTATCAAATACCACAGACCCAGACAGTGAACAGCCTTACACCGCCAAGCAACTTACGCACCTTTATCTCCTCTGCTACGACAGCCAGCTCTGGAATCTCTGCGACCTCATTGCAGATACATGGATCCGCGCTTTTCAACGCCTCCGCAAGTACGACGAGAAAGATGCGCATCATCAGCTGTGGCGCCGGAACACTTCACTGGAAAATAGAAAGCGAGAGCTGAGTAAAAAAGAACGAAAGTTGAAGGGAAAAGCTCAGAAGTTCACGAAGAACCTGCCAAACGGCATCGGCTTTGACCCCAGCCCACCTGACTATGCCCTTACTACTCTTGACCCCGAACTAACAGAAGACGTAACAGAATTCAATACTGATCTGCTCAACAATCTCTACGAGTATACGAACAAGACATGTGGCGCGCGGCTCCTGTGGGCCGATGCCATGTCTCTCAGTGGCGACAAGATGGAGAATGCTATTGATAAGTGGACTAAGCAAGGCTATAAACTACATGCCGATCTTCTGTTCAACATCATGCAGACCAGTTTGCGCATGGTGAGGAGAAAGTTGACTCTGAAGATCGAGGAAAGCACTGAGGGGGCGTGGTGTAAGCGGTATCACGAGCACTCAAAGCATGGGCTACCATGCTACCGGGAGCTGGCTTGGTACAAAGCGAGCATGGAGGATGGTAAGGAAACTGAGGGCGAGGGGGATGCCGACGTGGAAATGAGAATGTAGGGAAGTGGAGCATGGAGAACGCGGGAAGTTGTGACAGTAACGGAGCTTATGAGTAGTGGGTCTAAAGAGAGATCATTTGACTAGCAATACTGAAGGCGAATCTGGGGGAAAGTAAGCGGATGGAAAACACTCTGGATGCTTGATTTACAATTTAGATATCTATTTTGGCTCTGGTCCGTCGTGGTTGGTCAAAGCGATAATGGCTTGGAGTAGCTGCACGCGTTGCAATATATCAAGCAACGCATGCCTGGTGGTGCTTCTAAGAGATAGGGGCGAGAGATCATTGTCGCCTAACCAGCCTGAAGTTTGGTCATGACCTCAAACTGCTTCAAAATCAGTACCAAAACCTAACGTTAGGAACTGACTGATTAGTCGTAAGAACTATGCTTGACCTTGAACGCAAAAGGAGACAACAAAAGAGCAAACTTAGATCAAGTATTGCTACACTCCTTTCGGAGTCTAAGTGTTCATTGCCAGCACAATAATGAAGCTCAGTGGAATGATTACACTAAATTCAAGCCTAACTCTACTGTGATAAAACCTAGCCTCAGATTGCTTAAAAGCTCTCTTTATGTCTTCGTTCTTAAGTGCATATCGAATCTAATCCAAATACTTTCCCCTTTTCGTTCTTCGAGAGGCCACCTATCTACACAGCACTTGATCAATTGGCTCGGGGTCGGTAGCATGACTCTGGTTGCTTCAATGGCACGTAGTATGGGATTTCGGACACTAATCCAGGTTGCAGCCAAAATCCACGTCTATGACTTCCAACAGAGTGCGCTTTGAGATTCATATTCCAGGAGACCGGCTTCATTCTGTGCTCAGTCATAGTCGATCAAATCAGTTAGATTATTTGGCCTGATCTTCACAAACTGGGGCAAGTTCTGCAATTGCCGATGCTGTCGCATTTCACTCGAGACTTGAGGCTAGCGCAATAGCAGAGAACCTCAAATCGCCGCCTTTCTCAGACTCGATCCTCATCAGCCTTCCCAGTCCCTTCTCAAGAGCCACCGGACTGAGAACATCCTCATCTTCCTTCAGCGCACCACGATCAAGTGGCCCTTTCCGACTACCCTCAAGCTCCCAGAGATGCCCATCCTTTGCCTTGACGAACGCCACAAAGTGCTGTCCGGTGTGTGCGTCCGAAGTTGGGGTAGGCGCAGACGTATCTCCAAGCTTCACAGCCTCGGCATGAAGTCTCTCGAATTCATTAGAGTCTTCCAGTACTTTGGCTCGCTCCAACATCGACTTGGGCAGGGCATCATCGCGTATTCTCGCAATCTCAGAGGAAGGACGAAGATGCTTTGACGCCTCGCTGTTGAGCAGGCAGTGCACCAGGCCTATTGAGCCGCAGGCGTTGCCGATGGTCTGCTTAAACCAGATGACCGGTTCGTCCTCGCCCTTACCCGCATACTCGGGTTTGTCCTTGTCTTCAGCTTCTCGAGCTTCGTGCCATGTAGGCGTAAGAGGGATGATGACAAGTAGAGCGAAGACTGGCCGTGGTATAAAGGCCAGTAAGTCAGCATCCGTCAGTGAATAGATGTCGTAGAATGAGAGGGTGTGATCTAGTCCAAGATCCCGGGCAAGTTGATTCATCACTTCTGGGTTGTTCTCCAGGACCGCAAAGAGCTTTTTTGGCATGATGACGGTATTATGAATATTGAAATGTAAGTGTGGACTGTTATTGCGAGCTGACCAGGTGAGATTTGATGCTGCACAGCAGCGTGAGTAGATTGTGGGACAGTCAGTCGTCACAAATTATTTTGCTGCCAGGCAACAGTAAGACGCGTCGAATGCGCCCTGTAAGTCTAATGCAGGTGCACAACAGCGAAGGATCCGCGGAAGCTTGCCGTAGCAGCTGGGGCCGGCCCGCGAAGCTTCCCCGCACTAAACCCGGTTCAGAGGAGGGGTGGCTTCTTGGGAAAGGCGAACACATAAATGCTGGACAATAGAGCTTGTCATGACTCTGAGTGTGTGCATAGTATGAAAGGAACAAGAGAAAGTGCTAATCCCATCCTATTTACTGGCTTGTAGCGGTTCCATAGCCCAAGTGGCTGTCAAGCTACGGAGCGCCTATGCAGAACCATCGGCTCTCCACTTCTTACATTTCAGCTCAAATAACTAGCACTACCGTTCTTTTGTCCAGGTTTCTTCCTGACCCAATTGGCACCCTTCCATCTGCTCACTAACCTCCTCTTGCTCTTCATTCGTTTAGTGCCGATTCCCAAGCAGCCAGCTAATCCCATATTCTTTTGATCCGCCATGGATGACGAAGCACGACAAGCACTGGCAAACATGAAGATGCCGCGCCGGCCGATCAACTTTGTCTCAGCAAAGTCTGGTGAGATCCTGAAACTGGGTCACATTACTTGTAGAATCATGGAAGATGGATCGAGAACAGGTACCTTAGTCCTTATCCACATCCAACGCCTCAGTTGCAACCCATTCGTAGAGTTCCAGAATTCCATAGATACCATTTCTCTGTTCAACAAATGAATACTGAACATCTCTTCACTAGACAACCGCATAGGTTCTGCGGAATTCACGCTCCCTCCAAACACCGCAGGTCCCCCAGCACATTGGCACGAAATGCACGACGAGACCTTCCTCGTCACACAGGGCATGGTGCGATTCCACGCTCCTGACGGGGCGCACCATGACGCGCATGTGGGCGACTATGTCACTGTGCCCATCCGCGCACCCCATACATTTTCCAATCCTACGAATGAAGAGGCGAAATTCTTCAACACGTTTACACCCGCGTTTTACATTGACTACTTCAAAATCCTGGCGGAGATTAGCAAGAGTGATGACAAGATGAGCAAGGAGAAGAATCTGGAAGTCATGGCGCGGTTTGCGACGATCCCGGCAAAGGAGATGCTAGAGGAGAAGAAGTGAAAGATGGTGGAGGCGGGGAGTGACTTGGATGAACATTGGGGGTCGTATTAATTTGTATTATTAAAAGAAAACATGAAACCCAGCGAGTGCTGTTCTGAATATCGCAAACGCCCGCAATGCTGCTCTTATGACCAGTCCGAGGTCACTACACAAAAATGATGTCAAAGTGCATCTCATGTCTTCCTACATGCCCACAGTCATAGATATCCCATATCTTCTCAATAGCGCACTAACCCACCAGCGCACTTCGTGCCGTCATTCCTCATCAGCCTCATTCTCCGACTCTGTGCGGCACTCCCTACACTCCTGGTACAACTTGCCGCAAAACTCTCTCACCGTCATTTCAGGGCCGATATCCAACCCAACAGCATGATTCTGCATGCAGTACCACGTCCATTGGTTCTTGTTCTGCGGGTCGCGCTGAATGTAGTTCTCACCTGGACTCCATGTATCCAGGCTAAATGAGATCCTGTTGAGTTTAGGGCCGACAGGAACCGTGTCGCTCTGCTCGGTTCCCATAGTCTTGAAACTCTGGCTTGCGTGGTACCATATCCACAGGGGATTCCAGAGCGGATCAACAAGCGCTTTGGCGGTGAGAGTAAGGCTTGTGACATTGGCGAGGTATTTAAGTTCTTCGCGGACCTGGCGCGCCAATTTCCAGTCCGAGGAGGTCATGTGGCGTGGGTCGGCGACACCGAGCATTGCAGAGGTGGTTATTAATTTGAGAGAGCCGGTGCGGAGGTTCTTCAGAGTGTCTGATGATATCGTCCATATTTTGCTGTCTTCTAGTGGCAATGTGGATGTTGACGGGGTGGAAGTGGAGATTTCGGGGTTGTAATTCTGGGGCGTGACGGTGAGGTGGAATGTCTTCCTCTTGCAGAGCATATCCATATACTCTCTATACACTTGCTTATTAGCAAGAAACACCCAGTTACTTTTATGTAGCTCTTGTGGAGGAGTAGACGACGACCGGCGCCCAGGTATCCTCCACAGCGTTGAGGTGTGCTTCGCGCATGGTGGCGGTGGAGGATAGAGAGGATCCTCCAAGAGATTCTCATACACCAAGTCTCTCAGCTCCTGGGGCAGGTCCAAGAATGGAAATGGTTTTCTGTTCTCATATTGCATTCTGCGATGTCTCTTGAATGCCCAAAGTAGGAATAATGGAAGGAATAAAGCGAACAGCGTTGTACCCCACCCGTCAACACCAAGACAAGGATCGAAAGCGAGGTACGAACTCCACCGCGACGAAACGGCTGCTTTTATCATCAACAACCCGATCTCGATCCCGTTCTGGTCCAGCGTGATCTTATCCATGATGGCAGGCTAGTCGCGCTTGTAGTCTGTTTACGGAAACCGATCTAGGCCTAAAGGCAGGGGAGGGAGTGCGCTCCTGCGCGTCCGGATCCGTACTACAGAGCGACCGTGACCGTGAGGGTAGACTAACTACTGTGCAGTACCAAGGACGTAGCCTATTTCTGTATATGAGAAGCTTGTCGCCCACCGGTATGCTTGTCAGGCCTTGATTATTTCCCCGAGTGAGAATTGGACGATGCGCGCCTGTAGTACACAGGGGGGGTTGAGATTGTGGGGAAGCGAGTGAAGTGGGTGCGACGCAGAGCGATGTGTGACAGAAGTGAGGTGAATGTGGGATGAGAGAAACGTATGTGAGATTTACGAGATTGCAAGAAATGCGCAGCAGCGCAGCTGAAGACGTTCAATAATACTGGTGCCTTGCCAGCAGGCCTGAAAGAGGCAATCTGAAACGATCAACCTCCACCATTCGCCAACCGCAGCGCTGCACCGCCACGCCTCATCCCACAGCATTGCGCTGTGCGTCTTGTCATATAGCTCGTATGCGAGTAGGTCCTGGCTCAGTATCCTGTCATTCGCATGTATCTCCCTTTGAACGAAGCACAGCGAGTGTCGCGTGCCTGCCCGCAGTCCTCCAATGCACATGCGAAACGCGGAATGAGGAGAACCTGCGCAGCTGCACGGTCGGTTGATTGTTCGGGTGAGACGAAGCGATGCTGCGACACTGCGGTGCTGACTGAGTAACGGGAGCTAAACGCAATTTATTTGAGCATTGTATATAACGTTTCGGATCCGACGGTGGAAGGCCTGAATACCGTGATACACGACGGGATTGGGGACGATGCGAATTGTGAGGGAACTAAGTCGAGGCCAGATACCTTGCTCTGCATCGCCAACGTGGTAAGATTTACTGTAAGCCACCTGAAGCTTGGTGGAGCTTCTTTCACCTTGCAGCTCTGAGGTTTGTCATCACACTTGTTCTCAGACAGTGCGGTTGTATGATAGTTTATAGGCTCTCGTGAACAGTCTTGTCTTTTATTTGTTTAATGTACACCAGGTTATCAAAGCCGGCACTGACAAGTGTGACGCAACATCCGTCAGAGTAACACAATTGTGCCAGCAGAAAGTCCAATGTGAGCTCCACCTCGATGATACAATCAATTTGGGCTCAAAGACAGAGCTGACATTCATGGCTGGAATCGTCACCTAGCATCTCCAGGTCGCATCTCTGCGGCTACGGGTTGACAATGACTTGTTCGATAGTTGAACACGGGCGTGGAACTGAGATGGAGAAACCAAGCATCACAGAAGTCTACATTCCTGACTGGTGTAGTATTGTTTTTCTGGAAATTCGATCTGAAGAGTGTACGTGATGCTTCCTTCCTGTAGGCGTTCTCGCCATGCTTTTTCCAAGCCGTCATGCTCTCTCGCCAGCGCTCAAGTCGTGCCGCACAGGTACTCGTGGGTATCATGGTGCTAAGCTCCTTTTTGTCTATAAACTCTACCCGATTGTCCGCATGTCCCATGTTCTGCTACCCACGCCCTGCTTGTTCAGGCCACACGAGGTTAGGCTGCCCCGCGCAATAGCTTCTATGGTCCTCCACCAAGGGATTGTCTTCACTCTTCCTCTTGTATGAACGGGTTTGGAATCTCTTCACTTCCATCGACGGGAGAGATGACGACAAGAAGGGTACCACGTGCGACTATGAGGCCCAGCTTGCGGTATCGAATGTTGCCTTCGTCGTCTGTGGCTGGTGTTAGGTGATAGTATAGATTGGGGGGGTCTGATTTGCATACCCGTCAAAGCTTCCTTGACTTCGTCCAGAACAAGATTCATGAGCTGGTCGTAGCCCTTGAGTGTGCCAATGACTGTTGTTGTAAAAGTCAGTGTGTTGCTCTTTCTTATTGATGGCTACACAACCAAAAATGCGCAACCTCGGCCCCCCCGTCTCCCTCTGTCGCATAGCAATTGCAAGCACATACCTTCTCGGCCACCGCTGAACTTGACGGTAATCTGCTTGTCCATGTACTTGCTCAGGTCGAGGATGTTCTCCTTCTTGGGACGCTCAGTCTGTCCCGCTGCACCTCCGCCCTGTGCTCCGCCGCGGCCTCCACCCCTCCCGCCGCGATCGCCTCCTCGTCCACCGCCTCGTCCCCGGAATGCGCCTCGCTCTGACATGGTCTGGGTATCGGTGAGGGAAGAAGCGTGCCGTGTGAATGTGCGCCGGCAGTGACGTGCAGCTTGAGCTTCAGTTGTGGTCTGTGCCTTTCGGGTAAGGCTCCTCTCCTCCCACCCTCGTCTGCACGTGAGCGCTAGCTGTGGTCTGCTTACGTGGGCAGGGGTGGATTTCCGCTGGCTGCGTCCAGACTCTCCGCTTCCAGCGCTTGTCCTCGGAGGGCCCTGACGACGCGTGGGCCCTACGGCATTTTTCCATTGAACCACCCTCCAGAGCGTCGGGCAGCCTAGCCGGAAGCATGGGACAGAGCATTCCGCCCGTCTTCCGCCTGCCCCGTCGAGCACTTGATGCTGCTGCTGTCTCGAGGGACTGGATGGCTGGCTGGCTGGATGCGCAGTTTCACCGGCACCAGGCTCTCCCTCTGTCCCTCCCGCTGTCTGTCTCTCTCCAAGGGGGGGGGGGGGGGGGGGGTCGGGGCGGCAAAATCTGAAGCACGCACACGCAACCCATCACACGTTGCCAGCAATGGAGCCCAGACCGCGTTTGCCTGCGGGAGGTCAACCACGGCCGGCTCCATTGGCTGCGGGCTCCGCTCTCGCGGCCTAGGCCTCTTATTTCCGTGCCATCTTAGCCCTGTCAGCGACGGGGCGCCCACCCTCACCGCACGCCGCTTTCTCTGTGGCTCTGTTCCGCGCACTGAGCCTGTCCTAGCGACGGCCCGCCCTCTGCGACTGCCGTCTGCTCTCCGCTCCTTGCCTTTCTCCTCCCCCTCCCCATCCCTCCTCTGCGATGCCTCTTTTCTGTGATATGGCGCTTTAACGCGAGTCGCCGCCCGCTGTGTTGTGCGCTCTGAGCTGGCTGCTCGCTAGCGTTGTCCGCCGTCTCCGCTTTCCCTCCACCCTGCTCGTCTGCCGTCCGCTCCGTCCGCTCCTATCCTGCCTCGGCCACTCGAGCCCGCCCTCGACATGTCCACCCTCGAGTCGCACGCTACGGCCGACCTCAGCATGGCCTCGCAGCATACGCAGCATCATGCGCCGCCAGGCCCGGCCGACCTCAAGCGCAAGCGGAGTCCATCGCATGACATGCACCCGGCGTCTGCGCCACTGCCAAAGGCCGCCAAGACCCACAACCATCTCCAAATCAACTACCTCGCAAGACACCTCGACGACGATTTACCGCTGATTACAAACGATGACACGCTGCCTAATATTCTGTCGCTCCTGGGCGACTACCAGGGCGTCCTGGACCGCCACGAGAGCATGGCCTGCAACCTAGGCGCAAGGCCCTTGGGTCCCATTTTGATCAAGCGATTCGAGAGATTGTTTGATGGGCCGCCGCGGGTGCTGAAAAGCCATGGAAAGGATGGGACCACAGTGACATGGTTGGATGTTGTCGAGTTTGCGCGCAATAAACCAGAACAATTTCAACTTGGCCAGATGAGCGAGGGAGTCAGGGTCTGCCAGTTCTACACAAAGCAATGTCGGGTCCAGATATCGGAAGAGGACTTTGTGCTCATATCGTCAGGAATCCCCCAGAAGATGATTCCACCGCAGCCCATCATTGAGGACGAAGAGAAGGAGCTGGGCACTATTGAGATTTTGGAGAAAAATTTGGGCCAAATCTGTCAGCTGGCTGATCAAGGTGAGTTTTGGCAGCTATCTGTAGATGCTCTATACGCGCCCGTTTGAGGCATCTCCTTGCCCTCACAGCGCCATCGTTTGTATCAGCACTATCCGCTAACAATTCACAGTTGCGGCTCGCACACGGCAACTCAACCATAGACTCAAGGGACGCAAACAAGCCATCCTTGACCGGCGAGCAACCGCAAGCCCTGCTCCACCGGTGCCTCGACCGGCAAGCCCCTCAAATGTCGCACTGATGAATGGGGGTAGTTCATCCGTTCAGACCCTAGGTCAGCCTCAGCCTCCGCAGACCTCGCCTAGTAGTGGTGGGGGTGGTGGTGGCTTTGTTGCTGTCAATGCTCGCCAACATTCCGAGCCCAATGGGCACGGCTCCTCCTCGTCAACACGGCATGAATTGCTCTCCAAGTTCCACACGATGAGCGAACGGCGCCCATCATCTCAATCTCTGAATGGTCCAACAGATGCTAGAAGACCGTCCATCTCTGCTCCGCTTGTAATCCCTCATCCTTCCACCTCAGTAACCAATGCTACAAGGGCTCCATCTAAGCCAGCTGATACTCCGGCACCATTGATCTCAAGGCCATCACATCTGAATGAGTCAGAACTACATTCCATGATGAACTCCCCGGTTCCAATTCCAAACACTCCCTCGAGCCTGCTCCCAGCAAACAGCCAACGTGCCAGCCAACCACAAGAGAAGGATGATGGCGGCCCTTTCAAGGTAGAAATGGTGCATCGGATGGAGAGTCTGGCCAAAGGCGAGCGCATCTTACCACCATGTGACCGCTGTCGCCGACTGCACATGGACTGCCTCAAGAATCTGACTGCATGCATGGGCTGCACAAAGAAGCATGCAAAGTGCTCCTGGAAGGAAGTCCGTGAAGGCGAATTGCGCGGTGGCTTCTCGTACCCACCAGGGACGAGTAGCAACGTGCACAGTGAAACCAGTGATCATGAGAGCGGCGACCGCGCAAGCACGGCAAGTCCTGCGGCGATGCTGAGTCCGCCTCGACATGGGCTGACACCATCACTTTTGACACCTAATAATGGACAGCACACGCCTCTGCCGCATCATCAGATGCACGATCGGCTGGAAATACCCGCACCATCGTCATATCATGAGTTGCCACATGATGCGCGGATAACGCCAACGCGCAACTCTCCACCTGAGAGGGACAGAGAACGCGAGAGGAATGTTGAAGCGCAATTGCAGGAGGCAGCAAAGTCGAGTCTCGCTCACGCAAATGCCCGATTAGGCGGTTCCGAGGGGAAGAACACCGAGTATCAGAATTCAAACCAGACCATGGTCGCATAGGTGCGATCATAGCCTGGCCAACGCTCTCCTGGTATGAAATTTATCTCATTCCATGGAGGGCATGATGACGAAGACGACGAGAGCATACAGAGAGTGCTGTATCGGGTGGAAGACAGTGGTCCCGATTCATGCCACGATAAAAGTTAGCAGCATCATCCGGCTTGTTGTTTCTTTGTACATTGTTTGATGATACCAATTACCCTCAGTTTGTCTGTACCTTACTCCATACGGAGCCATTGTTTCAAATGGCTGGCAGAATATTCTTCCCTACAATTATTCGGTTTATTTTTTTTTCTTTTCAGCAAATGCCCCTAGCGCAATGTGAAGCCTTACTTAGCTATTGTGATTGACAAATTCATGGGTTGATTCAGCTTGATATATTCTCCAAACGTGTTTTTCCCAATCAATCACCTTTTTGATGGTGTTTAATTGTACATGTTCAAGTGTACTCACACAATCACACCAAGAGACGACTCATATGTTATAT
Source organism: Pyrenochaeta sp. MPI-SDFR-AT-0127 (assembly GCA_020747015.1). Taxonomy (NCBI): domain Eukaryota; kingdom Fungi; phylum Ascomycota; class Dothideomycetes; order Pleosporales; family Cucurbitariaceae; genus Pyrenochaeta; species Pyrenochaeta sp. MPI-SDFR-AT-0127. The sequence goes on along the minus strand of JAGTJM010000013.1, from coordinate 256,524 downwards.
CAGATCAAATACTGTAAGCAAATTTTCATTACATTTACTTCATGTATATATATATTTGCGTGATCATTAAGTCATGGAAAAAAAATGGGAAATGCCATCAAGGTATCCTCCAACCCCTGAAGTACTGACGGAACCTCATTCCATAAAAAATAACGCCCCCAAAAGAAGTTGGTAAACCATGGGTTCATATCGGCAAATCGACAATCCTCCTTTAAATCCCATGTCCTTCTCACAAAAGTATTCTTTTTTTTTCCTCTCATATCACTGGCCTAGTAAGGTGTGTCGGTTCTGCGGGAGCTGTCCAAATTCGCACCGGAGGTGGTTTGATTGCCAAACCCTCCTGGGGCTGTGCTTGTGCCGTATCCTGTACCTGTACCAGTAGCAGGGCCGGTATGTGTGCCTGCAGTGCCAGGGAGAGTATGATGGCCCGCGCCTGGGGCAGCGCCAGTGCCAGTGCTGCCTGGGAGGTCGTGGTGGCCCGCAATAGCCTGGTAACCATCTGTTCCACCTGTTCCTGAGCCGTACTTGCCCACGTTCACGGGCAGACTGGTGATGGGATCAGTCACGATTCCGGCATTGCTGATCTCGTGTGCGCCATAGACGCCTTTTTTCGTCTCCCTGTGTCGATTGTCAGACATTTAGACTACGATGTAAAATCAGGGGTATGCAAAACTTACTTATCACCTGAGATCAGGTCGGGATGTCCAATCGGTCCATCGACGCCAATGTGTTCGCGTTTGCCGCCGGCGAACTCGCCTGAACCTTCACGTTGGTGCTCCAAGGACTCTCGCGCGGGATGGCCCTTGGGGGGATCCTTGTGCAGGCGGTTTTTGCCCTTCCAACGAGGCGAATTGGGATCACTATCGTCGCTATATGCTGCGGCTGCAGTGCCAGCGCCAACTGCACCAGCGGTACCGGCTGCGGCATACTCTTTCGAGTGCCTAGGCGAGGACTCGGGGGAAGTGGACTTCTCCTTCTTGCTCTTGTCACGGTGCAAGAATCCGAGAAGGCCGCCTTTCTTCTTCTCACCCTCCTCATCATGTCGGCGAGCTTCCTTCTCAAGGCGGTGCTGCTCCTTGCCGTGAGCAGCTACATCCTTGTCATGCTTGTGCTGAGCTGCGGCGACCTCTTTATCGTGCTTGTGTTGTTCTTTCTCAAGCTTATGTGTCTCTTTGTCGTGCTTATGTTGCTCCTTGCCAAACTTATGCTGCTCCTTTTCACGGTCATGAGCTTCCTTCTTCAGACGCTCCTGCTCCCTTTCCTGTAAGCGGGCGCGCTCACGCTCGTCTTGGTGCTGGGAGTATCCGTAAGCGGCGCCACCAGCAGCTACTGCGCCAGCAGTTCCTAGGAGGGCGGCATCACGCTTGTCGTGACGCTGCTCGGAAGGATCTTGCGTAGCATTGTAGTGTTGCTGATGGGTGGGATCCTGCGCAAGCGTGTTACGGGGTGCAATGGTACCTTGCGTCGGGCCTGCTTGCGTCACTGATCCCGGTTGACCCGAGGTGGCAAAGTCCTGCTTCTGGTGGAGTGGAATGTTTTGCGAGTTGTCAGCATGCTTCGAGCCCGCGTAAGCGGCCGCGCCGACGCCTCCAGTACCTAAAACGGCACCAGTGCCGAGAGCAGTGTTTCGGTTGGCATTGCTAGCTGTGCTAGGATCACTGTAGTCATAATGACCTTTCGTCGGGACAGGGTTGGGCGCGTTGGCTCCAGTAGTTGTCGTGTCGTAGCGTTGATCATTCATTGAGGCTCCTGGCTGTGTGCTTCGATGCTCGCCATATGCTTTCGCTGCTTCGTATGCACCATAGCCAGCAGCACCAGTTCCACCAGCAACGGCAGTATCTCGGCCATAGTGGTGTTCACCTTGCTGCCCCGCATTCTGGCTAACTGTAGGGTCAACAACGTTCGCAACGTTGTTGTCGTGTTGGCCGACAGTCCTTGAGGCAGGATCCTGAGAAGTCGAGCCAATGTTGTGGTGAGCCTGTCTACTAGGATCTGGCTGAACTCGAGGATCCAAGACATTCGCAACATTGCTGTCGTGTGGGCCTATTGTTTTCGAAGCTGGTCCGGTGTTCGTCTTGTCATCACGGCTTGCAGCGTAAAGCCCGCCCGCGGTGGCAGCTCCAGCTCCAGCCAAAGCCGCATCACGACCAAGATGGTGCTGATTATCCCTTTCTGGAACATGAGAAGGAGCAGTTGAGGTCGCTGAGGTTGCAGGATCCGAGGTATGGCCCAAATTGCCCAGGGGCTGTTGAGTAGAACTCTTGTCAGCAATTGGTGCGGGTGCGCCAGGAGTACCATAGAACGTCTCATTCCCTGCAGAGTGATGCTGAGGGGCAGTCGAGCTAGACAAAGGCGCCGATGCGCTCGAAGTCTCCTGAGGAAGAACAAAAGTGCCGGTACCTGGCGTATCATTGCGTGCAAGTGTTTGGCGAACGCCACCAGCAGCGGCAGCACCTGTAGCAGCACCTGCGCCTACAAGCGCAGCATCGCGGCCGTGATGGTGCTCTGAACTGTCGGCTTTGGCGGTGCCGTGTGAAGTCGTAGCGCCAGTTGCGGTCGAGAGACCTGAAGGACCAGACGTCTGTTGAGCGAGGTGAGATGATGTCTCAGTCTTGGCCTGAGGATCAAATCTCTGTTCTTCGAGATTGGCCTTCGTACCCAATACGCGAGGATCAAGCGTTTTAGAGCTGTACGGGCTCGACTCTTCATAAAGAGGTTTGCTACTAGCATCTGAAGTATCTCGGTTTTGAGAGGCCGCGTACCCTAAGCCTGCAGCGCCCGCGCCGAGACCACCGACAATGGCAGCATCGCGGCCGTAATGATGTTCACTGGGGTCTGAGGATTTTGATGCTGGCTGATCGAGACTCCCAGTGTGACGAAGCTCATGTTGACCAGTAGTAGTATCCGTTCCAGATGTAAGTCCAGGTGCCAACCCAGACGCAGTGGTTCCAGTCGTGTTCGTTCCAGGGATATCCTCAGTAACTGGACGATAGTCAAGGAACGTTTTGGATTCATCGCCGGGCGTGGGGCTAGGGAACTCGCCGGGAATATGTCGATACAAGTCACTCTTGTGGCCGTGAGGGCGTTCCAATGTATGGGGAGTAGCATCAAGGGGCACGGAGGTTGAAGTAGCTGTGCCACCAGTTGAAGATGCACCTGGCAAACTACGGTCATGTGTTCCAGATACTGGTGCTCCCGTTGATGTTGAAGACTTCGATGCAGCTGCAGCTGCAGCGGCGGTTGCGGCAGCCAAGGCGTCTGGATGATACTGCGTTGTGCCAGTTGTCGGGCCGCCTGTTACACCTGAGGCGTTTCCTGACGCTCCGTAACGGTCTGAATCGACACGCGGGTCTGCCTTGTTGGCGAGACGGCTATCATGAGGCCCTGTGGGGTCACTGTGGCCAGCAGTGCCGGTCGTTGCGCCTCCCAAAATACCAGTCGCGGGACCACCTGTCAGGCCTGAGGTGTTTCCTGATGCCCCATAGCGATCTGAATCGACACGTGGGTCCGCCTTGTTAGCAAGACGACTATCGTGAGGCCCGGTAGGATCGCTGTGGCCAGTAGTACCAGTTGTCGAGCTACCCAAGATACCTGTCGATGAGGGCCCTGTTTGAGACTATTTTAATGTCAGTACATGAGCTTCGACTGTCACTATGCCTTGTTCCCAATCCTCTCGAATTTAAGAAATTTTCGGAGAAAAACTCACAGAAGCTCCAGGGACATCGCCATAGGTCGCCTGGCGAGTTTCGAGGCCTTGATTCTTGACATCTTTCTCATCTGAGTGACCGAGTGTCTTGGACACTCCAAGGGCAGTGGCAGCCGCAGCTGCTCCAGCAAGACCCTCTCGGCCATAGCCATCTCGAGAACCAACTTCCCTGTCTTTGGTCCCTGGCTCTCGCTCACTAGTGCCTGTGTGGTGGTGAGTAGAGGTGTGCTCTGGATGTCCTGAGGTAACCCCACCAGTAAGTGGAAATGAACGGTCTGTGTGGGTAGTGTGACTCTCGTGTCCCAATGATTTTCCAGCTGGTTGCTGTGTACCTGTACCAATGATACCGGTGTTGCTTGAGGCGCCATAACGGTCTGAGTCAAAACGAGGATCAGCCTTGTTGAGCAGTTTCGAATCATGAGGACCAGCAGGGTCGCTGTGACCAGTAGTGGTAGTGTCTAATTACATTATTTTCAGTACTATTCGAGTGCAGAGCTGATAAAGAGAGCTTAGCTACGTACGAGGAAGCGCTTGAGACTCAGTGTCCAGCCGTGCATCCCTCTGAGCGGCTGCTGCACCTGTGCCAGCACCAGCACCAAGGATGCCACCTCCTACTACCTGGTTGCGATCCAACCCATGCTCAGCAGAACGGCGCGCGGGCAACGCAGCATGTCCCTGTTCGCCCGCTCCAAAGCCAATTACACCCGACTTGATGCTTGCAGCACTGAAACCTGTGTTGGCGCTACCTGTGCCAGTAGGTGTGGCCTCCGGACGCAGATTTTCGCCCGAGGTCGTGTTGGAGCTGCCGAGAGGTCCTCCTGTAGCTGTGGTCGAGTCACCGAAGTGTCTCCCGGAGGTCGTCGTTGACCCGCTGACGAGTCCCCCAGAGGTTGCGGTCGAACTATCAACATGTCCTCGAGAGGTGGTGTCTGAACTGCCGAGAGGTCCAGTAGCTGCGCTAGACCCATGATGGCCTGCAGAAGTTGTCTTCGAGTCTCCAATGTGTGTTCCAGATGTCGTGGTAGTTCCGCTGGTGTATCCATCTGGGCCAACATGGTCCACTTTTCCTTGGGCAATTATGCTGCCTGGCTGGGCCAAGGTCGTGTAAGGCTCGCCTGAGGTTGTCTTGACCTGAGCATATGGCCCACCAGACGCAGATAGCTTCCTCTCTTTTCCTCCCGTGTGACCCGTCATCTCATCGTAGATGGGATGTTGTTCACTGCAATTGGTGTCAGAATCTCACAACTACTGAAAGGGGAATTGCGCCCGAACCGTGAAGAGTCGTGCGAGGCACGGCCAGCATCCTCACTCTTCCGGTGTCCGTGGCTGTTACGATCAGCAAGAAGCTCGGTTGTCACTATGTCATACGCACAGGACGTTCTTGATCTTCTCCATTTTCCTGGTGTTACCTTGTGATGCAATGTGAGGTCGAGGGACAAGGTTACGATCCTCCAGAAAAATTGTAGCTAGGGTCAGGTCAAATGTAGTCTGAGAAGAATGGGAAAGCAGGGCACAGCTCTTTGCGGTTTCATAGCATCATGGTTTGGACGATGTATTCAGCAACGTCATAAATTGGGGTAGCTGCAGGAAGCTAGGTGACGGCCTCCAATGAGAAGGCCATGCCAGCCCGTCGAGCCACAAATGGAACGCCTCAGTTGTACGTGCAAGCGCCTCGAGGCTCTTTCACGTTGCCTCTTTTGTAGACAAAGCAGATGGTGCCATGATTGCGCGGGGCTGTCGTCACTGGTGGTCGTCGACTGTGCGCTGAAGCTGCTCGGCTCAACATCGGCATAGCGTCTTGGGGGATGGTCGTGTGGTCTTCAGTAGGCATATGCTTGAGAGATGACGACTGAGACGTCAAATGGCACTCTCGCGATGTTAGCATACAAGGTGGCCCAATACCACATGGAGAGCAGCCCCGCCAGCTGATGACCTCACCGATGCGCGACGAGGACTACGAGGACGACCACGACTACCACGACTACCACGACTACCCCACACTTGGAAACAGATTGCAGCGCATGACCCAGGCAGCCAGTCACGGCGCCTGCATGGGCTCGAAGCTTTGTGTTGGCGGGGCATGTCAGATCCTGACAGAGGTTTGGGCGGAACAAAGGCCTGTCTTGAGCAGAAACATGCGGTGTGGCCGCCGTGGGCCGCTCGAGTGGGAAGCATCAGCTCACGTGAGGGCTCAAGACTGCCACCCTCCCATCCTTCCACCCCCCCATCCCTGGCCAGCCGAGCGCTGGGGGCCATGGCATGCTGGTGCTGCATCCGGTTTTTCCTCAACACTCGACTAGCCACCTTCCGTATCGTCGCGCATGGCGACCCCCGACTGTCAGCAAATGGGCGCCCGCTTGCGCGAATTTCTGCTGGTGGCGAGCGACCCATGGCCAACTGGCGACACCCCCCAACGGCATCTGCTGCTCCCAGCAACTCGCCCTCTAGCGCTCGCCCCGTCCAGCTTCTGGGCCCACACGGTGAGCAGTGCCATCCATTGACCATCCATTGACCATCCATTGAACTGCTCCCTCGGCCGATCGTTGCCCAACATCTTCAGGCCGCTTCTTGCGCCTGCTGCCGCCTGCTTCCAGAAGATTTCTCCTGCAGGACATGATGGCCCCATCCCAGTCCATCCACTGACACCACACCCTCGTCGGTCCAGCGTTGCAGCGAATTCCGTCACTCCCAAGACGGTCGCCTCGACGAAGCGTGCCGCTCATTTTGCCTTTCTCCGCGTTTTATTCTAGTGCTGCTTTGGGGTTTCAGCCGCCTGCGTCGGCCATTTACATCCCACCCTTTCCCCAGCTGCTCGTCCACGGCCAGTGCTTGACGACTCGTACGTACCAGTGCTGTTTCGGCCACTCCCAACTTTTGCCTGCCGCCAGCCCACCGCCAGGATTAGCATTACCGCGCGACCCACTGGAGCGTCCGTGTCTCCGATCCATATCAGCCTCACCCTCCCGGCGACATACCGACCTACTCTGCATTCGCCGACTGCACCTTTCCTCCTCAACAACACCTTACCCACCAACTCTAAAACACCCAACACCACCCACGCTGGCCACCTCTATTCAGCATCCCCTTTGACCTCCTTCACCATGCCAGGCCAGCTACGCACTCGTCTGCGGCGTGTCTTGACCGGCTCGCCAGAGGATGGCGGGCCGTTGAGCAAGTTCAAGTCTGGCAAAAACGGCAAACCCACCCTACCAGAAAGCGACTTTTACCAGCCCGGTGAGAAGATGCCACCTCTAAAGTACCGCCGCCCAGTCGACCCCGAGCACAAGAAGTGCCTCGAGGCCTTCAGCTTCAAGACGGCATGGCGCCGCCGCAGCAACGCGAGCCTGTACTCGCCAATGGGAAGCCGACTACCCAGTCGAAGAGGCAGCTTCAGGAGCAGGCGGAGCCGCAGCCGCAGCATGCATCGCAGCCGGAGATCAAGCTTCTCGAGCGACTACGACACCGAAGAGTGGGTAGACAGTGGCATTGGCGCCAGCATTGCCGGCGACGACAGACCCGCGAACATCAGGGAGGCGAGCGATGACGAGGGCGATGTCCTCAATGGTGTGTTTACCAACCCTTGCAAATCCTGGGATGCCTGCTAATCGGCCATAGTCGGCCTCTCTCGTAACCCCACAGAAGACCCTCGCGATGCTCGCCGAAAACAATCATCCATCGGCAACCGCCGCTCAAGCTCGGTCAGGCAATCATCACGCCCAGGCACAGGGTCCGATCGCACCCGCCAGGCCTCGCAACCATTTTCTCCCGAAGAACTCGAATTGGCCCTGGCCAAGTCGCATCTCGAAATGACAAAGGAAGAGTCAGACAGGAGTGCTACAGAGACTCCTCTCGATGACTTCGATGACCCAAGTCCGTTTTTGAGGCCTCGCGGTGGTTCCATTTATGTACCATATGACGGCCAGGGCACACCGCCAAAGCTACCTTTCTGGGGCACCGCCTTCCCTTCATGCGATGACGCGCCGAGTGCTGGACACTTCTCGCGACGACCCTCGGTTTTTGTAGCGAACGAGGACGCGTGCACACCACAGTACGAAAGACGCGAATCAGTGTTTTCAGCAAAGGACGCCCCAGGCCTGTCACAAGCTCGACGTGTATCCGTCTTTGTAGCAGCGGAAGCGCCTTGTGAATGCCCCCCGGAAGAGCCTAAACGAAAAGTCCAGCCATGCGCTCCCTGCGACGCCATCGCTGCGATCCTTGCCAGGCCCGATTAATCATCTTTACGCGCACCTTCACTTCACCTTGTCCATATTCACAGCATTGGGTTTTGTACATTGCGTATCAAGCATTTTCTGGCGTTTTGTCATGTAAGAGCCCTCGGATGGCTCCATGTTTTTCTCGCACATGCATGGGATGGTCCTTTGATAGATTTGCATTGTCCATTATATTTCTTTCTACTTTGCAGCGAAGCCTGGGGCATCTATACGATTTCGCATCTTTGCATCGCATTTTTCCTGTTGGGTTAGTCCTAGTCTCAGATATCTTCAGCGCACCACAGAGTCGCGTAATGAATAATTCGAGAAGGTTACTATACAGTTTGACTTGGTATCTAGTATGATTCTCAAACAAAATTGCTCCTATAGACTAACTACAGATTTACCTCCATTCTCCACAATACCCCATACCTACATACTGCGAACTTACCACAACAACATGTACACTACCTTGCAAGCTGCCTCACTTCAGCGCGATACAGCTCTAGCATACTCACATCACCTTCAAACTGCGTGTAGCCCAAAGAGCCGCGCAACACTCTGCTCATCACCATACGTACACCGCCGGCGATCACTGAACAACACATCGACAGTCCTCACCTACCCTATCAGAGCAGCTCGCAGACGCTCCGCAAAACAAACCCCTACCAAATGAACGCCAAACCCCACGATAACCCCAACACGAGTCGCGGCGCGGGACAGATTGCGTTTTTGCTTCGTGGGGTGGGTAGCAGCGGCCTTTGGCGCCGTCCCCGGAGTAGCGCATCGGCTACAACTGTTCGCAAGAGATTAGTGCGCGAATCGCGTAATCGCACCACCGGGTGAAGAAGGAACAGTAGTAGGATGGGGTTACAGGGCTCGGATGGCGGGCGGTCAGTACTGCCGATGTCAGTTGCTAAGTAGGATGGAGGGGGTGGACGGGCGGATTGCCTGTTAGAGAGGAGCCGGGTGCTGGGCGGGGGCTGGGCGTATGTATGAGGTATTGGGTAGGAGTACTTGGCTCAATCAAACGTGATAGTGCGGTAATCGATGTTGGGAGGGTGTGCTTCGAAGGAAGTGGAAGGAATTCTTGCGTGCGAGGAAATGTGTGGAGGGGATTCGTGTTGGTTGGTTGGTTGGGTAGCTGCGTTGGGTTTGCGGAGTAAGGTGCTTGTGGGGAAGGAGCTGGCTACGTCGAGAGTGACATGCTGTGATTGCTGGATTGAAAGCGAGGGAGCGGGATTGGTGGGTAAGGGGAGATTAGATGGGATGTCGAAGGAGAACTAAGGTGTAAAAGAGTACGCTACACAGCAATGTAAAGACTATCTTCCCTGCATAGCCGGCGCGTCTATCCCCCTGCAATCATACATCGATGAAAGCAAACGCTACAGTTCGGGCTTCTCGACCCAAGTGCTGATAAACCGAGTCTTGGGATTGTAATTTGTGAACCGCGCGTTTGTGCATTACCTGTCACTGACGGCACACGAAACGCGACCTTCATCGAAACGACCGCGTTAGAGCGGGGGTATCGTACATGACAGTGTTTGTGTCAAGATTTGACACTCGTCAACCGAGCCAGAGCGCTGGATAGTAGTCTGGCTTGACTTTCGGAGGTTTTGCCGTAATGGTATGGTTCGAACACGGTTTATAGAATAATGCCTAGGCGAGTAAGCTATGACGTCGAAACACGAGTTGGCGGATTCAGGGGTGGGGAGATCTGTGGAGCATTATTTGATGTTTATAGTCTGAATTTAGATGTCATAATTGCTGGGGCGACTTCGTCATTCGAGGAGTATGGTTTGTTCATCATCATAATCCAAGTGCGGCACCTGTAATACAGCTGGGATAGTATCAAACGCTGACACAAGAGAGGGGGCTACATTTAAGCGGAAGAAGCAGAATGTGCGTCTATGCTCTACTACAAATTATAGAGCTGTTGCCAGCTGTGGGTGAATTTTGAGAGCGACGTGACCGTGAGGGAAAGATTTGACCTACTACGAAGTGATTGAAATGGAAATTGGTATAGAGCCAGCTAGCACATTTTGTGGAGTCAAGGCCTCTGAAACATCAAGACCGGAGCGCCCATGGCTCAGAGTGGCCTGTTGAGCTCTTGTCACTGCTTTGCACGGCATTCCATGAACACACAAGCCTGGAATTTACTTTGCCAGCGTCAGGTGCATGGGTTCCGTGATGTAGCCGCCTCTAGATTCACCGTTCAAGGTGTTAATAGCGGTACGTGGCCCTACTCTTGGAATTTTCGATTAATCAAAGAAAGTGTAGCACTGCAGGCTCGCATCCCTCAGGAACTGCCCTCCGCCACTGCAACATTGAGACAGAGGCACAGTTAGGCCTAGGGCTGATGTTTGCGTGAACGGCTGGGGCAGCAATCTCGATGCGTTGGTACCGATGATTGACCATGTGCTGGCCAGAGACTTCAGAAAAGCGGCCTTCAATACTTAGTAAACTTGATTGTCTGAGAAAATATTCCGGTGTGGCAACACAAAACGGTCATCCCACTTACTGTTTTTGCGCAGGACATTCACAGTCGTGTGAATCGCCATGCATCCATATCCAGTCATCAAGTCCAGCATGAGATCTCTTGGACTCGTCCCGCACTTGCGTTCGATCATGCGTTTATGCGTTATCGATCTGCCCCCAACACGGGTTCAGGATTCAGGTACGAAGAACTCACCGAGACCTGACTCGCCCTAATACTCAGCCCAAATCACTAGAGTGGCAACAATAATCGAAGAAGGAAATAGGTTCCCTACTGAAACCCGTAAAGCTGAGGGTGCGTGTGAATCATCTGAGGTGCTTCGAGAACAGCGCCTCGTGGGCCACCACAAGGCACGCTCTCCTGACTCTGATGGGCCTATCATCAGGTGTTTGTGTAACAAACTGAGTGGGTGGAGAGCTCAGGTGGCCAAAAGCATAGTGGGAAAGGAAGCTCGAGACGAGTTTTCGTTGGATGCTCATCGAACCCAGACTGCGGAATGCTTCCAGGGCGCATTTTGGCTATGATTGAACAGCGAGCTCTCATGGAAGGCGAGAGTACCTTCTTGGTCCACTAATTTCTCCACAGTAAATGTGGATGTACAGATCCGCGGAGACTCAAAGTCAATGCTCCAACGGCCCGTAGGTGCAACGACAATGCGCTGCCCCGTTACCAGCTGCCGGTGGAACCGTTGATGTTGTGTACTGGTACCTGCTTTAAGTTCAAAGCGCCAGCACATATCAGTCATTAAACCTCCCAGCCAACCGACCGAGCCGGAAAAATTCCCGAAGATGGCCATTCTGAAGCCGGATCTCACCGAACTGCCTCAGTGTTGCTGCCTATGGGCGTACAACCAAACGCTGTACAGTGGGTACATGGTACATTGACTAGATGTCGCGCTCACGGTTCACCAGTTGCCCTTGCTGAGACGGAGGGTATGCAAGTCGCAGTTGCGTTTTGTGCACCGATCAAGGTGGGCGGAAAGAGAAGTTAGAAGATCTTTACTGTGTTAGAGATGGTATGTTTTGTGCAGCCACCAAGTATGGACAAGTGAGAACTTGGGAGAGCCATGCTCCCCCGATCAGGATGTGTTTTGCTATTCGAGCTACCCGCCAGTGGGCTAACAATGTAGAGTACTAAACACTGAGGCTTACAAATGGAATCAGCACCTTCAAGTGTGTTGATGATGGTGTGGAAGCTGTCATGTCGCCACGCTCTGCATGGAAGACTGGAATGGAGACCACTAGCCGAGATGTCCACAGCATCCAGTCAATGTACTCCGCGTGTTCATTGTCGTTTCCTGTGACGTACCCAGGAGATGAGTGTCACTAATTGAATAAGTGGCGGTTATCACCCTCTATTTCCATTACGCGAGTTTGACGCGCTGAATGAAGGTCAAGTGGGGAGCAAGCAGCATGCGTCATGCCCTGCGGACACGACCGGAAGGCATGACTGACGTGCATAGGCCGGGAGAGGCTTTCCAAGATCTTTGAAGCAGTAGGCCACTTCGGAGTAGTGGATCGCGAGAAGTATTGTTACGTTAAGAGCAAGAATGCGACGTCGATCCTCATCCAGTATGCTCAGTGTTCTTTCGAGAGCCACCGATATGAAGCTAGAATCAACCACGAGCGTAACCGCCTGAATCAATGCGATTACGCCCGCATGATCCCAAACCGTAAACCGAAGTTAAGAGGCTCTCATATCCAGGTGTCTTCTGCTTCTGCTCCAAATCGGCAAGACCTGTCTGAAAAGTCGGCCAGTTCGTGCAATCACTCCTGCTTCGGCCTCGGCAGGGTCACACGAGCGAGAAGTAGTAGCCTCACGGGATCCGCAATGGCTTGGGCTGCAGAATAGCGCTATTGCTGAGCTTACCCAATGCTTTCCAGTTCTACTCTGCACGTCATTTTGACTGTGGAGACAGGTTGTGTGACTAGTGATGAAGGAGTGCTGGTAGCACGATAGCAATATTGGTAATCCGCACTGGCGGATGTCCAGCGTCTGGTTCGCGCCTATCTCCTCACCGTTAAGCAAATCCTTCCGTACTTGTGCGTCTAATGAAACCAACATGTCCTGCAGTCTGACAACGGGTGGTCACATTATCTTGATCGATGGGGGTTCTAGGAGGCAGCTATCCGTTTAGACCCTCTTGGAAGGGTACGCTTGGGGTAAAGCTACCATCGTATTTTGATGTGGCTATAAATGTTATGTTGTGGAAGAGTAGTACCTTACTCAAACAGTGAATTGATCAAAGACTCCTCAGCCACGCCACAGGAACTCTGCATTTGAGACGAGGCGCCGATGTCGCAAAATCCAAGTCAGCAATGGAAATACCAGCGTTTACCTATCACGTTTGCATTCTCTGCAGGGAAGGGCATACTTCAAACGAGCCAATCACTGTTGCCTTGTTAGGACAGGAGACTTTTGTGGTGATCGAAATGAACCTCGTCCGATCCATGCAGGTTCGCTGCTGTGTTACATAGTAACCCAGCTCGCCCCATGCCCCAGTGCACTCTTCTCGGAAAACGAATAAGATCTGGTCAAAAGGTCTCACTCAAGCCAACAAGATGATAATAGTGGAGAGCTCTGGGGTTCCGGTCTCAAGAAGCTAAGCATTTTGGTCTTGAGACTGCAGCGATCACAGACATATTGGAGCCCACGCTGTTGGAGACCGAGTTGTACTGAACCTAATGAGAATAAGCCTGTAGTGCGAAATGTAGAGTACTGGTCTAGCCGGACATCATGCAGCAGACAGTACCGTTATATGTGGAGCGGCTAGACTGAGAGTTTTCGACTGGGGTTGAATACGGCTTTGTGCGACAGTACTTGGCAGTCGTTTCTCCATGTCCTAGGCCTCATTGAGGTGGATACCACTCTGGACGACATTCCTGGGATGAGTGGAGAACTTTTACAAGGCATCTCGCGTAACAATTGATGCGAAGTTGTTGAATACCTCCAGAGAATAGCATGCTGGTCTGGAGTGGTTAGTGTATCTCCGTTGCTGCAACTGCATCGACCAAGAGGAGATGGCGTAATGTGAGACGAGCTGATCTCGCAGTGGCTGGAGGCATAGCTCTTCCCCACCATGTGGTTCCACCCCATAGAAGAGGCGTTCGCCAGACTCTGACGTTACAGTGCGAGAAAGACCCATGAGACACTTACTGTAGTCGTTGCTGAGCTGTCTGCAAGGCTGCAGATTTGTGTGCTTCAGGTACTCTAGGCCGTGTAAGATCTTTGGTCTGAAAAGTGTTGGTCGAATGGTGAGGTTTCCCCTTGCAGTCATTTCGCGATTCGGACTATTGTCCTTTGCTTCTGATCGAGTTCCGTTGATACGGTTGAATGCATCACACGCCATTCCAAACGCCCCTGCCCCATCGCGCGCGACCGCGCATCCAGGTCGTAATATGTTCCACAAAATCAAAGTCAAAGCGTCTGCATCTCTTCGCCACTACCGGAATACGTTCCATTCGTCGTGGACCCTGATTCAAAAGCCGGCTCTCTTTCTCTTGTTTATCCCTTCATTCACCAGTCGAGATCACACTTCTTTACCGCTTCAGCTTCAGCGCTGATATCTGTTGTTCTCTTTGATCGGCTATTGTACGTCAAGTCTCTTGTAATGCGTGTGTCAGTAGAAGCTCTACATACACTGACACATAACCGCAGTCCTGAGCCTTTCAATCACTTTGGCAAAATGAGGTCGAGATCGGCATTGTATCGAGGAAGCTCCAAGGACGCATTTCACATGTCTCCGGCTGCAGCCCCTTCTTCCGGGCTCCTGTCACCACAATCCCCTTTCAACTTGGAGGCTCGGAGAAACTCGGATGTGTCTTCATTGTCGCTGTCGTCTTTTACCCCATACTCTTCAGATTACTCGATGCCACCGACCCCGATATGCGGACGAAGCCCTTTCAGTGCCGATAATTTCGACCCAAATGCCCTTGAACTGAATCACGTACAGACGGTCCACATGCTTCCCATCGAATATCAGATGAAAGCATCCAGCTTCGACGAATCCCTGGGCGAGTCGTGGGCCTTTCCTTCCACTGCGAACCATATGGAGCAGGCCATACCCATAAGGGCCTCCGAAAATATCCAGTTTCATGGGAATTACATGCAGTCGCCAGTGGTAACCTACACTGGACTAGAGGTCCCAGCCACAGCTCCGACTCATCCATGGTGCGACTCTTCTACCACGGATTACACAAGCTTCGGTAGCCATATGGACGACAACGGTCTCAGTATGAATCTCACCGCGTCTTTACCGCCCCTGTGGGCCCCCCAAGTTCCTTCCATGCAGGATATGGTCAACTCTACTATAGCGCCCGGTGAGGCCATGCTTGGTGGAGACTATGTCCACATAGATGGAGACGTTGATATGGACACGGACTCGTACGATAATGCGGATGTACCACTCTCGCCCTCCCCGGAAGAGGTTGTGTTCAAGCGAGAGTCGAGTCCAGCTTGGGTAAAGCGTGAACCGGAATCGTCGGAAGATGAGACGGGCCTCAGGAGGTCGATATATGTATCGCCAACAGGAGGAAAGTCAGTAAGGAAAGAGGCGCGAATGAGCAACGCGTGCAAGAAAAAGACAAAGTCGAAGAAGCCGAAGTCGCAGTTCGTGATGAGATGGGCTGATGGGAGATATGAGTCACGCATAGACGATGTGTTCCAAGACAAGGACATGAAGTGGAAATGGACAGATCAACAGCCGCGCAAGAAGTTGTATTGCAAGTTTCCCTACGAGGACGATGATGACAGCATTCCGGACGACCATCCTGATATTTGTGGTAAGCCATTCCAGCGTCCAGAGCATCGACAACGCCATAGAAAGACACATTGCTCAGACAAGGACTTCCCTTGTCTGCTATGCGAGAAGAGTTTCAACCGCAACGACAACTGCTGGGCGCACGGATTCACTCATGTCCACCGACCAGGCAAGAAGGAGGGTCGGAACACAAAGTTCTCACTCAGGCAGGTCATCTCGGTGATTTCAGACCCAAAACATATTGAAAAGTTACTGAACGACTGGAAGAAGGAAGTGGGCACTGACTACAACCCAGAAGAAGAGGAGGACGACAATCCGGATTTCCAGGATAAGGTAGAGAAAACCGGCAGGATGGAATGCGTTTTCATTTATGATGCTGAGGAAGCCATCCGTAAGATTTGCTGCCTGAGCCCCTAGTTACAAGAGTGTAGCTCACTCGAGCGTTATGCTCGCTGTTTCACCAGCACAAGCGTGGCTTGTTGTAAAAAAAGAGTTTGGTACGTTGCTGGAGTTGGTAGGTCCATAATCGTTCGCGATACTGTATTGCCTATGCATCCCATCAGTAGTTCGCTCATTCATGTAATTTAGTTTGTTTGCGTCCAAATGTATGAGGTATGACACAATCACCAACCGTCCACTGACGAGATGAGAGTCTCTGGTTCGAGGAGTGCGGCTCGCCAAGATGTAGGAGTGGAATGATGTGAGAGAAAGGTACGTGCATTGAAGTTGCAGCAGAGGATGACCTGTGCAACGTGAGACGTGAAGTGAGGTTGGAGAAGGTTACATTGCCAAGGCTCGATTTGTGCTAGTTCGTTCATGTTGTGGCAGGTACTTTGCAAGCCCCAATAGTCAGGGGCGCCCTTGTATATGCTTTCCTATTTCAAAATGCTTCAATACTAGCTGTGGAAAATGCAAGTCGATGGCTGTAATGCTCGATTCGCCATGTTCGTTCCCTACGGCCGATCCCTTTGCCGTCCAACAGGAATCTAAACGATAACCATTGTGCCTTCTTCATGCACAATGCGTTCTTGTGTGTGCCACTTTCATGATCATTCTTCTCTTCCTCTCGCATCCTCAACTGCCTTATCCCAATTATAAAACTTCATGTACAAGCCCTCCGAAATGGTGATACAGCTACTGCCAACAGCACAGCCGGCCCATAAGCCCACAAGCTTCAGATCCTTCGGGAAGCACAAGAAGAGCGCTAAAGGTACTGCGATGACGTAGTAAACAAACAGGTTGCACCATCCGCCTATGTTTTGTTTTCCCAAGCCTCGCAGAATGGCGTTAACTAGAGCCGTTGTAGAGTCGGCGAATTGGAACGCAGCGAGAAGTGGAATCACAGTGGCGACGATCTTGACGACTTCGGGATCTGATGTGAAAGCCTTCGGCAAAACGTTTCGTAGAGCAGTCAAGAAAGTGAAATCCACAAGACCTATAACGAGAAACGTGAGAATGTACGTTCGAGTTGCTGTTCGCGCTGCGGTGAGAGAACCAGCCCCAATCAAATTGCCTAGCCGTGTTGAGACTGCCACTCCTACAGAAAAAGGCACGTGGTAAATAGCCACTGCAAGTGTCATGACAATGGACTGCGCTGCTAAGTGGGCGGTACTTAAGTAACTTGTACTGAATGTAAGAATATCCTATATGAAGGGGCCAAAGTCAGCATGAATTTGTCCGCTTTCTGTTCTCCCTTTAGAAGCGAAGAACTTACAAACGCAAGCCATTCCGTCTCCACCATCACGATCCCAGGAATTGCCAATTTCGCCATTGGTCCCCAATTTGTAAACGCAGACTTCGTGAAGCCTCCCCAGCATTCCAATGACGCCGGGTTGATGAAATAGACGTATATCCAAAGGAGCAGCGGAAGTAGGTTGTTTGAGATCACTGTTGCTAGCGCAGCGCCCGTAAGATCCCAGTTGAGAACGAAGACGAAGACATAGTTCAGTAGGATATTTATTGGCGTAGCAATGAGGAGAACGAAGAGCGATGCGTTAAACAGCCCCTGGGCCTGAGTAAACCGTTTTCCGGCTTCAAAAATGGCGTAGCCTGGTGCTCCTGCCAGAAGCAAAGAAAGATAGCGTCCTGCCAGGTGCGCAAGTTCCGTTTCGGGCACCAGAGCAGCTAAGATCCAGCCTGAGCACAGCCAGACAGCGCCAATAGGGATAGTGACCAGCATCATGAACAAAATCATACGTTGGAGATGTAATCCTACCAGTGTTCTTTTCCCAGATCCATACGCCTGAGCGCAGAGTGTGTCCAGGGAGGTTGCCAGGCCTTCATATACGGCCAATCCAGTAATGTTAGCTGTCATAGTCGCAAGCGAGACCGCTCCAAGCTCGTCTGTTCCGATATGGCCGACGACAAATATGGTGACCAAGGAGAAATTGTATTGAAGAAGATATGTCCCCATAAGTGGAACGCTGTACTTCAGTAATAGTTTTGCTTCTTTCCCTGCTGTCGTTCCCACCTCTTCCGCTGTGCCCTCTTGACCTAGGAGACCCTCTATCTCCGCAGGATCCGGAAGAATCGTACCATATTGGTTTCGTTTGGCCGCATTGTCGTGAGCTCTCAGCAGACCAATACGTTCCTCGTTAGTGGTCGAAAACCGTCTAGGGCCTTCGGGCGCGTCCATCGTGAATGTTGGGCCACCAAATGAGATAGGTGAGGGAATGAATACTAGCGCTAAAGATGAGATATCAATTTCATGCTCGAAGTGTCTCTCTTCCTTATCGTGACTGAAGTTGAGGTTGTTGTTGATGTCTGGCCAGGGCTGGGGTTGGTGCCAAAGTGGGGCAAGCAGCTTGGTGTCTTCCGTCAATGGCGTCTGACGCATGGCGATATCGGGCAGCTAGTGAAAAAGCAGTATAGAGGCCGAGAACTAGCGAAGGACGGGCAACTCTGTGCCGCCTGCTGGTGCAGCTCCGGGTTTGTTTGTTTGGAAGAAGTTTAAAAGTCCAAAAGCTGGAATGCTCGCCGACCGGCTGATGGACGTTTCCATCTTGCAGGCTGGGTGGTCGCTGCTTGCAGCACCCAACCCTTATCACAATAACAAGGTCTATTTGCAGCACGCAATTAATCGCAAAGTTTTGGGAGGAGCGCAAGCGATGCGGATCCAGTCGCAAATAGGCGCAACCCGCATTGGCGGCGTGCCCATTGGCGTGGTAAATTCGGAGTGAACACAGATCCTCCTGGATGAAGTAGACTTGCAGCATCATGCACATAAGTTTGAGCGGGGTGGTTCTGCGAGCTTTTGATATAAACTTGTGGTATCTGGGCAAATTCAAGGGATGACAGCCAGTCGATGGGTCATTGAAGCTGTAGATGTTCAGGTGATCATGGAATTTGAGGTAATTGGGCACAAATGTTCCCAGTGCCTAAGACGTCCAGGATTTCGAGTGCAAGGCTTACAGAAGATGGCACACACCACAGCCTTCCTGAAATATGTCATGATATAGGTGCTCTTATTCATATTTATCTTAACCACAATGAACGGCGCTTGTTTTGAAATCCTCATCAGCCATGTGTCACATCAAGGCTGGCTTTTGTTCTAACTGAAAATGACTGCTGTATCTTCTCTATTTCAGCCTGCGATCTATAGCGTCACTTGATATCCTCCAAAAGTCAGAATAGACGTGAGATCTAGGGAAAAAAAAGGAAAAAGACGCGACTACAGCTGCGAATCGCCCTTTGGTTTCACTAACTTTGCGACCTCAGGATCCTTCGTAACCTCATCATAATCCGGACGCAATAACTCAAAGGCTTGGGTTGTGCGCCCATAAGTGATACCGCCCAATCGCGAAATTGGCTTGAGGACCTGTTGTTATCAGTGGGTGCTTAGACATTCAGGAAACCTGCACTTACAGCTGGATTAATAAGTACACCCTGCTCATCAATCGCATCTTCCCTAACCCAAAAGTTGACCCCTTCGAGAAAGACCGAAACCCCAGTCTTCTTCCCAGGTGTTGCAGGGTTCTTACTTGTCCATTCGTGATTCGATACCAGTTTGACCTCGATGCTGAAGACCGCCTCTTTGACCCTATCTGGCTTCACAAACGTACTCCTCTCTGCAGTCAATCCACTGAATGCCCATTCGCTCACACCCTCTGGTGCATTGATGCTAGTAAAGTTCGCCGCTTCCACGTACTCTTCAGTGATAATATTGATGACCGCCTCCTTTGTCTCTAGGAGGTTCTTCAGCGTATCTTTCGCCCTGTCCATGCCACCCGCAAAGCCTAAAACAAAGATAGGGGGGTCATGGTTCACCATATTGAAGTAGCTGAACGGAGCTAGGTTGGTAGATTTGCCATCTTTACTGACAGTGCTGGTGAAGCCAATAGGACGGGGCACGACGGCAGAGATTAGTAGCTTGTAATTGTGCACTACTGGACGGCCTTCTGCGTAGGGATCGATTTCACGATGGTTCTCTGTGGAAGCGGTGTTGGGGCCATTTCCAGGCTTCCAATCTGGTTGAGGCGTTTGTGTGTAGTGGAAGCTTGTCGATGTGTCAAAATGAGGTCGAGAGGATTGTACGGTTTTGAAATCTCCATGGGGGTTCCTCTTGATTGCCTTCTCTTCGTCTAATTTCCCGGTCGCCATGGCTAAGTTTAGTACTTTGGGTGTTTAGAGTAAGTAATTTTGATAAATTGCAGCGAGGGTTGTGGAAAGTTGACCTGGCAACGAACGCGTCGGAAAGGTTCTTCTTAAGCTTACATATAAACGCCGCTTGTATGTTAGCTACAAGAATTCGACATACGCCATCAAATCAGGTCCCCCACCAAGCGGATAAAATTCCGAAGGTGCTATGAGCTCAGATCGGCCGCGGAATGTTCCCCGAGGATACCAAACTTTCCACATTTCTCTTCACAGCAAGGCCAGCTCAGGGGAAAGGGAAGCCACTACTGTTACGTATCACTTCTCGGCATTGACATACATGACGCTTTCAATTTGCTGCCGTTAGTCAAAAAGAAAGAGAGAAGTCCGCTTACACCCGGATGTCGGATACGGTCTTTACCCCACCAGCTATTCGACAGCTACCCCGCCATAGACCATCTCAATACCAGACACCAGTAACATGATATATGGATCAAAGGGTGCACGGATTTAGTCGTGCAGACTTTGCACTCGAAAATACTTGATCTTACGAAGCACTTTTTGATTTGTCACGTAGACGCTGCACTCGAAAATCTACAAGTTTACGAAGCACTTCTTGACTGTACCAGGGCACAAATCCCTCGCTCTATTACCCCCTGGAATAATTTTATACTCGGACATTTCCTTGTATTCGGTGTTGCAGAAAGAAGCCAAGGACAGCATGCCTTCGTCCGACCTGCCCAAAATTGAGAATCTGAAAGTGGAAGACGAATATCAGACATACAAACTTGGAAACTTCAAGCTCAAGTCGGGCGGCGAGATTCCAGACGCGTTCATTGCATACAAAACGCTCGGCGACCCATCTTTACCCGCCATCATCTACCCAACATGGTATTCCGGCTGTAAGCGTACCGTCATGAAGCATCGTTGTCCCCGAACTAATTCACTTTGTAGTGATATCCGACAATCTCTGGCTTACTGGCCAAGACAAGACGCTCAATCCTTCCAACTTTTATATCATCATCCCAGCACTCTTTGGAAACAGTCAGTCGTCTTCACCATCAAACACACCAAATCTACGACCGTTCCCTGAGGTTTTGTTCTACGATAATGTGCGAGCACAATATGAACTTGTCACCAAGCATCTTGGAATTAAGCATGCTCGCGCAGTGCTTGGGTGGTCGATGGGCGCAGGACAGACGTTCCAATGGGCTACTCAGTACAGCGACTTCATGGATATTGTTGTGCCATTCTGCGGCAGCGCAAAGACAAGTCTTCATAACCAGGTCTTTCTTGAAGGTGTCAAGAGCGCCCTGTATGCCGCGATAGGTACTAGCTCAGCAGGTATTTCTAAACTAGACCTAAAGACCTCCCAGTCTGGTGGCCGGATATCCTTCACGTCCGACACAAGGGAAGTAGGCCTCAAGGCCCTTGCGCGAGTCTACGCAGGATGGGGTTTCTCTCAGGCCTTCTATCGCGAGAAGCTATATGAGAAGGCACCGACACTGGGCTTCAAGAACCTAGATGACTTCCTTGTTAACTTCTGGGAGGATTGGGCGTTGTCGAAAGATCCCGAAAATATGCTGGTTATGGCGCATACGTGGCAGGCAGGTGATTGCTCGCAACAAGAACCGTACAACGGCGATTTTAAGAAGGCGATGGAGGGTATCAAGGCGAAGGCCTTGGTCCTCCCAGCGAAGACAGATCTCTATTTCCCTCCGGAGGATTCTGAGATCGAAGTCCAGAACATGAAGCCAGGCGTCGGGACATTGAAGGTCTTCCCATCCATCTGGGGACATTGGTGAGTAGATTTCCCAGACGACGACAACTGCATATAGCTAACCAATGTAGGGCTGGCGGGCCTGGACAGTCCACAGACGATGTGAGATGGCTGGACAACCATCTGAGGGAATTCTTCAGTGATAATTGAGGTTACAAATTGAGCTAGCTTTTCCGCAATTCCACATCACTGATAACCTTGAATCGATCTTTGAAACCTTGCCGCCCAATAACAAAGACCCTGTCCACGTACCAGTCTAGCTCTACAGGCGAAGTTCCATCATGCTCAATGAGAGAACCGCAAACACTTTTCTTAATTTCTTCACCGAGCAATTCCGCTGTGCCCGCGCTGCGCGCTTGGCCTACAGATAGATGGGGCGTGAACAGCCTTTGGTCAGCGTCACATTCAGAGAACTCGGCTTGTAAGGCTGCCTGAAGTTGGTGAATAGACCGAGTTGTTGGACCCAGCCATACTGTCTTGCTTCGTTGACTGTGAGAGAAGGTGCCAGGGGAATCAGCACTCAGGGCCACGCGAAAGGCATCAATGGATCCAACCACCTTCTGGATTCGCGTGCGTATTTCCTCTCTCAAGAAGACCAAATCTCCTTTCCCTTGCCCAATGGTCACGGAGGGTAATGCAAGGAAAGGGTAGAGTAGGTTAATGTGTGGTGGCCAGCGAGCAAAGTATTTGTCGTGCACGCGTCGTACCGCCTCAATGGGCGCTGCGATACTCGATGGAGGTAGCAGTATAAGCGCACTCTTGTGTGATAGATGCGCTGGCAGCTGTCTCGCCATGATGGAGTAACGTTGTGGAGCACGTAAGGCGACGTCCTCTCATCGCGATTCTTGGTGCTGGGCGCTGCAGCCACTGTGGCGCAAGTCTCTTGGCATTTAGTACTTTCCAAAGACGGAGCAACAAGCCATTGTTGCATCCACTCACTCAGTCAGGCCTAACCTTTGAGAAAGGTCGCGTCGCCATGTGGGAGCGCTGAATCCGTCACTCCTATCTCCACAGCCGCTGCTCATGACAATTTCCTCCGGCACGCCACCCCAGCTGCGACTTCGTCCGTAACAGCTCGCCGCAGCACCTCCGAACTTGCGCTACCCGCCAACCTCACCATCAAGCACGATCATGGACGGCCAGCCGAACCGACAGTGGGGTGTGACAAGTGCTATCTCGGAAGCACGCCCTACAGAGCGAGACACACAGCTCAACGACGAGCTTATCACAACGCTGACGCGTGAGAACGTATTCGAGAGCCCAGAGGGTAACACCAAAAGGTAGAAGGAGATGTTCCACAAGCAGCAGAGCGCAACTGACAGAATATAGGGAGACTGTTCTCAAACACCTACAGGAGGTGGTCCAAGAGTTCGTTCGCCGCGTGTGCAAGCAAAAGGGCGTTCCTAAATCCGCCATCGACACTGCCGGCGGGAAAGTCTTCACTTTTGGCAGCTATGCCCTCGGTGTTCATGGTCCATCGTCCGACATTGATACACTCGTTGTTGCGCCCAAATATGTCACCATCGATGACTTCTTTGCGACATTCCCTCCCACTTTCAAGGAAATGTCCCGCGTCGAGGACATCGAGGAGTTTGTCCCTGTCGAAGAGGCTCACGTACCCATTATCAAAATGGAATACAGCGGCGTGAGTGTAGACTTGATCTTTGCGTCTCTACCGAAAATGTCGCAAATACCTGCAGATATGGCGACCATCGAAAAGAAAAATTTGGAAGGACTTGGGGAGGCGGCGACGCGCAGTGTCAACGGAACGCGGGTTACCAAGGAACTTCTAGCGGCAGTACCGTACAATACAAGCTTTAGACACGCACTGAGAGCCATCAAGCTGTGGTCAAATCGTATGGCGTCCCATCCACATGTCGTCTGTAGCTGCTAACCTGCACCTAGGACGCGGCATATACGGAGCGGTCTTTGGGTATCCTGGTGGAGTTGCATGGGCCATCATGGTTGCTCGCATATGCCAGCTCTACCCATATGCTAACGGTGCCACCATAATTTCCAAATTTTTCAGTTTGATGTACAAATGGACTTGGCCGAGGCCTGTAATGTTGAAACATATCGAAGAAGGTGAATTTGGTCTTCGTGTGTGGAATCCACAGGTACGTCTTCTCCTTCGTGACGAAGTGTCTTGTAGCTAAAACACATTCCTAGCTCTACGGCTCCGACAGAAGTCATATGATGCCCATCATCACACCTGCGTTCCCTTCGATGTGCGCTACACATACCGTGATGCCCTCAACATTACGCATAATGCAGGAAGAATTTGGACGAGCCGACAAGATAGTACAGCACATTTTTGCTGGATCTAAAGACTGGTCCGCTCTTTTTGAGCGGCATTCGTTCTTTACAAAGGATCACAAATACTATCTGAGCATCGTTGCTGCAAGCCGCACCAAGGAGGCTAATTCAACGTTCTCCGGTCTGGTACAATCAAAAGTTCGTTGGATTGTCAAACACATTGATGATGGGCAGACGGGAATTGAGACCGCGCGTCCATATATCCAATACTTTGAACGCTTCCACCGATGCAAAGATGAAGACCAAATAGAAAAAGTCAGCCAAGGCAACCTTGATTATATGATTCCGGCGTCGGACGTGCCTGCAGAGGGCATTGCATCAGCGAATGGGGATGCGCACATCATGTACACGACCACTTTCTACATCGGCCTTGCTATTCCTCCAGGTATGTCACTTAACACGTCATTTACTCTACGTATGGCTGATGTTTGAGCAGAGGGCGCTAGGTCACTAGACATTTCTTACCCTGTTGCTCGATTTCGAGACATGGTCAAAGAGTCGAATCTCTTCGATGAAAGCACCATGTCTGTCAAGGTGGTTCATACCCGCAAGTATGCTTACCTCATGCCCAACACACTTGAACTTAGCTAATGAATTAGCACCCAACTTCCTGATGATGTTTTCATGGCGGGCGAGACGCGACCGAAGAAGTCCGGCAGCAAGAAGGAGAAAAAGAAGGACGCCAAAAGCGTGAAGCGCTCATTTGCCGAGACAGGGCTCGACGTGCGTGACTCAAGACTCTCTAAAACTTCCCGACGCCTACCGGCGTTTGGGGAGTAATGATACGCTCTCATGCTGACGATTATTGCTAATGCAGGGCAGCGAGCATTCAGCAGCAAAGCGTCAACAGTCCGAACTTGCCACCAATGGGGTACCTACTCCGATGGCGGCATAAGTTTCTTATCAGCTAAGCTTGCACATGTTCGCTATAAATCTCTCCTATTATTTGATGATAATATGGGAGTTCTGACATTCTTGCTTGTTCAGTCACGCTTGCAGCACAACGCAGCGCCAAAAATACGCCTCATGGGCAAACCGCCACCTTGACACTGAACCACAAACATGGAGTTCAGCATCACGAATCGCTTCCGGACTCGACGCTGTATTAGGTTCGTATCCATGTCGTCCCGGAGCTCTAACAACAAAACCAGAAAAAAAACAGTAAAAGGGCTGCTGAAAGAACACATAGCAAACTCCACAAAAAGGTTTGGTTAACTCCACTCATATAATCCAACATACAATCCAGGTCAAGCTGTGGTGCTCATTCAGCGTTCATCAGGCGTTCAAAATGGCTAGTGGGATGCATCATGCGGCGCAGAGGAGGGAGTCTAGCACAACGGGAACAATGAGAGGCAGGACATGAGGGACTAATTCGCTCGTGCAGGTTCGGCAGGGGTGCTCTTTCAGAATGGACCGGGTTCGTGTAAATATATTGCAATCAGACCATCGAATTTACAATTATTTGGAGCCTTGGGGCTTCGCAAAATCCATTATGCGTTGCGTTCGCCCAATTCTCGCTCACTGCGGTGAAAGGTTTGATCTATTTTGGGCAATTCGTTGTTCTCAACTACGGCTTCCCCTAATGCGGAGAACTATGTGATTGCATATACTTCAATTAGTTCTCGTGCTATTCTTCATAGCGTGATGGCTTATCAAGTCGAGGCATGTTCTAGTTTGATGTCCTAGCAAGCGTCGATTGTCTCTCTGGGGAGTAGCTGCTAGTGCAAAAGGACAACCAGTTAAGCTGTGCATATATTCGTGCCTGCCTGTTCAGTGTGACCAGTGAACACAAGAAACTGAGACATCACGCTCACTTTTGCTTTGCGCCATCGTACGAACGGATACAGTGATGAAAGGTTCCTTGGTGTTGGGAAACGATACCCTGATCAGCCAACACTGTGTACTCCAGGCCATTGCGATCAAGCCTCGAAAGCCATTAAACCTGTGGAAAGCCCAAACGCCGTTGCAATCATATCGGCCGTTACATTTCTAGAGTCCACTGAAATCCTTGCCTAAGCGGCAGCAGCAACCACCGGCGCCACTACTCCAGCATCCTCGGCAATCCCCAAGATGCCGTCCATCTCACATGTCCGATGTGCCGTACTCACCCAGTATGGTTGATCGCGGAAGATTGGTTCGGCTTTCTTGGCGCCCGGAATTGCACTCGCAGCTTGGGCCCAGTTGAAATACTTGTGGCATCCAGAGCAAAACATGCTGTCACAGCCACCATCTTTTTCGATGACCAGGTGACAGTTGGGGCATCGCTTGCCGTCTTTGGTTTGCATAAGCTTCAGTGTGTCCTTTTCAGGGTCGGATATTTGGTCGTTGATATGGCGTGCTGAGTACTCAGCGCATGTGAGGTCTTTGTGCCAGGGAATAAGACACTGTGCGCAGGCTCGGAAAGAACACTCGTGACATGTGACCTGTGGGAACCCTGGGGCAGCAGGATCTGGGAGGCCAATAGCGGTACAGGTTGGCGAAAGACATGTGAGAGGCTTGGGGTTCGCGTCTTCAAGCCAGACGTTGAACATCTCCATATTGAATTTCTCAAGCGGTTCCCCACGGGGCATATACCGCACGACAAAATCGTGGTTCCAGAGCTCAAGGCAGCCAGGTTCAAGGCAGCCAGTGCCTACTTTTCTCGCGCCTAATGTGTCGAGGCGAGCGGACATGGCATTACCGATGCAGGTTTTGCATACTGGGTCAATTTTCTTGTTTCGAGGATTGCGACCCAAGTGCGCAATGCAGTTGTAAGGAATGTCCAGGGGGGTTGTCCACCGTCCTCGCTTCGCTGGTACCCATTTCACGAATTGATCAGTAGTCTGCTCTTCGATACAAATGCGACAGGTGAAATGAGTCGGAGGCGGTGCACGGGGCCTAGGATTCGGATTTGGCTTCACTTTGCGCTTTGGAGTCCATGGGTCTGCGCGGCGGCGACGTGTTTGTGGTTTGACGACCTTAGTCACAGCTGCTGCCTTGGCAACATGAGAGCGCAGGACACGTGTGCTGGTGGAAGAAGTAGATGGAGCTACTCGAGCTCTTGTCTGCACGTTCGTTGTTGGACGGAGGTACGTCCAACCTGAGCCATCCGAGCGCAGACGTGGTACTTGCTTGGTGCGGGCCATGATGTATTGTAAATAGCAACAGTTCGTCAATGAGAGGAAGGACTGAAGGTATTGGAAATGAGTAGTAGTAGCGATGAGAAGTTATACAAAGCCGAAAACGGCCAAGAAGGTTAGGGTGGATCAGGCTGACGTCCCGGGATGGAGGGTTTTGGAAGTAGGAACGGAGGTGAACGGAAGGAGCGCCTTATACTTATCCTGCGTTACAAGGCTGTGAGTCACGGCTGCCTTCAGGTTGCTGCTTGAAGGCGATACTAATCTGGATATTGGAGAGTTTGAAAGCAGGCTGAGCCATTCAGCAAGGAGGGAATCCTCGCAAAGCGGCCGTCGGGAAGGCTTAGAAAAAGGCATTTAGCGGGCATCACAAGGCTGCAGTCCATGGCGGCCGTAAACATTCACATAGTGGCGCACGATATTTACCATGATTGGGTAGAAGAGCATTAGTGTATGGGAGCATTTGGGGAGAACGTCTCTGGTGCCTAGAGGTTGAAGTGGGTCCGTGAGCATGCCGGTGCGCTACTGCTCCGAGCCAGGGTCGGGCCTTGCTCACCGCCCGGCCAGACAATTGCGCTAGCATCTTTTTTGCCATGAAATTTCCACTTTCCCACTGTACATTTCAGCATCAGAGTCGATTGACAAGCTGACATCCGGGAATATGGCGCCGAATTTCGACGACGACTTCGTCTTTACGATCTCCGACCACGACGATGTATCCGATGACGGTGGTGCCGAGGATCTGGCTGCTGCGTCGGCCAAGTTATCGGGGCGCGGAAAAAAGAGGAAGTACACAGAAGACCCAGATCTGAACATAAAGCCCAAGGAGGTGACATCAAAGAAAGCAAAAAAGGACAAAAAGAAGGGCAAAAAGGGGAAGCAGAATGAGCCGGAACCAGATTCTGAAGTCGCCGAGGACGATGTGGAGATGCCACAGCCGGGTGAAGACCTTGAAGAGAACGATGACATCGCGAGCGACTTCGAATTTGCAGTCGGAGATATTGATACCGGGTTTGTGGAGGACTTTGACGGGTGGGGAAATGACAATGGTACCGTTGCACAGGAGTCCAAGTTAGGAAAGGCTGGCATGGCGGTCGATGTTGACGATATCATTGAGCGAAGACGAAATAAGAAGAATGCGAAGGAACTCGCCAAGTCAGAAGCAATCGAGGAGTCGGATGAGGACAAATTTGAGGGTTTCGGCGAGGATGACGAGCTGTTGGCAGACGATGCCTTCGGTATGGGAGCTGCAAGCGACTCAGAGGATGAGGACGATCAAGATGAGGAAGCCTCAGAAGACGAGGGCAGTGAGCCTGATGGTGACGAAGCTGAAAATGAAGTCGAATCAGACGATGATGCGGTCGCACCCGCTGTGCCACATCCCATGGACCTTGAGGCGACTGACTCAGAGGGTGAGGATAGAAGCGACCAAGAGGATGCTGTGGAGGCGAAAAAGGCCGCAGCTTTCTTTGCCCCCGAAGACAGCGTTTCTATCAAGAAGAAGAAGGGCAGTAAAGGCGGTAATGGCTCATTTCAGGCTATGTCTCTTTCAAGACCTATCCTCCGAGGTCTTGCATCTGTGGGTTTCACTGAGCCAACACCAATTCAGAGCAAGGCTGTCCCTATAGCTATGCAGGGCAAGGACGTCGTTGGAGGAGCCGAAACCGGTTCCGGCAAAACGGCCGCCTTCCTTATCCCCATCCTCGAACGCCTTCTCTACAGACCAAAGAAGGTCCCAACTACGCGCGTCGCCATCTTCATGCCCACGCGTGAATTAGCTGTACAGTGTTTCAATGTTGCTACAAAGCTTGCATCCTTCACCGATATCACGTTTGCTCTCATGGCGGGTGGTTTTTCGTCTCGTGAGCAAGAGGCTGTTCTCAAAACACGACCAGACGTAGTCATTGCAACACCAGGTCGTTTCATTGATCATATGCAAAACACAGCTGCATTTCAAGTCGAGCATCTCGAGATCCTTGTTCTTGACGAAGCGGATCGAATGCTTGAAGAAGGTTTCGAAACCCAGCTGAACGAAATCTTGACAACCATCCCTAAATCACGACAGACCATGCTGTTCTCCGCCACCATGACAAGTTCAGTCGACAAGTTAATTCGCATTGGTATGGACAAGCCAGTGCGGCTCATGGTCGACGCAAAGAGGCAGACTGTCGCTGGTCTGACCCAAGAATTTGTAAGGGTGAGGCAAGGGAAGGAGGACAAGCGCCTCACCTATCTCATGTACATTTGCGAGAAGATATATACAGAGAGGGTTATCATTTTCTTCAGACAGAAGAAGGAGGCTCATAGGGTTCGTGTTGTGTTCGCTCTCTGTGGGCTCAAAGCTAGCGAGCTTCATGGTAACATGAGCCAAGAGCAGGTATGACATGCACTCGCAACAAACGTCGCATACTCCTACTGACTTATGCTTAGCGTATCCAAGCTGTCGAAGCCTTCCGTTCAGGGAAGTCCGCCTACCTCCTGGCCACTGACGTTGCATCCCGTGGTCTTGATATCAAGAACGTCTCCACTGTCATCAACTACGAAGCCCCACAGAATCATGAAATCTACCTACATCGTGTCGGTCGTACTGCTCGCGCTGGGCGAAGTGGTCGAGCATGCACACTTGCCGCGGAGCCCGATCGAAAGGTAGTCAAGCAGGCTGTCAAGGCTTCCCGAGACCAAGGTGCCAAGGTGGTAAGCCGACAAGTACCTGCTGAGGAGACAGACCGATGGCTGAAGAAGCTCCGCGACCTCGAAGACGAGATCGAGGAGGTTCTGCAAGAAGAGAAAGAGGAACGTGCTTTGAGTATCACTGAACGTGACCTTAAGCGAGGCGTGAACCTTATCGAACACGAAGACGAAATCAAGTCCAGGCCAAGGCGTACATGGTTTGAGTCGGAGAAAGAAAAGGTTGCCGAGAGAGAGAAAGGCGCTGCCGCTCTGAATGGGCCTATTGGAGGCTCAGTCAAGGAGAAGAAGAAGAAGTTGAGTGGCAAAGACAAGAAGAAGTTGGAGGCAAGGGATTTCCGTACAGAGGGCAAGGAATGGAAGAAGGGCAAGGCTGATCGAGGATTGAGTACTGGAAAGGCGAAGGAGAAACAAGCACATCTTAAGAGCAAGTCGAAGAAGATTGCGAAGCGGACAGAGTTCAAGGGCTTCGGAAAGTAGAGAATGACGTCGTAGCATAGCCACTGTTAAAATTCCTTGTTACTACAACTATATGCATTCTGGTGATCTAAACGCAAACAGGGCATCCATGATGGGATATCCAACTCGTCCGTGGAAGGCAGCGGCCTCGCAGATCTCACGATATGCGTTTGACTGGAGACTCCTGTTGCCAAGGGACCCCCTTTTTGGTCTAGGCCGCGTAGCCGGATCTCGCGGACGAAAAGCCAACAATTCTCATGGCCAATCTCCAGGCAGCAAAACATCGTCATCTCTTCTCGTCTACTTGTTGACACCTACGCTCCTTCTTTTGCTCTTCTCTGTACGTCCTTGAGCGCATCTTTCCGCCTACAATTGCCCCGCGACCGTTTTACCCCTGCGCCGACTGCAGCCCTAGCTAGCTTCGTTATCGGCTTATCGTGCGCCGACTTTGACAACTTTCTGGTCCGACCCGAAACAAGCTCAACCATCTTTCACACCTCTCGACGCTGCGTATCTTGATCTCTTACGCGCTTTCCTGGAGGCTCGACACCGTTACATAAGCAAAGACAAGGTCTCGGACGCACCGCACGACCTTACGCTTATTCGCAGATCTGTGGCTTGGTGCAGTGGAGAAATAAGCACAGCACGGATACGAGCTTCCACTGCCATAGTAAAGGCTGCGGGGCACCGACAGCGAGGATTAAGACAGAGACTACTGGACACTCCCGCCTGAACAACACATTCATCTTCACAATGGCAGCAGCACAGAACAGGCTCAACGGTAATGGCGCTGCCGTGAGGCCAACGCAACTCACACACGAGGATGAAGAGGAGAACATTTTCCTGTTCGTACCTAATCTGATCGGTTTGTCTCTTCTCTCACCCTATCTACGCTCTAGCTGATGAGCCTATAGGCTACTCCCGCATCGTCCTCGCCCTAGCATCTCTCTATTACATGCCCCTACACCCACGCACATGTTCCATACTTTACAGTGTATCCTGCCTACTCGATGCGCTAGATGGCTATGCGGCTCGAGCATACGAACAAAGCACAAAGTTTGGTGCGGTTCTGGATATGGTTACTGACAGATGCACAACGTCCTGTCTGATGGTTTTCCTGGCGCAAGCATTTCCACGGTGGAGCATCGTGTTTCAGGCGTTGATTTCTCTCGATTTGGCAAGCCATTACATGCATATGTATGCCACGCTGAGCATGGGTGAGAGTGGGCAGAGCCACAAGAATGTGGACGAGAAGCGGAGTTGGTTACTGAAGCAGTATTACACGAACAACGTACGTCATCCGATTCCAAAGTCTCTCTTACCTACAGCGTCTAGTCGAGGGGTAAAGTGCTAACACTCTCAAAGAAAGTTTTGTTCACATTCTGCGCCATGAACGAAATCTTCTTCATTGCCCTCTACCTCCTCTCCTTCAGCTCCCCGCTCCTGTCTCCAACCCTCTTCTCCGACCTCAACAACCCCTCCACCCTCCAGCCCGGCTCGCCCGCTGCTCCGAAGCCCTCGATGTTCTTTGCAAGCCCCTTCTCAGCAGCCGCCATGGAAATGGCTCGCGCGAACAAGATGGACTCAACTGTCCCATGGATCCTGATGATCGTGTCTGCTCCAGTCATGGCTCTCAAGCAATGGATCAATGTGGTGCAGATGGTCAAAGCGAGCCAGTGGCTTGCGGAGGGAGACAGGAAGGCAAGGAGGATCGCAGGGCTTCCGAGGAAGGGTGGATCAAAGAAAAGACAGTAGATGAATGGATGAGCGAGTAGGGATGAGCAGGATGGCATGTCAATTCGATGATCGCGCTGTGCCAGAAGGTGCGATGGCTTTGCGATGAAGGCATGTATACCGATTTCTGTATCGATTTTTCGGCATCTTCTTTGCCGTTCGTTTACAACCTTGTAGTTATTGGCGATTTTGCGACATTTTCGGGGAGCAAGTTACTTGCACTTCTTTCGCTATATTAGGCACTCAATGTGGTCTTTCAAGGGCTACCTTTCCTTCTTTCTTTTTTCTTCTTTTACTTTTCTCACAAATCTTATAGACAGCATGGTGCACTATCAGAGCTACCATCGCTCAACATAATAATCGAGCGAGCTTTCAAATTCATCTCGCTACTCTGGAAACAAATTGATATCATAGCAAAGTATATGAACAAACACCATCTGAAAACGCCTCTCTAAAGTAACACAACCCCCAAATAATCAGCCAGTCTTGGTCTTGATAGGCTTCATACCATACCAGCCAATGACGCCCATGCCCAAGAAGGCAGCGACGCAGCTAAACACCAACGCAACAATACCACGTGCGGTAAAGCCGGCAGGGAGCGTGCCCGGCGGCCTATTCTCGCCCCTCAAATCCTGGTAGTCCACTGTATTACCAGCAGCATTACCCTGCGTAGGCACCTTCCCTGCCTCACACGCTTTCAAGTGGTCAGTGGGAATCTTGCCTCCTAGTTGCTGTTGCAAGGCCAGCGGGGCCTCGACGAGTGTTGCAGAAAGGCCGGACGCGACGTGCCATTCAATATGGCAGTGGAAGAGCCACACGCCAGGGTTGTCGGAGCGGAAGCGTAGTACAGTGTGGCCGTTAGGGCGCACGAGGACAGTATCGCGACGCATAGGTGTAGAGGAGGGTTTTGTAGTATTGTTAGGGTCGT
Source organism: Pyrenochaeta sp. MPI-SDFR-AT-0127 (assembly GCA_020747015.1). Lineage (NCBI taxonomy): Eukaryota > Fungi > Ascomycota > Dothideomycetes > Pleosporales > Cucurbitariaceae > Pyrenochaeta > Pyrenochaeta sp. MPI-SDFR-AT-0127. The sequence continues at coordinate 223,737 of JAGTJM010000013.1, read as the reverse complement.
AGATGCCAGCTTCGTCGTCGGAGCGGGTGACTACTTGGAAGGCGTGGCCGTGGAGATGGAAGGGATGTCTTTATATGTGATTAGCGGGGATCCTGGGTGGGATGTGATGATCACTTGATGGGAAACGTACTTTCCAGGGTCATCATTGTTGACGACGATTTCAACAACTTCATTCTGTGCGAGGACGAATGAGTTGGTGCTGGACCCGTATATAACCGGGTCTGTTGCGTTTGCGCCAGTGGAGAGGACAGTGTAGAGGGTTGGGACTTTAGGTCCAACGTAGGTGATGTCGTTGAAGAATGCGCTACCCTGTTGTTAGATTGTGCTCTATCTTATATTAGGCAACCGGAGATGACTTACTAATTCGCGCCGTCGTTTAGATTGTCCATTTTCAAGTCCAGTGTGATGGAGCGGTCGACTTTATCGAATAATTGTTCTTTATCATAGGGAACGAGATTGAAGTCGTCAAATGGCTCAAATGCTTCGATTTCCTTTGGTGCTGGCTTCTCCTTTGAATCGTCATAGACGAGCCATCCCGTTACGTTGGGGTTCAGGCCATCAGGAATCGCATCGAACAGGTCTTGATCCATACTTCCAACGAAAGCGAAATTGGAGCTCGTATCGTTCTTTGCGGTAACAAGGACACTGTAACGTTGCGCAGCAGTCAGGTAGATCATTTCAGCATCCATTGGCTCGGTGTAGATGCCATCGACTTCGACGACCTTCATGGTATGCTCTTCGAACCACACATACTGAGCCGCAAAAGCACCCATGTTGATCATACGGAAGAGATACGTCTTTCCGGGCTGGATCTTGATAGCTAGATTCTGGGTGTCGTTGAGGAGAGCTGCCTGTGGCACAGGCTCCGCACCGGAGGGATTTGCGACGCTGATGAAGCCTGCTAGGAGACCGTGCATTAGATCGTGATACCAGTCGGACAAGGTCAGAACTATTTCCTCATCATAAAGGTCCTTGTGCGGATCCTCTGGATCATGCACAATCAGGGGGCCGCGAAGACCATCGGGATATTGCCCTCGCTCATGACTGTGATACCAGTATGTGCCAGGTTGATCAACCTAAGCTAGTTAGCATCTGAAAAGGTACAGTGTTGTTAGTGTACCGACCGTAAAGTTGTATGTAAACGAGCTTCCTGGGAGAATACCACACTGGGTGACGGCAATGGGGCCATCCATGTGGGTGGTTCCATTTTGGTAGAGACCGTGGAAATGAAGAGAGGTGCTCTCATTTCCAAGCGAGTTCTTGACGTTGACGATGACTTGGTCTCCTTTTGTAGCTACGATGGGTGGAATGGGCCATTGCCCGTTAATGCCCATGACTGGGCGTGTTTGCTGTCCATCAGGGTTCGCGTATGTCCAACCTACGTCGAAGTCATAGGTGACGGTTGCGCATTGAGCAAGCGAGGCAAGGAGGGATATTGGAAGGAGGAAGCTGGACAATGAGATCGCCATGTTTGCGGCAGCTCAACACCTGGAAGGCTGAAGCAATCCAACTTGTACGTCAAAGAAGTAAATGCAAATTAGAAGAGATCGGCTTCCAGAAATTCACGCGATAGTCTGCGACGTTAGTGCAAAGACGAAAGACTGATAAAAAAGATAAGATCGAACGTCCGACAGCGGGGGATCAGATAAGACCCTGTCGCAGGCCAGAAGCACTCGACTGACCCTCTTCGGTACGGGTCGCCAGTTATCAGATCATCTGCTCACGGCACAAGTAGTTGAGGAGTGCCCTAAAAGTGGGGCCCTTTATGATTGAAAACTTGGGGCTTGACGGTGCAGCAATCGGAACGTGAATCGTCTCAATGCCACAGCAAATTTTCATGGCCTGTTATGGTAGACGGAAGCGGATACGATGTTATGATTTGCTGTAGCGTGATGTTTAGCCAGAAGTTATCGGCCCATCTGATAATCTGGACTCTGAAAGACCCCGGTTGGGGGTAAGCGAGGGCTTGTTTCTACGAATAAGCTTGAGCTAGCATGCGAGACAATCTCTTGACTTGATTTGGCTTGCTTGGCGGGTGCAGATCATGGATGGTTATGGGTGCTTTCGGGAAGACTGGCAAAGGTGGTCATCGGTGCGGGGTGCGCAATGAGGAGGGGAAGATGGAAAAAGAAAAAAAAGAAAAAAGAAAGTCATTGAAGCAGACGTGGAGGATGCGGCATTTCGCAGTTAGTTGGCTTGAAGAAAGCCGCATGCGCCAGCGGGAGGTGAAACCAATGGTCAATCAGCCCATCTCCTTGTTCCCGTGGTTCGATTCAAATTGACATGCATGCAGGGCCATTGATGCAGTCCGAATTTCGGCTTTTGCTAGTGCCATCGAACACGGATGACATGAGGATTGATAGCAAAGCCACTGTAATTTTTGCCGCCCTTTCATCTGATTAGATATTTTCTTCCCTTGAACATCTTCCTTTCATTATCTGATCGTAAAATCGAAAATCACGTTGTGAACGTTGTAGCAGAACATTCAACAATGCCGAACGTTTTTGCTGTTCCGGGTAAGTTGGTGCGATCATGGGGAGGGCCACCCGCTCGGGCGCGCGTGATTTCGAAAGGCATACTCTGTACTGACAACTGTCGCAGTCTTCTTCATCTGCTTTCGAGAGTGCTTGGAGACCAGCATCATCGTCTCCGTGCTCCTCGCTTTCTTGAAGCAGACTCTCGGCCCTGAGCATGATGCTGCAGTCTACAAAAGACTTGTCCGCCAGGTCTGGTATGGCGTCGGTGCAGGTGTTCTAATATGTGTTATCATTGGCGCCGGCATTATTGGGACTTTCTACACGGCTGGTCGCAACACCTTTGAAGCTGCCGAGCACATCTGGGAAGGTGTTTTCGGCATCCTTGCCAGCATCATTATTACATTGATGGGCGCGGCGCTTCTTCGTGTCAGCAAGCTCCAAGACAAATGGCGCGTCAAGATCACCAAAGTGCTCGAGCAGAAGGATTCGAAACTTCCGGTCAAGGGCAAGCTCAAGATGTGGACGGAGAAGTATGCCATGTTCATTCTGCCATTCATCACTGTGCTCCGTGAGGGCATTGAAGCTGTCTTGTAAGTCGAAATGAGTCTCCCGCCTCGAGGTTCGATGCTGACTACTGGAATAGGTTCATTGCTGGTGTTGGTCTCGGCTTGCCAGCAACCTCGTTCCCACTTGCAGTGCTCTGCGGCCTCGGCGCAGGAGCCATCATCGGCTATCTGATCTACAAAGGTGGTAATAGGACATCTCTCCAAATCTTCCTCGTTGTTTCGACGTGCTTCCTGTACCTTGTTGCTGCAGGTCTCTTCTCCAAAGGTGTATGGAACTTTGAGCAAAATGCCTGGGTCAAGCTTGCGGGAGAAGGAGCCGCTGAAGCTGGTGCGGGTCCAGGAAGTTATGACATTAGGAAGACTGTTTGGCACGTCAATGTAAGTATTTGGCCCACTGGCAGCTACTCGTGCGCAGCACTAACAAAGCACAGTGTTGCTCCCCTGGCGAGAACGGCGATGGTGGCTGGGGCATCTTCAACTCGCTCTTTGGCTGGCAAAACAGCGCCACATACGGCTCCGTCATTTCATACAATCTGTACTGGCTTGTCGTTATTATCGGCTTCATTTATTTGGGCTGGAAGGAAAGTAAGGAGAGCAGCACGGCTCCTACTCCTGAAGCAGAGAGCGACACGTCCAGTGGCCACGGCGATCTAGCGGGGAAAAAGACCAGCACAGAGGGAGTCCAGGTTGGCACAGCCGTAAGGCAAGTTGAATAACTAAGATGCTGATCACAAAACCATGACAAGGCGGAGTCAACACAGACGATCACTTTTTGACGGAAGAGTGGGTCAAAATCACGCTAGAGAATACCCTATATAGGAAACAGCTAAGATCACCAAGCTAATGAGCTACCCCTGACATTGAACTGAAACTGCACAGCCAATGCAACATGGTCCTTGCATACCTCACCAATTCAAATGTTTGCCCTCGTTATGCGTCTTGTTTGTGCCACACTCCAAAGCATGTGTTGGAGCTGGCCTTTTAAAGGTGTGTCTACCAGCAAATCGACGTCTCAAATAACCAGCAATCTTGTGGGGCTGTCTATCTCCATGAGAAATAAGCAGTCAGATACAAAATTCGGCCGCTGATTGATAAGGCCGACCGATGTTCATCCATTGCGCGAAATGAACGTGGCTGAGACACCAGTGCATTACGGTGGAGTGATACTTAAGATAGATGGTCTGCACCTCAAGCGGAATGCCATCTCTCTCCTTCAGATTACCGTTCAATCACTCCCTCAGTTCCATTTTACATCTTCCAGTTAAAGGATTATAATCAAAAGTTACACTTGTAACCTATCGAAATCGCCATATACATACTACTCCAACACCGCAATTATGCAGATCAAGAACATCCTCTTCGCTGCTGCGCTCAGCACCACTGCTGTTGCTGACTTCGTGGTCATCACCTCCATCCCCACTCCTACCGCGATCCCCGACCTCTCCAACGTACGTGTTTGCCCCTCATGTCGTTCATCATCTCGCGTGGAATTCTCGACCCACCCTCAACAAGTACGATCGACATGATGACTAACTGCCAATACAGCTCCGCTCCTACATCAACTCGCTCGAGAACTTCGTCACCTCCAAGATTGGCGAACTCACCGCCTCGCTCGGCCCTTCCGCTCTCTCCCAGGCTGCCAGCGCTCAGACCGCGCTCGCTTCTTTCGTCGCTACGGCATCGTACGATATCCCCGATGAGGTGACCAAGATCGGCGGACTGGAGACCTTCACCACTGTCCCTACATGGTACAGCGCGCTGCCCAGCGATCTCAAGTCGTACTATGATGCGAACAATGCCCGCGTGCAGAGCTTGATCAATGAGGCCGTCAACGGTGCGAGCGCTGCCAACACGGGCGCCAGCCCAACCGGCACTGGAGCGAGGCCTCAGAGCACAGGCGCGGCGCCCAGCTCGGCTGTCAAGGCGCTTGGTGCAGGTGTTGCGGCTGCTTTCGTTGGCGTGCTGGCTTTGTAAGGGTGGAAATCTTGAATCTGGATAGAGAGAGGAGTTGAAATTTAGCGTGTTGGAACTATTGTGATCTTGCAAAAGTGTATCTGGCAGCTTGGGAAGCTTTGATCGTGTTGAACTTGAACCAAGTTTCAAGTCGTTTTATTTAGACAATTCGCAACAACGTGCACGTTATGCTTCTGTTCATTTCGTTTCATTGCTACAGATCTAACTCTTGCTTTCTTACTCATCCCAGTAATAGCTCCACATGTCCAAACCGGCAAAATTGTCAGCATACTTCTTGCCCTTGGTCGTCTCTGCTGCGCCCGCGCAAACAATCAACGGTAAAAAGTGCTCTGCGCCACCCCTGGGGTGCATAGTGTACGCACTCGGCCACTTTCGCCATTCCTCGAACTTGGCCGCTCTCTTGTCTATATCATCTGTCATAGCTGCATCTGTAACCACGTCACTCCACTCCACGTTCTGCTTCTTGAAATCAGGGTTCGATGATGCGCCGGAAAACATCAAACGCAGATTATGAAAAGTCGCGAAGCCAGAGCCGATAATGGCAATGTTCTGTGCACGGAGGGAAGCCAATGCGCGACCGATGGCGTAAGATTGGGATGGTGATTCGGATTCGAGGACGGAGAGTTGTACGATGGGTATGCTGGCTTTAGGATCGATGAGCATCATGGGAATGAAGACGCCATGGTCCCAATCTGTAGTACTCTCAGTTAGTCTGGTTCGTTGCAGGCCGCGATGGCAATGGAGCGGAGCATACCTCTCTCAGCATCTTTCTCACACTTCACACCCGCCTCTTGAAGTGCCTTTTCTACCAGCCCAGCTACCTCTGGACTTCCTGGCGCATCATGCTTCAACTGATATGCTTCTGGAGGGAAGCCATAGTAGTCGTAAAGTAACTTGTGCTTTGAGCCACTAGAAATGGTGACCTTGTTTGTGGACCAATGCGCGGTGACTAGCACAATAGCCTTGGGCTGTTCGGGAGTACCCAGCTTGAGGATTCGGGGCACTTTGGTCTTCAGTGACTCTGTGATGGCGGCATGGGATGGATCTCCAAGGATGGGCATTGGGCCTCCACCATGAGAGAGTGAAATCACAGGGGCAAGACGCGTCATATTGGCTTCGTCTGAAGAAAACGGGAATTGCTGTAAGCCTCGTAGAGGATTAAACGTTGAGTTAACAGTGGATGAGTCCGCAGAAGCTACTCGCGGTCGCCCAAGGTTGAAGAAGGTTGCAAGCAGGGACGAAGAACGGGTGAATTTCATGTTCCCGGAAAAGACACCCAAACGCAGGATATATTCATTCTGAGGAGAGGAGGTGGCATTGTGACTGCCGGATGGCTCGCTGATTCAATACCGCCGAATGTGGTCGCGCTGATACATCTTTGTAAGACTAGTTTGAGAGCGCGGAATTGGGCCGATGAAGTAAAAGTTACCGGAAAATGGCACATCCGGGATCCGATCACATGAAAACGCGACATCGCGTTTTCATATGCCGAACGATTGACTGCTGCTTATGTCATCACCATCATTGGAGTCTACTTTCGACTGAGATACTGCAGTGGATTTCATGCAATGGCAGCTTTACAATTCAGAGGAACGACTCGCTCATTATCATTAGTGGCATTCATCACCATGAAGCGATTAAGGGTCAGATTTATAGGTCGCTGCTTTGAATTGATCCAACTATAGATAGCTTAGAATCAATCCTTTGTAGAAACTTGGAAAGTCCTTGACAGACGCCAAACCGAAGGCATCGAATCGTGTCAGCCAAAGCACCACCCACGCCGTGCGATGCAACCCCAGCTCTCGAGTGATACGTGATGCTTGTGTGACAATCAAAGGCGAGCCTCATAAGAATACACATCGTTGAGCGCCATGACCCTCCATTCAACCCTTACTGCAACGCCCATGTGTATTCAGTTCGTTCCCAAACATGAATAGTGAATGCATGGTCTTTAAGCCTCTTCCTCCCAGTCCTGGCCTGTGAACCCATCAGTGCTGTTCAGACAGTCGACCTGATATTCATGGAGCAAACTCACCAAGACTATCCTCGCCGTCGACAGACTTCGTTTCGGACTTAGCTGTGGTGTAGGTCTCGACCTCGCCTTCAGAAACAAGCTCAGTAGACAGCTCCTTCTTGACTTGCTTTCGAGCACGACCCTTACCCTTCGCAGCGGGAGCCTTTTTCTTAGTGCTGGACTTACTACCGTCGGACGTGTTTCCAGCGGAGGTGAGCTCGAGCTCTTTCTTACCGCCATTGTCTGCATCATCAGGAGCCTCACTGGTAACCTTGCGCTTCTTGTTGTTATTGGCCTTGGGAGCAGGAGCCGACTTGATCTCACCATTAGCCGTGGTGCCAGACTGACCGAGGAAGGCGGCGAATGAGCTATGGGTTTCCATGGCCTTCTTCTTGACGGGGGGCCACATCTTCTTGAGGGAGCCGGCGGTGTTCTTTGTTAGAGAAGCCATAAGGTCGTAGTCGTACTATTGACATGTCAACATTGATTTCATGCAATATAAGCATGATGTAGCTGGAGGTCCACAACATGGCAGTGTGAAAAAGGGAGCTCACCTTATCGGAGGCAGTGGAGCTTATGAAGGCGGCCGCGAGAAGCTTGCATTCCTTGTCGGAGAATCCGGTGATCAGATCTGTGGAATCACCACCTGCAGTGTCTTTCTTGGGCGGCATGTTATTGATGGAGACCGGTAGATGTCGATGGTCGAGAGGACGCTGAGCTGGAATAACCGAGTAAATGGAGGACTTTGAGAAGGGCCAAAAGTTTTGCTGACGAAAAAAGAAAAAGGTTCAGCGGAAATGAAGGTAGGGTGCCATATAAAGAAGAACGCAAGGTGAAGTTGACTAGAAAACGGGTCCTTACCTGCGGCCTTCACGTTCACGCCGAAAAGCAGGGTGACTGTGAATTGCGACCACGCTGGTTCTCCCAACAGTCATCGGTTGTTCGATATTACCTGCTCGTAGTAGAAGAAGCAGGTCAGTTGTGCATCCAACCATTCAGGCTTCGCATGCACTCATTGGATGGACAGCGTGAGGGACGCAGAGAAGAATGGTAGCTTGTGGCACCACTCAAATGGTGTGCCTAGGGCTCGAACAACTCATATCAGATAGGGAACTTTCTGATGTGCCGGCGTTTTAGAGATCGAATTCACAAGAACAGATTTTCGTTCCAATACTAGCAACGCACCGACGCGACTTTCCAAGGACGCTCATATCAAGCGCAGTCGGATTACAGGCACTTGCCAGGACATGAACCTCATAGGCTTCTTGGGTATTCGCAGATGTTGCATGGGTCTCCTTGAAATAACTTGCAAGGTGCGTGGGAGCTGAATGCTTGAAAGGGGCTGGTGCCTTCTTTCCTCCTGCCTTTTATCCTTTTGACTTTGCTGCCCTACCCCTCCACGGCCATGCCAAGAATGTACACTCTATGGGCTGAGACGAAAGACACCGGCTCCAAAGATGATCAAAACGAAGCAGAATGATGACAATGGATGTTTTGTGTCCGGAGAAGTCGGTGTGAACGCTGTAGGTGACATTGGTGTTCTAGGAGTTGCTCGTTCTTCCAGCGAAGTGCTTTCAGAGACAAGCCTAGTCTCTTTGATTTCTTATTACACCTTATATATAGAGAGAGAAACGCCGGGTCTTGTACACAATAAGTCATTGGGTATGGTGTTGCATATGCTTTTTTAAGACAGTACAATCATGTTGAACGCACAGGCGGATGGAAAGAGGACCAAATGCTTCCAAACCAAGAGTTGAGAAAGGCCACGTAGGATTCGGAGGGTAGGAAAAGGCCGAGAGGTAATTGAGGGCCAGGGCTAGACGGGCCTAGATGACCCGTTGCTGAAGAATTGACGAGAAAAGGGAAGGGTGAGTGCCAAAGGATAAGGGCCGAAAGCAGAGGTGAAAAGGCATGCTCACCGCCCTTTGCCAATGGCCATGTTGAGTCGGGGTTTGGTCAGACACAGCCACCTCTTGTCGAGCCAGTCCATGAGCCCCTTCTGAGACTCGGCCAGAGCGAGAGAAATCGCGATAGATGAGGTCAAAGTAGCAATCAGGGAGCTTACGTGCTCGCGTACTATGCCCTTGCCCAGAATAGCATCGGCAACAAGGTATCGAGGTGGAGCCCGGGCATACCCTTCCGTTCCAAAACAGCGGAACCCAATCCTGACCTGCGAAGTCTCGATGCTGCAGATCACATTCGGTGTTCGCGGTGCCTCTAATGTCGACGTGGTACGATACTGCGCGCGTCCCCCACTTCACGAGACCAACCACACGAACGGGCAGTTAATGCGAGCCGCAGGGGGCGGCTGCTGACAGGATTTCTAGGCGACAACTGCCAGTCAAGAGTGCGACAGGGTTTGTGTTGAGTATGTCGGCGAAGGAAAAAGCAGATATGGCTACGTGATAGGAAGTATGCTGCTGCGTCGGGCCTCCAAGCATGAACGGTGGCGTTTAACATTGCAGACGGGAGGATCACAGCATTATCGAATTCACCGATCGACAGCGGATAGGCAACTAGCAGGACAAATGGCCATGTGCCAGCTGGAAGCTGGTCCATGGCAACGTCACAGCCACAGCGAGCCAGTGTATGAGGGAGGGTGTGAGAGAAGCCGAGAACAAGAGAGAAAGAGAACCCGATTCCGAGGGCGCAACAACTTGGCTCCTGCTGCCAGAAACGGCTTCTCCAGCGATTGTCCATGTTCTGCCGCTATCCGGCCAATGCTGGAGACTGCATATCAACTGGGGTGGTACAAACAACGGTAGACGGGCAGGCCGCACAACGGCAATGTCCAGCAAGCGAGGGCCGTGGACATATAGAGGCTTTATTGGCCGAGCCTGGCATTGATGCTGCAGCACTCGACGGTTTCGGTGGAATGCAGATAGCTGGCGCGATCTGCGACCTGCGGGCCGCCCAGGCACACCTAGATGCGCCGCAATTTTTGTGCCTCAGACGCGCCTAAAGTTGTCCGTGGGCCTTTTGCTCGTCAGCAGGCCGCCTACCGTTCTTACTTAGACTCGTTGCTTGCTGCCCTCTAGCACCTCTGCTACGTCTGATCGTATACCTGCATAAAATAACCTTTGCGCTTTGCCCCTTCGCTCTCCGAGCCCATCCAGCCGCACCCCCTGCCCCCATTGACAGCTGCCCCTCGTCATCCCCGCGTCGGACTCCATCGAATCCGAGTCGCCAAACACGCACGGAGCCGATCCATCACCTGCACGTCCAACCGTACATACTGCGCATCTGATCTTCGCACTGCAAAACAAAAACAACCGCGTGTTATCAGACACCACCCAGCGAGCAGACGCCATGTCTTCGCATCCCACCCTCAGAAGCACCTACCGCGCCCGCGCTGCACTCCCTACCACTGGACCTCTGGCATCCTACTTGCTAAGCTTGATATCGATCAAGCAGACAAATCTCTGCCTCTCAGCCGACGTCGAGACTTCGGCCGAGCTCCTACAACTGGCTGAGGATGTTGGCGACTCGATATGTGTGCTTAAGACGCACTGCGACATCGTCACCGACTGGACGGATAGGACCGCCCAGGCATTGCGAGAAATTGCAAAGCGGAAATGGTTCCTCATCTTCGAAGACCGAAAGTTTGCAGATATTGGAGGTATGTCTGTTTTCTATTTGAACCCCTATGCTGAGCTGCATGCCTGTTCTTCGACTTGCTGCAACGCCCTTTGGACGAGCACAGTTCTAACATGGCCACTACAGAAACCGTACAGAAGCAATACACTTCCGGACATCACCGAATCGCGCTTTGGGCTGAGATCACAAACGCACACGTCATCCCAGGCCCCGCTATTGTGACAGCTCTCGAGAAAGCTGCAGACACGACCATTGCGAAATACAACACAACCGTCCACACCGAAATATCTGCGTCCCCCCGCACACAGCAGATCAATGGGTTAGACGAAGACGACGAGGATGACACGGTTGAGGAGTCGGCGATCGAATCACCCATGGAGTTTGAAGGCGAGGAGAGGCGGCTAAGCATCAAGGCCACGGACAGGAAACACAGCGTTGTGAGCGTCACCACCTCCATATCCATGCGAACAGAAAGCATATCGCCTCGACCCGAGCCCAACGCTACTGGTGAGGACGTTTTCAACCTGGATACGGCAGCTGAGCTCCTCCGTCTTGGCGAAATCCCATTTCTCCGCTCACTTTTGTTACTTGCCGAAATGAGTTCAGAGGGCCATCTTATGACACCAGAGTACCAGAAAAAGACTCTGGAAATTGCGCGGGACCACCGAGACTTCGTCATGGGATTCATTGCGCAGCGAAGCTTGAACTCTGAGCCGGAAGACAACTTCATCACCATGACGCCTGGTTGCCAATTACCACCACCAGGCCAAGAAGACAAGAAGTTAGGCGACAATCTCGGACAGCAGTACAACACACCACGGAAGTTGATTTTCGACCAAGGGTGCGATGTCATTATCGTTGGACGAGGCATTGTGCGTGCGCATGACAGGAAAACTGAGGCAGAGCGGTACAAGAAGGCCGCCTGGGCAGCGTATGAAGAGAGGATCAGAAAGACACAGTAAAGTGCTGATTGGGTCGTACGTCGGCAAGACGTCGGTCTTGCTTTTTAAGGTTGGGAGATCCCGTACATGGGTGTTTCGAATTGCGAGAGTTTTATGGCACGCTTCTCACAACATCCTACCAATCTCATGGAGTTCCAAGGTCGATGTCAGCGTATTATGTACATGGAGGACGGCGTTACGGGGTCGGTCAAAGTATCTACATAGTCGCATTAGAAGGCGTTGTGTCTTGACAAGCCATTGGCAAATGCAATGGTTCGCAAAAAAAAATAACTTTAAATGAACATGGTCACCACGTTTGCAAATACACGTTCAGCATGCGGAATAAGCATGCATAAGTCGAAAGCACCAAGACTTAAGCGAGGCCTCAGCTCTGTGTCACTGCATGAGGTGCACCGACGTAAGCAGAGTATCTTTTGGAAGCATTGTTCCATCGAATCACGTCCATGCGGACCGTCAACTACAAGTTCAACCATTGTGCAGTGGCCTTCGGTCATATAAGCTAGCGTACATAGAAGTCGCCCACCCCTAGAAGTCGCCCACCCAACCAAAACAAGGATCACCAATTCAACGCGCGATAGCTCAACAACCACGCTTATAAAATGGATAACCGTGAGGCTGCTCTACAAGCTGCTATTGCTGATCTTAATTCTGGTGTTTTTACTAGCTAGAGGAAGGCTGCCATCGCGCACGGCGTCTCGAGAGAGACACTGCGAGACCGTATCAACGGCCGCACAGATCGCGTTACTGCTCACCAAAACTAATAGAGACTAGCACCTGTATAAGAGGAGTTTATTGTTTAATGGATTCTTGAGGAGGACTTACGTGCTCAGCCTCTATCTCATGCGCGCGTGTAAGAGATGGCTACTCAAATTCTTAAGGTTAACGGCGATTATAATCCACTTGGACGCAGGTGGATCTCAAACTTCTTATCGCGTTAACCACGTGTTGCCTCTATCGTTGGCCGATCGATCGAGGCCCCAAGAGCTGATGCGATAAGCCCTGCCTAGGTTCTAGTATTTCTAGAGCTATTTAATCGCGTTCGAATCGAGCTAGGCATACAGGTGGAGGATATATGGAATATGGACGAGACTGGGATAGCACTAGGGGTATGTACAAATATAAGAGTTATTGCGAGAGCTGGCAAGAAGAAGGCTTATGTTAAAGAACCAGGCAATCGCGAGTGGGTATCTATTATTGAGACAATCTTAGCAACAGGGCAAAAGCTTGCATGCATGGTGATCTTTAAGGGCAAGAGCCTATAAACTACCTGGTTTCTATTAAGCTCTGTACTAGATTGGTTATATACAACGTCTAAGAATGGATGGACGTTATATGCGATTGGAGTTGAGTGGCTTAAGCGCATCTTTATACCTGGTACAGCACTAGATTAAGATCGCTATCGGATGCTGATACTTGATGGCTATGGCTCTTATACGGATATAGAGTTTATGTGGCTTTGCAAACAGAATAAGACAGTTGCTCTCTATCTTCCTGCTTATATATCTCATGTCCTGCAGCCTCTGGATCTTGCTCTATTCTCTGTTATTAAGTCAAGCTATCGCAGTCAGATACGAGAGCTCTTGACACTAGATGATGCAGCTCTAGTTAAAAAAGAACGCTTTATAAGCTGTTACTATTAAGCTCGTGTAGAAGGCCTATCTGAGCGCGTAATTCGAGCTGGTTGGAGAGCAGCAGGTCTCTGTCCTTATAACCCAGATTAAGTACTACGATCATCTCAAGTCTCAGCACGGCCTATCACTCCTCTACTAGCTGCATCGCCTACATCTATATCAGATCTATCGTTTAGAACTCCTTAAAGGCCACAGGATCTATATTAAGCTCAACAACAGCTTTTGCAATTAGAATCTTTATCTCGCAGCACACGGATACTGTTTGGTAAGGTAAGCAAGGCAATTGGCGTCGTAAATAATCGAGCAGCTCAACTCTAAACTGCTAATCAGCGCCTCTAATATCAGCTAGATAAGATTAAGGATAGACAAATTAGGAAGCGCGTTCAGGTTGATCTAAATGAACGCTTTAGCAACGTAGAAGCAATTAAGGTTGCGGTTGATCGAGCAGCCGCTCAGTAAGCTGCTGCAGCATTAAAGGACCCAGAAAAGGCTGCAGCTGCTGCAGCAGCTACAGCAGCAGCCTTGACTCTTCAATCTATGTGTACACAGTTTCAAATATAAGCGTGGTTGTTGAGCTATCGCGCGTTGAATTGGTGATCCTTGTTTTGGTTGGGTGGGCGACTTCTAGGGGTGGGCGACTTCTATGTACGCTAGCTTATTTAAGCATCCAAAGTTGCCTGATCCATCATGTATCCATCATTTAGAAGATGACTAACAGTTTCATGAACAAACGGAAGCAGCTGTGTACGCATACCGGCCTACCTGTATCAGTTATCCTTGAGTTCACTCTAGGCTGTGTACGCCGATTACAAATGCGTTGTTCCACTACATGGGGAAATGGCTCTGACGTCAAAAGCCCCATGGGGAACGAATACAAACCATGGTATTCAAATCATGTGCGGCGTAGTTGTCAGGGCACGTGTGACCGGACCCGAGTATCTTACATATATTAGTTTGGCGGTCCTAAGCACTCGGCTAAGGATCGATACGCTCTGGTAGACAGGAGTTGATACTCAAAGCAGACTAGCGAGGTGATGAACGAGTAGGCAACAATGGGCAATACGAGGTTTGATATCTAAACAGGGAATAAGGGGTGTTGGTATAAGAAGTCGGTGATGGCCTTTTGTGGATAATAACGAGGAATTTTTCTCTCAATCTTACTGTGTATCCGCTACTACTTGCAAATCATGCTCTGCAAACCTCTCCTCTCCTTCACCCTTGTTGGGTCCGCATGCGCAACTTGGGTCATTGAGGAGCCGCTGAGTTTCAGTGCTAAAGATGATAAACAGGTAAGTAAGCCCCGCATGGCTTCTCTACCTGCAGCACCATGAGTCCACCTCTGATTCCATTTCAGCTGGCATCCATGACCAAGGCGTATGCCTCGGCTGTCCAAAGCTACTACGCTACACTCACGACTGGTGCCGACTGGACCAAGGCATGGGATGTTATGCGAGCATACCAACAGACTGGTAGAGACGTACCAGGAGCCGTGACAGCCACTAATACCGTGTTGACATATACCACGACTCCCGCTTGGTAAATTATTCCTCATGTGCTTTGCGGTGCCGCTGGGTTGTGCTAATGCCAATGCAGGTACAATGCGATGCCAACAGAAGCGAAGAATGTCTTCGACGGCATGAAAAAGAAGAACGAGGAGATTCAGGCCAGTGTACAAGCCAGCGCGAACAAGGCGAATGATGCTGCTCGACCGGTGGGCATGGGTCTTTCTCTCGGTGGTGCATTGGTGGCAATTGTTGCTGGTGCCGCGGTTGCATTGTAGATAGTTTGGTTGTGGAGAGTTGTTGGATTTGAAATCTCCAGGCGGAAGTGCAACGGTTGCTAGCAAAGTGATATCTTGGGTGGATCCATGCTTGGTGACTTGGATGTTACGGGATACAATCCACAATGATTTGGCTTTGTGTCCTGTCATTGGGCATGGTGTTGGTCACGATATAATGAATATTTTTTTCCAATTGCAATACATGGTGCTGGCAAGAAGTAGTGGTGCTATGAAGTAGGGAGGTGTCGTTCATTCCTTGGGTGACCGCACCGGAACAGATCTTGCCGACTTCACAACGTCGTCCCAAGGTTCACCGTGAAGAATCCTTCACCTACAAATACTGTTCTTATTCTAAGTTAGCTTCAGGTATTGTAACATGGCACCACTGTTGTGGGCCATGTGTTCAGGTTCCCGGGGACAATCTTAAGGCACCACAATAGCTCTCACATTGGCTAAGTATATCACTTCTGTTTGGGTTCTCATCTCTGTATCCATGCTCAATTTCCAATATTTCTCTTCGCCATACTTTACGAGTCGAAGGCTCCGTGGGCGCGGATTTGCTGACAATATTAAAAGTTGGCACTACTTAGACTGGTTACGGTTGTCCCAACCACATTCGTGACAGACCGGTTCCTGACTTACACATTCAATGATATTTCTGACACTATTGATTTGTTTTCCTGCTTCCGTGGTTCTCCTGTGTAATTGATATGTCTTGGCATATAAAAGTCACCCTCGAAGGCAGCTGGGGCTCTACATATTTGCTTCAACGGAACGCAAGGTCTTTTCACCACTGACCACAATCGTATTTTATGCGGATTAACACAATCAGTCCTTTCAATTTCTCAACCTCTAATTCTACCAGAATAGCTGTACCTTAGATAACTCAATTTGAGTGCTTACCACCGACGTTTCCAGCTTCACCCTCATCGTAGCGCTACCTTGAGGCCCCACAAGCAACAACCCTTATACTCAAAAGCGGCTGTCAATTTGAATACTCTTTGACAAAGTAACATGGATCAAACGTCGGAGTCCTCATCCCATGTCGACTATACGCCATACGAACATACTTGGAATGGAACATGCTCATCGGTATCGGTGGACGAAACCAGCGATGACTCAGACTATGAACCGACTCTGGACCTAAAAGGCAGAAAGCACATGACGAGTTACGATGATGCTGAAGGGTTGTACACACTACAGCCAGATGTAGAGAGTTCGCACTTGATCTTTCCGATTCCAGGGAAGGAAAGCGCTGATACCCTGCGCCGCTTCATCCGGGATCACTTGCACTCCTACTATATCACGGATGAATATGGCTATCCACGGCCCCTCGATTCTATCCCTCACAACCATCTTCCCAACTTACAAGCAAAGCTTTGGCGAGAGCTACCTCAACACCACGCTTCCATCCTATCATCGGATGCAGATTTAGATGAACTCTCACGTGGCTTTGGTCCATTCATCAGAAATCCTACCGCTGCGCGTATCTCGGCAGCCATTGGCAATAATGGTGTATCGGATGATGATGAGCTTTTAGCTTGTCACATTAAGATTATCTCCACTCTTCTAGACTGTAAGTGACTTCCGTCTAGGCCTCCATTGATTCTAACGCCATTAGCGGAACATATCTTTGTCCTACGTGATAGCTCGCAAATCTGTTGCCAGGGCATAATCTGTCAGAAGGAGAAAGGCAAGCATACCACCCATGCGCATATTGTAGTGTTAGAGCCACTTCTAGACTGGGGCTCTGTAACACCGACGAATGATGTTCTCATTGCTAGGGGGAAGGTGCTAGTCTTTAGGCGCAATGGTGAGAAGATGCAAGATCCACACTGGACTCAAATAAGCAAGAGACTTATCCCTCAGAAGCCTTTGGCCTTCTGCGTTGAGTGCCTGGAACGTTTGATGAATTCGAGAGTCAAGGCCTGGAAAATCCTTGATCGGTGCAAGAACTCCAACTCAGAAATAACGCTACCCATTGAGAGACCAGAAACAGGCCAGGCAGGAAGAAGTGGGAGTCAGTTGGCTGTCCCGGATGAGTCGAGTGCTGAGCCTACACTGGTCAGTGCCCAACACCCTCTTCGTCTCGACCTCTATATGTGTTGATTTCGATGAGTAGACAACCGCAACAGATTACTAACCACATACAGTCATCCTTAAAATTCGATGGCGCAAGCTTTTGTCGACTCCCATTACAGCAGCAAGCCCCCGAAAACCTCTCCACGTCCGCGCGACATCGTCGAATCGGAGCCAACTTCGCTGTAGTTAAGATCTGGTCAGATCAAAAGACAGACTGCCACAAGGAAGAAATTACTGAAAACATAATGCCAAATCTTTCACTGCCAGGTACAAGGCCTTTCACACAGACACTGAGGCGAATGTCTGTTGGTAGTGCTGCATCGTCTTTGGCTACTAAAGTTTCTGCCTTGGACACAGTCAATCGACTGATTTCACTTCCCGGAAAAGCTTCTACCAACCAGTCCCCATCCCATCCACCCGTCCAAGCACACCACATTGAACAGTACCCTCGACTTGGCAGCAAAGCCCTCAGCCCAAGCGAGCCAGACTTCAGTACTACGAGTAGCTCTGTCACTCCTGAACGCAAAACAAATCATACGTTTGGTGTTGAGATTGACAAAAACGCCATCGTTACCTACATTCGTATGGCTACGGCAAAGAGGGACATAATGGCGAAGGAGAAGAGATCAGACCCTGACATCCGAAGACTCTTCGCACCGACTTGGCAGTTACCCAAACTTCAACCTCGTGCGCAAGCGCCCAGAGAAGACGCTGACGCGGCAAAGGTGGATCTCAAGGCAAATCCAAGTTCTAGTCGTTTGACCCTGAGCAGTGAGTTCGAGCAATCACAAGATTCACAAGCTCTCTATGAGTCAAACGCAAGGGCACAACAATTCAAATCATGGAAGAAGAAGCTGCCTCCAAGTTTGAAGAGCGGCCCTACTATGACCAAATCCGTATGCAAGGTCGAAAATCCGCATCAGCCATTCTCCCCCAACTTGGCAAAACGCTCCCCATTCAAACCCGAGGATATCTACGACACAGTGTCGAACGAAACATATGAAGCATACGAAACTTATGTTCCCTCTCCCAAAGACCTGATCTGCTCTTGCAAGCAGCCCGCTCGAACATACGCTGTTCGGATCGCACAGTGTGCCAACAGAGACTGTGTAGTTCGATGGTACCATCATGCGTGTCTGGACAAGAGCGAGAAGCTAAAATCATACCACGGTACGATGATTTGCCAGCAATGTAGGGTTGACAAGCAGTTCAACGACGAAGACGAAAAGCATGGTTGGACTTTAGAGAGGATAGTCGAGGCTGAAACGAAGATGGCATTTACAGGCAAAGAGATGGTGGATGCACTGCCAGGACTGGCCGGCTGTTTAGGTACTCCAAATCCGTATGGCTTGGGTATCGTTATAGAAGAACCAGTTGTCTCCATAGTGATGCCTACCGAGTGGAATCAAGGTGCCCTGGGTTCGTTGAGTGCCTTGGGATATACAGCATCACAGCCTTATATGGTCACTGAGGCGTACACCAACGCCCAAGCATATGTAAACTATGCCGAAGACTACGAAGACTACGAAGAGGAATATGAGGAGGAATATGAGGAATACACCGATGAATCTGCTACAATCGTGGGCGAAGATACCGAGCCAGATCGAGTCTCGGTATAAGGCAAAGGCTTGGGTACCCAACACCATTCATGTTGTTGAATACAAGGCTAGAGTGTTCATGTAGCAACAATTTGAACAAATGGAAAGAAATGATGATCTCTTCTCTTTTTCAAGTTGACACTATCAAAATAGTACTCGTTACCAAATAACCCTACTCCAACTCTTGTGATTTGAAGATAAAGCTAAAAGCCCAGCTATGCGCCAAGTAGAGAAGCAATTGAACATCCTCGAGAGCCAGGGTAACCATGACGTGCTGTTCTGTCTCGTAGTAGTACCCACCACGATTCCATCGCCAATAGGAAATCATGAAGACTAAAGCTCAATACTAAGAACTCCTAACATCACACCCCACACAACCACTGGAGTTTGTCCTTCGCTCCTGGAGAGTGTCTGACGTGGCAGGACATCAAAATTCAAAATCTGCTGTGTGACTTACGTATGTCTCCGGAAATTATCATTGTGCCTGAGTCAATGGATACCTGCGTTGGGCAAACGGGACGCTGACACACGATGCTTCCACGGCTCATTACCGGTGATATGTCTTGCACGTGTCTCGTCCACGACGGATGAGGAAGCCAGACGGCATTCCTTGCGGCGTAATTGAAGCTCAAAGCATGTTCTGGAACCTTTTTTTCGCGCCTGTGCAACCCTATGCGTGCACATGTCTCAGCAGATTAGTACAGAAATGGACGCCAAGACGCATATCGCGCAGGAGAATAGTGGGGCAACCACCAGGAGTCACATGAAGGGCTGACAAAATTTGAACAGAAGAGAAGTCCTATTTATCTGCGGTGTTTCGCGAATTATTCGACTTCCACCTCTTTGCTGCCCCGAGGCAATTACCACACAGGCTTCCTACTGTCAACAATGGCTAGGACATCTCACGATTTGATTTAATGACTAGCCATGCTCGCTCTCCTGGCTTCGAGGATGGCATCCTCGTGTGTTGGTGGTCCCTCGTAGTTCTTCTTGCCCCAGACAAAGTACCATACGGTCGAGATGACGATAACGGCAGCCAAGACGACAGAAGCGTAGTTCATGGTGGCGGCAGTGACCATGCGGAAGGTTGGCATACAGAACAAAGGAGTTGCAAGTGCAGACCAGGCTGCGTTCCGAATTAGTGAGCTGTACTTGAAACATCATGATCAGGACTTACCCAGCGCAACGACGTTGCAGAAGAGGCCAAATTGCCCAAGATGGAATTGTCCCTCCTTGACTTGTTTACGCCCAGTAAGGACCGAGACAAAGATAGGGGCCGCATAACTCAGGGTCAAGCAGATGACACCAACACCGGAAAAGGCAGCGAAGGCAGCGTAGGCACCGAAGTAAATGAGACCGAGCACGAGCTGAACAACCATGCTAAGCATCATGGCGTTCAGAGGAACATCGAGCTTGGTGTTGACGACTCTCCACCACTTGTATCCCGGGATAGCACCGTCGCGAGAAAAGGCCCAGGTGGCGCGAGATGCAGCAGTTGTGCAACCGATACCGCAGAGGAGTCCAAGGACAAGGAGTGGAACGAGAAGACCGATGGCAGCACCAGATGAACCTACAGCATCTTTGATGATGACGGGCGTTGGCTGACCTGAAAGGAGAGCTGCGAGCGATGCTTGATCAGGCAAGACAAAGACGAGGGGGATCAGGAAGACAAGGCCACAGATGGTGTTAAGCGCAACAGTCGCAACCATAGCCTTTGGCACCTGTGTCGCAGGCTCTCGAACCTCTTCGCACATCCTACATGTCAGTTAGCACGTGGTCAGTTCAAAAGTGGGGTTTACCGCGTTTGGACACAGCATATGTCGCGATCAGTCATGAGTTGCTTGGGGGTGCAGTGACGGGCGCGTGGGAAAGTTGCATGGGAAGCTTGTTTGGGAGCTTTGCTTGGGCTTGTGTCGCTTTGGTAAGAAGGGGAGGCTCACGAGACAATCATTCCAGTCGATGAAGTCGCATAGGCTGCATGGAGTAATCCGACCATGAAAGACCATCCAGGGACCCAGCCAGAGTTGGAAGGGTCAAATTCGGTAAAGACGTATTTGGCGTTGTGACGCCCATTCTTGGCGATGGCAAGGACGCATATGATAATGGCAAGCACGCCTGCAAAGGTCCAGAAAATGGCAAAAGTCTAGCGTCTGTAAGTAACGCATACATGGTACGCTTTGAAAGGGGGAGGGGGGTTCTCACGTCCAACCAGGGCAGCCAGCGGTTTCCAAAGGCAGACACGGCATTGCAGAGGAGGGTGATACCGAGGAAAATCAGGTAGACTTGGTAGGGTTCACCGGCAAGAACGCCAACGCCAGGCTCGGTTTCGAAGACGTTGACACATGCCACGACGAAAAGAGCGGTAGCGAATTGGACCGAGAGAGTGATAGTAATGTTGCCAACTACGAAGCACCAACCACAGATCCACGAAGCGATCTTCCGATAAGAAGGTGGGGTGATCATGAAAGTCTGGTAGTAGACGCCACCACTTGTGGGGTAAACGCTTGTGATCTCGCCCAGCGAGGCTGCGACGCACAGGATGATGAGAGACACGGCGAGCCAACCCCAGATGATGTTTGTCGGACCTCCTCCTACGATGGGGTAGTAGAGGGTCGTGGCCAAACCGTATGGGACGGAAGCGAGGACGAAGGACATGAAGGCAACCTGCAAAGTCGATCTTGATCGCACCAACTCTGACTTGTAGCCCATGGCGGCGAGCAGGTCGTCGGCATCGTTGCGGCTACCATCGTGCGAGTATTGGTTATCGAGGCCGAGTTTGGACTCCTTCTCAGCATGGGGGCGGGGGATCACGTCGTTTTCAGCGGCATACGCATCTGACTGCGTGCCGTAGCGGTAGTTAGACATGAGGGGCGTGGTGCTGTCGTCTTGTCGCGAGGGGCCTGGGAGGGTGCGTGTTTGTCGCGAAGCAGAGCTTTGTGGCATGTGCCGACGCGGATCTGTGCCAGCTTTGAAGGGTTGCGAGAGGGACGTCAGTTGGTGCAAGGTCCAGGCCCACTAGCCAGGAAAATGCACAAGTCCCTTCTGGCGGCCCACGCGAAATCCCAAATGGAAGACGAATCCGGTCTTGGCGCGCCCATTGCTGATGGGACGACCTCGGATAGGGCTGTCTTAGTACGGCCGAGTAAATCACCGGACGGGTCCAATGACACTTACTTGCAGCCGCGTAGCCGCAGCAGCGTCCGAGATTTTTCGACAAAGTGGGCCAGCAGATGAGATTTCAAACGCCGCACGATGCCCTGAGGATCTCCTGCCGCAAGCGTCATTTGCTGTGTGAGGTTGATCAGGGTTCATTGGAGGGTTTGGGGGGTGTTCGCTGTAAGTTTACGACATAGTGGCCACGCTAGCCAATGGGATTCGCCGAGGTGGTCATGACTGGCGTCGGCTGGTTGCATCGCATCGGTTTAGACTCCGAAAGCATGGCGACGAACCGACCGAGTGGTCGCGTGCTGCAGGCAGCATCCCAGTTGGGCGGGGAGGGGGATTGAGCAGCATGTGAGGATTGAAAAGGATTATCTGGATCCGGAGAGAAGATGCACAGGCGAGTGAGGGGAGGAGGCGCAAGAGGAGCATGGTTGTTGCACTCACGCTGAGGACAATAGTCGCAGTCGCTCCTTCCTCACACGCCCCCCTCATCGCTCAGAAACAGGCAGCCGCGCGCCCTACCGCGTCAATAGCGAGGAAGTTTCGATGGACCGTCTGCGGATCGAAGCTTCCCTCGCTTTGACGCAAAGCCAGTTGCTTCAATGTAAATAGTCGCAGCACACGATGAACCCAATCTTCTAGCCCGCAGTCTCCCTTTCATGCCTGGTTAACCAATCAATACATACACGTCTTCACAACGTCATTACCATGCATCACAAAATCGTTGCCCTTGAAAAACAACATCAACCCCTCCCAGCCCATGGCTTTACCTTTGCTCTTCCCCATTCCTCCAGCCTTACCGCGTATGAAACCACCTCCACACGCGAGGAGCTCCATACCCGCATCCGCAATGCCACAATTGTCATCACAACGACGGTTAAGATCGACGCCGAAACATTGCATCCCGACGTGACGCCGAAGTTACGCTATGTCGCCGTATCCGCAACTGGCACCGACCCCGTCGACCTTGAAGGATGCAGACGGCGTGGCATTCGGGTGACGAATTGTCCAGGCGCAGCCCTGGATGCGGTTTCAGAGCATGCCATCAGCTTGTACTTTGCTGCCAGGCGGCGGACCGTGTTGCTGGATCGTGTAACCAGAGGCCATCCTGGTCAGCCTAGCGAGTGGAAACGGGAAGGGAGCGTGAATAGGTATATGCGGCTGCCGGATGGCGCGCCTCCGTTGACGTGTAAAGATGAGACCATGGGCATCATCGGTAATGGGGGTCTGGGTAGGTAATCCCAATCGGGTTGAAGAATCCAGCACTGAACAATGTTTGACAGGTAAACGCATCGCCGCAGTGGGTCGAGCGTTGGGCATGAGTAAGTGTCCATGTACCAATTCCGTGCTAGACGTAGACTAACCCTGTCCCTCCTCTCCTCGCAGGAGTCATTATCGCTTCTCGCAAGATACCGTCTACGCCCTCACCCGGTGGCGTGTTGCCAGCGCCGAGTACTGACGAGCGGGTGCCCTTCGATGACGCCCTCTGTCAATCCACTGTTCTCGTCCTTGCTCTCCCGCGAACCCCAGAAACGCTGAACCTCCTTTCCACCGCCGAGTTCAAGCAGATGCATCCATACTCTGTGTTGATCAATATTGCGAGAGGTGGCATAGTAGACGAGGCAGCTGTCGTGCAAGCCTTGAAGGACAAGCAGATAGCGGGTTATGCAACAGATGTGTACCAAATCGAGCCTGTTGGAGGTTCGGAGGATACACCACTCCTTGCCGAAGATGCGAAGGATTTGAACATTACAGTGAGCCCGCATTTAGCGTGGTTCTCGCAAAGGACCCTCACGACCTTGGCGGACACGCTGAAGGAGACTGTTGAGGGTTGGGCCAATGGGAATGAGATTAATGTTATTGTGTAGGCAATTTTAAAAACTAACATTGGTCATTGAAAGGGCCCAGGACCTCTCCTGAGTGTTGAGTTATCACAATTGCACATCGTGGAAGCGCCGAGAGCTACAAGTTATGATCAATATATCAGGATGAACATCCTGGGAGGATGGCTTCAACTTCGAATGACAAGCAAAGCACAAGCCGGCACCTTTATGCGAGCACAAGCAAGCTTCAGAATGTGCCGCCTGCCGCACTATATTAGCCGCCCGCCGTAATCAAAGGGTCGGTCCTTTCCACGTGAACCACAGTTCTTTGCATACCTCCATCTGCGCATATGCATTCGACTATCATTCGCATTTGCCGGATGGTCCAACAGTAATCGTTCGCGCTACTTTGTGGTCCCTTTTGGGGTTCAATCTTCGCGTGCAATGGCAATACCGCTCCTCACCCGCCTTGGCAACGCAAATATACCTTGGCTACACCACCTACTCACTCTTAGCACAACGCTGTATATCTTTCCGTTATCAGAAGCAAGGACTTTTTTACTCTTCTATGCAGTTCTGAGCTTCCTCCTCGATACCGAAACCCTCCTCGCAGCTCTGCAACATTCTTCCTCACCACCACTAATTCCTCACCCCTATCTCCCCTTCCTTGGCCATGTGCTGGGCATGTTTTGGCATGGCGCAAGATACTTCGCCATCGTTAACGCAAAAACACAATACCCGATCTTCACCTTACAAACGCTGGTCAAAAGGACCGTTGTCGTGATCGATCCAGGACTTGCAACAGTGATACAAAAGAAAAGCCCAAACCTTACCTTTTATGGGATGATACTTGAGGTCACAAAGCGACTTGTTGGTCTTGATGAAAAAACTATGGAGATAGTCCGATGGAATCTCAATGGCGAGCATGGCCCGCATGAAGGGCTAATGAATGAAAGTGAAGAGATGATATCAGGCAGTCTAGGTCCAGGACCAAATCTCAATGCTCTATCCACAACGCAATTGGAGCAATTCTCCACTTTGCTGAACGGCCTCCTACCAACAGAAATGGAAAAGGGCAACGATGAACTGACAACCGGACTACTGGACTTTGTAAAACAAACCTTCACGCAGGCAAATGCCTACACTGTTTACGGCCCCAAGAATCCTTTCATCTTACACCCCCACCTCATCCAGTCCTTCTGGACTTTTGAGGCCGGCATGATTGGCCTCATGGCCGACATTTTGCCCTCACTCACCTCGCGCCGCAGTTGGAAAGCGCGTAGAGAGCTGAACAGCGCGTTGCGTGAATTCGTTGAAAAGGGGCATTATGCGAGTGCGAGCCCCATGATACAAAAACGCGTCGCCATCAACTTGAAACACGGCTTCACAACCACCATGGCCGGGCGGTCCGAACTCATCCTCCTTTTTGGCATATTGGGGAACGCTGTGCCAACGACATTCTGGTTCTTAGCGAATATATTCAGTAGACCGGATTTACTCGCAACGCTTAGGGAGGAGACGTTGGGCGCTGTTCAAACAGATGACAAGGGCAAAGTCGTCAATATGTTGGTCCTGAAGAGTCGGTGCCCGTTGATAGTATCCACATACCGCGAGACACTCCGGCAGATTGGCAACCTATCCTCTGTGCGCCTGGTCACTGGCACTCACACCATCTCCGCGCCAGGCCATGCACCGTATGTACTGACAGAGGGAAATATGATTCAGATAGCTTCAGGTGTCATCCACGTCTCCCCGGCTACATGGGGCACCGATGCTGGAGAGTTCAATCCAGAGCGATGGACAACTACCGATGCTGATTCACACATGGACAAGGATGAGAGGACAGCCCTACCGCTACCGAAGAATGTCCCTAGTGCAGCATTCCGCGCTTTCGGCGGCGGCTCTGTTCTCTGTCCCGGTCGACACTTCGCTATGACCGAGATCTTAGGTTTCGTCACGTTATGTATTCACATGTTCGACATCACCGATGCGCAAGGTGGTGTAATGAAGTTGCCAACGAAGGACGACGGACGCATACCATTGAGCAATATGAAACCCAGTATTGACCCTTACGTGACAATTAAACGAAGGACCGGTGAAAACGACAAGGTACAGTGGCGTCTTGAACTATAAACCATAAATATTAAAAATTAGCTTCTAATGAAAACCAAACGGTGATATACTACAACTCGAATTGACCCTTTTTGTGTCTTGATCAAGCTACGACGTCTGGTGCGATTCCTAAACTAGTCTCCCACTCCAGCGGCTTGTGAGTGTGTGTTGGGTCGCTAAAGGGATCTTTGAACGCAACCTTGATATCCACGCCCGGGAAATCCTGCATCATCGTTTCCAGTGTATTCGCCGCCCGCGAACTACTGATGCTTTGCTTATCTTCAGCAAATACAGGAGCAGGCGCCAGCGTTACGCTCGTCATCGGTGGAACAGCCGTAGGGTAGGAGATGATATTCTTTAATGAGATGGGTAACGACATGGCCAGGCTCGGTAATATTTGCGCCTCGACGAATGGGTCTCCTTCATCTATGAGGTAAAATGGGTTACTCTTGTTGTCGTCCTTTGTAGTGGGTATGCTAGGGAACAAGGATCCGAAGTCGTTGGTAGGATAGATCGCATCGCGCCTTGCCATGCCAAAGAAACTCAGTGGGCTTTCGATGTCGAGTGGCCTGATCGGGATGGGAGAGTGCACGCGAAGAGTGCCATCGGACGAAGCGAAATGCTCACAGCGCTGATGATTGGAGGCGGGCGGGTCTGTACTGTGTGATGGTGCCCTATCGTGCAATGAAGCGTTGCCAAAATAATCGGTAGCCTCTTCCTCCACGCCGTCAAAGAGCTTGGCCATTGGATTTCGACTCCGCACGAATATCGACTTCCGTATACCCCTCTTCGCCGAGTAGGAAGGGCTGGGGTTGGAAATCATGTCCTTCATGTCACCACTTTTTCTTCGCTCACGTTGTGCTCTGAGGAGACCGGAACCGTCTTGCGTAGTGTGATATACGTGCTGTTGTGCGACTTTGACGAATCCCTTCTTTTTATCGGACGTTGACTTTGAAATCTCCGGATTGGTCTCTTCGAGAATGATTCTAGGTTGTTCGATGGGAGGTGGCAAGGTCAAAGGGATGTCAAAGTCAACCCAAGGCGCAACCTCCCTATTTTGAGACCGGGTGCTGGCCGTTGTTTGTGCACTCCCGTTATTCGACTTTGCCCCGCTGCCATGCACATTTGAATGGCTAGAAATTGAGTCATTCCCACTGTGGGGACGATGCGCATTGGGCTGAGTTGGGACCGCGAGCGTACTGCTCTTACTTATCGCTGAACCCTGATGATCCGCGCCGGGGACAGTCATTGGGGAGACTACATCCTCGTCCAGCGAAAAGTGCACATGTGAGTGGCTATCAAAGTGAGGACGCTTGAATATCATAGGGCGGGATATACTTGGAGAACCATTTTGCGATGGTGTCGGTATTGCGCTTGGGGATATCGTGGGCTCTTGCGGCGGAAATTGGGAGGAGGCTTTGGTCGCATGCTGGTAGTCTGTCCTGACAGAGACAGGAGGCCCCTTGTGCTTCCTATCGCGATGCACTTTGCGCAGACGCTTGTACTCCGAATAATCGTCTACCTCAGCGGCTGTTGGGCGGCGGGTGACCTCTTCCACAGACACTGCGTCTGACCGCTCGAATCTAATCTCAAAGACAATATCTCCTTCTTTCCATTCCCCACCAGTTACATCTGTACTTTTGGCTGCTTTGATAGACCAGCCTTTAACTGTATACCTTCGTCGTGTGAGCAATTACACAAAACATGTGACCCAATCACCTACAAGCCTTCATATCTAATACCAGCCTTTGGCCCCCACACACTGTTGATGCTGTGGCTGCGAAGCACTCGAACGGGGTCCCTGCTTCGTGGGGTGGCCGAAGTAAGCCGATATTTACCCTTGTCGTTTAGAGAGCATCTGTAAGTGAAGCGCTCCATGGAGCTTGCCTCAACTTCACCCGTGTCCTTGAGTACTACGGCGTATGCACCATACTTATCATAAGTTATTCCACCCTCGACTGACTCCAGTCCAATGATGCCCGCATGATGCGCGAATAAGGAATTGATCCACCATCTGTTCATTTTGGAAATCAGCACTGCATTTGCGCATGAGATTCTGCTATACTTACGCTCCAGCTCGAAAGCCCACATCTCCGAGCCTGTGAGACCGCCTGGGATGGAGTTTATCAGGACAAGTGTTGGCCCACCGCCTGAAAAGGGCCTACACATAGCCATCAAGACATGCAATCAAAGCTGAGCAGTAGTAATAATTACCTCACGAGAGTGCTCCATGATGCTGGAGACGCCTTCTAATCTTCCACCTCTCCCATAAAGTAAAGGATGCAAGTTTCTGAACGGGCCAAACTTTGCTTGCCAGACAGAGATAATCTTATCACAGTCATCGCAAAGTCGGCTGGGCCATCGTGTTGCAACGCCTGAAATATCCTGTACGGCTTTGTGAATGCCTGTGGCTCGCAAGTCCGAGACTGTGATATTGTCTGCCACTCGAAAGGTTACAAATGTGTCATGCAAGATGAGGAGATCATCAGGCCGCAGGACGTCAGGGCCTTCACGCGCTACAAGTATGTCGAGGTCATCGCGAATCCAGGTGGCAAGTTGCTTGAGTCTAGGGCGGGAGATATTGACGGGAGAAATAATCGGATACATGATGGGTGGGTGGTTTGGTGGCATAGGAACTTGGAAAAGTGTTGATAAGCCAGAGGTATTGCATAGGTGGCGTGATGGAGTTATTGTTCTTCATTGGGAGAGCAAAAACCAAGGTGAGAGTGGTGGTAGTTACTAAGAAATGGAGGCAGGGCCGTAATAGAGACTGCCAATGTTTATTATGCAATGCTCCTACCTAGGAACGATCTCTGCACTGAAGCGTCACCACTGTTTAGCTTGCACAGCTTAGTCCTTATTTACTTTTCGCTTCTTTTTCTTGCCCTTCTTCGACGCTCCTGTTACTGATTCATTCAAGACCTTCAATTCTTGATCCCCATCATTGTCACTGAAGCCATCCCATTCGACATCATGGACAACGCTTTCTGCAGATCCTGGCCGGTCGGGTTCTCCTTCTCGGATGAAAGCCGCAACGAAGAAGCCCATGGTGCCTTCCTTGGTTCCTTTGTCACACCGAATACATGCATCTAACACATCACCCTTCGTGGTCTCATCTACGTTGTAGTTGAGTTTGTCTTCTTCCCAAACGCCTCGCCTGTGCCACTTTTTCAAGCCTTTCACTTGATCATCTCTCTTCAAAATTTTCCATCCTCGCTCTTTTGCAACAGAAGTTGCTAGTGCTTGAAATACCACGCCCTCGTTCTCTTCATAGTGTATCGAGCACGTAGAATAGGTTATCTTACGTGCATTAGGAAACCGCATGGCGTGGGTCAAGATGTGAAGCTGAAAGCTCGACAAAGCTGCAAGTCGCTCGGATAGCTTGCCTACGAATGGCGTCTCCTCAGGCGTTGAATCGTCGACATCTACGTTGAGAATCGCTGCAGAATCGTCTGTTTTAATAGCATCATCACTTCTCTTTCGCTTCTTGCCTTTTTCAGGCTTTTCTGAGGTTACTCGACCACCTTGGGCTTCAGGCAGGTGCATTTTTATGGCGTCGTCTCGCCCAACAATGCCAGTCCCGGAGCAGCTTGGATCAAGCAATATGGCGCCGACATTGGCGAACTCATCTGAGCCAGGCTTAGCCGCCAGAAAGTCGCTACTCCCCTTCACACGGATAACGTTGTCCGACGAGGCGAGCTTGACCATCTTTTGCAGTATGAGGGTCCTGCCCTTATCGCGCTCGAACGCAATCACCTTTTGCTCATGTGAGGGTCTGCCTTGGCTTGATATAATTGCTGCCAGATGTGTCGTTTTGTTGCCGGGCGCTGCAGTAGCATCGATAACCTCTCCATCTTCAGGTCCTGGATCTAATAAATAAGCCGGAAAGCATGATGCCTTGTCTTGGAAGATGATCTTGCCACTCGTATACGCAGATGACCTACTCAAATCTATCCTAGAGGGAAATGCCAGTAAATTCGGGATGTTTGGATCCTCAAAATATAGCTTCGATCTCTTCGGTGCAGACAACACCTCTGCTAGGTCTTCAGTCCTCTCGAATCCAGCAAATGTGGTCGACAACTGCTCATGCAAGCTTGTCTTGAGGGTGTTTACTCGCACCCAACGCGGATGTCTGGTCTTGAGTATGTCTTTATCTTCTTCATCCAGGTCACCATTATTCACAGCTTCCCTAAAAGCGTCTAGTGTGGCGTGTCCATGTTTGATGCGAGCCTTAGTAAGACCGGCGCCGAGACGAGCTTTATGCCTTGTAATGGCGAGCTTGAGTACGTGAGTTGCGGGTGCCGCAACGCCATTCTTCGCGAGGAGCAAATCGTGCGTAAGGAGGACGGCGAGGACTGGAGTGAGCTGAAGGAGGATAAGCTACGGCAGGACAAAGGAATGTTCCCTAACTAAAGTACCTTTTTCTCCTCTGCAAGCAATCCACACTTGTCAATGACTTCCTTGAGTATTATAGACCATTTGGACGTCTCTGCAATGAGTGCGAAGAGCTGCCCCGGCGTGCTCTTCAAGTCCTTCTTCTTGAATATGCGCGACTTCAACGATCCGCCGATATTGTCAGTATTCGCAAGGATTGCGGCAGCCTCATAGTAGAGAGACATTGGAGCTGGCGCGTGAAGTCGGATATTTTTTGGCACTTGACGAAACACCGAGCGCCGAATGTTCCCGCTTTATCTCCGCCATACCCGCTGCATGGACAACCTTGTCTCACGCCCCATTGTTCTTGAATCAGCGGCCATTTGGTCTTTCGTTCATCGCAACACATATAATAGTAGCACTCGTAAGCTAACCAATCACCCTCTGTTGAACTCGTATCGAAACTATGGGAAGCCCCAGAGCAACGCCAACCGCCACTCTCGCTTCCCTCCAAAAAAAAAAAAACAACAACAGTATCAGCACGACAAAGGGAGTTAATTGCATCTTACCTTTAGCTTATGAGTGGATGGTCGAGGCTTCGACGTGTGGGTAACGTTTTATTGAAATTGGTTAACAACATATATATAGACGTCACCCTCAAGCTTCATGAGTCGATGGTGAGAATGAGCCTATCCAACTACCGAAAAGTGTGAATAGTAGGGCCGTAAAGTTTGCATCAGGTAGCCTATGGCTGCACGACATTGTTTTTCCTACTCCTGAAATCTTTCCAGGCCAATCATCGTCATACCCACCTATCCCCGAAACTCTCGGATCTCAATGTGCCTTCTGCACGCCCGTTCACACTGCAGATCTGCCTCAATTCAGCAGAGCGAATATATAGCGCGCGCCACATCGAGGCAGCCGCAATCACTCAAGTTATGTCCTTAGTCATGTACAGTCTGTTCGTCCTATGCAATTGACCATCAGTTCGAGCATCCTTTCCTCCCAGGATACTGCCTACAGTATGAGTCTCACAGCAACCTTGATCGTGGCCGGTACCCTCGCTACAGTGCTCTACACCATATACGGCGCAATTTGGAGGCTATATCTATCCCCCGTTGCAAAATTCCCTGGACGAAAGCTTGCGGCGGTGACTTTCTGGTATGAGTTTTACTACGATGTCGTCAAGGGCGGAGCATATGTGTACGAGATCGAAAGAATGCACGAAGAATTTGGACCCATTATTCGAATCAATCCGTACGAGCTACACATCAACGATACCGATCTCGACTTCATGAGCAAGCTGTACCCGTCAATTGGAAAAGATGTTGACAAGTTCTGGTGGTCTGCCGGTATGTTTGGTAATGTCGCTATGACATTCGGTACCATTGGGCACCATATGCACAAAGTGCGCCGTGCAGCATTTGCCAAGTTCCTGTCACCCGTATACATTCGCAAGCTAGAGCCAGTTCTGAAAGAGTTGGTGAACACATTGACTCAAAAGGTTGAGGAAAGCATCCAAACAGGGAAGACTGTCAACCTCGTACACGCATATTCGGCCTTGACGCAGGACGTCATTACTGAATACTGCTTCTCTTTCAGTCGTAACTGTTTGCAGAAAGAAGATTTTGCGCCCCATTGGTACGATTGGATGCAAATACACTGTACTTTCACACCGCTGTAAGCGTCCAATTGTATTCCCGTTGCCGTCAAGCCCCATACTAACGACTTGACACAGCATCAAACAGTTTCCCTGGCTGCTTCCATTGCTTGACAAACTGCCTGACAGTTGGGTCAAACGCGCCGACGATGCAATCTACCTCATTCGTCAACAAGATGTCGAGTATGCTTCACAGGTCCGCGCCGTTATGCGTGGTGGAGAGCAGGATAAAACAACCCATGTGACCATCTTCCATGAAATTCTCAACGAGCCAACGTTACCATCGTTTGAGAAGACAGAGCAGCGCATGAAGTGTGAAGCTGCATCGCTGGTTGGGGCAGGGACGTTGACGTCAGCACACATACTGTCCTTAACAACATACTTCATATTGAAGGACCCGGAAATCCTGAAGAAGTTGCTAGAAGAATTGGAATGCGCTATGCCAGACCCGACATCTTCGCCTAGCCAACAAGCTTTCGAATCGCTGCCCTACTTTAATGCCGTTATGGACGAAGGGCTCCGGCTTTCATACGGCTCCATGCACCGACTCTCACGCTCTCACCCAAACGACACATTGCACTATAATGGCTGGGTGATCCCGCCAGGCACGCCTGTCGGCTACTCCGCCTACATGCTTCATCGCAACCAGAAAATTTTTCCTCAGCCAGAAGAATTCAGGCCGGAGCGGTGGCTGAATCTTGAACCTGCAGAGCGTCAACGTCTGCGATCACATCTAAACAACTTTGGCCGTGGAACACGACAGTGCGTTGGTATGCGATTAGCATACGCGGAGCTATATTTAACGCTCGGATATATGTTCAGAAGGCTTGGGACTCAGTTACAATTGTACGACACACAGTACGAGCGCGATGTCAAGTTTGTGCGTGACTATTTTATTCCAGCCCCAAGTCGACATAGTAGGGGTGTACGCGTGATAGGAAAAAAATAAGCCAAAAAACCTTAGAATCCAGGGTGCGAATCGAAATTACCTCCATCTTGGATCAGAGCAAATCGAGGTTCGACCTCGCGGTAAACATTGTCTCATATCATCACACCCGTCTACCGTATCCATTCATTCACCATTTGTCTCATACCTGTCTCTTCCTCACTTTTTGCCCTTACAGTTTCGTAATTCATGTCAAATTAAGGTCGTCGTTCAGCTATGGACGGTGCTACTTTCCATCTCTCTTCAATCATACTACCACAGTATTCAGTCATAATAGGTATCTAGAACTAATGGATGAAGTCTAAATCAGTGTCGTGGAACTTCGATACATATGATTACCCATGGATCGAAAGAATTGAGATGACGACGCCTTTAAAAGGCCAACTATCAAGCCTTTGAGCGATATAAACCAAGTTTCCTCTTAATGAACTTGTTTACAGTCTCGTCGCATAAACTTGCCTCACATATATTGAACTAGGCGTGCAATATTCAAAGCAACCAAGCGATGTTTCCGCCGTTGTATCGTTGACTCCTCCCATTCCTAAGCTTGGAATCTCAAACATATTCATCCAGAACTCCAATCTCAGCTCGTGTAAACCAAATCTCACCTCTGCCAAAGCCTCGCATTTCGCGGCCGCGCCCGTCTCCGTGCAACCGTTGCGGTAGCGGAAGTCGTTCGCATACGTTTTGCCTGCGGAGGCGTAATACACACTACCTCCGAGTCTTCCGACTCCTCAGTCATGAATTCCATACGCTTTCTTGCAGACAGTGGGGTAATGGTAGGACATCGCGGACTCGAGCTATCGATGATGGGGCGGGCAAGGGCGCGGGCGCGGGCGCGGGCGTGAGCACGCGAAGCAGAGACTGCGGGGATGGACAATTCTTCTGGACTGCAAAGAGACTCTGGTCCTTCTGGACATGTCCACTCCGCATCCGTGTCGGAAATTGTGAGATGCGTATCGGTCGATTCGTCTTCTTCGTCTGAGCTCTGGGACTCGTTGTCTGAGTAACGGCTGCCTGAACTTTGACTAGCATCCAATGCGACTACACGTTCTCTTTCTTTGAGTATTTCTTTAGCTAGCTTCGGGTCGATATCTTCGAACATTATGTCGCCGATTTGAGGAGTCGAAGTGTCGAATGGATGGTGTTTCTTCCTGGGAACATACTCTCTCGGTGCCTCACCATCACTCTCGCATGGCACCGATGTAATCTGAAGGGCTATATAGCATTTCCGATACGAAGTCTCCTTGCCGCGATTCTTTGCTTCCGTCAGTCGCAGATCAGCTCGCAAAGTTTCTATTTAGCCACTATCAGCATCTTTTTCTTCACAGTGTGACGGACAGCTCAACACATTACCTGCTTGTGTAGCCGTCGCAGCATGAGGTATTAGCAACTCATTCGCAGACTCCACACACGCGTCGCAGTAGAAATGCTTCTTGCTAATTTTCGTGCGTCGAGATCTGGAGAACCTGCTTTCGCCACTCGCAACGTGGTGGCAATTGGGTGCGCAGGCTTCGTCCGGTTCTGGAGTGACAACAATATGTCTGCAGGCTAAGACATGCTCGTAAGATATTGAAGACATCAAGCATGAGTTGCTTGCGGGCGTGACGTAGATTTGTGGGTAGGTGACAGTCTCGCGTATCATCGTCTATTTGCGTACCTGCGAGTCGTTGCTTTTGTGCGGGAAGTACGAGGATGCTATAGAGCCAAATTGAACGGAGATTATCTAGAAGGATGGTGGAGCAGTAGCAAATCGTAGTTAGGCGTGCTTGACAAGTACTCGCGCAAGTACCTGTTAAGCTTGGGCGGTGAATTAGGTCACCGTTGCGTTCACGTTCACCACAACAGACCAACACAGTAGATTAGTATTCCAAACAAAGTGGAGCCGACACAAGCAGCAAGTAGCACGTATCAAGTAGCTAGTAGGAAAAGTTGTGTCGAAGTCTGGAAAGAACATTCCCTGCAATTGTCACAGCGATATCCATATCAATGTAAATGTCCTTGAGCGCTCACTAGAAGTGATGCGTGTAACGGAGGCGATGAGATTAGAGATGATTACATACTAGTAGCAAATATAAACTTGTGATGCCGCCGGGAAATCAACGCCCTGTGACAATATATACCGCTTTTCTAGAGGCCCATTTTGAACTAGCGTTGGTAGTCATGCCAAGCTGTGTCTGTATATACTCTATATTTTGTCTTTTACAACAACCACTTTTACAGCACTTACAACTCCTTCTTGAGAGAATGTTCTGGGCGATGGTCCGTCTCATAATCAACATGCACGTAGGCTCTCTCTACATCAGGCAAGCTTTCTAACTTGATTTGGAGTTCCTCGGCGACATCGTGAGTGGCCCGGAGCGTCTCCTCGGGGTCCATAACGATGTCGACTTCGACAATGAGGCGAGGGCCAGAGTGATACGCGCGCACAGTGTCGATTTGGCGGATAGCAGGGGAGTGTGTCATGGCTGTCGTTAAATGTTAGTGAGATGGGTTGGGAAAAGGCGCATAAAGAAGCTTACAGATGTAGGTGATGTGTTGGAGCATGGAGGTGTCTGCTGTCACTCCAATAAGGAGTTGGAACTCGCTATACGCAGTTCGGCTCCAAAGGAAGATGATGAGGACGGAGAGGATCATGGCACCCATAGGGTCGAGCCACCACTTCAACTTGGAACCACCAACACTGGTCAACACACCAAAACCATTGATGAAGAGATCATTGCGGTGATCCTCCCATAGAATCCGAACCTGACTGTACTTATTTCGCAGTGCCCAGCAGTACAAAAACAAGCTGAATTTCGTCGCGAAAGCGATGCTGACAGCGATGACAGAAGGGAGAAAGAAATCATTAACTTCAGGTCCTTTGTGTTCAGCGACGGTGCGTATGGACTCGACAATGATAACCACGGAAACTGTGATCATAAGGGCACAAAAGGACAGGTTACCAGCCGTCTCAATCCTTGCCTTTCCAGAAGGGAACTTTCGTGCGTCAACACGTGCAACAGCGCGATTGCACATTATAAGAGTGAGGTTGGAGAGCGGGTCGAACAGCGAGTCGGCCATTGTGGTGAACAGGGAGAGTGATTTGGAAGAGATGGCGGCGTAGAGCTGAAGGATTGCCAAAATGATATTTGCCACAAAACTTCCAATAACGGCAATCTTGTATTTCAGATGATTTGCATCGCCCTCTTCCTTGGCTGCTCTCCTGTGATCGTCGACAGGCTTCAGGAGGCGCTCGATATTCTCGTTCTGTGTCTCGTAGAATTCTTCAAGTTTCTTCGCGCTGCGTGCTTTGGTGTTGAGTATAATGGGCCCGCAACCATCCCGTTTCCGAGAAGTGTTGGCGCGGATGAGTGCGAGCTCGGCTTCATGCTTTATCGCCGCAGACAGCCTGTACGGGTCGTTGTCTGGTGTATAGCCCGGTGGCGACTGGCTTTCGACATCATTGTCGGTGCTGGTGCGGGCTGGTACATGGCGGGCAACGGGGTCATGGTCGCTGGTGGGTGCTAATGTCTCGATAGCGGTACTATTGCCATCGTACTTCCCTCCTGTGGTGTCTGAAGAGGGATGCTGATGGGAGCTGGAGCTGCTCAGGTGTTTGTGAGGACTTGCGGTTCGTTCCGGACGGTCGGGATAGTTGTGAAGTTGGAACGGGAGCGGTTTCATGGATATTGCGCGGTGAAGATCTGGTTCGGACGACATTTTTCAGGCAATGATGCACAAATTGGACTGTGGGTCGAGAGAAAGGATGAAGGATGGTCAAGGTAAGAGGAACGGCGCCGCTGCTCTCGAGTCGGGCAGCGGTGTGGGAGTGGGAGAGTAGCCAAGCCCCATGTTGATTGACGGCGTGCAAGCCAAGCGTTCAAGCTTGCACGTGGGGAAGCTCCGCGGTGGGGGGGGGGGGGAGGCCCGACTTGTTGATGGCGAAGAAGCGTCGCGTTTTAGTTTAGATCAAATTTTCTGAAGAGTGGGTTGAAGAGATATCGTTCCTCATGCGACACGCCCCATGATTGAGCGTACTGCAATGGCATGGGCGACAGCTGTCACTAATTATGCTGCCCCAAGGTTCGTCGATCACTGCTATATGTGTTATCGATAAGCCCCACTCTGTCGCTGCCCTCTCGCACAGGCCAATGGTGTCAAGGTCCACAAGGCATAGGGCCAGTGTGCCTCTAGCCTGGCGAGTCCTTCCAGAAAGAAACACTCGACCGAACCTCGCATAAGCAATCCCATTCAACAACTAAGCATTTGCATAATGGTTAAAGCACGTCTTCGGCCCGTGGGGCGTTTGATCTCGTTTATCGAGCCGGTCCTTTCCCCCTCTGTGCCGCCCGTTCCTGTGAAAGGGTGTCTAGCCTCGACTATTATCCTCTGAGTACCCTATAATACAGACATTAAGCGCCCATGGCGCCGTAGTCGGGGGATTCGAAGAAAGCCTTGTCGAAGCCCAGATCGATCCTGCACGACCTTTTAGCCGAGAAGCATCCAAACGGTCGCAAATGTGGAGAAAGGGTGGCTATATCAGGTTTCTGTTAAGCATATGCCCAACGTCAAACAGTCTATAAGCGATATCTATGTACAGTCCAATTCCACCAATTCCCTTCCTTGGTCACTGGTTTCCAGGCAATGGCCTCGTTTCCATTTAGCCTTCAGAGGAATCTGCAAAATCTGGGGTATCAAACTGTCCACCCCTGTCTATATAGCGAGAGTATACGAACGAACATGACCGTCTATGCGAACAATATGGGCACGGAAAAAAAGACGACAACGACCGACTATGCAATGCAACATGAATGTAACGTGAAAGAAATGGCGACAAATGAATGCAAGAAATTGTCCGGAGGCCTTGACCAAAGCCGAACCAATGCAGGCCCCAGGCGGTCGGATGCTGAACGAATGCGAACTCCTCCGTCCGTGTGTACGTAACCAACCCGGAGGAAGTATAAGAAAAAAGTGGCAAAAACAATCGAGACAATCTCTCATGAGCTTTCCACTCGCGTGTTTCGTACTCGTACGCGCACCTTCCATTTTCCTACCCTACCAAAACTGTTCGTGGTGCTTCTCGCACATGTCTGTGAAGATCCTAGCATCATCCATGTATAATATTCCCATGGCAATGGGTCCCGCCGGCTGTTGTAAGTATCCACTGGTCTGGGGAAACAACGTGCAGATGTCTCATAAACGGATTGTCAGGGTACTAAAATTCCCGGTGGATGTATCGAACTCTGTTGAAGAGACCCTGCAGCGATACGAAAAGGTGCATGCCGACGGTGGTGTTCATGCGCTCAGCACATGGTGAAAACCCGGTGGC
Source organism: Pyrenochaeta sp. MPI-SDFR-AT-0127 (assembly GCA_020747015.1). NCBI lineage: Eukaryota > Fungi > Ascomycota > Dothideomycetes > Pleosporales > Cucurbitariaceae > Pyrenochaeta > Pyrenochaeta sp. MPI-SDFR-AT-0127. Next base: position 185,668 of record JAGTJM010000013.1, on the reverse strand, counting down.
TATACGCCAGGTTCATGGACATGTCGTGGCAGCGATGCGCATCCATCGATGTCAATTTCCATGCATCCAGCATGCTCCACCCGAGCCTGAATCCTGTGCCGTGCCAGCATACTCGTAGTCATTGCTCAGACCAAAGGGGGTCTCTAGCATGTCCGGTAAATTCGTATCCCACATCATGTCGTCCCAGAAGTTGTTGAGAATCGTCGGATCGTTGGCGTTGGCCCAGGTCGGCGTGGAAGGGTTGTAATGGAAAGCAGTCTGGCCTTGCCCGTACATGGCATGGGTGTTGAGCATAGTGGGGGCATTGGTAGTCCCTGGCACTGCGAAATGAGTGTGACTCTGGTACTGCGATGGTGTTATGGATTGACTAGCGCGCGGTGCCCCCATCGTAGAAGCGTGTGTCTTGTAGGCTGCGTATAGTCTTGTCACAGCATCAGCACTCCTCTTTGCTGCGATGCTCCAGTCCTTGACCGACTCGAAGAAGTGCAATGCGGTCTCGACGCTCGTTTTCCACCGTTCGACTTCCTCGGGGACGCTTGAGTCGCTGAAGAGAGATACGAGCGGTACCATGCACGCTTGAAAGCAGAACCAGACAGCATTCCATCCGGATATCAAATCGGGCATGCACTCTTGCCCAATATCTTCAATCGTTTTGCACGCGATAAGCCGGCACTTCCCAACAGCGACCTTCTCTTCCGCCGTCAAAGTGCTCCATGTGCTTCGTCGCAGGGCGGTGGTAAGCAACGTGGGCCGATGAAGAACAATACGAATGTTCTGGAAGCGCCACTTCATGACCAATCTGACCCGGCGAAGGAATTCTGGACACGGCTCCTCGGGGTTGGACAGAATGGAAGGCAGCTCTTCATACCACTTGAGAATGTGAGCATCGTAGTTGGCTGTTTCGGCGGGCGCAAGAAGGGGTGATTCGACAAGACGGTCTTGTATCCTTGTAGCGATCTGGCAAAATGCGGAGGCGTGAATCAGAGGGAGGATCTTTAGTTGTTCGATGTACTGAGGGCTGTTCGGCGGTGGTATGGTTTGTACCTGTGGCGATATCAGTGCCGTGCCTGGGTAGCCAGAGCAGAGCGAATAGATTCTACTTACCGCGTTTGCAGCCGTTCCAGGTCGCATCACTGTGATAGAACGCCCCATCCTCCCCAGTGAAGGGCGCCCAGTTGTCGTCGACGCCCATGCATCAAGACAGAATAAGCTCCACCAAATACGCCGCCTCATCTCTGGAGAGATTGAGTCTTCCTCGCCAGGTGCCATAAACTGTCTACCCGCATCGCTTCGTTCTGAGTATTCGCGGTGCAAGCCCAATGCCGTGGCCATCCGGAGGGTACCTCCCATCAACGAATGGGCTTCATTCGGTCGGTTGAGGTAGTGCATGTAGTACCCGCTCATGATTGCTAAGGCCTGGAGGACTTCCAAGTTGCCGCTTCCAAACGACTCCAAAGACAGATGCTGTCGCGAGCGGTTGAAGTAAACATAGTGAGCTTCGTTATCTGCAGTCAGCGATGCGAGTGAGCCCAGTGCGAAGACCATGTTTAGCAGACCTAGCCATGGCGAGTCTTTTCGGTTTCCATACAAGTACGTGGACCAAAACTTGCGCTCGTCGATCATGGGGAAAAAGGGGTGGACTCGATCAAAGTAACTTTCAAGAAGTTCTTGGCCATGGTCGGGGGGTGGCAGAGCGTGCGGGCTATCATCCGCGAGTTCAGGCGGTGGCGAACCTGCGCGGCTCGGCAGCGCAGTTTCCTGGCTGTTGTGCGCAATAAGCGACTGTGCTTGGGGTGCACATCGCACAATGACCTTGAGTGCTGCTGTAATGGAAGATATACCGACGTAAGACGAAAGTTTATCGACAGACATGGAAAGCCCGTTGACATCGTCAGAGATGCCTTGGACACGGAGCTGGTGCTTCCGCGCCTCGTCCCAGTAAGGATCTTCCGGCGGAGCTTGCTCGAGCGCCTCGAGGCTTTCAGCGCCATCCGAGCCGGTGTGGATTTCTGACAATGCCTGGGACCCTGCTGCAGACGGTGATGCAGTTTGGTGGGCTACTGGCGAGGACAGCGCCAGCTCTAGCAATTCTTCTCTGGGGAGATTGGCCAATGATTCGAGGTTTTTGGTTCCATACAACTTTGTCAATACACTCTTGTACTGCTCAATATTGTTTGAAAGTTTGTCGACCAGCCTGGCTTCAGTTAACACGTGTACTTGGGCAAAAGGGGGGCGGCTTGAGATGGAATTCACTTTCTGCTTGGGACGACCCTCTGTGCAGGCTTCGAATAGCCACATGCCTCGGGATGTTGGTACCACTGGCACTGGCCACAGGGCTGGGTGCCGTCACATCTAATTTTCCTCCTTCTGCACTCGACACAGGCGTTGCTGGTAGAGATTCGGCGTGAGCCCGCTGGGCGTGTTGGTTTTCCCGAGCTGTCGGTGTCTGCTCCGGGCGACCGCAGTCCCACCGACGACTGGAAGGTATGGAACATGGCGCGAGGGTGGTGCACTGCCAGGCGGTGGGCCGCCGGGCTGAAGAAGCACGCGGTGTGGACGAGGCAGGTGTGCAGGCGGAATGGGGTCAGGCGACCCTGAATACCAAAGCCAGGTCAAGGAGAGATGTCGGTCAAACAGCAGTGCAGTGCAGCGCAGTGCAGTTGAGCAAGAGAAGCTGGGGATGATGGCAAGGACCAAAAGTATGGTACACTATGGAACACCAGAGGGACCAATATAACAGAAATCGGGACTAGAAATAAACGGACCGGGATCGATATATCAGAGACAAGCGGTAGTGCAGCGAGAGGCATGCATGGAAGCGATGACAGCATGCACGTCCGTTGGGATTGGGTTTTGCCTTTAAGCATTTATTCAGGCTTTTGAAGGGACAGCCCGGCTCGCCTCTGGTGCCTGGGGAGGAATCGTCATTATGCTGCACGTCTTCCCAGCAGGCGGCGCGCAGCGAGGGCCGGGGCGATAGAGTGACAATATTCCAGAGTGGAGGGCATTAGTGTAGCTATAGCCCCCGCATTATAGGCCACGGCGGCCGGGGGGCAGCATGGGACAGGGCTGACTGAGTGGAGGGGGGAGGGACGACAGGCGACCGTTGAGACGGGTGGACGGGAAGCTTGCTGTCGCAAAAGCCAAGCGAGATTGGAGATGATGGTGCGGCGGTGCTTCGAGAAGGCGTGCAGAAGGCCGTGGCCGTGGTGGCCCATGGTGGCCATGGACAGCGACACCAAGGGCCGCCCCTTCACGCACTGTTTTGGCGGCCGCACACTACTGCACGTCGTTTCAGCAGTGCGGATCATCCTTCCCGTCGCATGGCCGATGTTTGAAGGGCTGCGACGTGGTGCCTGGCAAAACATGAAGCAAACCTAAAGCGCATGCCTCGGGCCAGTGACATGCCGACGCCCTTCATCTGAGGCCGGCGTGGAGCCACTGCGCTCGCTACGTTCTTCTGCCGACATGAACAATCAAGCGCACTGCCCGACCCCCCAATCCAGCGCCCGGGTCGAGAGCACGCCTGGGCCGAAGCGCACACCGTCCGCCGCTGAGGTGCGCGGCGCCAGACTGTGATATGCGACTGGGTTGCATCCGACGACACACCCTCTTGCCTGCCCACGGCACCCCGCCAGCCAATGCCCACCACGCGATTAAATTAACCCTGGGAATTTCACCATGTTCGATAGACGACGCTTCATTTGGATGCCTTGGCGAGGTACACGGCCACGGTGCCATCAGCGCTATAGTAGCCTCACATATACCCGCCGTCCACTGCTCGACTGGACGCTGCGCGCCGACCTTGGATTCTTCCACCGTCCTGGCCTATAATGGCGCAATGCAAACCCTCAGTACGACCCATCGTTGATGCAAAACCCCGTCTTGGGTCCCTCCGCCCGCTGCTCATTCACCCAGGACTGCTGGTGCCACCCATTCGCATGCACTTGCTAAACACCTTCCTACTTTCTGTATTCTCACTTCCTACTACTGTGGGCCTGTAGAACATCGCATGATCATGACCGTTCCCAAGCGTCTCCACTTCCTGGTTTTCCTTGCACGCTAGCCTTTAATCTTTGCCCAAATACGTCCACCTCAGCGGTTCATCCTGCTTGCCCAAGCCCCTCACCCTGATGACCTGTTCATCGCCAGGGACAACGTCAATGGCACTATCGTGTACGAGCACTCCCGACCTCTCCTCAAAAACGAGCCCTTTGGTCGGCTTGTCGGCTTTGACCACAATCGTGTTGCCCTGGGCTAGGACCTCGACGCCACGCTCGTCAAAATCCAGATACTTGAGTGGTTGCGGCCAGTCCACATCTCTTGACACAATCTCCCCACCAACCCAGATTCTGACCGCTAGCACATGCGGCTCCTCGTTCCGGTTATCTATGGTACCTGAGAAAACGTCGGTCGTGCCGTTCGGTACCAGCTTAATGTCCCTCTTGATAATCTTGTCTTTAATCTCCTTCCCGCTCTTGACGCTAATATACTTCAACTCAACCGTTGCGGTGACATCTTCCAAGCTCTGGCTTGCCACCCAAACTTCATAGTCGCTGGTCTTGGGCACCCTCGCATGCACCACACTCCAGTCGAAATGTGCTCGTTTCACGGCGACTGCAATGGGGGCAAGCACTCGGCGCATGGCATAGTAAGCCGGTTTTTTGCGCTGGAAGTAGTCAACAATGGACCACGAGGTGACTGGCCAGCAATCGTTGAGCTGCCAGACTAGCGCACCACCGCAGTGTCGGCCTTGACCCCACTGGCGCCGCCAGCCCCTGTAGCCAAACATCAGGGCTTCGGCTTGGGACAGCTGCGTGAGGTGGATGAAAGCCTGCCCGTTTGTTAGCAGGTATAACAGGCTATATTAAGACCCACTTGGTCATAGTGCTCGACCAAAATCCGGGAAGCGAACGACAAGGGACATACTTCAAGGTCCGTCTTGGTGCGGAAGTTTTCCACTAGATAGGTTGCTATCCGTCGCTCGTGCCCATCGGCCTTGTTATGAAAGTCAAGCATATGACTTTGTGGGTACAACTGCGATGGATCCGTGCAGTAGTACTTGATTGTATCAATATGCGGAAACGCTTCCATGCCGAACTCACTATTGAAGCGTCCCCCAAGCGTGTCGAAAATTTGATACTTTTCTTGCGTGCCGTGCCATACTATGCACACTGTTATTATGCTGTGTTTGATGTATAGGGGCATTCATTACCATTCCATTGATGCATGTCACCCACCGTGGGATTGGCGGTCCTGAGGCCGTCACCCCATGGTGATCCTGGGTGATACGGGACGTGTGGGCTCTCTGCGGCGACAACTTCAGGCAACAGCTAATCACACAAACCTAGTCAGCATGTCTATAGCCTCTTTGCCTTGCGTACATACCTTCTCGTAAATGTATCTAGCAGGGAAGTCTGTCTTCAGCCAGTTCTCTGGGTCCTTGTCTTCATAATTGTAAGTCAGCCCAAATGATTCCTGCACCTGGTAGTCTTCATTGTTGCCGGCGTAGATGACGATCGAAGGGTGATGTCGTAGTCTGCTGACATTGGCGACGCATTCCTCCTTGATTGACCGCAGGATATCCGGAAAGGCGGGATAGTTGCCGCAACCAAACATGAAGTCTTGCCACACCAAAACACCGAGCTCGTCACAGATGTCGTAAAAGATGTCCTCTTCCCAGATGCCACCACCCCAGATCCTGTATCATTGGTCAGCCAACTGATGACGCAGACTTGCTACCATGGGAAAGAGCGATAATCTTTCAGATGCCACACACCTTATCATTATTTGGTAGCCATCAACCATCATCTCCAGCCATTTGCGATATTTCTCTTCGGTCACCCTCGGAGTGAATGAGTCGGCAGGAATCCAATCAGAACCGCCGCAAAACACGTCCACGCCATTGACGCGGAAGTAAAAGGACTTTCCAATGGCATCTGGCTCCTGTACAAGTTCCCCTCTTCGGAAACCCGTGCGGCGCGACACTTCATGCAGACCTACGTCATTTGCAGCTACAGTCGCGGTGATTTTATATAGGGGTTGATCACCGTATCCATGCGGGTACCACAGCTTTGGATTGTTGACATGGAATTCCACCTTCGCTACACCATCACTGATGTTGGCTGACTCTTTGAAAGCCAACTTGTCTCCATCATACACAGCAAAGCTGACACTTGTGGCAGAAGTGCCTTCAATCATCGCCGAGATTGTGCCTTGCACCGACTTCAAGTTGTCGTCAAGCTGGTAGTCGACTCGCAAATCCTCGATCCGGGCTTCAAATGTCTCCAAACGTACCTCGCGCCATGGTCCAGAAGTGTTAAGAATTGGGCCCCAGTCCCAACCCCAATGGTATTGTGCTTTCCTCACAGCGAGCCTGGACATGTCGCCATTGAAGCCCACCCACTTGTGGTCTGGGTATTGCTCGCGTATCTTTATAGCTTCTAGTCGTGCGGATGCAAATACAATCTCCAAGATGTTCTCGCTGCTGTGGCTCAATCTGTTGGTGACGTCAAGACGATACGGGATGAACATGTTATCGCTTTCCAGAATGATCTCGCCATTAAGTTTGACAGTCGCGAATGTATCCAGACCATCAAAAGCTAGTACGTGTGCTACGCCATCCTTTGCTTTTGCAACTTCTGGCAGGCTGACTCTGTATGTCCATGCCTTGTCCGCGACCCATTCTGCTTCGAGCTCATTGAATCCTAGAAAAGGATCTGGAATTCTGACGGGTGCGTTAGTGGTGTTAGAGTATATGTGTCATCTCGACAAGACGTACTTATCATTATCCATCAAGTCCAAATGGACATTTGTTGGAACACTCTTGACCGGCATCCAAGCATCCTTGGCCGTATTATCTGCCTGCTTGAACGTCCAGCCATCTGTCAAGCGGTGCACAGTCAAGGCCTGCGCATGAGCTTTCGCCATGGTGTTTGCTATTGGAAAGGTGATGGGGAAAGTCGCAATGCTTCACTAGCTCTCCAGGGCTAATTGTTATACCACCGATTAGCGGGGTAAGCAACAAGGCAGGAACAACTTGTTCTCTTGAATCAAACAAACGGTCCTATATTTCAGACGGTGGACTTGGCCGGAGGCTTTGCTGCCGTGTTGAGCTCTATGGAGCGGTTTGTAACACCTCGAAATAGTCCAAGAAGGTATGCGGAGCGTTTTCTCCGGATTGGAGACGGTTAGCCTGATATAATTGTGGGGACTGACGTCGGAAAATATGGTCCTGAGCCCGCGATGTCAGCCGCCTAAAGGCCACGCGTGAATTTTGCAGGTGGTTTAAATCACGATGAGATCGGTGAGGCCTTCTCCGTGATTGATAGAGAAGGTTGCGGCGCATGTCATGCTGCATGGGCGATGTTGGAGGCGCGGGGGAAGTATTCCGAACGGTGGCACCCCACGACAACGCGGGATGTCCTCACCTTTGGCAAGTTCGCCCTGCTCCTCCACCAACAAAAGGGCCTTGTTCTCCGGAATACGGATGAGGAAATCAGTTAAGATCACACGATTAATGTCTCGGCTGTAGTGCTACTGCTGCGGACGACATCCTCCGTCATCGTTCGACCCACCACGACAAAAATAGGAACGGACATGTCCAAGCTTGGGCGTGATATACGCAGCAAAGCAGGTACACGCATGTGCATGCATATGTACGCCTCCGCTCCCCATTATACGGGTATCGGTTCACTTGGGATACCAGATGCTGTGTTATCAAGGCTTCCTGATTGACTGGTGTTCACTTGCATGGCGGCATGAGACAACAAAATACATTGTCAACACTGGAAGGGTATATAACTATTCAACCACGCAGAACCAAAATGATCTGAATACCGGGTTTGCTACCTGAACAGAGATACCGAGATCATGAATGCCGTAAGCAAAGCTACCGCGACTACGGTACGGTCCGATCGAAAGGTCCTTGCCGCAGCGCTTCTCCGGAACATCTCCTTCCTAGACCTTTTGAGAACAAGCGCAGCTTGCTTGTCAACTCGGCCCGTTTGTGCCAACTGAAGCATTTCCTCCATGCTCGTATCAAGTATGTTCGTTGATCGGGCACCGGGGCAGAAGACAACCTCGAAACCAGCACCAGAGGGGATAATAAAAGTAGATGTCTGGTCATCGAACGCTGCAGCCGGGTTAGTTAGCCTTCGTGACAGCTATGAGACAACTTGAAGTATAAGAGACTTGCCAAAACTGTACGCATCTGGACAGACTTCCTTGACGTTCTTGGAGTAGTCACCTGGTCGACACTTGCTAGCCGAATTGTACTCTCCCGTGCAACAGTCTTCGGGTTTGTTATTTTTTGCACATGCCGAGAAGCATGGGTTGAACTGAGGCCTTTGAATATTGTCATCAGGGTAAGGGTACACGCCATCGCCAGGTTTGTCGGGAGGGGTTTGTTGCAAGTCCCAGGGACACCATCTGGAAATCTTGTTCTCGTCTACCTCTCCTTCAAAGGGCAACGGATACGAACTATTGGTCCTCAGGAATTTGGGATACTCAGGATATGGATCATACCCCTTCTGTGCCAAAAGGCCATCCGTGCCTTGACACGAAGGGTTAGTCAGATTTGGTGGTATGTCGTCGAGGGTCACGTTCTCCAGAGGCTGTAGAACAATGGCTATAGGGATGTTGTAGCCATCGACTAACGAGATATCGTAGTAGGTGTGCCCATCTCCAGCGTCCAGTGTGAACTCTGCGAGAGAGACGGGTACGTCACCCTGTATGCGAGTCAATTTATGCCGTGCATGCATGCAGGGTCTGAGATGCAGTCTTGCTTACCCCGACCTGACAGTTGAGGATGCCATTGCAATCGCCGGAGTAACAGGCTTTCCCTCGACCTTCTGCAGGCCCAGACCCGTCGTCTCGGAAGGAGCAGTTGGTCCTGCCCCAAACACGACCTTGCCAGTCCTCCGAGACCGTCTGGTTTTTCGTTTCTCCGGGCTCCAGCTTGAAACCATTTTCTCTGGGCCCAGCCCCAGACTGAGTCGAAATGCCTGGCCAAATGCTCTCGGGACAGCGATTGGTGACTAGTAAGGGCGTGATGTCCTCGTTTCTTCGTTGCAGCCTGCGGGGCGCCTTTGAAGACATGTGATGCACTCCATCCGCCAGTGGGAATCCGGACAGCAGGAACAGCGTTGTGCATAACTGAGTAACAGAAAAGCGGACTACAGGCTGAGTGCGACTCCTGCCAGACCTGGAAAGTGCGCGCATGGTGAGGAGTGAATGGGCGCGTAAATATGAGGCCCCGATCAGGGAGATGAATTCAAAGAATGGTCAGTAGGTTTCGGGACGTGAGGATCCAGGCAAAGCTGAGAGCGAGTATAAAGTGGTTGGGAGAAAGGTGAGGAATGCTGGACGCCCGGCGTCCGCAGCGCAGTCAATAAACATGGCAAAGGATGAGTCGATCATTGACATTGTGAGGCAGTTGCAACTTGATCTCAAGGCCAGTGACGCAATAAGTTCTGCTTGGTCCAGGGTCCAACAAGGCTAATGGCCCTATCATTGCTTTCCACGCGGGAGCATGCAAAACGGTCCGACACGCGCCTTGCTGAACGTTTCAGGCACAGAAACCTGTTGCGACATCACATGTAAGCTGGGTTTGCTCTGCGCCTCTGCGCTCCAGTCTTCGCGTAGGATTGATCTTGCGTGCGCGCAGGCAGAACAAGTTTTGTATGTGGCGAATGGGATAGCAGCTTGCAAAGTCTTGTCATTAGTGATATGTAAATACTAGATACTATTGCAAGAAAGCAGGCAGTTGCCTCAAAATCCCGTGTGCAGTAAGTCGACCAAGGTTGTTTGATTGCGTTGACTCGAGTAATTGCTGCCTTGAGCGACTCAGCACAGTTGCCGAGTACGCAGGAGACCGAGAGACCGAACAGCAACAGATGACGAGGTTTTCGTTAGCCAAAAACGAAATTGCATCTCCTGTCTGGCTGATTCTTTGTTTTCGTAGACGGCAATCTCGGAGGCCGGAAGAGCCAGCGTTCCCGGTCTCGCCACCATTAGCTGCCAGTGGTGAGATCTGCCCGACGCGAGCGATCGCTTGGCCTCTCCTGACAATTAGTGACATTTACATCCTCCTTTGCACACGCTTACTTTTTCTTTTCACTACCCTTTGGTGCCCGCTTACCCTCTACGTTCCTTCTTCCTACAACCCGTAGGTCGGCCGTCCATCTGTGCCTTCCCGTCGTCTTGGGGATCTGTGCCATCGCTGTATAGGTTTTCTTTCCGAAGCTTCCGTCGACATCCCTTCATAGCGATTCCAAGTCAACTACGTATTTCTAAGCCACGAATTATCTCGACCTAATTATAGCCAAATCGCCAGTGCACGCAGCACTTTTCTCCCTCCATCGAAGTGTGAGACCGCCTCTCCACAACCACAATAATGCCAGGACGTACCCTTCCGACTATTCCGACCGCTGAGGTGCAGGCACACAACAATGAGAAGTCCTGCTATGTCACAATTGGCACAAAGGTGTATGATGTGACGGACTTTCTGGAAGGCCATCCTGGTGGTCCCGAGTTCATTCTCGAGTATGCGGGCAAGGATGTAGAGGCGATTTTGAAGGACGAGGTTTCCCATTTCCACTCCGACTCGGCCTACGAGATCCTAGAGGAAAGCCTCGTTGGCTTCGTGGCCACTGAGCCAATTATAAACGGCGCAACCAAGAGCTCAAAACCAGCCGATATCGTCCCCTTGCCACCATCTGAAGCAGGCAAGGCAGAGCTCAATGGCATGGCACAAAATGGCAAGCCGCTATACGCTGCGACTGGCATGTCCTCCGAAGCCGATTTATCCAGGGAGACCGACCCCAACGTCGACTACAAGCAGCATAAATTTCTCGACCTAAACAAGCCGCTCCTGATGCAGGTTTGGAATGGAGGATTCCGGAAGGACTTTTACCTCGAGCAGGTGCATCGGCCCAGGCACTACAAGGGAGGCGATTCAGCACCGTTATTTGGGAACTTCCTGGAGCCGCTAAGTAAGACACCTTGGTGGGTTGTACCGACCCTGTGGTGGCCCTGTGTCGCATACGGGACGGTGATTGCTGCCAATGGATTAGGGTCTGCACCAGCGCTGGTGGGATACTGGATCTTTGGTTTAGGTTTCTGGACAATTGTAGAGTATGTCCTACATAGATGTTTGTTCCACCTAGACGAGTAAGTACTTTTATCTTGACCATGTTCGCTTTATACTGACACCATACAGACACCTCCCTGATAATCGAGTCGGCATTACCCTCCATTTTCTCCTCCACGGAATCCATCACTACCTGCCTATGGACAAATACAGACTTGTTATGCCACCCACACTATTTGTTGTATTGGCAGCACCATTCTGGAAATTGGCGCATACAATCATTTGCTGGAACTGGTATGCGGCTACGGCTGCATACGCTGGCGGTATCTTTGGGTACACGTGCTACGACATGACGCACTACTTCCTCCATCATCAGAAGTGAGTTTGGTCTCGCAAATCTTGACAGAGCCATGCTAACAGAATAAAGGCTTCCCGAATATTACCAACAATTGAAAAAGTACCACCTCAAGCACCACTTTGCAGACTATCAAAATGGCTTTGGTGTTACGAGCCGCTTCTGGGACAGGGTATTTGGCACAGAACTCGATATGACCCCGCCCCCGCCCAAGGTCATCAAGACTACTTGAAGGTGCCAGGAGCAAACAAGAATATCGTGTTCGAAACTATACATAATTATAATTGCCAAACAAGATCTGGCATAGGGAGGCGTTAGTGCGAGTTGGGTCACCTACTCTGGCTTGTTAGGGTGTCTGGCCAACTGAGGGAGCTATGTCCTATATACCATCATGATACCATACACGCTTGTTGAATAGTAATAATAATAATTCAAATCATGTCCACTGCATTATTGATGTTCACAGTTGATCACCATGCTTGGTGCAGCAGCCGTGTGATTTGCTGCCTGGAGGCTTCTGGTTAGTGTCACTTGCGTTTGCGCCAAGGACGGTTCCTTCCCAATAGAAATACTGGTTGGCACAAGCTCGCTCCTCCACCTCACCCACTGCAAATTGTGCGCGACAAGCAATACAAGTCAGGCACACTAACCTCGTGCGACTCAATTCGGACAGTCAATACGTCAAATAGCCATTGCTATACGTGACAGCTGTCGAATTGCATCTGCCAGTCCAGCAGTTGAATCCCAGTATCAGAGCGTTCAGCTCGCCACAACAGCCCTCGCCTCTCACCGTGACTGCGCGCATCACTTCCCATCAACACAACTTATCGAGAACTAGGAGCTACTTTCGCCATGGCCGCAGTCAACGAGGTTGAGGCACTGCTCGACCAGGCCGCCCGCGATGTGGAGGAGAAGACGCTCCAGCGCCAGGCCAGCGAGGCCCGCGACACCGACAGCCGCCGTGACGATCGCCACCGCGACCGCCATTCAGACCGATACGATCGTCGCGACAGGAGCAGGGATCGGGGAGAGCGTAATCGTGAGTCCAATGGAGACCGGCGTAGAAGCCGCGACCGAGACCATCGGCGAAGAGAAGGAAGCCGCCCTCGATCGAGCAAAGGTGCTGACACAGATGAAGATAGAGATAGGCGCCGCCGCAGCGACTCGCGTGACCGATACCGTGGAGGTCGTAGGGACCGCGGCGGCGACTATTACAGCGGTGGCGGACGTGCCCGCTCTCGTTCCCCACGCCGTGACCGTGGCGACGACAAGTTCCGTGAGCGCAATGGATCTCGAGACCGCCGCCGCGGTGCAGCTGTCGGCGAAGAGCGTCGCAACAGCCGCCGTGAGAAGACGCCAACCCCCGAGGTCACTGAAGATGACCGCGACAAGCGCACTATCTTCGTACAGCAGATTTCCCAGCGTGCAGAGACTCGCCATCTACGTGCCTTCTTTGAAGCAGTCGGCCCCGTTGTTGAGGCTCAGATTGTAAAAGATCGAGTCACCGGTCGCTCCAAAGGGTAAGCAGATCGACCTCACCTGTTAGGCTTCTGCTAACTCTGTTTGCAGTGTCGGATACGTTGAGTTCAAGGAAGAAGAGTCTGTCCCTAAAGCTCTCGAACTGACCGGCCAGAAACTGAAAGGTGTTCCCATCATCGCCCAGCTCACCGAAGCTGAGAAGAATCGTGCTGCGCGCCCCTCTGAAGGCGGTGCTGCCCCCGGTGCTAACGGAGCCCCATTCCATCGTCTCTACGTTGGCAACATTCACTTCAGCGTCACTGAGAAAGACCTCCAGGAGATTTTCGAGCCTTATGGTGAGCTTGAGCAGGTCATCCTCCAGCGCGATGAGATGAACCCGGGTCGTTCCAAAGGTTACGGTTTCGTTCAGTAAGTTCTCATTTTGGTCTGCAATGACACCGCGCTAACCTCTCAACAGGTTTGTTGACCCTTCCCACGCTAAAGATGCTCTCGCAGAGATGAACGGCTTTGAGCTCGCTGGCCGCCAGATCCGCGTCGGTCTCGGCAATGACAAGTTCACACCCGAATCGACCGCCAACCTTCTCCGAACTTTCACCCAGCAAGCCCAGAGCTATCAAGGTTCCGCTTTCAGTGGCGCTGGCGGCCGTGGCGCCTATGCTGGCGGCTCTGGAGGTGTCTTCGACCGTACTCATAGCAAGGATGATCGCGGCGTGAGCGGGGCCTCTGCTCTCGACGACACCGATGTCGCTGGAGTCAACTTTAAGACCTATGATCGCAGCAAGCTAATGGCTGCTTTAGCTGGTCGCGATAATCCAGAGCCTGCTAAACAAGGCGCTCAGCCTGTTGTTAGCAAGCCTCGCGCTCCTGTTGTCGACAAGCCCATGGCTTCCAAATGCATCAAGATTGAGAATGCTTTCGACGCTGACGAGTATGTACCTAAACGAAGTCTCTCTTGCACCAGTTAGCTGACAATTTTTTCAGGGAACAGAAGGCCTGGGGCAACAACTGGGTCAAGGACCTTGAGAGCGAAGTCAAGATCGAGTGCGACAAGAAGTATGGCAAAGTCGTTCACATCGCCGTCGACCCCAACACCGAGGGTGACATCTATGTCAAATTTGACTCAGTCTCCGGCGGTGAGAAGGCTCTACAAGGTCTTAATGGACGTAGCTTCAACCACCGCACCATCCGCGCCTCGTACGTTGTCGATAAGATCTACAACTCCCTCTGGGGTGCTGCTGCTAGCAGGTTTTAACTTAATGGTATGTTATGACTGTCATGATTGAGGGGCACTCGGTATCTGAGCCCTCTGCCGAGTGTTCCCTAATTCTTGACCGTTGTGCACGCAGATTCACGATCGGCGGCTCTCTTACGGATTTCCTTGCATGGACGGCGTTGTCGGGATTGACATGGATAATCCGTTGTGAGATTTTGATTACGTGTCTTCACTTAGCCATATCTTCGGCTTTGTCAAACTTCGAAGTCACTTTTTTAGATTGGCGCACGAGTGGTGGAAAAGCCTTCACGGTATGTCCTGTGATGGATCATGGCCCTGTTCGGATCTTACGCCAGTTTGTTAGGTTCCCACATATGGTCGCACATTAGCGGCTTTGCGATTGCGACATGGCTTCCGAAGCGGAGGACTCTAGGCTGCTAATAGTACATAGGACCAGCTTGTGTCTTCATTCTCGTGGATAACCTGTCTGCCAATAACATTGTGTTTAGATACCTGTGCGAGTAAAAGTGATACAGTCATCTTGTCGAGGGGCGGAGAGAGGGTGTGTAGGGGCGTGGTTTGATCCTCTCCGTTGCCGACTGCTATGCCTGACTTCGTGATAGATTTGACCGACTCGCTTGGCCTTCCACTGATGCCGACCAAATGCACACCCTGCCCTTCTGTTATGTCATTCAAGCTGATTGATCTCCAGTTGTTCTTGTCGCGCACCTGGAGGCTGGCGCTTACATTATTGTGCTGCACACTTGTTCGTTGCCGCCCTGCGCACCTCCACGTTCTCCCATAGTTACGGCACGATGCGGACGTCAATGAGAAAACTCGCTATGGTGCAGTGCATCTGAAGATCAAACGGTTCGCTGCCGTCCAGGTGTAATTCCAAGCCTCTGGGCATCACTCTATGCGTGACACGCCCATAAGTTATACTATAAAGAGGCCAGAGTACTCGCTACGCGAATGCAGCATTGCTGGTGACGTCTACTCGCGATCATCTGCGGTGGGTGTCATTTCGGCATGAGTTGTCACAACATCTCCTTTGCGACTTATAAATTTGACGGCGATGAAATTCGAGTTATGATCATGTCCACAACAACGCTTCTGTCAAGTGCCAAATTAGTTGTCCAATTCAGCTAGTACAGCTTCCCAGCGAGTAATCCTCAATAGCATAGGTTAAATTGATCAATATACATACCATTGCCCTTGTCCTCAACGATTTTCTTTCCCCGCTGCATCGTGAATTCTCTTTCGTACACAGGACACAGGACACACACAGCAATCTCTTAGAGCTCTCACTTGCAAATCTTTTTCTTTGCTTGGAATGGATACACAGCAATTACAAGAACTGTGTCTCTATCTTTCAATAGTTGTAAAATTCGTTGTACACAAGTCTGTTGAACTGTGCATTTACCCTGTACCGGGACTGCCTCAAAGTTCGCCTCCCACAGACATATCTGCATCTGATTCCAACGCTATTGTCTGTACGCTGACATCTTCTTGCATTGACAATTCTCAGCCCCATGACGAGTTTATGAGGAGATGTTGTCCGTATGGGAGGCACGTAGGGTCAGATTTGTCGTTGCAAAGACTTACTGCTTCTATCTCTCTGAGCGTTCTTAATCTACTTCTAGATATTGTGAGACGAAGTCAGAAATGCCAACTACAAAACACCGAGAGGTAAGTCGCATGCACATCGCAGCTGCGTACAGCTTTAGATGTAATGTAGATTTTCTAGGCTCAGACACCGATACTAGCCACATGTCATCATGCACTGTCCTGTCTCGAATGGATAAACAACACACAAGTGTAAGTAGGGGCTGCAGTGAAATCTATGCAATATTTCATTAAACACAACTACAAGCCAGCTGTATCTATATTAGAAAAAAATGGTACACGCCGTACAAATGAAGAAGAACCGGTGCGATGGGAAAGAGTATCTATTCTTCTCCTGGCTAGCTTTTCGCTCTGCCTACAAGACTTTTGGTGCTACATGATTGTTTTGGAGAGGTGCTGTGCGTTTTAAAGGCAGATGGAGTCGGGAAGGCGGTCGCTGGGGTTTGATGCCGCGGTGCTGGGGTGTTGGGGTGCTAGTGTTATGGTGTACACATGGGGTCGACAAGGGGAGGTCTTCTGGTGGTGGTTTGTATCATGCTGTTGGATCGAGGGCGATGTCTGACAAGTCACACTCATCACTGCGGGGAGGCCAATTGGCAAGATGTGCCATTCGCCCGCTAATTTCCGAGGGCGCTAGACCCTGATGATCATGCAATATGCCGCGACCTTTAGCATGGAGTTCTGTGGAGAGGGCAAAGTACGGCATACAGGCGGCATGTTCAGCCTTGATGCAGGTGGGTAAACGCTCCGAATTGAAAAAGGGGAGAGCATGCCGGGTCCGGCCATGCGGAAAGGGCGGTGTTGGGACAAGCTGACCAGATTTTCGGGAGCGACGACCTTCTTCCGACCGGTCGGGGTGGTGACGGGGAACGTGCAAGGGAACTGCGTTGTACAAGTTTAGCCATACGTCAGACAACGCTTCCCGTAAGGAAGAGTATCCACATAATGACCAACCCACAGCTGGAGCCCACTATGGAAGGGGAGGAGCGGGGAAGTAAGGCATTCAGGCCATTACGCTTTGATTGCCGCCTGGATACGGCCATTAGTATGATAAGATATATAATGGGGTGTGAGGGTGGACTGTGGGCAAAATCGTCGGGTAGACGAGGACAAAAGAAAAGCATAATTGCGCAGTGACATACCAACTTGGCGCTTAATCTGTTCGCGTGCCCAGCGAGCAGTATCGCGCGTTCGACTGCTGAAATCTGCGTTCGCGCGTGTTTCCCTTGCCATCACGGTGAGGAAGTCATGTCGGAAATACTCCCTGAAGTCTCCGTTCGGGAAGGCATCTGCAAGATCACTGAAAGGGGTCAGACATTTTCAAAATGAAACCGAGGATATGCCTGCGCTCACCCAATAACGCCGCATGAGGATCGAAGAAGAGCTTCAGTGCGGTTGCTGTCTTGCTGAATAGTGCGTAGAAGGTCAAAGATCGAGTCCAGGAATGGAACAATAAGTTGAGCTAGCGCGTTTAGCAGTTGAATCGTAAGCTTGTAAGGTACGGAAGGCTCTTACTCTTGTTGCTGCTCTTCATGGCAACGATGCATCCGTCCCACGCGTCCATAATACCTTCTCGCAATGAGGTGATGTAATCGATCATCTCGTAGTTGCCTTCGGTAGTCAGGGTGACTTGACCAGCCTGTTGAAGCACCTGGGCAACAACAGGAAGATAATTCTCGAACGCGCCGTGAATTGCATGCGCGATATCTCCAAAGCACTGCAGAATAGCAGGCTTGAGTTGGTTGCCAAGGGCAGGGCTTCGAAGGTTGTTAAGGAGAGAGTTCATAAAGGCATCACAGAAAGGCTGGACATTCTCGCCTAACGATCGGGTAATATCAGCCACCAATCCAATAGCCATGGAGCAGAGAGCAGGCTCTTCTTGGTTGTTGAGGGCATTGTACAAGAAAGGCGAGAAAGCCTCCATGTACTTCTGGAAATCATCCTCCAAGGCGGTGGCAATCGAACCAATGGCTGCAAAGATTGTGTCCGGAACGCTGGATTTGGGTGGGAGGGACGATAGCAAGCTGAGCAAGATTTGCATAATACGGTCTGCCTGAGGTCGTATGTCGCCTTCCAATCGTTGAATGATAGACATAACAACGCTGGCCAAGCTGGTCTGCATTTCCTCGAGGGTGAGCTTGTCTTCAACATTGACAATCTGTGATTGGAGAGCCATCGACTTCTCTAAGCGCTCGAGGATGACGTTGGACAATTCGTTAACAAGAGGAACGCTATCGCCAGCTGCGTTGTTCACGAAGGAATTGAGTACCTCGTACGCTGCGGTCCTGAGCTGGTTGTCTGCGTCGCCGCGTTCAGTAACAGTCAGGAGATGCTGCACGCTCTGCGCAAAGTGAGGCGAAAGCGGGTTTGTCTGGCATCCTGGCTCTCCAGCGAACCTGTCAGCCAGGTTCATCAGTGACCAGCAGCAGGATGCTGCCATCTTAGGATGACTAGACAAGCCACTGAAAAGGGCGCCGATCAAAGGAGGGAGGTGCTGTTGTGCATCAAGGGCACTGGGAACAGCCTCGCAGATGCGGCCGAGGGCGTAAGCTGCAGAATCCTTGACGTGTATGTTCTGGTCATCCATCATACCGATGAGCGTAGGCAGGGCCTGCTTGACAATGGGATCAAGAACGGACTCTTCGGGGCCCTCCATGATTGCACCGAAGGCTGAAACGGACGCATCTCGGTAATGCCAGTCCTCTGAACGGATATACTTCTCGATGAAAGCAAGGACCGGAGGCATGACACCACTGCCAACACACTGTGCCCACAGTTGCAGACACTGATATGCTGCGCGAGATGTGTTGTACTCTTGGTCTTCGGCATCCTCGTCCTGCTTGGCAAGGAGCTCAAGTAGTACTGGAACAACCTCTTGTGTGGCAACTCTGGCAAAGTTGAAGTACTCTCTCAGCTCAGTTGAGCCTTCAGCTTGTGCCTGTCCGCATGTTAGCATTTGCGCTGCGTTGTCCCTCTAGTTTTTATTTTGAAGGAAGTCACTATCGTACCTGTGTGTTGTCATCCTCGATTGCGATTTCCTCCTCGCAAACAGTGCACCAGAATTCAACGGCTAGCTTGGCTACATCCTCTTCTTCGCTCTTCATACCCTGAATAGTCAGCCCGAAAAGTGCCTTTTCCATGTAAAATCGCATCTTGTCATAGTAAAGACCCATTATTCGATTCAGGCATCCGTATGAACCTTGCTGAATGCGGCTGTCGTCCGCTTGTGTTGCCTCGCATATGACTTGCATGATGTAGTTACGCTCGCCCTCATTGTCAAAGTTGGATCGTACAAATTCGATCGAGTCGCTGAGAGCGTTGATGGCTGCTACGCGGACGTCATTGTTGGTTTCTTCTTTGCGGGCACCTTGAACGACTGCTGTTAAGATGGCGTTGGAGTGGCGTGCGAGCGCTTCCCGCAGTTCCATGTCATCTGTATCACACACAAAGCCAATCGTGGTCAACGAAGCCTGCTTCTGGCTGTCGCTACCTTGTCCGACGTTCTCGACGAGGGTGGGCATGAGTTCTGGCCATTGGTTGCGGGGTATCTCGATGGCTGCAACGGAGGCGATAAATTGTGCAGTTGTGGATCCAACAGCCTTGTTTGGTGTGGACAGGGTGCGGAGAGCCATTTGCTTGACCTCGCCCTTGATTTGGGCGTCCAGGTTGAGCCATCGTTCCTGGACCTGGCGTAACCGGGCGTATTCACGTGCAGTAAAGGCATTCTTCAGGGCCAGTGCGGCAGCCTGCCGAATCTGAGGCTGGGCCTGTTCGTTTGCGAGCTCGCCGCCGAGGACGGTGAGGTATTGGGGCTAGAGTGAGACAGAGGCGTCAGTGGGTGTGTTTTGGTGAGAGCAGCACGGGCAGCCGTTGCAGGGTGGGGAGGGGACTTACAAAGTTGGAGTCAGCAGCCTGGATGAGCTGCTGCTCAGCGCCGTTTCGGATGCTGGCGTCTGTACAAGCGTCAGTCGAGGGTTCCAAAGGGTGCAAAACGCGGTGAAGGACACCCACCGGGCGAGTAGGTCCCCTCCAACACCTGGTTGATATCCATGATTGTGGGAGGGTGCTTCAAAGACTCAAAGGGGGTATCTAGTAGTGCAAGGGAATGTCGAGCCGTGGTGGCTGGAGCAGGTGGAGGGGTTGCGGCAGGAAAGGAGCAAGCAGAGAAGTTGCGGTGGGCGGCCGTGTAGGGAGGGAATTTGAAGCGAAAGTAGGTCGAGCAGGGCTAAACACGTGAATTGTTGTTCCCCCAATTGATTGCCCCACTACGGCAGCGGCTCAGGGAGCGAAAAGAGGTGAGTACGACGGAGTAGCCAGGCAAAACGGGCAGCAAGCAGGGCAGCTGGGTCACAGGCGGTTTTTTTCTTGCGAACAAGGAGACACGGGGGCGTGTGCCGCAAGTGTTATTGCTTGTTAGTTCCTCTGGCAAAAAAGGCGTCAGGCACCGTTGCCTTGTGTTGACCAGTTCCCAAGCTTGAGGGAAAGGGCAGCCAAACAAGCCCGCCTGGCAAGCACATTGGCTCGCTTCCGCCGTCTGGGTCGTGCTTTTCCCTCCCCGGATTGCGCTCGCCCCTCCCGCCTGCAGCCCTGTGCCGGGAGCGAAGCACGGTGAAACCGAGGGGTCCTGCTGCACAGATCACGCACATGTTATCCTGTGCTGCCCGGCGACTAATGCCAGCGTCTGTATCTATGTGAAACATGCTATGCTCTGTGTCTCGGGCTGTTGCTCCTGGCCTGCGCCATCCGCTTCTGGCGCCAAGCGGCTATGCGCCTGTGGCTGCCGCCTCGTCAATCGTCAACCATCTATTGGACCGCAGGCGCGACCATCACCAGCAAAACGGACGAAAGATGCAAATCGTCCTTGGACAGATAGGAAACTTGTATAGTAGTATGTATAGATACACCAGGCGCCAGATATGCAATCCCACGCTATGAGTCGCATCAAGAGTCCCCTCAGCCTGCAACACACACACAAACCTCTTCACATCCTTCCCATGGCCCTGGGATTCTCAGCCTCTTGCTTCCTCCAGTCCCTCATCTCCTTTGTCCCCAGACTCCCAAGGCCACCTTCCCCTCGCCTTTCCCAGCCGCCCAAGCGGACTACGAGGCCTGTTGCATTGTCCGCGCCTTCACTCCCGGTTGACGTCTCTACTGCAAAACTCACTACATCCCTTGCTGCCTGTTCTGGCGTCTTTGCCTCCTTGACAATGTCGACTATCTCCTGATCCGACAAGTGCCCAGACACTCCGTCCGAACACAGGATCAAGAAGGAGTACTCGGCCGGCGAGAGCTCAATGCGCCGGATTTCGGGCTCAGCGGAGACGCCAACGCGCTTCGAGGCCATGTCGCCAAAGGCGCGGGTGTTGGCTAGTCCAGAGATGCGCTCCTCGCCAAACGAGTCAGTCACAAAGGCTGCGGCGAAGCGGCGAAGACGGGTAGCTTCCTCTGGCAGGGAAGGATGGTGGTTCGAAGTCAAGGGCACAGCTAGCCCCGTGGCCGTGTTGCACAGCAGGATCCTCGTATCACCAACATGTGCTGTAATTAGAGAGGAAGGTGATGATGGATGCCAAAAGGGCGATGGTGTGGGTGTCGAGATGAGAGCAATGCTACACGTACTTCCACCCTTGAATCGTGTCGAGCCGCCAATTTTCTTGCTACTTCGCGAGGGATGACCGAGAATGTCATCGTCGTTGAGAGCCTTGTCTGCGCGAACGGGATCTTCTTCTTTCTTGCCAACCTGCGCAGCAACAAAATCGTAATCGGCTTTGAGGAAGGCATACTCGAGGACTGTCTCAATACCTATGCCTTCGGTGACATCGTCAGGCATTGAGGATATGCCAGACGGGTTGCGTGAATGCCGGGTCGAGATGACTTCTTTCTCCGCCGGATGGCCACGTCCACCTGCTGACATAGAGAAGAACTCTGGCTTGAAGCGCCGGAAATACCCTCCAACCAGCTCTTTCCAATCCCTGACCAAACGCTGCTCCAACTCTTCTGCTGTTCTTACGCTGTCTGATTGTTTGACGGGTTCTTCACCATCTATAGGCTTGTCCATAATCTTCGACCCTGCAGTGGGCATCTCGTCCTTGCTCCCCGGCTGTGGTGGTTTCAGGGGCTCCGTGCCAGGAGGCGTATGTGTTTGGATAGCTTCTAGGCTCTCTCGATCCTTCTTTTCGCGGCCTGCGGTAGGTCCGTAGTCCCTATCACCCATACTGCTCGGCTGTCCCTTAGTCCGCTCTCTCAGCAAGCTGCTCTTCAGCTCGAACAGCTGTGTTGCTTTCTCAAGGTACTCGTGCAACTGCTCCCTCAAGAAGCCAGAGCACTCTGCACCACCATGTCCATCAAACACACCAAAGTAGAAAACTTGTGGATCTCCACTAGCACCTACATCGGGTGTCACCTCGTTGCTATTTGCACTCCTCCCATTTCTTGTCAATGACATGGGGCGACGTTTTGCGAAAGCGGGGACATCAATGGTGCCTGCTTGGAAGGCATCCTCATTGTATGACCGCGTTCCCCGCGATAGTGAGACTCCAAAGTGGTGTTTCGCGCTCTTCAGTGGTATCCGCACAACTGTCATCTCGCGCGACGTGCCCACCATGGCAGCCGGCGACCTGTTGGACTTCTGGGCATCGTAAGGCGTGCTTTTGTCGCGTGGCAGTCTATGATGCTGGCCAGCTGGTGGTAATCGCGAGTCTGGATGCAACGATGTGGACGGGATATGCGTAATGAAGTACTCGTGGAAGCAGCGACGCTGGCGAGCGGATCGGGCTATCGAGGGGAGGGTTCGATGTGCGGAGGGGATCCTTGAGGCGTGCGCGCACGCAATGCAAGCAATTGAGTGCCTTTGACTGGCCTGAGGTACAAAAAACGTCGGTTTCCACATGTCGTCCTTGGCTGCGAAGGACGCATGGCGCGGTAGTGGAGGCAACTATCTCATGGTAGGGCTGCTCGGGATACCCATTTCCAAGCCTCAAAGTCGCGATTGTCGTTCCGCTGTTCCTAAACCCCAGCTCGTTTGATCGGAACGCTGTCTCATTGGACAATGCTACGTCACTTTGACCACTAGGGAAGACCATGACTTCTTCCTGACAATGTTTATAAAAAGCGAAAAAATGTTTTCAACAAAGTGTAATAAAGTATGCAGTGATAGGTTAGGATAATGAGGCTTGAGTGTTCCATAGCTGCTTGGCATCGCCAGACTGCTTCCTTTAGAGTCCACGCAGAGCTCTACATCACCAGAGAAAGACGGTGAGAGACAATAAGTTTCATCAAGAAAATCCGAATACAATCGTCGCCTGTTTATCTTTCGCTCTTTTCCCTCGTTTGATTCTTGGCCATGAATTAGCAAGAAGGCCACAAAACATGTACACTGGTAAACCTGATGACTGTCCTGCTGCAAACTTCGCTGATCTAGATTGTATCAAGCTGCTTTTGTGCGAGCAAAACAATGGATCTTGAGCTAGAAGGACTACCTCAACTGTTTTCTCACGAGGCCTCGCCGCGTCTAGTTGAACGCCTGATTGCCAGTACTCCTCAAGCCATGCATGCACGAGGATCATGTACATGCCAGATCTAACACCCTTAAAGAATTATCTTCCCCTACATATCGTTACTACGCAATAGGTGTGATATGCTTTCGTTGCACGAGGCTCTGACCTCCCACGCCTCCTGCATCAGCGCATATTCCAACGATATAGGTATGGCAGAAGCAAACTGTTACCCACTTGTCGCGCTGCTAATTCTCATGCAGTATTTAACCAGTCTCAACGGTTCAGATCAACATCAGCTTCTTTTACTTGTATATGAATCATGTACGCATATCTATACATTGGGCTGTAGCTCATACCACTATCGAAGCTTCCCTAATGTTCCTCTCCGACTATGACCACACAAGCCTGGTTTGTCCCCAAAAGGGGGGACACTGTTATAAGACAGTGCGGTAGCTTTCGGATTCTGGTCGATCGTGGTGCTAATCAATAAACTCACCAGTTATGAATCTGTTTCAATTCTCTGCGAAGGCCTCGATGATTATTGTGGGACTTCACATCGTGCGAAATCACAACCCGGCCATCACTTATGCTCAGCAAAAACTTTTCTGACTTATCTTGGGGTTGGCACTCTGTTGCCTTGAATAAAAGTAGGCAACATGGCTACAGCTCTTATCACACTACCTATATCATCGGAGTCGTGCATTCCTCAACCCACGATCCTTGCGCAATGTCTACCTCTTTCTGACAACATGTAAAGGACTCTTATAGGCTACTTATCAGTGACTGCCCTTCTTCACCAGCATTCTGGACCAAGTTGTGCCACGGACCTTCAAGTTTAGTTGGGTAGGCAGCAAGGCAAAATACCCCAGTTATTGTCTAGTATTGTGCTGCTCTTTGAAGCACAGGCTTCAACAGCTGACAAAGGGTCGTGCTCGATGATCGTGCACACATGATGGAATACATATCTGGGTTCGAGCAAGATTTTGAAAATCTCCTACCCACTCTCTTCAGCCTCTGACAGAGCTTCCTCTTGCAACTTCACATTTCTACTTCATCTTTCGCCGACAGGCACCTCTAGCGATCCTTCCATCAACGCGACCTTTATGGTGAAAGTGAATTACGTGGACATTCCGCAGCCTTCATCATCCTCATCACTGTTCCGTCCTCGAGGCAACCTTGCTCTTGCTTCTAAAGTGGTTCGTAAGCTCATTGAATTTAGAATAGCTTCAACTGACGGGTTAACGCGTCGAACATAAGGTATGCTTCGACAGCTTCTGTGATCAACAAAGAGCTGCTTACATGGTCTCTTGCAGATGTCCAACAACAGTAACTTCCTGGGTGTACTCACACTCGACCCCAACATCAATGCCTTCGGCAATAGTGCCTTTCCTGAATACTACAGGTCTCCTCACATCTCTAGAATTAACAGTGAGCATGAAGAGGTGCAGCGAGAGTTCTTTTTACGTGAGACGTTTTTGCCCACTCCTGTGAACAGCGCTTCACGGCCTGCAAACAACGCAGCCCAAGTGCCGCGTCCAGCCATCGGGGACTCGCTACAGGCCAACACGAACATGCATTTATGGCCTCAGCGAAGGGCTACACATTTTCAGTTACCTTTGTCGCGGCAGGATGATGCTCAATTCTCGGGATTGGAAATGGTTAAAAGTATGACTCAAGATCCTACTCAAGCCGTCAACCCGTTGCAATCAAAACCGACACTAGATTCACATGGATCTATTCCTTCTGCAGTTTCCCTTGAGCAGAGCTCTTCCATGTACGTGCCTTCACTTGGATCTAACTCTTTGGGAATGTCAACTCACTTCACAGCCACTGGGACTTCGCCAGGATGGCGAAGAAACTTGAATACCAGAATCTACAGCTTACGGACCAGCTCATCTCAGCAAATCAGCATATGCGCTCGTTATACGACACCAACATTGATTTGAAGTGCCGTCTCGCTGAGCAAGAGAAAGAAAACTCTTCCTACGGTCGTCAATCCAGTGCAGGTGACTCTCGGCAATCCTACACTACCAGCCCTAACTTTAATCGGCCATGGAAAAGCTTCGCAACGCATCCATATGAGCCAGCTTCTCTGATTCCTTCGCCTATCAAGCTTGAATCACCGACGCAGGCCCCTCGGTCCCCAATTACACCCAAGAAGCAGGATTCCCCTCCAGGCCAGCAGCAACATCGCAACAGAAATGGTCGACGCCACCACCGAACTGCAACGCCGGAACAGCGCACAATCCGTGCTATGATGAACAACAAGCCTGTCTTTACTCTTGGAATGGACCCTCAGAGCGATCGTTGCCTTCTCTACGACTTCTTTGAACATATCAAGCAATGGGCTGCTGCATACACAGTTCAAATGAAGTCTCTCAACGCTGAGCAAGTCCACAATCTCTACACACACGCTGTACTAGCTGAGGGTCTAGGCCAGCCGTCGCAGCTCAAGATGCTAGTGACCGAGCAGGACATGCTGATTGCCATAGTCACGGGAATTCTCAGTCGCCACATGTGGAAGTACTCTCTGGATGAGCACGCCCTAAACGCGAGTGAACATCCGCAAGCTCATATCTGCGAAGATCTAGCCAATCGATGGACAATGCTAGACTTGACTGCGCATGAGGAGAAGCACAATCTACTAGTCTCCCAACAGCAAATCTACACATCCATCAAGAACGCCTCTGACCACAAGGCCTGGCGAACATCCTGTGCAGAGCGTTTTACGAACATGTTGCTATCAGATTTAGCCGGTCTCCTCACTACAGATCTCTCCACCCCAGACCTCTTAGAGCGCAATCACACCCTATCAGAACTCTACGTCAAGGGATATAGAATTGGATTCCGCCTGCGCATGGCGGCCATCAAGTGGCAATTCCAATGGCCGTTACCTGGCACTGAGTTCAATCCCGCAACTATGGTCAACGAGAGCAGGATGCTGTACGGGAACATCTTACGGACGATGAACTCGGTCATGAATGAGCCTCGGGCACATGAGGTCCGGTTTTCCATAAGCCCAACAGTAACCAAAAGTGACTTTTCAGGAGGCAGTGAGCACCGAGTTGTCGTACACAATGCACTGTGTCATATCACTCGCCAAGGATATGCTTGAGTGGTTTCCTTGCGAAGGTGGGTTTTGGTTTGGATAATGGGCAATGTATATAAGAATTTTTGGACGAATGAGTACTACACCTGCTATTCTCCACTCGTATACGCGGCAATACAATGGACCTTCGGTGAAGTTGGTCATGCAGCTAATCGATATCTAAGGCAACCAGTTATTTGTTGATAATTAATCTACTACAATACAATGAAGACACCTTCGCTGTGCTATAATACAAATGAGCAATGTACGAAGTAGGTCATGTAGTCTCCTGGACTGAATCTAACCTGATAAGACTTTATCCCTGACTATTTTGCGCTGTTGTTAAACGAGGGTATACCCAATCCGAAGACGCCACAATGAAACCCAGACATAAATCCATAAAAGCATCGCTATACATTACACTCTCGACGGTAGTACCGCTCGACTTCCCTTCCCTATACTAATCACCTTCTGCACGTCTGCACCTCCAACAACCACCGTCGGACTCCACGGGTCATCACTTCTGACCGAGTACATGCTCGTTTTCTTGCCCATGCTAGATTGTCGGGAAGTGAGGGCAATGGTGTCGGAGTCTGTGGGGCCAGAGGAGGAGAAGGTTGGAAGTGAGCCCTTGCGGAAGCTGCTGCCGTATGACAAGCTCTTTCGTGAGCTGTACTCAGAAGCTTTCGAGCGGAGGTGGCGGATAAGTGGTCGCAGAATGGCAATAGAAGCGGCGATTATGCCAGTGCCAGGTTCGGCAGTGGCCCAGATTGTTGCTTTGACTGCAGTTGCTGTGTATATGGTTAGGGTACTGTGATAAAAGAGGGTCGCGATGGAGAGTTACTTACGTGTGAGCCCACCACCGCCGAATAGAAGTCCTCGAAGGTACACCATACGTAGGATGCTGGAAACACTGCCGATAGCTCCAAGGCCCATTACGATACTAACAGAGATTTTGGCTCGGCGGTCAAGATCGCTATCAATAATGAAAGAAATTGGAATGAGGACGAACGTCCAATCGGCGATAACGTTGATGACACCATACAGATATCCAGTTGTGAGCAGAAATGCTGACGGCAAGCACTTTGGAGACCCGAGGAGACTATCGGCGAGTTTTGCTGGATCACCACATTGGAAGATGGTGACGAAGACATAGAAAAGGCCGTACGTTGCGCTAACACCGAGGATGATGTGAAAAATAAGGGTTTGCCATCGCTTAGTGAGCACGCGAAGGAAGAAGAGACCAAGCGAGACCTTGAGCAAAGTTGTTGTGAGGATGTAGAAGATTTCGCTGAGCTGTACATAAATGAGGGTGACGTGGATACCGTCTTTAGTGAAGAGCTTTCTCTGCCGGCTGCGGAACGTTATGACAAAGATGAAAGAGCAGTAGCATGTAAATAGTAACTGCACAGAGGCCAGTTAGTAAATTCGTACTGTAAGCTGACATTGATCGATGAAAGCCTACCAAAGTCGCAACCATTGCTGCATCATCCCAACCTGGAGTCTTCGTGATTCGATAGCGGACCCATAGCCGCAGACCAACAGTGATGTATGAGAGAATCAGAAGTGCTATGATCAGGTAGAAAGTGATGGTCCCAAGGAGTACTAGCTCTTGAACGGTTGATGTTGCCATATCTCTAGATTGAGATGGGAGCTAACCACAGGACGCGGAGTGTGGAGTAACGGAGGGAAGGGGCTACGTGAAGAGGCTTTGTGAGCATTAAGAGGAAGAAGCTTACAACAGGAGGGACCCGGTATCGAGGCTGCCGTTCTAAGTTCGTTGCACGTCTGGTGTAAGAACCCGAACCTTGCCCTGAGTGTACTGTCGCACTGATTGGCCATAATGACTGGTGGTGACTTGGATGGTTTGTGATGTATATCCCAGACGTTGAATGTATAGCGACTTAGCTCATTCGGGCTCTGTTCCACCACGATTCCTGTGTTCTCTCTAGAATGTTTGAAGCACGGTAACCCCTGCTACAAGTGGCTCAAACGTCGATCTGGAAACATGTTACCCCAGGCTGGACAAAGAGGCCACAATGATCGAGCCTAATGTTGGAAGAAAATATTGGTTATATTGATGGATATATAGCAAATGCTTGAACGTTCGAGCATATCTCAAGCTGAGTTGATGACAGTAGAAAGTTGCTTGAATGAAGCCAACAAGACCAGCACATTTGCCAAAGTGCTTCCTGGATGCCACAGTTTCCGATCAAGCCAGGTCAGAACTTCGGCATTCTTTTTAACCGTCCTTGTTGTTTTCCAAGGCTCCACCGTACAAACCTCCCAACACCACCGGCGGTCGATGAGCGTTGACCGAGTTGAAGGATCAATCTCAACGTGCTCGGAAAGGAAGAATCGCCGCAAAATGGATTGTTTCGTGGGTCTATTGTACTTGCGAATCGTGCCAAAAGCAGCAATACAGGCGCAATGGTCTGTTGAATCCGACGGTGATCATGTTTGACTAAACGACCCATGTTTCGTACTGCACATGAGGCGTGTTTCAAAGGAGGATGGGAACATTGTAACCGCATGCCAAGCCAAGCGGATGCACGATACACGTGTTTGATACCTCTTACATCCGGGCTCTACCTGGTTCGTGGATTCCTAAGGCCAGGAATAGTCCAAAGCCGAAGATCTGCAAGTTGGACACGCCAAGCAGGTACCAAAATAGGAATGGGCCACGGCGTTAGGAGAATAGTATTTCCACTCCCTAGCGCCTCGGCAGCATTTTCTTTCTTCCAACCTGAGACTCGACATTTCTTTTGTTTTCCTAGCAACAATGCAACGTTGCTTTCAATCACCATGTCAATCCAGTGACGATTACATGCTAGTTGGAAGCAATCCTCGGTCACCATGTGCACAGGTCCAGCTTTCCTCCGGATAATATCTATTCTGAAGCGCGAACACGTTGATCGTGTCGAATCAAAGCACTACGACCACTAATGTACAGCGACGGAATAGAATGCGGTTCGCCAGGGTAACTTGCAGTACTGACCAGGTGAAGTGTTCACCTGAGCCCCCGACAACTTCTGAACTCCTTCAAACGTAAGGTACGTACTTCTATTACGCAACATTCTCTTCATGATGAGACAAGCAAAATTCACAGACCTGTTCCTAATACCCATGTGGATAATTTTGCATCAAACATCTTCTGACTACGATCCCGTACTGCATCTCGTCTCTCTACTCTATAGATTGGGGGATAATGAGCTGACATATGGATAGATCATAGTAGAATTTGGATCGTTCGTCTTCATAGGTCGCACTGTATACATATTGAGCTTAGTTAGCGAATAGATAATACATGACGGCAAGTTTGTTACACTTTATTCCTGAATACAAGTGCTGTCGCAATGTTAACCTACAATCGTACTTACCAATAGCATGATAAACTCAACAACGCCGTTCCGCCACCGGACAGCATCTTCTTTCATCCCTTTGACCGTTTGACACAATGAAAATGCCCCCATAGCCTCGTGCTGATCTTTCTTTGTTTGGTCTAAACTTGTATCTTCACAATTACTCGATGAAAGGAGGTTGTAGCCCAACATATATGTGCGATTTACCATACACTATGCACCTTTGTAACTTACAAAAGGATCTTTCCAAATGGTCCCCAACACTCCCACCAGAAGAACTTTAACGACAACACGGCTACAGCAAAGCACGAATCCGTCTCCTCACGTAGTGCACCAGCTGTTATTCAACAATTCTGAACATAACTCGACTGTATCCGCCAGGTCAAATATGAGTGCACATTCGCGAGAAGGTAGTAATGCTTACACAGGCCGCACTAATCGAGCTAGCTCTGGACTAGCCAGTGCTTCTGGAGGTGTCGTTGGTCTGCCGGGTGCTTTCAACGACTTCATAGAATCAGATCTTTCGGCAGCCAACACAGCACTTTTCGACCAATTCCTCGACTTCGATGCTTACGATACAATCGGAATCGATGCGTCCAATACTTTCATGGCCAATCTAAACATGACTCAACATGAGCATAGCAATCTCAATCCAGTATGTCTCGAACAGAACCTTCACAATGGCCTCGGGATTGCCATCTCTACGAAGGATAGCCAACCAAGTCCACTGGACCGAGTGGACATGCCATATAACCACCACTCCGAGGTTGACCAAAGCCAACAGGAATCGGCGCCGAAAGACTCGGCACGCGATATAGCATATGACTCCTTTAGTAACTATCCCGATTTCGGTCCATGGGATACTAATTTTCCGATGCCCATGCAGCCGCTGGATACTACACCTGGTTTATCTGCTATTCCTGGAGGCAATTTGTTCGTGCCTCCGTTACCTGCTGTTGATCAGCAGTACCCGGATTCTTTCAACTCGTTATATCCTACAGGACCTTACTTTAATCATCCCATTCAAGAGTACAACAATTTCGTCACTATTGAGCCACTGCATCGAGATCATGTTGAAAAAGATGTGCCACAGCACAATATCGACGGCATTCGCCCTAAGTCTCTTCAATCCAGCCATAAGGATGATTACTTTACTCCCAAGCCAAAGCCTGAGCGCAACCTTGCTTTGTCGGACTCTGAATCAGATGAAGATCTGTACGCTATCAAGCGCCGTCGGCAAGTCAAACCTGTGAAGCATAAACGTGGAGGTCGATCGTATTTCTCTCGCCGTGACTCTGCTGTTTCCGATAACAGCTCACTTGGTAAACCAGTCAAAATTTCTGTTGTTCGTGCCGGTGAAAAGCCAAAGAAGTGTGAGGATAAGTCTTGGGTCAGGATTAACAATTCTACCAAAGGCGAAACAACGCGCACAGCTCGAATCAATCAGTTTACAGAGGATGGTTCCAAGTACAAAATTAAGCCACTTTCTGTCGGTGATTGGGCCACCGACAAATTCAAGTTTGAGTATAATCATAACAATGGCATGGATGAGTTCAAGAAGCACACGATGTCTTCGCGTCAGATCCACGAGTATATTACAGAGTATCCTGGGGAACATTTGCGTATCTGGATTCAGGTCACGCCTGGAGATGCAGCTCGTCGATATGCGTCCAAGTCCCACAGCCATTGCTTATTCGAACAATGCCCAAATCGTGTTTGGGCCAATAAGGGCACTATAGAAGTTGGTAGTTACCGGGTTGCGTTCGATGAGAAGCACAAGAAGTATGGTAAGGGCGTGGTCGACCCGTTCGATTGTGTCGGATACGCACACTTGTACTGTATGGAACGCTTCTTAGACTTTGCAGGCATTTGTGAAATCGTCGATGTCAAGGTTGACACACGTGGCGATATGAAAAATGAGCCAAAGGGCGAGGCCAGCTTTATCTTCTCCAAGAAGCACGTTGCTGAGCGGATGCTTGCTGAAAAATTCATCAAGGCAGCTCAGCTTGGCCAACTTGGCCGAACTCCAGAATTCTGCAACTATCCTATTCATACTGACTACAAGAAGGGCGAACCAAAGCCGCACGAGCATACGTTAGTCTCCGCCATGTTCAACATCAACTGGGAACATCGGCCTCGATCACAGCTTAAGCAATTTGTTAACCGCAAGATCCTGCCCACCTCTGGTGGGGTCCACCGAGGAGACCAGGAGATCATTGTGGTTGACAAAAAGGTTGAGGCACTGAAGGGTTTCCAAAAGGCTAAGGAAGCCAATCGGCATGCGAAATTCGACCACTCCGCTTACTACCATCGATTTCACCCTGAGATCGATGTTCGCGTGGCTGAGTGTCTAGCTCTCCGAGCGAAACTCCAGTCTGAGGATGCTGCGGGTATTACTCTCAGTCGAGGTTCTAAGAAGCGCAAGATTGTCACTATCGACGACTCTGATGATGAGCAACCCGTTTTCTTGTGCGATCATGATGATGGTTTAGAGGAAATCGGTAACCACTATGAGGACCAGCCACAAGCCGTTTTCTCAGAAAGGCTACGTTCAAGCCCACGTAAGAAACAGCGTATTGACTATACTGAGCCGCACAATATTTTGCAGCGCGAGCACAATGCCTACAATCAACCTCCTGGCTATATTTCTGCATATCCTCAATTCGTTCCAGAACGTCAAGACCGTAAAGTTGAATATGTTCATCGTGAGTCCACCAATGTCCACCCCAGCTCCATCTCGCCCAATACGCGCAAGACTAGCTTCTCGGAAATCTTCGACACTTATGAGCATACTGAAAATGATCGTCCTCTTACTGATAAGGAGATTGAATTCATGCTGTCTCTTCCACGTCGCAAATCAAGCGCTATGAGCATCGGGCCATCCACGAGCATCATGAAGTCACCGAAACTGAAAAATGACCCACGAGACCAGAAAGGCCATAACACTGCCCGCACAGCGTCTTTCAATGCGCAACCCGTAAGTTCGAGCAAGGAGTATAACATCAACGGTCCACCTTCCGAAGTCGCCAGCTCGCACACAATTGCTGGTGCAATGCAAGAGGGTTATCGCTAGGGTCGCCGCTCGGCTTAACTTGCTTCACATACTCGTCCTCTAGTTTAGGGGGTCAGGAGGGCTGTATTAGCAAGCATTATTGTAAGTAACTGCTCTTTAAATGGTTGAAGCGGATTCGAAATTGGAGGCCGAGCCGAAGCCCTTCGAAAAGTGAGCAAAGCTACCAGCAATATGTTACCATATTTACAACATTGTTTCGCATGGAAGGCGCCGAGAAGACTTTACTGCTTTCTTTCTTGATAGCGTTTGTTGTATTTATTCCCTGCATACTGTTTTTGAGTTCAGACGGAGCATCATGTTATTTGGAAATATGGAAGTTTTAACGATCGAAGATTCGCTGAATTTGCCTGCCCATGTCATTAGCCTCTGGTACTCAGGGCCTTACATGTATAGTAACAAATAAAGAGCTATATCTATCAGTGCTAAGTTAGTAAATTTCATTTCGGGTAGTATGT
This sequence comes from Pyrenochaeta sp. MPI-SDFR-AT-0127, assembly GCA_020747015.1. NCBI lineage: Eukaryota > Fungi > Ascomycota > Dothideomycetes > Pleosporales > Cucurbitariaceae > Pyrenochaeta > Pyrenochaeta sp. MPI-SDFR-AT-0127. The sequence goes on along the minus strand of JAGTJM010000013.1, from coordinate 152,432 downwards.
GTGATCATGGCAGAAGTGGCCAATTGTTGTATTGGAAACAATGTGCGAAAACTAACGTCCATCCACGACCAGCCAAACAATTCTTGCCTCGTGTGACCTGATTTCCTGCTCGATCTCCTAGTTGGACATTTCATTGCTCACTCACATATTGTCCATCTAGTGGTTTTATCAGCTAGTCATAGTGTCTGCTGGTCGAGCATAAGCTCGTAGTGGCACTGATCTTAGATCAACAATGCGGCGGCCAGCGCCTCAAAGAACTAGGTTTGATTATATCCCAACAGTTGCTCACAATCTCCCGCAGTTGGGTGCCTTGTGTTACGCACATACTTTTGGCGCAGAGCGCGGCTTATCATTGGGATCTGAGTGGTTCAAGGTTCACCCAACCCCGCTTTTGTGCTCCGTCTGACCTTGGAATAGTATACAATTCATATCTTTGTACTCCATTGGCCGCGTAGATGTCGATCAAGAAGCCACCATTGTGCATTGACCGCCAACTCAGCGATACATAAAAGGCTTAAACCCCACTTGGCTCGCTAAGGTTAAGTTTAAGCTCAGGAGCTCAGTATCAAGACCTCGTCATTCACAGCATCAACTATCGAGAATCCTATCAATGACAGCTGAGATCAACCTTGCCGCTGCATCATTGATTGTGGCGAGTACCGCTTTCGTTATTGCAATTATTCAGCTCTTGCAATCAATATTTGGCCATATCGAAGGATATCGAAGATGCGCACAGTCTGTGGTTGGTTCCTGGTCCCAATTGCGACGTCGTCATTTGAAAATTCTCGAGCTACGTGTTGAGGTAAAATATACAACCCCCCATTTTTCAGTACTTTCGTCGGATCAGATAGAGTGGAAGAGTAACGAATATGCATTTGGTCGAACATATGATTTAGTCACTCTTTCCAGACCAGGCATTGAGGTGAATCGAAGGGACATAGAAATATTGAGGAGCTCCCTGAGGCGTAAAAGCATAGACATGGAGCAACTAAAACCATTGGCCACGGTGTCACATTCCTCCAGTGATATGGAAATGAACATACCAATCAAGAAAGACGCTCCAGTCGAATCAAGGATGAAGGGATTACACGCTTCTTGGCTACTTCTCCTAAACGCCATACATGACACGTATTCGGTGCATTGCCAGCATTCTTTCGTTTTCAAACATCAATCAGCTCTCCCCCGACGAGTCACACCACAACATGGCAGCAATATCGCGGCCGTATCTTTCAGGAGGTGGTCTTGGGACTGTATGTAAATTTGCATGCCGATTTCGGTATAACAAATATGCTGACTTCATTTTGCAACTGTCAGTTATGCCGCCTGAATTAACTATACCCCTTGCCACGTCTAGCCTTAACAATATCATATTACTTGCACTACGGCTAAACATGGACTGGAAAGAGCTTGACCTAAGCAAAAGAAATTTCATGGCCGATGGTAATGGGTACACTTTGACATCGAACACGGACATGCGTGGTTCGGGCATTGTGTTCCAATTTACAGCCAGTGGACGACACGATACTGTGCCCATTCTCGCACCAAGCGAGAATGTTGATAAAACCATCTTCGGTATCATCCCGGGCTGCAAGCAGCTTGTCAGCCGTGATTTTCCGCTCATCGGGGAAGATCGACGGGAAGACTTCTTGCGACTTTTTGAAGACATAGGAATAGATCGAAGACTCAGTAAACGCATCGCAAATGGATACCGTGATGAACCACGGCGTGACGCCATGATTCTGCTGTGTTCGTTCATTCCTCTCGAGAATTGTCCAATTCTGTTCAATTATCTTCCAGGATTTCGTCGCCGCGCTCCATGGACACCTCTTCACTCCAGTTCAGGCAGAGCAGCTTTCTTGGAACTACTGGAGGATCGCGTCAAAAATCTCAAAAGAAAATATGAGACACAAGCTGACGTACAAATGGACGATCGCGAAGTGCAGGCGGATCTACAAACCTGTTTACAGAAGTTGCAAGAGCTACTTGAAGAGTGGCGTGATGACTTCTTATGCAATTGGAAGCTGTCTGTTATTCAAGGATCTAAAGGAGATAAGAAGGTCGAATTCTCCAATGCATGCAGAAAAGTATTCGACCTGGCCACCAAAATGCTGAAGAAAACTTGGAGCACAGGCGACAGTGAGAAGAATCAGTACATTGACCTAGTGGCTGCGCATTGCATCATGGCATTTCATACTATTGAAAATGCAGCTGAAAAACAGGATACAAATGCAGATCAGTGGAGAGAGAGTTACGAAGCAAATAGGGAATTGCGCAACACGCATAAGAAGAGATTCGGCGCGGAAGTAGGGAAAGAGTGGTTGTACCGTCTTGCTGAATCTTACGTTGCCAGTATTAACAACGGAAATCATAGTGTGGTCAAGAACCTACGTGCAAAAGGTTGCAGTCTCTCGGAAGACAACATCGAGGCAGCATGGTGGACCATGATGGCTAGAGGCATAGCTTGGGACATGTCAACTACGGGCGGTCCTCTCGTTCGCGACAGGCAACATAAGCAGTACCATTGGAACGCGGACTATGTTCCGAGTAAGTTTTACGACATTGGTACACCCGTATGGATTAGTTGAATTTTGAAACTTTCGTACAGCTCAAGACGAATTCATTGTACTGCTGGGTAGAGTCCGCTACTGCCAAATTGTTGATATCGTTATGTGTTAGTTCATTTTTGGTGTGCTAAGTAGCTCCTAGAAACAATTAGTCGCATTGATGTCAATAGCGAAGTGGTCTTGAGTGGAGACGACTTAATCGCCACGCATCTCGTACTCAGCGGATAGGACATTGGGCATCATGATTATGAGAAAGAGAGATTGGACAGTGGTGTGTATTCTCTCGCATTCATTTCTCCGTCAGAATTTCCTTGCACCTTCATAAACCAAGCATGCCCAATCTTGTATCGACGAGGGTACAAAGCCAGAGTCTTCTTACAATACCTTTTTTTTTTTCTTCTTCTTCTTCTTCTTCTTCCTCTTCTTCTTCTTCCAATGCAGCACCATCTACCGGTATACTGATAACAGTCGTAAGCAGCGAGGGAACCGATTCACACATGTGAGTTAACGAATTACGCAGGAACTCGGAATAAGCGGTCTGTGTCCAGGCACAAATTGAGATCAAGGGCTAATACGACAATCGTCCTTGTTGCAGAATTGTGGCGAAAATAGCTGTGGTATACTAACAACATATTCTTAGGTTGTAGATTTGTAGATTGGGACATATAGAGGTCTAGCGTATGATTTCATGTCGCGACTTTCACGCAAGAACGCACATTACAACGATCGCCAGGGATGCAGCAGCAGTGATGCACCTACTTTTTAAGGAGCCAAAAATCGAGCTACAAACTGATACCAACGTAATTGCGGCAATTCCGACCCCACAATTCGACGTTTCGACATGGTCGTGCCGACTTTGCCGGCTTTGGCCTTCCAATCTCTCTGGGCACATCGCTGACCGGATATAATACTTGGAACTGACACGTCTACTTGAACAAAAAAAATGCCTCGTCTCAGATTGATCAAGTCCGCCAGCTTCGTACAGTCCATCAATCGAGCTGCGTGGCTATTACTAGCAATTGTCGTGCTTGTCAACGTGTACCGGCGCATATACCTAGGTATGACAGACTAGTCGTACACCAGAGTTTAAGATCTACTCACTTGCTTCCAACAGCTAATATATAATGATAGACGCCGCAGATCCTTACAAATGTGCTGCCCTTCTCACTCATGGCCACTGGCTCGACTCGCCTGATCGCAACCCAGAACTCCGGCCATTCCAGAATTGGAGAGTCCCCGGCTGTCTTATCCACGAGTATACAGTGCCAGAACTTGCGAGCTGCAACGAGAATGGCCAATTTCTGTTTGTTGGTGATACCGGAACGCGGCAGGTTTTTTGGGCAGCAGCGAGGAAGATCGAAGGCAAGAGTATGTGGGTATCTGATAGACAGGCTGAGTTGACCAATCACGGTGATCTTGAGTATTCAAAAGGAGGAGCAAATCTGAAATTCATATGGGATCCTTGGCTAAACAGTACTACGTTAAAGGAGGAATTGAGATTGTTCGGCGAGCTCAACACACTGCAACTAAGCAACAAAGGTGAGGATTCTCGCCGAATAGAAGACTCTGTTGCAAAAAGTAACGGATCTGCTCTGATATTCGCTGGGGGAGGGTTATGGCATGCTCGGCACCTGGGAGATGAGTATTTGACCCACTTCAAGCAATCCGTGGACGCCGTGGCCGCCGCACCAAGCTCAACAAATTCGGTTCTAAACAAATCAAAGGCATACGAGAACTTTGAAAATGGTAACCGTATCTTCTTTGCTCCAGTATTCGAGCCGCTCTATGATCGACTCAGCCCCTCACGGGAGGCCGTCATCACACCACAGAAAGTTCAGGCCATGAACGAGTACCTTGGCTATCAGTCCTCACTTGGCCTAAAGGTTCCGTGGATCTACTATAACGTGACGAAAAACTGGCCTGAACTCGTAGGTGCGAGTGGCATGCACGTAGATTCTCGTGTTGCTGGACGAATGGCGGATGTCGTACTCAACTTTCGGTGTAACGCAAAATTAGCAATGAAAGACAGCCACATGGCTAACAAAACATGTTGCACGGCTTATAGGCGGCTCGACTGGATTCAGATTTTCGCAGCTGTTCTGTTATTACCTGGTCTGGGATTATTGAGAATACGACGGCATACGTTAACAGATGTACCCAGAGTTGGTGGTTTGCACAGGCTGCCAATTAGTCTCACCGTTAGCCGGCCAACTTCCACTTTGAAGGCGATGTATATGTTGATTTCGGTCATCTGGTACTGCTTCGTCGCTGATCGTACGCATATCTTCGAAAAGAGCCCAAAGGAGTTCACTAATATCGATTTCCGAGTACTATTAGGATTGGCGGTGGTTGGGTGTCTACCTAATATCAAGAAGATTCCAACTTCTCAAATAAAATGCGGTTCTCAAATAATGGCAGCCCGGCTTCCCAGGCATCATTTCCTGCCACGAGAGCAGACAGATGAGTTCAAAGGCGGGATGCAGATTTATGTGCTCGCATATGGTTATACCGGAGCATCTCATGTGCTCGACTTTTACGAAGTCTTCCGCATCTTTATTGCCTGCTATCTCTTTCTCTTGGGATATGGACATACAATTTTCTTTTTACAAAAGAAAGATTACTCCTTCCAACGGGTTGTCAGCGTTCTGCTTCGGCTGAACATGCTGCCAGTCTTACTTGCCTTCGCAATGGACAAATTGTATGCTTCATATACCTTCATACCGCTCGCCAGCTTTTGGTTTATGGTCGTTTACATCACGCTCATGGTCGGCTCCCGTTTCAACAAGAACCTCTGGTGTGTCATAGGAAAGTTATTAATATCGGCTTTGCTTATCACGGGTTTCATCCACGTTAACGGCATCATCGAGCATACTTGCGAAGTTCTGCATCTCGTCTTCCAGGCTAAATTTGATGGAAATGAGTGGCAGTCTCTACTAAGTATGGATAAGTACGCCGCCTTCGTCGGCATGCTAGTGGCCATACTTCGAATTCGACTTAATTTGATTCTCGACACACCTCGTCGCTCACGATGCTCAGCTATTCGAGCCATTCGGTTCTACACTTTATTTCATATCTTTACTCTCGCTTTCGCTCTTGTTGCTCTACCGAGCTTCTGGATTTTGACACGCCGATCGCCTAACAAAACAGATTATGACTGGTGGATGCCATATACCGCTTGGCTACCCGTGGTTTCGCTCCTAATTCTTCGGAACACAACTCACTTCCTGCGAAGTCACTACTGCGCCTCGTTCGCCTGGCTTGGTCGTATATCCTTGGAGTTGTACTTGCTATCGAACCATATTTGGCTTGCAGGAGACAGTGAAGGACTCTTGCAAGTCGGCTTCCGCAATGGTCACAGAGGACTTTTCAGGGATAGATGGCGGATTTTGATATTTTTGACCCCGATCATGGTCTGGTTGGCTTGGAAGGTACATGATGGCACGGAAAGGATTATCGCCTGGATCCAATGCACAGAACATACGGAGCAACAGGTCAGCCTTGGAGACCAAAGCCTTGGCAACCATGGGGAGCAGCCGCCTCCCAATCGCGACAACCTTCTATCGGCTCCAATTGTCCAACCTACGATAGTTCAACAGAATCTGGACACGAATTTGGGATCTTTTGCGGGATGGAAATGGAGACTGGTGCTCGTAATGACGGCCATCTGGCTTGCCAATGCTGTAAGTACCTATAAAATGTCTTTGAAACCATAATCTTTAACCAAACACCAGGTAAAGACCTAAACCCGTGCTCTATATTTTTGTCCTATCTCAAGTCATTACTATGCGCGATTCAACTCGTGTGCGCTCGCTGCTGATAATAAATGTTCAATATCAACGAGAACGTAATTCTCCAGCTCATATTGCGTGGGAAAAAAGGAATCGTCGGCAGTCGTCCGATCTCGAAGAGTTGATGAGGTTCAGATAGTGTGTGCTACACTTGCAAAATAGCCAGATTGATTGGTGGCCGGGTCCCCACATACTACCGTGGAACGTTAAACAATGTCGCACGAGTATCTTCAAAAGTTCTTGCTTCGATATACAGAGATCGGTGCGATGACCCAACTTATCTCGGAAGAAGGAAGAGACATATAGGAGATCTAGAACCAGAGAATGTCAAGGATGTTGCATATGATTGGGTGATCCTTGAACTGATCGGCATTGGGCTAACCGCGGGCTGATTCCGAGCGGCCGGATGATGATGGGATATTGGCACCGGAGGACCTCATGCCCATGTTGCAGCCGCTCAACACTCTTCATCTCGCCTTCCTGCTGCTCGTCCTGGCGACGCATGTATAATACCTGTATTGTACGTACAGCTAAAAGGACTCAATAGCATCGTAAGACATCGTTCAGTCTGGACCGTGCGGCTCAGACCATTCCGCCCTTGCTTTGTACAATTGCGCGCCCTACTGTCACCCCACAAGGCTCTCGTCTGATCTTAGAAGAGATGGCTTCTCGTACATCTACCCCACAATCGCGATCACGATCCTCCTCTGGGAGTTCTAGCTCTTCAGACACTACCATGATCGATGCACCTCCTCAGTCTCCAAGCCGTCCGGTGCGGCTACGAAATCCATCCACCAGCAATCCATCCACAACCGAACAGGCACCACAGCCTGATCCTACCTTCTCGATTTTACTTTCTCTACCGAGAGAGCTTCGCGATCGCATATACACTCTAGCTTTGACGTCTCCATATCCATTCTGGTGGCCAAACCAAACACCTGTAAAACATGACGTCGCCGTGAACCTCCTACGAACAAATCGGAAAGTCTATGAAGAATCAGCACCAATACTATACGAAGGAAACAAATTTCTCTTCACGCACCCCTCTGATTGCAATATCTTTCGTGTTGTCGCCTCGCCTTTCTCTATAAATGTTCAGTCTGTGTATTTTCGCATACGGGAAAAGGATCTCCGATTATGGACGAGTTACTTGGGCAGTAAGAGTATGGACAGGAGTCTGAGGGTTGATTTGCCGAGGCTGAAGAACTTGTGGATATTCTTGCGGTGTGGGAGCATGGGGACACCTGCAATGTTAGGGCACCTAGGTGCAGCGCATGGACTACAGGGGATGCAGGCTGGGATGGGAGGGGGATTAGGGAACTTGCCGCCTGGAATTCAGATACAAGTGCAAGCTGTGCAGAATGCGCTCGGACAGCAAGTTCAAGCGTTGCAGCAGCAGGTGCAGAGTTTGACGCACGCCACGGCGAATACACATGGAGGTACAAACCCGCAAACACCGCAGATTGGAGGTATGAATCCTAGCAGCCAGGTTCCACCCCCACCGCCTCCAGTACCTACTATGCCCTTCATGCAGTTTGCTCAGGGAGGAATGGCCTTGGCTGGACATGGCCATGGACACCATCATCAACATCCAGCGGCTCCGCTTCCCCATCAACACGGCACCCAGAACAACCTGCCACCGCCACTGCATCACCAAGCTATCGTTCCAGCCGCTGGCCAGCCTGCCCCACAAGTGTCAGCCCAACCAAATCCAGGACCCCAAGCACACCACCATCATACACATACACTCTACACGACATTTCTCCGATTCGAGCGCGAAATCGGCCTCGAATCACTCTGCCTCTCTCTTCAAGATACGCTCCGTGAGCGCAGCTCTGCTTCCAATTCTTCTAAATATTCTTCTTCATCTTCAACTCCCAGTTATCTCCCAGAGGTTAAAATTGTATGTATTATGAGGATACCTAAGCGGGAAGTGGAGAGGTTGGTGAGATTATATCCGGAGGAATTATGTGTGGATAAGAACGGGGATGCAAGGACAAAGTTCAGAAGATTGCATGGCGTGGAGGTCTGCCTAGAGATTAGTGGATATCCTATTGTCGTCAATGGGGAAGATGGAGTGCCGGTTGAGGATGCACTGGGATAAGTATCAGAGCCAAAGAATGGAACTGTACACGAATTGACGAGCTTCCTATTGAAATTTGCATAATTAGAAAGTGTTCTTCTGGTTGCAATCGGGCATAGTGCCCAGCGTGATATCCAGATCTCAGGGTTCTTGTATCGCCCTTGGTGTGTAGGTTTATATGACCCTTGAATTAAGGATCGGTCTACAACATTCGAAGCAACGTTCTGCTGGCAAATTACAGTAAACGAAACACTTGGATGCCGAGTTCAAGGTGAGATGAGATAGGAACAGAGACAGAAAACAGGTGAGCCTGTCGCTATACATGAAGGAAGGATTGATTAGTTCTTCACGAAAATTGATGCGGATTACAGAGCCTTCTTAATCTTCAACTCAGAAATCTGACAGGCAAAGACAACAATAGCGACGCCAAAACGTATAAGATCTACGGTATTACGGTAATGGTAGCTGGATACTGCACAAGGCACAGGACTTCGAGAGCAGAAATGATTTGTGATCCTCGTCATCAGAGGGTCTGTGCACGGTGAATACCACTGAGAAGCTACAATTCCAGGTTTTGTATGTCTCGACAGATAAATTACGAAAAGACCGACACATGGATCAGGCGGCTCCGTACTCAAAGATCGTCGGGGTTACTCTTGTCTCGTACACAGTCGTGAGAAAGCGTATCCAGCTCAAAATCCGCAGATGGAACTGTGGATTGAGCGAGGCAAGAGACCGGTCTCTACTTCACAAGCTTGTTCCTAATTATGAACAGTTGGCTACATGAGAATGCACTGCATTATTGATTAGTCCATATACAACATGTTGCATTGATGAAGTGGTCTGGGCAGGTTCGATGGCAGCACAAGCATGGCGCACATCATGCTGTCCGTCGAATTTTCTTCAATAAAAATTATGTCAGCAACAACGCTAGCTAAATAAGTATTAGCGCTGTGCTAGGTCAACCAGACTTGCTCTACGGAGATACATCTTTCAACAACGATGGCTTCATCCGGCCAATCAAGTGGCTACGCAACGGATACTTTCCCGCTCAATGGCAGCATCCTAAGCGAAATGCCCAGAAGCCTGGACAGCCTCGCTTCAGCCATATGCATGTCGACATGGAGCTAGCCGTGGGCGGCATCCCGTGTCCATCATGTTAGTGTGTATTAATGGACTCACATAATACTTTTTATGGTTTGTCTGCGTGCGTCTTCATTTTCCTCTTTGCGTGATCATCGGACCTTTCTACGTTTCTATTTTACCTCCATCATTTCAGGAGTCATGGCTACAGTTCCGCCAAATGATAAGACCACCTCACTGACCTCGCCACCTCGATCCCATCACGATCCCGAATCAGGCGCGAGTTCTATTTCTCTCGAAAAAGATGTCGCTATTGGGCTGGTGGGCGAGCACGCGCGAGAAATCGATCCTGAGGTTGAAGCAAGAGTCCTCAGGAAAATTGACTGGTTCCTGATTCCTGCAATGATCGTGGGTGCGTCTTACTCTTCTTCCTGAGCAAGGCTGCTATTAATGTATATAGGCTATGGACTAGTCTACTACGACAAAGCCATCCTCGGCTCAGCAGTTCTTTTTGGGATGACTCGAGACTTGTCGCTGAGTGTCGTGGACACTTCGACTAAACCTCCTCGGACCGATACTTCGCGTCTCAGTTGGGCGACTTCAATGTTCTACTTTGGCATGTTGGCTGGCTTGTATCCCATGACCTTTGCTCTCCAAAGGTTCAACCTTGGTCGTATTCTAGGTGGCGTTGTAGTCGTGTGGGCGCTCGTCTGCATGCTCACAGCTGCTGTGACGACTTATCACGGGCTCTACGCTCAACGCTTCTTCCTAGGCTTCGTGGAGAGCATCGTGCCGACGGGGTTTATGTGCATCATCTCTGGCTACTATACACAGGGCGAGCAGGCGCTTCGACAGTCTTGGTGGTTCAGCTCTACCGGACTGTTCACAATCATTGGTGGAGCTCTCAACTACGGCTTTGCACAAATCACCAGCGGTAGCCTAAAGAGATGGCAGTACATCTACCTCCTAGCCGGCTGCCTCACCTTTTTGTTCGGTATTTGGTGTTTCTTCATCCCCAATTCACCTGTCAGCGCATGGTTTCTCACACCAACTGAGCGCATTGTCGCCGTAGAACGCCTCCGAAAAGGGCAAACAGGCGTGCGGTGCCAGAAGATCAAGGTCTCCCAGCTCAAAGAGGCCTTTCTAGACATCAAGCTTTGGCTTGTCTTCATTCTCATGGCTTCAGCATACACTGTAAACGGCGCTGTATCCGGATTCGGCCCTCTCATCGTCAGCACGTTTGGCTGGTCTTCACTAGAAGCTATCTTATGGCAATTTCCCTTGGGCGGCATCTGTCTAATTACTATCCTCCTCTGTGGCTACCTCTCTTCCCGCATCCCCAACATCCGACTCATTCTGCTCATCGTAAACTGCCTCCCTGTCATCGCCGGTTGCGCCATGATCTGGAAGTCCAAGTGGACATACCATGCCGCCACGCCCGTGGCGGGGTACTCCATAATCGGTACCTTTGGCGCAGTCGTCAGTCAGACCATTGTAATCGGCATGTCGAATGTCGCTGGCGCAACGAAGAAGAGTGCCATGGCTGCAGCTATTTTTGTCGCGTATTGTGTGGGTAATATAGTTGGACCCCAATTGATTAAGAGTCAAGAAAAGATTGACCATTATCCACGGTTATGGACAGGCTTGATAATCTGTTACTGCATCACAATTGCGGCTGCCGTGGCGTTGTATGCTGTGCTTTGGCGTGAGAATAAGAAGAGGGCTGCCCTAACAGTGGATGAGGCAGAGAGGGATAGATTGGCGTTTATGGATTTGACAGATAAAGAGAATCCGTATTTCAGATATGTTCTCTAAGATGGAGAAGGGTGTGTGCGATGTATGGGAACATCGAAGGTGGAAAGAACGAACCATCATACGGTCTTGAGCGAGTAGCACAAAGTCTACTTTCTGAGTGCATCAAAACAGGCTATGCATGCATTTCAACAGATGGACATAGGAATGTGTGTATTGACAAAGGCCGTGCTCATCCAACTACAAACTCAATAGCACTGCTGGCCAATTTTGACCGTAATAGGGACCTGCTCAAACGCTCTGTGAGCAACCAGAAGCTGGCATGAAGCCTGTCTAAAACTATGCGCCGTTCCGTCCCGAACAAATTTCATATCATTTGTACCAAAGAGCGTCGCAATGCCCGCTTCGAACGCCAACGGCTTGGACAAAAGTCCTCCGTTCAAAAAAGTGCGACCACCCAATCAATTCATGTACACAATGTATACCTTCCTCCGCATTCGCTCCCCGCCGCTCGTCAGCTCTTGACCAGTCTTCAACAAAGAGACATGCTAAGTGATCGGGGTATAGTTAGATCCAAGATAAAGAAAAAAGTGTGAGAGATAATGAAGAGTCAGTGAAGTTCTACCTCTTAGCGCGGACCCCTCGGTCTCGATGTCTGTGTAGAACTCCGTACTCTGATTGTGGGAGGCCGTATCTGTGGTGCGTCTGCGACCGCAGCATCATAACTAGGAATTGGAGGGCTGGTATTGCCTTGCTGCTGCGGGTTTCGCATAAGCGGTGCTCGCTCGTCCCAGTAGCTACTTTGATGGCTTTGGTTGGGCGAGCTGGCAGGGCTACTATATTCCGGGGGAAGCTCGCCAGGTTGCAGGAAGCCTAGACCTTGAGCAGCTGTGATTGTTGTTCTGGTATCTTCGCTGGTACCTTCACCGACGTCTTCATTCGAGTCTACGAGACTGAGTGCGGCCAAAGATATGTCAGTCGGGCTACGCTGCGGTCCAGGACTTGTCGGCTGATGTCGTCCGAGACGCATTTGCTGACTGCTCGACCGTGCATGCCCGTAACCTGCTTGAATATAGTTGCCTGCCATTCCTTCTCTTATGCCCTCGCGACCAGAGTCCAGAAGTATTGATCCTTGTTCGCTGCCATAGGGCGGTGGTGGAGCCAAACTGCCTGTCTGAGGCGCAAGCCCCCACTTCTTCACATTGGCTTCAATGAAGACAAACCCCATCTGACCAAAATTGACGTGAACTTGACATGGGCCGTTGGCGCCAACTGTTGGGAAGAAATTCTGTGTTTTGAGACCATGCGCGACATCATCCAGTTTCTTTCCGTTGCGAGTGAAGAAGAGTGTCCCAGTTCGAGGTCGGTAACCAACCCCAATGACATCTCCTTGCACATAAGCCGGGCCGTAGGGAGAAGGGGTGAAGGGTTGGTTGTATCGGCGATTTCCGTTAGACATGTACGATATCGAGGCTTTGTGATACCCTAAACACATGTTAGGAAGAAGAAGCATGTCAAATAGTGAGTTGAACTTACCTGGTAGCCTGAACAAGGGGTAGGGTTTCGTTGTGACCCCGACTGCGATACTAGTATTCTCTGGTTTCTCATAGACTTTTGCTTCCCAGTAATAGACTTCGTTTTGCTTGGGTATGGGAAGGTTACTTTGCACGCTGCATTCGGAGTCAAAGAATTCAATTTCGGTTCGGCCTTCAACGAAGCAGTTTGCAATCTCAAGTTCTGGTTCGAATTCCCAAGCAGATACACCCTTCTCTTGTATTGCCAAGAACTGCGATAAGGATATGTCGGTCTGAACGGATTCGGGAGGATTTGCTTGTACAAAAGCTATGCCAAGTCAGTGGATACTCGTCGTCCAAGACAACTACGCCTTTGTAGTGGCACAGAGAAAGGAGTGCCATACCCTTAGCCCTCATATACTCGGTTCTTTGTATATCGTCCATGTCTTCAAGCGCCTCAGCCTCCTCTTTCGCGAATTGCTGCTCGTCATCATATTCGCCCGGCCGTGATAATCGATCCAAGAAGATGCGGCCCTGCTGTGTGTATCGAAAGTAGTAAATAATAGCCACAATGATAAGGCAGACTCCTGCGGCTGCGAGGACAGAGAAGATGCCGATCATAATGCCCTTCGCTGTTGAACCAAGGCTGCTACCGTAACTCGATATCCGTACGGAATCGTGATGTGATGTTTGCTGAGCGTGGAGGACTGCGGACTGTGCCGACGGCGCATGATCGCTCGGAAGGTATGATTTGAAGAGGGTTGTCGGCGGCGAACCCACCTGAAGCGGGTCTTGCGGTAGCATGGTGGGTTTCTGCCTGTGTACTGCTGTTGCTGGGTGGTAGCAACGATATGCCACGCGTTGAAACCGTCGCAACAAAGCGCAGCGGCGCTCGTGCTGGAGTGAAGTGACTACCGGAGTTGTCGATCCAGCAGCGGGGGCTGATTGGTGATTGGTGACGTGCGGCGGCGGCGGCGGAGGTGGCGGACAGTGCTGGCAACGGGATAGCGAGATCAGGCGACGGTAGGAGGAGAGTCTTCGCTGTTGGAAGACGCGCGATGGCGCAGGGAGGGTGAAAGGAAGTTGGAAGTGTGGTGTTGGGGCCGTTCGTCACGTCTTCAGCCAATCCGTGAGACTCTTGAGTGCCTGACGCAGCTTGGCTTGGTATCGCCTGGCTTTGCCACCTCCGCCCTGTACACGCGACGCAATCAAATGCCAGGGTGCGACACGGGAGATGTTCACTTTTGCCGGCGATCTCGTGCTGTTTTGTCGTGTAGATGCTTGCACTTTTCGAGGAGGGTAGAGGGCAAAAGAGGCACTCGTTGCACGCTGCTGCTATCAGTCCCTATCCGGAACCGGCAGTCTCGACTCTCAAACCGAGTGCGTCAGCGCAACATGCCACAATCCAGACCGACACCGACTATGGCCTGCCTCTCAGCGACAGCACACCTGCATGCAGCACATCTGTTGTGCAGTATGGATATACACTGCTTCAATCGTGTTCTTGCTGGTTTTCACTCACAGCCACAATCGCAACAGTAACGCGCGGTAGACGATTCTTCACACACCCAGCAGTCCAGTCCCTTTGCGGTGTTGGACAATTCTGAAACACCACCATCGCAGAGCCGCCACGAGGCGCTTCCCAAAAATAGGAGATCTGAAGTACACTGTTACAACCCCTAACTGTTCACCTAGTGAAGATGAGAGATCCTACTAGCTATTACATTGGCAGCTCTACTCTTGGTGAGCTGCAGATTTGAGTATGTTCGAACAACTAGGCAGACTACCCTGCAATGTCAAGGTCTCAGACACTGGGAGTAGCATTTGAGACCCAAACTGCATTCCTCTCTTGAGGCATGCAGAATGAACCATCATACATGTTAGTTGTATCGTACTTTACTGTCGCGCAATAGCCTTTCTCCCAGGTATTGTATCCAAGTCTTAGCCCTTCAATCGACTCGAAGATCATTGGGTCACCCTTGTGACACCATGGCTGAAAAGCCTTCCCGTCCGCAGTGGACGTCAACCTAACAATTGATTTGTAGTGAGTCTTAAATTTCAGGCATACTGTATGTAATTGATGCAAAGGCGTTGCAACCTTGATCTCATTGAATTGAACGCGGTGCCAGTAAAAGGTCTATGGTACGGAATACTTGTAGATATCCAGGGCATCGTCCAGTAATGATCCTGGTACTTCTAGTGCGGTCAGTTCCAACCCCGTCAAGCTTGGTCCAAGTCTACAATAGTGTTCGTGACGACATGGACTTCTGTGTTCGCGGGTTCGAAATGATTAATTGAACTTTGAAATCTTATATGCTCAATCGAATGAGAATTTCAACGTACCATTAGCACAGGTCCTGCTTGGCATGAATTATATACATTGAAACTGTGAGATGAAACTTTATGTTAGCGAAAGAGCATTAGACCATCTTCTTTGGAAAGTGTTGGTAGCGAGGTAATGGGCATGTAGCGTCGAATAAATGTTGTCATGGACATTGTTAGTTTATCTTTGGAATGGGAAAAAAACAATGCGTTGTCTCGGAGGTGGCTCTACACTCATTAAAAGTCTGGTCATTTTCACTGTCAAGCAGCTGGTAATGTCGATAGATGTCATAAACTCATGCAGCTGGTAATAGTCATTTAGTTTCCGTGGAAGATGAGCTCCTCTGCCGATGCATGCCAATTTGATATTACTTCTGGGCACAATCTTGCCATCATTCTTGGTCTAATGGCAAATCCGTTGGACGTCCGACAAGCACGGCCAAGAGCCAAATTGCTCATCGTAAAATCCAAATATTGCAGTCATTCAAAACGAGCGGCAGGTAATGTTGCTTTGAGAACCGCTTCAGCTCCTCCGGCAGGTATGTTTTATGCCTATCAGTCGAGAGTAAGCACCATCTGAAAGCTTGCCCATATTCGCTTGAATAAAGGAGTAAAGTGTTCGCCAGAGAGGAAGTGCTTGTTAAGGCTTTTACAATGCATGAGCCGACAGTGTTTTGATTGGAGTAATGTAATGTTGGCCTTGCAAGGAAGCACCTACTAGACGTGCTGAAATAAGAGTTCCCCAATACAATGGTGAGATTGATTGGCCATCGTACTGGAAGGTTATTGTTCATCTCGAATGTGCTTCCTTATTGCACTCTCCCGCATCTTGAATGCCCAATACTCGATTTTTAAAATCTTTAAAGGTTGTTTAACCTTGTCATTATAAGTCGTGTACTAAGTGGAAAGAGTTTCTTCTGCTCTATACGGAGGGCTCGTGGAGTGAAAGTTGACTGGTCAAGACGCTATAAGCTGATCGAGCTCATGAATCGTAGACATAACCTCTTGCGTACGAGAGATATTCCACTTTACATCGTACGCTTATTTCATTTCCAATGGAACGTCCGCCGGCGATAGCGTCGAGCAAATACTCAGTCCGCTCCTGTTTGGAGGCTCACGTACAATAAATCATATTGTCGTGTGATTCAAGTCTACTTGGCTCGGTTTCAGAAGGAGTCCGGTCGTTAGGATAATACTGACTCGGTCAGCTTCGTGACAGAAACTTTGACTCCAGGTAGCGGGTATGCCTGACGTAAAGTTTGGCGACTTGATTCTTGGGCGACAACGTTGAGTGGCTTGTGCGGAACCCTATTATGAGAGCAGTTTTATGGGCATAGAGCAACAATTATAGCCCCTCCAGTGCTTGATCGAGTGACTATGGTCTTGTTCGAGTATGGTTGAAGGAAGATGTTGTAATGGTGCCACCACCGGCGGCTTGCTGAAGTACAAGAGCACTCAGATAGTGATTTGTGGATATGCAGGACATACCAATGGGTTATTTTGTCTTCCATGCTAGTGCAGATTCACACGGCGAAGAGCAGGGACTCAGATGCAGGAGCAATGGGACGAAGCAGGACATTGCTGGCACACCTTGTCACCTGTGTCATGCCTGCCCTGATGAAGCCTAATTCCTAATCCACAACACGGGGCCAAAGCAAATTGAGGCGTACGGACAAGGCCCAGATTGCTCGTGGAGAGTGCAGGCCACGTATAGAGGAACGTCGACCATGTCTGGGAGGTGTCTCGCGGTCCTAGCCGAAGTGGGTGGTGGCAGCGGGCCGAGCTCGTAGGCGCACATCTCTCAATTCTACATCCACCTCGACGGCGACCTGTTGCTCTGAACACGCCTTGTCGTCGTCTCGAAGCCCCCACCGAAAGCGCTTCTGGCTCCGTCTTTGTCCTCGTTGCACCGCATCCTGTCATTCCATTGTGTCGCCCGAGGCGCACAATTGGCTCCAGGCCTAGCTGCACGTTTCCGGCCCCGCGCGTCATCTGCTAGGCAAACTTGTTGTTGCAGCGCACGTAAAAATTCAGGACGACAAAAACTTTGGTAAGACTTGAGAAAATGGTAGTGGCATTGTAACACGCCCCGTCTACGCGAGCTAGTACGTAGGCTGCCCCTCATCAATTCCATCTATCGCTTTACCCCATGCGCAGAAGCAGAGCTAACCATGTATCCCACCCACAGAAGCAGCTTGAGCCGCCACGGTCGATTCCTTCCTTCGTCCTCGTCGCCGCCACAGCGCTGCCCTCCCCGTCTGCAACCCACTTTGCGCATTTTATCGGCTGAAGCAGTTGTGCACCTTCCCCGCACTGCACAGCACACCCTCCCCTCAACATGGCGTGGCAACCCGAAGAAGAGCCCTTACGGCAGCTGGCACAGTGCCTGAGCGACTCGCTGAGCGGCCATGACCAGAATGCGCGAAACAATGCCGGAATCGTCAGTCATCTCCATCTGCGCACTAGTTTGTTGCTTGCTTTGCTGACCCCTCATGGCTCTCTAGATGCTCAAATCCGCCAGAACCTCGCCTGACATCGACAAATACCTGGCCTATGTCTTCTCCAATAGCCAGCCTCCACCAGTCGTCAATATGGATGTCGCCCATTATTTTCAAGCGCGCGCGGCCGCCGCCGTTATGCTCAAGAACGACGTCAAAACCTCATACAAGACCATGCCTGACTCGACAAAAGACTACATACGCTCTATCATTTTAGTCGGACTCCAGGATACGAGCTCACAAATTCGAGGATATGCAGGCAATGTAATAACGGAGATTGTGCGCCAGGGAGGCATCATGGGATGGCCCCAAGTTCTCTCCGAGCTGATCAACATGGTCAGCAATTCAGACGGCAATGTCTCGACCCAGGCGCAAGAAGGTGGTATGAGCGCCCTCCTGAAGATTTGTGAAGACAACAGGAAGGCCCTCGACAAGCAGTACCAGGGCCAAAAGCCTCTCAACTTCATCTTTCCCAAGCTTCTGGAGCTGACAACAAGTCCTCACGCCCGTGTCCGTGCGGATGCATTGGCGAGTATCAACGTCTTTGTCCCAGAGAAACCCCAGGCTGTCCTTTCGAACCTTGATCTGCTCTTGCAGCAGCTCTTTCAGCGTGCCAGCGACCCAAGCGAGGACGTTCGAAAACACGTATGTCGAGCATTTGTACATATCGCAGACATTGCTCCTCAAAAGATAATACCGCATATGGAAGGCTTGGTTGACTATATGGTTACACAGCAACGTAGTGTTGACAATGCAGAGTTGGCTTTGGATGCCGCCGAGTTCTGGTTGTGTGTGGGTGAAGACGAAAAGATGAGAGAGCATCTTGGCCCTTACCTACCCAAAATTGTGCCTGTGCTTCTGTCAAGCATGGTGTATAGCGAGGATGAGATCTTACGTCTTGAGGGTGAAGAGGAGGATTACGAAGTCGAAGATCGCGAACAGGACATCAAACCTACCTTCGCGTCCAGCAAGGCTGGCAGATTAACAACGAACGCCAATGGCGAAAGTACGACGACTATCAATGGAACAACGGAAGTGTCTTCTGGCAGCGTTGACGATGACCTCAGCGAGGGCGAAATTGATGATGAGTCTGACGATGATGACGAGTTTGGCGACCCAGAGGAGCAATGGAATCTCCGAAAATGTTCGGCTGCAGCACTGGATGTCCTTGCCTCAGTCTTCCACGAGGCTGTCTTCCAAGCAACGCTTCCCTACCTAACAAACAACCTCAATCACACAGAGTGGCCCAATAGAGAGTCAGCTGTCCTTGCACTTGGCGCCATAGCGGACGGCTGTATGGAGGTCGTTGAGCCACATCTTCCTATGCTTACACCATACCTAATAACGCTTTTGCAAGATCCAAAGCCTGTTGTCCGCCAAATCACTTGTTGGTCCCTTGGCCGCTACTCTGGGTGGGCTTCTCATCTGGACCCGGCCGGAAAGCAGCAATTCTTTGAGCCTATGATGGACGGAATCTTGAAAAAGATGCTGGACACCAACAAGCGTGTCCAAGAAGCTGCAGCGTCTGCTTTCGCAAACCTTGAGGAAAAAGCAAACACCGAACTCAGGGAATACTGCGAAGTCATCGTCCGTCAGTTCGTCCAATGCTTCGCCATGTACAAAGATCGGAATATGTTCATTCTCTACGATTGCGTGCAGACCCTAGCTGAACATGTTGGGCCTGCCCTTGCGCGAGACGATCTTGTCAGTCTGCTTATGCCGGCGCTTCTCCAACGATGGAACAAAGTCTCAGATCAGTCAAGAGAAATGTTCCCTTTGCTTGAGTGTCTATCGTATGTGGCGACAGCACTTGACCACATGTTTTGTCCATATGCGGCTGGGATATTTGCTCGATGCATCAAGATAATTCATCGCAATTTGGAAGATGGCGTGATGGCTGCAGAAAATCCCGGGTTTGAGGCCCCAGATAAGGATTTCCTTGTGACGAGTTTGGACCTACTCAGTGCCATCATTCAAGCTCTGAGGATGGAGGACAGCGCCCAACTGGTTGCAGGAGCACCAAGTTTCTTTCAGCTCCTGGCCGTCTGCATGGGAGATAACAACAATGATGTACGACAATCTGCTTATGCGCTTTTGGGAGACTGTGCTATATACGTCTTTGCACAGTTGCAGCCATGCCTACCGACAATACTGGAGCTACTTATTGCGCAACTTGAGGTGTCCCAAATTCACCATGACGGCGAGGAGACTGGATACTCAGTCATCAACAACGCCTGCTGGTCCGTTGGAGAGATTTCGATGAGACACAAGGATGGAATGCAGCCCTACGTAGAGAGACTTTTGCAAAAGATGGGCACGATACTATTCGACGAGAGGGTGCCAGAGTCGCTGAACGAGAACGCAGCCATTGCTCTTGGCAGACTAGGACTTGGAAGCGCACCAAGTCTGGCTGTACATCTTGCTCAAATTGCCCCTGCTTTCTTACGCGCCATCAAGAAAGTCGGGTGGACGGATGAAAAGTGTCACGCTCTTGCCGGATTTAACCTGATTGTGCTGGCCAACCCGGGCGCAATGGAGCAGTCTCTGCTCGAGTTCTTCAGCGAAATGGCACAAGCGAACTTCAACCTAGTCACTTCGCCAGCAGGACAGACGGTTCGAGATACATTCCAGAAGGTCAGTGCTGGCTATAGGGAACATCATATTGGATAGTGTTAACTTTGCATCTAGGTCATTGAACAATATAAGGGCATGATTTCCAACTTCGACGGGTTTCTCGGGGGCCTCCCTGCAGATCAACAAGAGAAGTTCAGGAAACTGTATAGCGTCTAGACGCTCTTTTCTATTTTTTCCCTTGTGGCTGCAGGCGTTGTATCACGGATGAATGGTTAGAGGAAGAGATGGATACCAAATGGGTTCGTGACTCCACGAGTCCTCGGATACCGGTCGGGACAAAGTGTACACACAAAGGAGGGGCGATCAATGAGCATTTACGATAAGGGAGGTCCCGGCATCTATAGACATTTCAGCGAGCGACTCTTTCCCACTTACATAGACGTAGCGAGGTCCCAGTGGGAAATGCCCGCCGTCTGTTTGACTTACACTTGAGTAAAGGGTTCGAGGCGACTTTCGACATTTCCAGGCGTTTCCTGTTGGCAGCGCAACAATTATCCATAGCAGTAGATAGCCTAGCAACGTCCACATTACAGCGGACCTTGATATCCAGTCGTTCCAATATTGATCAGTCACGCCCACACGCCCTTGAGATTTTGCCAAAATGGCAGAATAACGCCATTATGTGTGGGTGCATATTCTCGAAGGAAGACATGATGATGTGCTTTGGGGGCTCTGGACGTCAATATGCTGTTGCCGCTGCAGGCTCGTTTGCGGTTCAATGCACTGAACCATGTTCCAGACCACGCGAGGAACAGGGAAGTGATGGGCTATTAATATCAAAATTGACTCTACCGGCGACCAGGGATTTTACATGTGTAGGCACTTCAGCTCACCTACGGATGGTGAGTCATCCTGACCCGAGAGGCGCATGCAGCACAGATAGGGAGCCCGGGATGGTAGAATGTCTCAGATGGATGGTGGTGACTGACCCATAACCACAATGCCAATGCGTTGTCAGGACTAAGTCGGCAAAGAATCCGTGTAGTATTGGTATATTTTGTGGGCACAGCCTGTTTTGTTTGGAAATAGTAAGCTTTCACGCTTCCTGGTGTCGATCGAGAGACCGAGTAGCTAGCAGTTACTATATTCGACTTGATAGCCGCTTTTCAATGTTTCATAGAGCCAGCTAGCACTGCCACGAGTCATGATTGATCTGTTTTATACCAAATCACTGGGCAAAGCTGGAGTGAGACAAAGAACTGCCACATTTGGTCGCAGCACACTTCCACGCGATGGCCCGTGGTCTCGGGGGGACATGTGTTTTTGTGTCGCCTTGCGACACTTGCGACACTTGCACCACCACTGCACGGAACGCGCCTACGCTTTTGGGAGGGGGTGGGACAGGGTAGGACTTTATTTTAAGGTGTTTGTGCTCGGGTGGAGAGGGGAGGCTTGAGGATGTGGAGCAGCAATAAACGTGTGGCTTGCAGCTGTAGGTGAAGGGCTTTACATATTGCGAGACGGCTACGGATGCGTGAAGGTGGAAGACGCCTGTCGCCGACTTGGCGGGTGAATGCATGTCAAATTGTCTTTTTGCAAGACGGGCCAGAAGATGCACGAGGTGCCGCGACAATATGCAATGGATTGCACATTGCAGAAAGGTTTTCAAGAGTCGCCAGGCCATGCCCGGACAATCTTTTGAGTAGGCTCACCAGTCCGCGCAACGGTTGGTGGTAAGAAAAGAGAAAATGGTTTGGATGTTAGTCTGCAAGGCGTCGGCGACAATTGGCCGAGGCATGACTTGAGACGAACATGTACCATTGCCGCACACTTTGGACAATGAGCTTGGACTGAGTGGAGAGGTTTCTTGCGACCCTGGCTGTACGACCCCAGAGATGGCATGGGTTACCCATGGCGATACCGGCAGCAGGCTTCAAGGGTAAAAGAGGTTATCTCTAAGAATAGCTCTATGGAATCCGTCCTCAGCCAACCTCACCTCGAAGTGGTCACGCTTCCCTGTGTGGCTCACTCGACTAGCCACCGAGTACATATTCCATCGCTTCAACCTGCTTTTGCGCATCGGCCTGTTATGTAGCAACTATTGCCTCGGTCTCGACCCAGGCGTTGATTGGGCCTCTGCGCTTTGCTTCCGTGCTTAGCCCTCTCGTACCTCGTGTGTGTTGCTCTTTTGCTCCACCGAGCATTTTGTGCACTGCATAGGCTCCGATACACGAGCGGAACGTCATGGCAGCCTTACAGCGGCAGACGGCGACGCAGCAGCCAAGAGCAGCGTGTTCCTACAGGACAGTGCTGTGGCACGCAGCACGATGGGATCACAGCCGATGCAGCAGCGCTCGCGTAACCAGGACCAGGCAGCCAGCGCGCAATTTCCGCTGCATCAGATATTGCCAGAAGACAAGTAGGTCAGACGCGGGGAAGGCGGGCTTTTCCCAGTTGTGCTTCGATCTCCTTCGCGTCGCAAGCGGCAGCAGGACCAGCAAAAAATGGGGAGTGGAGAGGACAAATGTCCGCCATGCTCGGCGCAACTGGGCGCCGAAATGGCGGTATGACGGGCAGTAGCATGGCCGGGCCCAGCGTAGTATTTCGATAGTAGAGTGAAGCCAATGCGAGCAGCAGTACCGGTAGTAGTAGTAGCAGCAGTAGTAGCGGTAGTAGCATCATCGTCATCAGCGGTATCATCAGCGCGCGCTCGCGCTGGAGGAGGGCAGACGCTTTTTGACCCTTCTCCTAGTCCGGTGACTATTGGGATGGGGTGGTGGCCAGAGGGCGAGCAACCACCAAACGAACTATTTTTGGCGTCGAGATATTGGAGGCCCCTGCGTTTTCTCCTGCTGCCAGTCTTTAGCGATGGCCTTGGTGCGTCACATCAGCACGCTGCCTCTGATTTGCCCGCCCCAGACGCGACCTCATCAGGGTGAATGGACGCTTCGCGCACTCGAGCCGGCCATGCCCCTTTGCGGGCGCATCCACAGAGCGGCAAAACCCTTCAGCAGCGCGCCCGGCGGCGCTGACGGCCGCCGCTGCTCACCTCTTGTGTGCTGCTGGACGCGGCATCGGCCTACCAGGAACAGCATGGCCAACATGCTCGCCGACTGCTACTGGCTCATTGCCTCGAGCGCACGGGCTGCGAGGTGTTGGCGGGTCACCTCGGCCACCGGACCTCCAAGGCCGTTTTACGCCTCTTGCGCTCCCTGAGCCCAGCTGGAGCGGCTCATGCACACTGCACGCCCAAACGTCTCCGTTTCCAGGCGGACTGGCCGGGGACCGTCACCCTCACCCGCATCCTCGTCCATGGCCCGTCGGCGAGCACTCAGAGACGTTCGCAGCGCGCCCCAGTCCTCGGGCTACCTCACTGGCGGTGCAGGGGTCTCTGTGGCGCCCATGTCTCCAGCATGCCGCATCTCCTTCCAGGGACGGGACGACGACATACTGGGCCGGGGCACCGCTCTCCAAAGAAGGCCCATGGCCCTGGATACAGCTTAATCCTCACGGGAGTTACACCGGGGGGGTGAGGGGGTGGGATGGGGGGGGGCTATGTCATACGATGAGGCCAGCCAGTCCCATCTGGAATTCACTCACTCCATCATTCCATCTAGCTCCCGCAAGCTTCTCTGACCCTCCCTGCTAGCCCCTCCCGTCTCACAGTCTACCGGCTGCCGCCCAAATCCCCTCCTCCGCCGCTCGTGGCGTCACTGCTATTTGTGTGGACGCTATCCTACACTAACCGTGGTTGGCCCCGTTCTTGACGTCTGTCTGTCTTTGGACCCGAGCACAAGACACCCTGCGCGTTTGCTCCCCATGCCGCCCAAAATCCCTCTTCAGCCTGTCGAGCCTCTAGTCTCATAGCCTTGTCCGCATCCTGCATGGTCAATCTGCAGGGGCATGTTGCAGCCAGTCTTGACCATATCCGCTGTCACGTCGACCTGTCGTACCCTCGCTGCCTGTCCACGGGAGACTCGCTGGCTTTGCGTCAATATCTCTCAGCCCTAGTATTTGTCTAAGCTCATCCCATCTGCACCCTGCGCTATATATCTCCAAACGTCCATCGCCAGCCTCCAAATCACCCTGCCTGTTTTAGTCACCGGTTTCGACCCCATTACCCTCGCTTTATCAACAGCCCGCTAGATCTACAGCCCGCATATACTCAGCCCCTCCTCGCCTACCCAACCTACCTGTACATCAGCATTGCACCTGCGAGGGAACACTTGAACCACCTCACTTACGCCCCACCGCTTACACCACCAAGGACGCTGTCCTATTCACTTCCCACTCTCGCTAAAACGACTTCATTACCCTCTTACCAAATGGCTGGTCCAGGTGGTGGCCCTTCGAGGCGCAGCCATACCAAATCCCGAAAGGGGTGCAAGACGTGCAAGAGAAGGCATATCCGCTGTGACGAAACATTCCCGCAATGGTAAGTACCCGCGCAGCTCCATCAACCCGCCCACAAAGTGTTGACGACAAGCCAGCCGTAATTGTACGAAGCACCAGGTCCGCTGCGACTACATGGACAGCCCCACCGCCATGATGCCAGAATCCTCTCAGTCTCCACAGCAACCAAACTTGCTCTGGACACCAGAGATCGAGGCGACCATCGAACTCTGGAGGCAGACAGGAGAGTTTCCCTTTCCTGAGCTTCGAGTGTACCCGCAGCCACAATGGCGCTCCTTGACCAAGACTGATCTCCGCCTGATCCACCATCTCTCCTCGATTTCGAATGAGATGTTCAGGAATCGAACTTCAAAATCAACGCTCTGGACTGACATGATGCCCAAGTACGCCTCTCTGCGCTTCCATGCGAGTAAGCCTAGACCGCAGCACTAACGTTGCACAGATTCCTGAGCATCGCTGCATCACATCCCTTCGTGATGCACTCTATTCTCGCCTTTTCTGCGTCTCACTTGGCGTGGATTTCTCAGTCGAGTGAAACGCGAAATCTTGCGTTTCATCACGCAAGCATCGCTCTGAAGGGGTTGCACGATGGCATCACCAGTTTCACCAAGCAGAACTCAGACGCGGTGCTTGCGTCGTCTCTTCTCCTTGCCTGGCAAGCCACTGACTGGTAAGGAGCAGCTCATGTATTCTTGCGGATAAACACTGACGGTGTAACACTTAGGCGAGGATGGGCCTCTCTAGTCACAGGCACGAAAACGGTATGTTAATTGGCGCATGGTCGTGTAACGACAATGACTAATGATGGTTCAGGTAATTCAGTCTATGCAGCCGTGGAGGCATGAGTCTTTATTCGCCGACTATATTGCTGAGCACACCCCTATGCCCACTCGACACTTTATGAACCCGATTAGCACGCCCATGAGCCAAGATGCCCGAAGAGAACACATCAACACCCTGGCAGATATCCACGCCTCGCTACAGCGACTGCAGCCCTACTTGAGCCGAAATGATCAGGAAACAAAATGGGTCGACCAGCTGAAAGGCTACCTCGACCGTCTCCGAGCATCAAATCAACCGCAAACACCAGAAGAGCAGTTCAACCAACTGTACGCACTTCGAAAGTGGCTCTTCTGGGTACCGATCTCGCTTCTCGCCGCCAAACGTGGAGATGTTAACGTTCTCGTCGTTCTAGCTCATTTCTACGCTGCTGCACTTGCACTGGAGCCCATGTTCCCCGATGTCGCCTCCGTTTTCGTAGCAGATCTGTCTTTGCGCCCGTTGGAAGAGATTGTTCAGCATGTCCAGGGATATCAAGACACGCGATACGACTCACGAGTACAGACCATGTCGTACCTCGTGCAGTTCCCAATAGATATGATATCATCATACAAGACGCGACGAGAGTGGGCTCGACAACAAATGACCGAGGTGTCTCCTGTGCAACAACCTGCTTACGCTTTGGAGACAATCAACCTGGATCTTGAGAATCAGATTGCGCAATACAGCTATGGCCAAAGTCTCAGTCCTGCCTTTGCTCCGTCGCCGCTAACGTTCATGCCTCCGGGAATGTCGTCTACACCCACCTCACCCTATCTCGAAGTCCCGAGAACAAACGTCGACGCATACGGCTCGAATAGTTATGCATCTTCGAGCATGTCGAGTAGCTATACGTCTCCGCTAGGGTCACCTGCAGCCGTGTTGCCGCCATACTCGGCACCACCAGAACATGCATTCAACTTTGGAATGCCTACGGGTTATCCCGGCGGGTTCGTGGCTACACCTATCTGGACGTAAACGAATTCGCGCTGAACGATCCCTCCAGGAACATGAACATCAACACCAAAATGGTCGCTTCTCAGCCCCTCCACCCCAGCGCGGCACCTAATTCCGGTAGTTCAGCTCAAGCGACATCCGGGACGCCCTTCCATCCATCGCAGTACAGCCATGCATGAGATCGGCGAGGAAAATAGGCGTTTGGCGGTATTACGCTAATTTGCTGGCACCCGCGACACCGCTCGCAAGTCTTACTATGTCCACAGTAAGCCAATGTTTAATCGAACATAGGTCGCGATCAACAATGGCCTATCAACCCCATTCAATCCCGACAGTTCAATCCCGACATTTCAAGGGTTGCTGCAGCAAGCCAGTTCACATGTTGGGCGGCGCCATGTGCTTCGGCGAAACAGCCGAAGGGGACGACGTTAGCGAGTGAGATGCGTCGCGCCACAAAGCTGGCGGCATATCATGTCCTATTATGTAAGGCTGAGCCGGAACCGAGTTGGAACGTTGTGCATGATGGGATGACACCCAGTGACGGAACAGCGTGGCAGCCTAATGAGGCACCTGCACGCGCTACGACAAATTTTACGACTGCATTGTTAGGGCGTAGGGCACGGTTGACTTTTATTCCGACATGTTGCTCCATCGATATTACTTTGTATTTGCAGCAAGAGTAGACGGGGGCTTGTGTTTTTGTTGCAGACCGTGGCTCAGCGAAATCAGTCAGCACCACGTGGGTTGGTGGGACAATATTATCCCTTCATCTGCTGGAGAAAGATTCCTAGCTATGCACAGAAGAATTAAGGTTGTCTTGTTTTGTATTAGTCTTGTTTTTTTAGCGCACCACATGTGGGCACCTAAGGTTTAGCCTGTCGAGTCGTTCGAACAAAGTCGGGATGGACACTGACGTCTCCCGAAATAGGAGCTGAGCCAACCAATCATTGATGATGCGCCCCACATAACCAAAGATCGCGTCTCTCATCCCACCAGAGTGGTTTACGTACAATGAACGGTCCCAACCAAAGTCGCTCAAAGTCGATAAAAGCACATGACTTGCTTTTCCCTGGGCCAATTCTCCTGGCGAACCACCCCCAACATGTACGCTAATCAACCACGCACACATGGAATCGGGAGCTTGATGTCATGCCATAATTCTGGTTTATGCTGGCGCGCCGGAAGAGGATTAAACACAGCCTTGTTGCTCTGATCGGCATTTGTCATGTGCACGTTTCATCTCAACTTGCCCAACTAAGTAGCTAATTGCGAGAAGAGCGCTAGAAGGTTAGCACCGCCACAATCAAAGGCACAGGTCTAATCTCTGGTACCGGTGAAGCTGTGGCTTAAGGTTGATTGAAGGGCTCTCGCATGGGCTGTTTGGGAGGCATGCTTTGGGTAGGACGTTTGCAGGATCACAATATTGGAAAGGATACCCCTGCGGGCATGCATCTACGGCCGTATGCGCGAGGCACGAAATGGAAGGTGCGGTTCAGTTGACGCACGTGATGCAAAGGCCTTGACAGCTGCACCGTTCCCGCTCCCTTTACCTAAAACATACACTTGTCAATCCTGACGGGTTATCTTCGCTCGGCGCTTCGGTTCTATTTCCAAGATTCTTGGTCCTAGTTCTGTCCCTTAAATCGACCGATGGGACGCTAGAAGGTTTTGGCTCCCGGCTAGCCGCCTGCATGTTCCTTGGACATGGGCAAGCGACGCAGCGTAGAAGCGAAGAGAGGGGTCCTAGGGCAAATTTCCGCCGTTCGATGCACCGAAGGGCGATCAGCATCTCCGCTCCGTTGAAGGGACTCCGCCGTCTCCTCCAATTGCCACGCCCTGAGCCTTACTGCATGTACCCATCCCGCAAGGGCCACAGGGCTCGATCGCACCTCATCAATTAATCGGTTGCTGGGTTGGCTGATCACTCATCATGACTGACCGTCAGGCGCGGATATTCTCTGGTCTGGTCGCAATATTTCTAAGACTCACGTTAGAATATCGCGCAAGGAGTTTGCCTCCATCTCTGGAACCCAACACCACACACTACCCTACCATGGGACATCGACTAGACTAACCAGTGCATTACCCTGTAGCATGTCAAAGTTGGATCTAACACCCTTCAGGATCTTGGTACCAGCTTATCCGGGATGGCAGCACCCAGACATGTACAAAAAAAAAGAGCAGCGCATCATGTCTCGCCGGAGCTCTAGTCCTAGTCTTTGCTGGAGTATCGATTCTCAGGCATCCGCATATCCGGACGCGCTTCCACTTGCCTGTCGGAGTCCCCGATTCACCCTGATTCCAGTGCCAAGACCTTTGAAGCTTTACTGGCTTGTCTTAGCATCCGTCTGGGCGACGTAGTGTTCCATAGTTTCGACCATCGGAGCATACTCCTGCTGTATGCCGCGCCTAATGAACCAGCACTCGCTATCGATCCAGGGGAACGGACCGCCGTTGATAGGCGTCCTTTACTTGGTAATCCATCCGGGTGCTTGGCATGGCTGTCGTATCCTGCGGCGTCGCACGGTCGCAAGAGATATACATACATTGTGAAGATCACAGGGCACGAAGTTACCGTTCTCCGCAACATTCTGCACATCCATGACATAGTTTTGTCGATCTCCTATGTGTATGCAACGCAGCCAATAGGGTGCTCAATGATACTCGGCTTATATCGGGTGAAACATGATAGAAGCATTTTTGACTGTCGTCTCCACCAAAAACCTCAGACAACTTTATCTTTGGGATACGAATTGTCGGTCTCGATTCCCTCATGATCCATTGGAGTTCTTCCATATCTCATTTTGACTATAACGAATTCGACATTGAAAATACGACAAGCAAGGAATGCCTTCATGACGCCCAAATTCTCAATGCGTGTGTGTTCTACACCGCCAGAACGCGTCCCTACGTTTTAGAACATTGGAAGCGTGGTCCGGTATCGAACGCCCTTTAGCCCTACTATTTCTTCTAGCGCCTGAACTTGTAGATCGGCAACGGGGAGTACAACAGCAAGCTTCGGTGTCGATCTACCTCGTCACGATGGGCGTATCCCCTTGCGAGGTTGCTTGGGAAGATAGTATTTCACCAACCACTTCACGACTGCTTGGGGGAGCTGCATTCACAAGGCTCTCAAGCCTCAAGTCAAGTCACACTAGCTACGCCACCAATAGGTGGTGCAGGGCGACATTCCAAAATGCCTCAAGCTATCGTATGATGGAATCGCCCAAACAATTGCGCACGACGAAAGCCCGACGTACGTCGCCGCGTAAGCCGCACTGCCGTTCTTGTAAACTTTCGTGGTAGTCGCCGCGGGGATACCGCGGGGAGGATGCATGTGTCGTGAAGATACGTGAGGACTTTCTTTGTCCGGCGAAGAGCAAAAGCCCACAAACGAGACTATCAGGATAGCCGCAATGCGTCCAAAGCGCTTTACCACGTGGACTGAACTTGTGGACGCAATTTGAGACGTTTCTCGAAACGGCCAGTCCATGTGTTCCTACTGATAGACACATGGGAGCGCCCTCGGTTTCCACAGTGTTCGATAATACGATGATCTCTTAGCTTTCAAGGTCCCCCTTCCACAGCCAAACTCTCATTATTACAAAGAGACTCAAGCCACTCCCTGAAGAATCTTCACGTAGAGGCCACCAAGGTTCCAGGACACCCACGCTGTATGCTATTGATCCGATTCTCCGCAGCGCTACGCAGCATTTTCTCCAATCGGGAGCGCAATACCCCGATGGATGCGCCGCCTTCTGTTGTGGAACATGCACGCGATGAGAGAGCACCAAGCCAGCCACGCGTCTACAGTGCACATTCTGAACTGCACCAAGACAGGTATCTCTTGATCCCCCAGACATGCCGCAGTGCAGAGCATCTCACTGCCGTTCGTGATGAGTCGATTCTTCTTTTGTGCATTTTGTCGATGAAAAAGTACGTATCATATGGAGAGGCTAGCAGTGGAGAGGGTGCTTCACCCTTTGACGGTCAGATACACGACACGCCAACCAATAGATCTATCTCACAAACTAGATGAAGAGAAGTCGCTCTAGCAGTTCCAGTGACTGTGTCTCGACCTCCCTCCCAAGACCTGAAAGCCGCGAGAGCCGTACCAAACGTGTTTTCGAGACGATCATCCCCGATGTTAAAAAGGCATAGAAAGAGAATGCATGCGAACGAATCCATCTACACCACAGGACATACTATCTGGCTACATCTCGTTAGTGGTTGTCTATTGTGGATCAGATATTTGTGATTGCATTGCAGCTTTCTGGTAAGGTGTATTGTTTTGAACCGACGTTCAGCTGTAGTGTTGCATCATAGCTTTCTACTATTGTTGACTTGTCTTGTTGCCTCGATGCACTTCTGTGTCATCGTTCAGTTTATTTGACTATAATTTTACAGAAGAGAATCTCAAGCAAGCCATACGGAAGATTGTCAGGGCAAGGCAGCACAGCTGTTATGCTGAAATAAAGCACGGTTGGTGCATCATAAAAAGTACTTGGACGGGGGGCAAGTCATTGCTCCTTTTTATATACAGCAGTTTTCTGGCTCACTCTTTGCGGAATTTCGACGACTACAGTTACCCTTCTCTTCCCCTCAATACGGCTCGACCATGTCGACAAAACAGCCCGCACCACTATACCAAACTATCAGGTCCAGAGGCGCTGCATGCAGACACAATCATTGCTAGCCCGCGTGACTGCACTGAACAGTCCTGTGCTGTCGCTATGAGCAGCGAGCACACGTCTCCAGAAGATCGCTATGTTCTAGATACCATTGTGGGTCTTTCGGCATCGCTGGAAATATGACGAAGAGATTATATTTTTGAAAGAACTTCAGAACCCCAAGCCACTATCAAGAACAACGTAGTAGAACTCTGCAGGTACCCACCAAGCATTGATCAAAGGACTTGAGCGAAGAGCAAGTAGAATGACCAGAGGCAATCAATGTAGGCCAAATGAGTATCTTATAGTTATCAGACATTTTTTATTCTAGTTGTGTTATTTGCTTTTGGTTTCCCCACTACGTCATTCCTTTTCCATCAGAACTTCGGCCCGAGCCAGCATCTTCAGTGTGCAACTCGGCCGATCCACAGCGAATAATCCTAGTCCATTGCCGAAGCACGCAATGAGATATAACGTTCGCGCAATGTAAGTAGGATGAACGTTTCTCCGTACAAGCATTTTTTTGCCAAAAACTCAAGCCTGATGGCTCAGGTCTTGTCTGCATTATTCCCTTGTTCTAAAGGGACATTTCTCAGCAAACGGCCGCAATCATGACCCCAAGCCAGGCATTGATGCTCCTCACGGCGGGCATGTCCGCCGTTACTGGCATTGCTTCCAAACCAAACTTCATCTTGATTATGACGGATGATCAGGATTTGCATCTGAATTCTTTGGATTATCAGCAGGCTGTTCAGAAACACTTCGCTCAAGAGGGGACGTGGTTCAAGAAGCACTTTTGCACCGTGGCGCTGTGCTGTCCTTCGCGGGTGTCATTTCTGACGGGAAAGGCAGCCCATAACACCAATGTTACGGATGTTTCTGCTCCTTATGGTATGCTTAGAAAGGTAGAAGTGCTGGTAGGAAATAGATTTTGACAGATAATAGGTGGATACCCGAGATTTATTGAGGAAGGGTTTAATGATGACTACCTTCCAGTCTGGCTTCAAGATGCTGGATATAATACGTACTATACAGGGAAGGTAAGCGTCCCATGTGCAATGCATATGGATGATATACTGAGTTTATGGCTCCCAATATATAGATGATGAACGGTCATTCAACCGCAACATACAACAATCCGCGTATCAATGGCTGGAACGGATCTGATTGTAAGTCTCACACGCATCAGTCGTATACTCTTCCCTCTAACATGTCTAGTCCTTATCGACCCGGGCACATACATTTTCTACAATGCCACAATGACGCGGAATCACGAGCCATACAGAAATCTCCCTGGGGAATACTCTACCGATCTTATCGCTTCCGCAGCTGTTGGTTTCCTGGACGACGCCATCGCTGCATCTGATCGGCCTTTCTTTCTGGGTGTTGCACCCATCGCTCCTCATTCAGAAACGATTACAAACCCCAGGCCTGTAAAGTTCAATGCACCAGTGCCAGCAAAAAGGCATGAGCATCTTTTCCCGAATGTGACGATTCCCAGAACGCCAAACTTTAACCCAGACACCGTAAGTTGACCACTGTGGGACGCCGAATCGTTTGTTGACGTCTTTTTTGTAGCCGGGAACAGCATCATATTTCAAGACGATTCGCCAGCTAAATCAATCCGAGATTGAGTACAACGATGACTGGTACCGGAAGAGGCTGCAGTCACTTCAATCAGTAGACGACCTCATAGACTCCATCATTGACCGTCTGAGTGCGAGCCCTGAAGTTCTTGAGAACACATATCTCATTTACACGACAGACAACGGATTCCATATTGGCCAACATCGTCTTCCACCTGGTAAAAGCTGTGGTATCGAAGAAGATGTCAATATTCCCTTCCTTATCCGTGGCCCAGGCATAGCAAAGGGCGCTGTTCAGACCATCCCATCCAGCCATACGGATATCGTGCCCACTGTGTTCAACCTTGCAGGCATCCCATTGCGTGACGACTTTGATGGAGAGCCTATCCCTGTAACAGATGAGCAGCTAGCGAACAATGACAAGAGCGAACACGTGAACATTGAGTTTTGGGGAGACTATCTGGTCGAGGGGAACGTATTTTACGGCCGTTCTGATTTCATAAACAACACATATAAGACTGTGCGTGTTGTTGGAGAGGATTATGACCTTTCTTATACGGTGTGGTGTACAAATGAGCATGAGCTTTATGATATGACTGTAAGGAAATACCCCTCATTTATGCCTGTAAATTTCCCACATACTGATAACGACAGATCGATCCTTACCAAATCAACAATCTACACAACACCAATGGCACTGTCAACTCTTGGCCGATTCACAAGCTCGCCTCTAGACTCAATGGTCTCCTCTTAACTCTCAAGCGGTGCAAAGGACGAGCATGTACACGGCCTTGGGAGAAGCTACATCCAGAGGGCAATGTGAAGAATCTCAAGGATGCGCTGGACAAGAAATACGATACATTTTATCTAGAGCATCAGCATCAGGTTACATTTTCAGAGTGTGTTCTAGGACAGATTCTGAGCGTTGAGGGCGCACTAGAACCAGTGGTTTGGCAGCCGGAGTGGGACGAATGGAGCTATGCTACTTAGATAGACAAGCATGCAAGGCATGGAGTTATTAGGCACATGCACAATAGTAGCTGAATACGACGTCTCCATCATTCAAGCGCGCCTGACAGAATGCTTGAATACATCACGAGAATGAAGTGGGGCGTTCCGGTGATCGGAATGATTCCGAACGAGTGGCCCCGGACCGACCGTAGCTCCGGCGTTTAGGCGCCTTTCGATGGCGTAAGGACAACCAGCAACAAGACTACAAACACATACACTAGTCGATAGATTTGCTCACAGCCATGTCGGGAGGCTGGAATACTATAGAGTCGGATGCCGTACGTATTATTGAGCATCGTCTACGAGAATATTCTAACAAGGCAGGGCGTCTTCACATATCTGATTGAGAAGCTCGGTGTTAAGGACGTTCAGTTTGAAGAACTCACCACCCTCGAGACGTCGGAATTACAGCAACTCGGCACAATCTATGGCGTAATATTTCTGTTCAAGTACCCTACTGGCGAGGCACCAAGCAATGTCCCGAAAGATGGCACTTACGACCACGATGCAGCGAGCAACCTTTTCTTTGCCGCGCAAACTATACAGAATGCTTGTGGCACACAGGCGATCATATCGCTACTCTTGAATAGAGAGGGCGAAGTAGATATCGGCAAGGACTTGAAAGAGTTCAAAGAGTTTGCGGGCGAGTTCCCACCAGAGGTGCGTCCGACCAGCGAAGGGACTTGTGAGAATGATTAGTTGATGTGCGCAATAGCTACGTGGAGAAACGCTGTCCAACTCGGATCTCATTCGAGAAACGCACAACTCCTTTGCTAGATCGTCTCCTTTCATCGACGAGACACAGCGAACTGCCACCGAGGACGATGATGTATATCACTTCATTGCGTAAGCGTGCCAGCCACCCACAGCCTACAAGGAGATACTCATGTATATGCAGATACACGTCGATAAATAACAAACTCTACGAACTTGACGGTCTCCAACCCGCACCCATCTCCCACGGCCCCTGCACACCCCAAGATTTCCCCAACAAAATCATACCCGTCTTGCAGCGCCGCATCGCCCGCTACCCTGCTACCGAAATCCGCTTCAATCTCATGGCATGTGTTAAGGACCTTCGAATTCGAGCACGGGAAATAGGCGATGAAGAAGAGCTCGAGCAGCAGGAAGACCGACGCGCGCAGTGGCTCTGGGAGAACTCGCTACGGCGGCACAATTTCGTTGGCTTTGTGGGTGAACTGCTGAAGGGCGTGGTCAGGGCGAAGTTGGAGCAGGGAGATGGTGCGTATGATAAGTGGGTGGAGGAGGCTAAGGGAAGGACAAAGAAGAGGAAGGAAGAGTTGAGGAAGCAGGGAGTGGTAGAAGAATGAGTGGGTGGTAGTTACAACTCTTGTTCGCATGGGGGCCTAGCTTGTGCATGACGATACTGCGCACGTCTGGCTTTCAATTGGACACCAAAGACCCGTCAACGGCAAATAGACATTACGGCTATATAATACACTTTTAACGGGTCGAGTCATGCTTCTCACTGTGTCCCACCGTCATGCAGGAAGTACAGCATTCTTACTGCTGACAATTGCACTTAACTACCATCCTTGCAGCATCGAACTCTTTTCCTCTAAAACAGCCCCTTGGCCTCATCTGCCACAAGCTATTTGTCCTGCCTGCCGTACCATCTTACTTTGTCAAGACACATGAAGATGAAATTCAGCCACAACCCAATGCGCAAATGACTTCCCAATATTCAAGAAACTTGCATGAACGCTGTCATATCATGAGAAGGATAACAATATTTCTTGTCAGCATTGCATTGCTAAAATGGCCTGCGAAGTGTTGGACGACGAGTCAATCTAAGGCTCTCTTTACTGTGCGCCTTGCGTACTTAAAAAAAAACCCCTACAAATTGTACTACTTTTGTCAGCAAACTGCTGGAAAGTACTAGGTATGCGCATCTTCTTCAAATGGTATAAGCTACTTACGCTGCAACGACCCTGAGAGCCGGCAAAGTCAGGTTGAGGAAGTGCAAATATCAGGTGTTTGTGGAGGAAGTGCATCATTGACTTGGCAGGCTTTTGGCAAGAGGAGAGAATGAAATATAAGGCAGATGTACATGTCTACGAAGAAAGTTGCTACTGATTGCAAAGCTTGATATCGACAGAGACAACGTACCGTAGATGGCTTGATCGTGCTGAAGAACGGATGAACGGTGCGAAGAGCGTCTTACGAAAAATTACATGTCGAATTACGTGATATGATATTGGTATTTATTGCTATCTACATGCCGACACTATTGCCAACTCTTAAGCTAATCGTCAAATCCTCAGGCCATGTTCCCGACCATCTCAAACAGTTCCAGAACTCCAAGCTTATTCTCAACGGAAGTTGCTCAAACAAGCAAAACATAAGGATAGATGAGACAACAGTGTCGCTACGTTGATTCGTAAAGGTGTTATGGGCCGCCCAGGGCTATATACGTGAGGTCGTAAGGTAATAAATAAAAAGTCTTGCCATGGTTTGCGGCAAGGAGAATCAGATTTCACCTATGGTGCAGAAAGCGGTCGGAGCTTCGAATATAGATGCAAAGGGGCAGAAGTCAGGTTTCGATGTCGATCCGTCGGAGACTATCGGTTCGTCCTTACTATCATCTGATGCAACAAGGATCTTGGCTACTTTGAGATCGATATCTTCGGTATGCACCCTGATAACGTTTGCAGAATCGTCTGAAGATGTAAGCAACTCTTCTACTGGTTCTAACCTTGTATTCGTAACTTCGGAAACGGGTACGTAAGTTGCTTGCATACTTTGCGCAGTGTTCATTTCCGTGACGGTCAAAGTTGAGATTGATGTTGCAGTAGTTGTGATGGCAATGGTTGAAATAGATTGTGAGAAAGCGATCTCGTCCGTCATACCGACCAACTGCGGAGTGAGAGGCTGTTGCCTCCATGCGGGATCCATGTTCAATGACAGAAACACGACAGCGACGCTCAACACAAGAATGATGAGGTTTCGCTGGTCTCCCAATAGTACTAGAACATAATTCTTCAATAATGTGCTGAGTGGGATTTGGGTAGCGAGAGGTTGGCCGGAGATTGATCGCGAGCTTTTTCGAGGTGATTTTTGTCGAGTTTCAGGTGCAGACTCCGCCTTCTTCTGTTCTTTTAGAGCATCTTCCAGAGCGCGGAAACGCTCAGCAATAGCGTTTGATTCCGCAAGAGCTTGAGCCTCGACTTCCAATCGAACAGCTTCTTTGGCCTCCTTGATCTTCTCCTCGAACACCTCCTCCAACCTCTTCTTCTCCGCAGCCTTTTCCTCGACACTTCTGTCCAAAGCAGCAGCAGCAGCCTCGAAGCTTTTTTGCAGCTCCATTTCCTCCAGTCGCTTCCGCTCCACCGCCTCCTCTTCTAGTATCTTCTGCTTTACAGTGGCTTCCTGTATTTGTCGCTGCAGCTCCACAGTGTACATCTGTTTCCGCTTCTCTGCTTCTTGTTCGTCTCGCGCTCGTCTCTCTAGAGTCTTGCGGAGTTCATCCGGAATCCAAGGTGAGATCTCCACATCGCATCGCTCCATGTCGTTCCAGCATGCTGACCATGCTGCAGCCCGCATGAGCCCATTTGCAGCATAGATTCTCATGTCCCATTTTCGTGTGCCGATGCCAACACCTTTGCCTGGCTTCTTCAATTCGTGATGGCAGTCTGTGCAAATATTGTCATCTCCTACATGACCAATATGTTCTTCCCATTTGCCATCGTCTGTCAGTGTACCACCACTCATTCGACTTCCTCTGCCGGTGCGGTCGTCGTCGGGAATGCTTGCGATGTCGTCCTCTTCCTCTCTGTCCGTGTCGTCGTCTGGTGCGACGAAATGCCCACACTTCAGGAGTCGAGGGGTCTTTAACTCAAGACTCTCAAGGATCCGTTCCTCGAGCAACTCGTACTCATCTCTTGGGTGTGGAATTAGCAGCCCACGTCGCATCAGGATGATGTCCTGTAATTTCTCCTCCAAGAGCTTGAAGTTCTCTACCAGCCAACCTGGCATGATCCTAGCCATCATATCATGCGAAAACGGTACCTGCATCGGTAGTATGGTAACATGCAGTAGTACGAGGGGTGCTTGCTGCGGAGTTGGTGGGGGTCTTGGGCTGTGATGCTCTCGTACGCTTTCTCTGTGCGACCCAGATCGTCGTGATACAGGTGTTTCGGACCTTCCGCTCCTACTTGGGGTAGCCATCTTGTATTGGCCCTTCACTCGCTCGCGGGAAGCTTCGTAGGCGGGCAATAGCGGCGGGGAGGACATCTGCATTGCACGCACAGACTCAGGGTTCCGAAAGCGTGGTCGTTCTTTCCGAGGCGTGTATCGTTCACTGGTTGCATGACTAGCAGGTGCAACGGGCTTTGAAGATATCGACGTCTCAGACGGTATTGCGGAGATGAAGCTGTAGTGCGTCACACCTGACGAGCGGCGGGGTTGCGATAGCGACTTTCGTGATGTGTATGAGCCTCTATACGGTATAGGCTCGTCCTCTAGCTCTTGGTCGAGCTCAATGGTAGGAATAACTTCATCGGCTGGTGGAAGCGATGCCTCTGAGACGAATGACATTTCCCCCTCATACACCTCAGAGGGCGATGGAGGTTCTTGATCCTCCGGGTCCTCATATATTGCGAAAGACGTAAGGCTTTGCGGCGGGGAATGATGTACTGTGGTCATCTTGAATGCCTGTCGCTCGTGCGACGGTATTGTGTTGGTGCAACTCAAGGTCTAAGTGGATGTTTGAATGATTGCGAAGAAAGTGGATTAATAGTTCACCATCTGAGTTAGACTCAAATGTATGCTTGGGTCAAATTGGTGAGGCTGGGTGATGCGCTGTCGTACGTGCTGGCGTTGTTTACACACCGCCGGCGCTACAGAAGATCCGGTTGCAGCGGTAACCAAAAGTGAACACTAGCGGCCGTTAGTTGCTCCCAACTTATAACTTTTATAGATATTCGACATCATTGATGAGACGTCTTCTAAAAGATTATTTTATCGTACTAGGAAGCTGAGTTTTTCAGATAGCCAGAATCTGAGCTCCACCAAAGAGAACCTAGGATGTGCAGGTTGAGTGTTCGCTAAGTCTAGCCACAAGACCGATGTAGCCATCGGAGATGTGTTCTTTATCTTGAGGCCGAGCTATAGGTTTTAGAACGGTATATCCTCTCTAGTAATGCGAGTAGGCGTAAATACAACTATTCATCGTTCGCAAATTAAAACTTGTTGTAGATATTGCCCTAGTCAACTACATAAGCGTGATGTGAATGTAGTCTGGTGAGACTCATCATTCTGCATTAGAGCGAGCTATCGGATAATTAATCTTTCATCGAGAAGAATATTTACCTTTTTTTGCCCAGAGAAAACGCGTGGTTTCGCTAGAGTAAAATAAGAGTGAAGGGCATCCTTTACAGTCGCCCGACTCAATCATGTTGATATCTTGGTAAATTAACACACATCATATCCCATCACGACATGAAGCTCGCGCCCAACACGGTTATAGAACTCTAGATTGTTGTTTATTCCTGTAGAATGCTTACACAAAAGCAATTTTCCACATATACACACATTCAGCATGCTCCCTCTAACTCCATGCTTTCTAGATCTTCCTCTCACTGGATGCCCACTTTATATAAGAATATCTCATAGCTCATCGTGCCCCTTCTTTAATCCATCTTTCGTCAGTTCATCAAGCGCCGCCAGTATCTCCTCCTCCGTCGAATCCTTATTTATGTCCAGTTTCTTCAGCTTCCTTCCAGTGTCGTCTTGGATCTCATCTTTGTGACCATAGTTCTTCAACTTGACACCATCAACGTTAATTCCGGCTTTCTTAAGTGCCTCCTGGAGTTCCTCATCAGTAGGACCTTCGCCGCCATAGGAATCGTGCTTTACGTCTCCGTTTTCCATATCCTCCATCTGTTGCTGCGAGTCGGGGTGAGGATGTTCCGCTGCTTGATTGTCTTCTTCAGTTTTCTTCGACTTCTTCGACTTCTTTGCAGCCTTCTTCTTCTTCGCAGGCTTGGCCTTTGGCTTGGCCTTAGCCTTCTGCTGGTTCGGTGGTTTGAAGTGTTTCATCTTCTTCATCATCATCTCCATAATCAAATCATCCAAGCGCTTCTTTTCCGCCTCAAGCTCCTTGATGGTGAAGGCCGGATCCTCAGTTGCCTTGAGCTTCTTCTGCTTAGCTTCGTTGTCATCGAGCCATTTTTGAGCTTTTGAGGCGATGTCTTGAATGTTCTCAAGGTCATGGGTGGTATATATGGTAACGACTTCTGTGATTTCCGGGTCGATCGGCGCGGTTGCAGATGGGTCTGCTTCCTCTAGATCGTCCATTGGGTCTGCAGACGATGATGCAGAGGGCGAGGCGGAAGCCTTGGAGACAGCTTCACTGCTCTTAGAGCTTTCGGCTGATTGCGTCTTGATTTGACTATCGACCAATTGCTCAACTTCCTTCATATGAGCGATGGTGTCTTTAAGCTCTTTGATGGCATCAGGTCGTTTAAAAGCCTCGTCTTTACGTTTGAGGACCGGGTTGACGATGTCTTCGAGCTCCTTGAGCTTGCTCTTGAGAACCTTCTCACTAGCTTCAGCACCTTCTGAGTATATCCAATCAGAGGCCGCGCTGAGCACTTTCTCAAGTGTTGACCGGACAGCTGAAGTAGAGGCACCAATGAAAGACTCGTCCTCTAGGTAATCACGAGCACGGTAGGTGAAGGCTTCAAGCGAGTTCAAAACCTCCTCGCGAACGCGACGAGACTTGTCAGAAGCATCGAAAGCAGCGAGCCTGGGGATTGTTAGCTCCGAATAGCCTAGAGACCAAGTTTGATATGCTTACCTATCCTGTATCCTCTTGATTTCCTTCCGAGGATGCTTCTCATATCCCAACTGCTTGACATCGTACGTGATAGCAGACCTGATAGTTGTTTTCTTCTTCTCGTCGGCTTTCGCGGCATCAGTGCTCTCTGCATTACCAGAAGACGATGTCGCTGCTGCTGCTGATGAGGCTGATGGTGTCGAATCAGATGCAGATGAGCTCTCGCCGTCTTTGAGCGGCTCTTGGTCTTTCTTGCCACCCATGCCAAAGAGATTCTTGACACCATCAACAATGCCACCCTTGGCGACTTCAGTCTCACCTTCGCAGGTAACCCATGCCGACACGACCTCAGGAGTGCCGGTGATTGGGCTGAGTCTAACTTGAACGTAGTTATTGAATGTGTCGCGGTCGCATTTGTCATCGTTGATCATCTTGGTGACAGCTCTGGTCAGATTGCCGCTCTGGAAGTGAAGGACAGGCTCCTTCGACACATCGCCCTTAGCTCCCGGGACAGCTTGGTAGATGGTGAACTCGAATTCACCCATCATCTGGAAAGGTAGATCTTTAACGGCTCCGAGCTTTGTGCTAGGAGTGAAAATCTTCTGGTCACGATCCTTGAGGTTGAACTGGTACTGGATACCTTGGTTGTAACCTTGGACATCCGAGTCGCGAATCTCCTTGACACGGAAAGATGGGCTAAGACCAGCAGCCTTGAAGGCAGCGCCGAATACGGCAGCCTCGTCGGAGTTGACATTTGCTCTAATCTTGCCCTTTCCTGCGATCGACTCCAGTCGGCTCTGAACGAATGGGGTACGAGTTGCGCCTCCATGAACGATCACCGAGTCTATGTCTTTGAAAGTAAGCCCCGCAGCTTCCAGGGCCTGGTTGATGGGTCCGTCGACTCGGGCGGCGTAGGCAGCGGCGAGTTCTTCGAATTGTGAACGTGAAATCTTGTATCGGAAGTCAACATCCTCGAAGAAGCTCTCAAAAAATGCAGACGTCTGGGTGTTGGCGCTAAGAACCTGGCGAAGCCTCTCCGCTTCCTTGAATAGCTTCGCAGCTGTACGTCCGTGGGTTTTGACCTTCTCGGCAGTCACAGATGCAGTCTTTGCGCCTGGCAGCTGAACGAACGACGATACCATATCGTCAACGATGAGCGTGTTTAAAGCGTCACCTCCGAGTGTCCTGTCCCATCCAGTGCCTAAGACTTGGACTTCTTGAACCGTCTTGTTGAGCCTGCCAACATCCTTCACAGTTCTGCCTTGAAACTTGATAACCGTCGCAGACGCAGATCCAGCGCCCATGTCGAACACCAGGTTGATCTCCGGCTTGCCGTCTTTGGTCACATCGGGGAAAGTCCTGCTCGTTGCGTAATTGATAGCGACAGCTAGTCCATCAGAAACCACGCTGAGGACCTTCAAGCCTGCCAATCGTGCCGCAACCTCGAGTGCGCGCCGTTCTTCGACAGTATAAAATGGCGGGACTGTGAAGACTACATCCTGAACATCGTAGCCCTTGCCTGCTAGTGCCTTTGCGTTCTCCCTTACGTTCTTAAGTTCCATCGCTAGCAGCTCTTCTACTGAGAAAGTCTTTTCTTCCTCAGCGGCAAACACACCGCTGTTGAAGCTAACTGTCTTGCGCGCCTCTGTGCTCGTAACCTCAAGCGCTGGGTAACGCCCTGTATATGTAGTGACTGCATCGTTCTCTCGGGCTACACCTAGAAGGTGCTTCAGATTCGGGTATACGTCGCTAGGAAACCTTGCCTGCAGCGCTATCGCATCGGAGCCGTAGAAGCGCTCAGGGAAAGAGCCAGCGGGGAGGGGGCCACTTTTCGAAGGCTTGAACGTGACGGCGGAGACCTCTTTACGTTTTGAGTCTTTGGTGAGGACAATTTCGAGCGGGACACCGGGCTTGACAAGCGCGGCTTTGATATATTCTGTTCCAAAATCGACCCCTATGACTGCCGATGCGGCGGAGGCAGTCGACGAAAAGAGGAAGATGAGACCGAGAAGAAGTGTAGCGGGTGAGAGATGGACTCTCCGGCGGCCTGGAGGAGCCATAGTGTGTGATGTTGCGGGTGTAGTGTGTGAGTTAGAGCGTAGGTGGGATGTAGCGGGCTTCGCGGGGAAGACTGAGGGTATCTGGCAATCAAGGACAGGACAGAAGTAAAAGGAAGGAAAGGGAATCTATCCCGAAAAGAAGCGGTGAGCAGAAAGTCTCTCACAGCGATGGTACATGAGGCGTGGAAGTGTGGGCGTTTCGTCGTAGATGTAGCTTAAGTGCAGGAGCTACCCTGTTCGCGGAACTTTTTGACACCTGGCTCTTTGATGATGAAAGGCCACCTTGACTTCAGCGCCACAACCCACGCACGGCACATGTGGGACTGGATCAATGCTTTCAGTGCTGGATACGGATGCCTGGAATATGTTATATGTATTGAAGGATATGTATTCTTATTCCTGCTCTGGTATCTGGTGTCGATGCAGTGTTCGGATGCACGAGCTGTCCAGCCAATCAGAAGCGCTTCTTCGCCGCACCTCCACCGGAAACGATGATGCCCACCAGGTGGACGATGTCTGTGCCGTCCCTCGATGCTTGACTATAGTCTATTCTGATCTTCCATCCTTCTTGTAGTGATGAAGAAATTTACCAGAGCGCTGAACCTGTGCCTGTCCGCATAATGACCATCCTTCATATCCCACGGTTAAATTCCACCATACCATCCTTTCCACCGCGCTCATGGAATTCTGCCTCCAATGCCTGAGCGCTTACAGCTTCGCGCTGGGGGAACGCAGCAAGAGCGAGTGGGAGTGCGAAAATCGATGTCGTAAAAATAAGTCCTGATTATGCGTTAGCTGGCACTTTTCGCTGTAAGTATTGCATTTGACTCACCCAAATTGACTGGTGTCACCATCCTAGGCCTTTGCTTAAGCCACTCTGTCTTCTGCAGCTTGACAAGGAGAAGAGGTGGAAGGACCATGATCGGGGTCGCATTCAGCACACGGCTGATCGCTGTTTCTCCTACAGCAATAGTTGCTGCCTTCTTGCTCTTGCCGAGTGATTTAAGTTCAAGCTCGCCCGTCTCAATTTTGTGCTTCTCTTCCTCCGACAAGACTGGGAAGACGTCAATGCCCCTGCGGATCTCCTCACCGCGCATGAGAAATACATTGAGGACACCTGCCGTAGCGACAGCCGCGAATGGCACAAGACGACCTGCAATCATCTTTGCGTTTGGTGACAGGCTCTTCATTCGAGGTACAAGGGCATTGAGGCCTAGTGCAACACCGCATGATGCGCTGACCGCAAGGAAATATGACTGTATAATCGTGGATGTGGATAGTGGCGTAGATTTGTTCGCGTTCGAGAAATTGATCGCTACGTTCAGCGACTGGTTCGTAATCTGCCATCCCAGTGTTCCTGCCGTCTATTGCGTCT
The DNA here is from genome assembly GCA_020747015.1 of Pyrenochaeta sp. MPI-SDFR-AT-0127. Lineage (NCBI taxonomy): Eukaryota > Fungi > Ascomycota > Dothideomycetes > Pleosporales > Cucurbitariaceae > Pyrenochaeta > Pyrenochaeta sp. MPI-SDFR-AT-0127. The sequence continues at coordinate 108,564 of JAGTJM010000013.1, read as the reverse complement.
TAGCACATGGTATCGCTTGTCGAAGTGGCTTTGCATACTCCCAGACCTGGTGTCAGCATGCCAGCCGTTACGACCAAGTTCGTCAGCACGAAGCATGACATCCGAAAAGGCATGAAGACTGGCTGTCCGGTGTCTACGGTCCAGTAAGCATCCTTTGTCTAGGCCTCGCATTGTGCTAGTTGCTAGTACCTGGATGTATCGTGGAGTCGATTATCTTCTTTGCCTTCCACAGTTCCGGTGTCATCTCCCGTATCTTGCCCATTTTATACGCGGTGATGAGCTGTTTCGCATTTTCGAGGCCAGTGGAGGATGTGAGAAGCGTTCTGCATGACGCACGGTTAGCTACACCTAATTGATTCAAGGGCAGGGAGAGATTGGAAAGCTCAAGGTCGTGGTACTCACCACACCCAGCATTCGCAAGGAAATCATTCATTGCGTAGCTGTCTCACCTCGGATCTGAAATATTGGCCGAGTGCTGTACGCGTCCCCAGTACGTGCTAAGATCGAACTGAGAGACGGGCAAGTCGCGGTTCCCGGGCAAGGACGAAGTCATGTTTTGCAGTCGAAGAGTAAAAATGGCCGCAGTTGAAGCAGTTGCAGCTCACAAGAGCTTCTTGAAGTAGGAAGGGCTTGTGCACAAATGCGGCATGTAGAAACGATATCGGAAATGCGGGCGGTGAGCCAGCTCGGACCGAAGACTCGGATCCGGGCATAGACGGGTACGCACGCCTGAGAAACTGATAAGCATTGACATGGCTCACGTCCACGGGTATCATTGATATTGTCTTGTTGGTATTATTTTGCTTCAAAAATAAAGGCTATGCAACTGTGGAAACTCGCTGAATATTCAAACCGCCAGCCAGAATGGCTACAACCAGTAAATGCTTCGAAAATCACAATGTCCACAAGAATGATCCAAACACTTCTATGGGTTATAGTACTTTTAATCATTAGTCGTTCATCTTCTCTTTTTTTTGTCTTTAGATTTCGTGGGTGGAGCCGCGCTTGTGCCTAATATGGCATCAAAGGTCTTGTTAGGATCACTGCTCGAGGCTGGCCTTAACAAAGGGGAGTTGGCGGATGGCGGAGCAACACCAGGAGGTAAAGGTAGGGCTTCAAGCCCCAAGTTCATAACGCTCTCATGTCGTCGGTCGGGGCTATGAGATCGTGAACGAGCACCGACCGATGAAGGATCGAGCAAGCCCGGTGGAGGAGGCAGTGGTGCCGCATTCGCATTAAGCTCTTGCATAGCTGCGGTCAGAAGCGTGTCATCTGCTGCCCACTGCTGAGCTTTCTTCCAGCAATGGGATCGACGGAAAACACCTTCGACACCATGCTCAACGATGTCTGTAGGCAGGCTGACAACTTGAGCTCCTCCTGCGACACCAAACCAAGTTCGCGCTCGAGTCGTGTCCTCATGTCCCCATGGGACGCCGCTTCGGGGGACCTCACACAAGAAGTACTCCACACCTTCGGTGAAGCGTACACCGGGAGCGTCGACAACCAACATAGGCAAAGACTGTATGACTGCGTAAAGGAACAGCCATTGGCCGGACCGCAGGTCCCAAAGATCGTCCAGGTTACCTCCCGTGGCCTGCTTGAACTCAAACTGCCGGAACGCCTCCAGGAACGGAGTTTGCTGCTCGGCATCAGGGTTATGAGATTGGCCGAGCATCTTTGCAATTTCATCTTTGTGCAATTTTTTGCTCCGCAACTTGGCGTCCTTTTTAGCATCCCCAGATTTTGGTCCAAACGATACTGGATACAAAGGGAGATCAAAGGGCACGGGCGGCTGCACAGGTGGCGTACTACGGTCGTATTCGCTGAGCACTTTTCTTAGCGCGCGTTGAACGACTGATTCGATGTCAGTTCCCTCGTCTTCTCCTAGAAAACCGTCGGAAGTTCGAATCGTCAGATTCTTCCTGTTTACGAGAAGATCGTAAAGATTAGACATGTCGCGATAGATATCTAACAGCACTAGTCGATTAAGCCCACTCGTTGTCAGGCTGTTCTTCTTGGATTTAGCTTTGGGCAGCCATGACCCGTACTTTGTTTTGTAGTAGTCCACTATGAAGGACCTCGTTGTCATGAAGGCAGCCCTCCATTTCTTGAAACTGATTGCTTTGCCCTCGCTTGCCATGGCACTATTCATGATACCAGCAAAGATGTTTGGGAACTCAAAATCCTTCAGCTTGCCATTGATGGTGGCTTCTCGGTTGTCGAGATCCATGGCAGCGCGCACGAGTCTGGTTGCAGTCTTGTGGCTCATCATGGCGTATGTGGGGGAGTCTATTTCCTTGATGGCCTCAAGCTTTCCGGCGGCATGAACGAAACCCTCGGTATAGAGTGACAGTGAGCGCATTCGTTCGCCGAGCACGATAGCTTCGATTGTTTTTTCGCGGCTATGTCTGACATCGGCGAGGGTTAGCTCATCGACGTAGCAGTCGAAACTTGAGGCAGCCACTTCGCCAAATGTGGATCCGTCAACGTTGGAGAAGGCATAGTGCGATAGAATGTCTGCTATGCGGAGGAAAATGACGAAAATTTCAGAGTGTCGCTCTGTGGCCACAAGAGACTGCCCGATGAGGAACGCAAAGAAGTTGCGGTAGGTCACGAGCGTGTCTGTGTCCTGGGCATTCAGTTGAGGTTCCTGTGGGGTGACGGCGGAATCTGAGCTCAGCGCAATCGGCATATACAGGTGCTTCTCGGTGTAGTCATCCTCGACCGCATCGCTCAGCGCTCTCGAGCCTTTTGATCCGTCTGAGCTTCCTATCTGGCTCTGGTCGGGGGATGCGGTTCGCGACTGCTGTGCAAATGCTTCAGAGGACACTGGCCGCGACGAGCGGTCTGCCAACTCGTGCGACGGGGCAACTGATGAATCACTGTACAAGGCGCCATGTACGAGCCGCGTAAGCAGCTGTGATGCCCCATAAACAGAGGAGTCGATGCGGAATGAAGGGCCCTTGTTTGACGTTCGCGGAAAGAGGTAAACAAATGTGTCGCCCTCATCGTCCCAAAGTTCCGGAACCTTTCCACGTTGTTAGCAAACGTCGGTACGACACCGCCCAAGACACATGACTACCCACCTTCTCGCCGTTCAACAACATAGTTAAATTATAGGGGACCTTCCCCTTGTGTCCGACAATCCATGCGAGGGGTCTACTATGTCCAGCGCCAGGAGCCGATCCATCGCTGCCCTGGCTACCTCCAAAGAGCCTGCTCTTCCGCCTCAACTTTTTCAGGTTGCCCTCGGAAGATGCATCTGCATTCGGTGTACCAGGTCGGCTTCCACCGCGAGACGGCGATGCGTTGCGCGACGGGACTTCGAGGGTTGGTGGAGGTTCGAGGGGTTCCAGCGCGGCTGCAGGCTCTACAGGCTGAATGGTGGGGTTCGCGAGAGAGGCATCGCGCGCAGACTGTGGTGGAGCTGGAGCGGGATATTCGGGTGTGAGATGTATCCCCGAAGAAACGCGCTTCTTGACCTTGCTCAATCGGTTGCCGGACTCTGGAGACGGCGCAGAACTGGCCTTTGCAGCTTTGCTCTCTTGCGACTCGGATGACCCCCCAGAGAACAGGCTCGATAGCCTGTGGCTCGACTTTTTCTTGTGGCCCAGCATGGTAAGAATACCTGATCACAATGTGCAGAAGGGACGGACAGAAGCTGATGGCCGGTTTGGTTGAGTGAAAATACTACGTGTTGAGTGACATGTAGTCTATCGAATGAAGCTGAGCAACTAACAGAACGCCATGCAGGACATGAGTCGGCTACTATGGAAACGAGTACTCGTAGGAGTGTTCAAGAAACTAGGCAGGACCAAGGCTTCTATATTTGCTGTGTCTCTGCCGTGGCAGATCCGGGCCTCGTTGAAACAAATGGCCAACCATGCCTAGCGCAGTGCAGGAGGCATATGACGACTCAACTGAGTTGCCACAATGTGGGCTCTGCCGGCAGCCAGCTGCTATTGGCTTCAGAATTAAGCTTTGCAGATGTTATTTGTAGACCGCACGCCCGGCCAGGCTTTTAGCCCCTTTCTGTAGAGGAAAGATCCTCGTGTAGGACAACTGGGTGACCTGCGCCTCAAAGCTGCGGACGAGGCCCACCGTGGTCGGAGCGGACACAAGCCGCACCCGTGCAGTTTCGACGCTCGCCTGTGTCAAAGACTCGTCCGTCAGCGTTGACGCGGTTTTGAGCCGCAACCTGCACCTGAGAAGCCCCCAATACATGATTCTCCGAGTGTGTGGGAGTGAGTCCTGTGCCACTATTGTACCTCTTGAATACCAATGAAGGCCCCTGGCGCATGGGACATCGAATTTTAGCGAAAGATGACGTACCTTTTGCCGTATCGATAACTGTGCATAGAATGGCTTAGGGCTGTCAAAAACGCGCCCTTTGTCCCATCTACATAGCGTGAGACTTACTGCGTGTGTGTGCAACGGGCAAATGCTACACACAAACATTCATCTCCGAGCAAGCTTCATCTGATATCAGCCGAAGGACTCTACGACATCCGCGTAGCAGAGCCATTATCGCCCGATCACGCTTGCACAGGCCACATCTACATCCGTATTCCGCCGCAAGGGTTACACCTCCCGTCACTCGAATACGGCTTCCTCAGCATTCAATACTTGTCCAATACTTCTGAAGACAAAAGTATTGCCGAAAATAAAGCAAAATGGGTGCCTTTTCGGACGCCGTCGGATCAAAGACCAGTCCGAAAAAGCTCATCAATCTTCTAAGAGGGCATGTAAGCTCCAGCCCACACCATTCAACCGAGCTTTCCCTTCCCCTGCAACTTCTCACTCAACGCTTCGCAACCCTTTTGGGACATTACGTGGCCCAATAGCACTGCCATTTCATTGCTAATTGTTTCAGATGGCCCAATCTGTCGCTACTTCCTACGCAATTGCTTGACAAGGCGACCCACAATGTGCTCAAAAACCAGGCCTTGGCTTTTCCGGCTATGTGTTATGGCCCTGATGCTGGAGACGCACGTCTGCGTAAAAATATCGCGTCCTGGCTGACAAAATTCTACCAACCTACTGATGCGATAGCGGATGAACGAATTTGCATCACCGGGGGCGCCTCGCAGAATTTGGCATGTCTATTGCAAGTGTTTACGGATCCTGTATACACAAGGAATATATGGATAGTCGCACCAGCCTATATGCTTTCATTCCGAATCTTCGACGATGCAGGATTCCACAAAAAACTTCGAGCCGTCCCTGAAGATGATGAAGGTATTGACATGGAATTCCTTGAAGAGCAAATTAAAAAAAGTGAGGAGAATCCAAGAAGTGATGAAAATACTGAGCCCGTAAGTCGTACTGTGCGCGCTGAAGGGCCAATCTCCAGAGATGCCGCAAGGTGATAACCAGGCCTCGCAAGGTGCCGTTACACCATCATGTTGTTCATTCGCTGTCCAAAATGCCATGCTCTTGACTTACAGCTGACACGACCAGCGTCTCAAACCGAATCGTCCTTGGGGTAAAGTATACAAGCACATTATTTATGCGGTCCCTACTTTCAGTAACCCGTCTTTCAAGACCATGAGTCTGAGGAGGAGAGAGGCTTTAGTACGGCTAGCAAGGGAGTATGATGCGCTGATAATCACCGATGATGTGTACGATTTCTTGCAATGGTCATCCAGTCTCACTCCTCAAACGCTTTCCATGGATAAGGCGGTAATGCCTCGGATCGTTGACATTGACCGATACCTCGACGGCGGTGCCGAAAGAAATGGCGCAGATGGCTTCGGCAACGCTGCTTCGAACGGTAGCTTCTCTAAAATATGTGGTCCTGGTTTGAGGACAGGTTGGTGTGAAGGGACAGTAAAGTTGGCGTACGGAGTATCACAAACGTAAGCAACATGTTGGGCATATTCTACAGCTCACCCGGGAAGCCCGAAGTTGCTGCCTTGTGTCATGTCTCATATTTCAGAGCTTGTAGGCAACGACAGCTGACAATGTTTTAGAGGTTCGAGCCGTTCGGGTGGATCACCTAGCCAGTTGACAGCTTGTTTCGTGGGCGAAACACTGGAAACCGGAGAACTTCAGCGTTTCGTGCTAGAGGAACTTCAGCCAATATACGGCAAACGGTACCGTCGAATGGTAGAGGCGATACACAAAGAGCTGATCCCGCTCGGTGTTCGCCTTCCTCAAATGGATCGTGAGATTGTTGGCGGATACTTTATCTGGTTGACGTTACCTTCACCGTTGAAAGGCGCCGCGCTTGCGCAACGTGCAAAAGATGAAGAGAACGTCGTAGTGGCGCCGGTGAGTACAATTTTCAGCCTCGGATCTAGATTTGGGGAAAACTAACACAAGTGTGTACACAGGGTGATATCTTTGAAGTAAGCTTGCTCTTCGCCGAATTGGATTCACAGCTCACAAATCTAGGTTCCTGGCGACACAAAACATCCCGGCACTTCTTTCAGCAATGACATCAGGATCTGCTTTGCGGTATTTACTTTTATCTTCCATGATGACTGACGCTAATAATGCACCAGTGGGAAGACGAGGATATACTTGCCGAAGGCATCCAACGCCTTGCGCAAGTGATTCGTAACATGCAAGATGAGGCGACCAGAGGCGACTACAATACTCGATTGCCCACGGCAGAAGGTGATTCAGGGAACTTCTGGTAAGTGTCTAAGCACAAAAAGTGTGATACTTAGACGCTTGCCGACTAGCTTCATAAACCCCTTACAAATGTCGAGAGCCGACGAATCCCTCTACCTTACGACTGGCTGATCGTGTTCCGAGTTTCTCAGACATAGCAACACTTTTGGCTTTTTAAGCTTAAGAGGCTTCTATGTAGTTCAAACTCAACTTTGTTCATCCTTCCTACGAGTAGCTTATCTGTTTATTTGTCATTCATCCGATGAGCGCTCCAATGCATGACTACGATCATTAAGACAAGAATTTGCGTTGAATTACTAAGTACTACTAAGAGAAGGAAAGGCTCTGCTGAACTTTGTCGAAGCTCAAGATTATGCACGCTATTTTGCCATTGTCGCTTAGGCAACTATGCAAAAGTCGATTCCTGCGTTTCGAGACAAGTTGTCCAGGACTCAAGTCCTTAGGGGATCCTGATGCTGTAGTATCTCGACTTGTCTCTTCGCGCTTTGTTGGATTTTGCAGTGTGCACATGCGGGTTGCTATTGGACAGATAGAAAAGGAGGTTGCATTGAGCATGAAGGATCTACAAGTCTAGGCTCCGTATATTAAAAGTACCCTGGCCCTCCGTTTGTACCTGGCATAACTGGGGCGCCCTATTGCAAGAGAATCCCAGTCTGCATGGAAACAAACTACCAGAAATGTATCTCGGTGGGCAACGATTGGTCGACTACTGTGTTCCTTGATCTTTACCTGTTTCTATGAAGGGTGCTCGGGGCGGGGCATTTTGGGAAGGCCCTTCGGCAGTTATGCTCTATCCGTAAGGCTCGCGCAACGTTGTGCACAAACGCTTCAATCAAGGGGAGGCCGAGTGTCTCTCCACCACCAAATATCCACAAGCAAGGTATTCTACGTATTGCACGAGCTGGTAGTTCCGAGGCTTGGTCCGGCACATAGATGTGATTGAATCATGCGCTGGCATGATGACTCTTTTAGAAGCCTTGCTGTGGTAGACCAGCGATGCGCAGTGCGCCCAAGCGAGATCTCCTGGCGGCCCGTCGCAACCACTTGGTCCCTTGCCCGCGGCCTGTTGAAGCGCTGGCGACTCAACTATTTTCCGGCAAGCGAATGAGAGCGCGTGAGGGCCTATCGATAGGGTTGTGTTTGAGGATCGTTTCAGACGGCTGTGGCGTCTATCATTGGATATCCCTGCAGCCAAGGAGAGAACACTCGCCTCGCATGGAACCTCAGAACACCCACATTCACGACTGGCCAACGTCGCCCTGGTGTTTCACGCGCTTTTCGACAACTACGAAGACAGGTTTGGTGGCCCCTGTTAGTAGCAGCCCTGGGTAATCTTGGATGGGCGCGAGGGGTAAAGGTCACACATTCCTGAACCCTTCCTCGGCACCCGGTACAGCCTGGAATGCGGCTGGAAGACATGGCCACACGGCCATATCATGAGGCGAGAGAGAATGATGGCAGGTTGTATGGATCGGCGACAGCGGTAGAGCATAATGAAGAGGCGTCAAAAGAGCGCTGGTATCACAATGCAGATGCGCATATAAAATATCTATTCGGTGCCGGGTACGGTGGGCCCAGCACAGCAGAGCGAAGAGGACACCCCGGCTATTCGAAACTTGAAACACCGTGTTTCAATAAACCTGATTGGCGTGACGTTACTATTGTAAGTCCATTCTTGAATGCTCTGTACTTATACAACGTCCGGCCCATTCTTTCACCGTCTCCTTCTTCACGCAGACAGCCTGTCAGCTCACAGCACCTTTTCGTGTCTTCCATTCCTATTGTTCTGAGTCATTCATTCAATCGTTCAAGAGCTCTGCTCACAACATTTGTACCTTTCTCCAACTTTCGTTGCCGAGCAACCTTCAACTACGACTTCCACACTTTCAGAATTCTGCACAACAACAGCGTTTTAGCAACGGGCAACTCGTCTTTGCGGGCCAACTGACGATTTCTTTTCCAGTCTGCTGGATCATTCTTTCGACGTTTTGCAACACCAAACTTCAACGCACGCACCGCCATTATGGTCGCCTTTAGCGCCGGTGCGTTGCTTCTGACGCTGCGCGTATTTCTTTCCGCAACACCTTCCACTGCAGTGCCGGTTGCACAAGCAGCAAATCCACCACAGGCCGGCGGTTCTGGCTATTGGCTTGAGCAAATCAAGCGCCAGGGTCAAGCCCCTTTCAATCCTACGCCGGCTACCTACAAAGTATTTCGCAATGTTAAGGAGCTCGGTGCTAAGGGTGACGGTGTTACCGATGACACCGCAATTATCAACAAAATCATTGCGGAGGGCAATCGATGTGGCGAGGGCTGCGACTCATCCACCACGACCCCTGCCCTCATCTACTTCCCTGCTGGAACCTACATCATCAGCCAGCCCCTCATTCAGTACTACTACACACAATTCGTCGGCGACCCTCTCAATATGCCCGTTCTCAAGGCAACAGCGGCTTTCGAGGGTATGGGCTTGATAGATGCCGACCCATATATTCCTGGTGGAGATGGCGCAAATTGGTATACAAATCAAAACAATTTCTATCGCCAGGTCCGAAACTTTGTCATTGATATCTCGGCCACCAAGGCGGCTGCTGGTATTCATTGGCAGGTTTCCCAGGCCACCAGCCTCCAGAACATTGTCTTCGAGATGGCGAAGGGCGAGGCTGGCGCTGATCAGAAGGGTATCTTCCAGGACAACGGCTCCGGCGGTTTCATGACCGATCTAGTATTCAATGGCGGCGCGGTTGGTGCCTTCATGGGGTCGCAGCAATTCACTGTCCGCAATTTGACCTTCAATGATTGCGGCACCGCCATCTACCAGAATTGGAACTGGCTCTTCACCTATAAGAGTATCTTTATCAATAACTGCAAGGTTGGTCTCGACATGGCCAATAGCCCTGCGAACCAGACTGTTGGATCTGTTCTTTTGCTCGACAGCAAGCTTGTCAACACTCCCATCGGCATCAACTCTTCATTCACAGAGAACAGCATTCCAACTACTGGAGGAACACTCATCTTGGACAACGTCGATTTCACTGGCTCCACGGTTGCTGTTCAGGGCGCCAGTGGCAACGTTATCGTTCCTGGTGGCAAGAAGATCCAGACCTGGGCTCAGGGTAATGCTCTGGCTGCTGGTTCCCAGCAGGGTCGCATTCAGGGTGATGTTAATGGCGCACCTACGAAGCCTCAGAGCCTCCTGGGCCAGAACGGTTGGTTCGAGCGCAGCAAGCCGCAGTACGAGAATGTTCCCGTTTCGAACTTCGTCAGCCTTAAGTCCAAGGGTGCCAAGGGTGACGGCGCGACTGATGATACGGCTGCTATCCAAGCTGCGATTGACGGTCTTCAAGATGGCCAGATCCTGCACGTCGACCACGGTGCCTACCTCATCACCAAGACTATCATAATCCCTGCTGCGAAGAATATCAAGATGGTTGGCGAGGTCTACAGCATGTTCTTCATCACCGGCAAGTTCTTCGGTAACATGGCCGATCCTAAGCCTGGTTTCCAGGTGGGCACAAAGAGTGGCGAAAAGGGTTCCTTCGAAGCCTCTGACCTCATCATCAGTACACAGGGCCCAGCTCCAGGTGGTATCTTGATGGAGTGGAACATTAACGCTGAGAACGGCCAGGCTGGTCTTTGGGATGTCCATTTCCGTGTCGGCGGGTTCGAAGGCACCAAGCTCCAGTCTTCCAACTGCAAGAAAACCCCTGAAAAGCAGCATGCGCCCAACCCAGAGTGCATCGGGTCTTTCATGCAGCTGCATATCACAAAGAACTCAAACGGCTACTTTGAGAATGTTTGGCTGTGGACTGCTGATCACGAGCTTGACCAGGCCGATCACGCCCAAATCGACATCTACAACGGTCGTGGCATGCTAGTCGAGTCACAAGGCCCTGTCTGGCTTTACGGTACTGCCTCTGAGCATTCGCAGCTTTCGCAATACCATTTCCAGGGTGCTAAAGACATCTGGTACGGCGCTATCCAGACTGAGACGCCGTATTATCAGCCCAATCCCGCTGCCAACGTTCCCTTCACCAAGAATGACAAGTTTTTCGATCCCGATATGAGCCAACTTACATCGGCCTGGGCCGTTCGCGTCATTGATAGCGAGAGCATTTGGAACTACGGCTCGGGCACCTACTCCTTCTTTGACAACTATGCTCAGACCTGTGTCCCACTACAGAACTGCCAGGAGCACATGAACCAGATCGAGAATTCAACCAACGTCAACTGGTTCGGCCTGTCAACAAAAGCCTCCGTTAACATGATCACCTCGGGTGGTCAAGGCCTAGCCAAGGACGCGGACAATCGTTCGAACTTCTGCGCTACGCTAGCAATCTTTGCTCAGGCGTAAACGCATCCCCCCTTTGACGCCCAACACCGCAAAGAGTGGTGATACTCGGAGTCCTTGATGGATACCGAATACTATAGACATCTTCAGTTCTTTCCCCCCTTCCCTCCTGCTTCTGTTGCTTTTGCATGAAGCAGACTGGGGTCGGACCGGGCCTTGTTACAGCATTTTGTACCTTTTTTTCATTTACTGTCTACCTTCCCTGTCCATATGCGGCGGACGCACACTCGCTTAGAAACGAAAACGGATCTACTAGGTTGAGCATACTATACCCCCATGGCAGGCGTTTTTTGAGCACAGATAGCATACGAATTCTACAAGAGTTCCACAACCTTTGCCGATTTGATTGACGTGAAACAAGTGAGAACATGTCTGAAATTACATGCCAGTCCCCGCCGATGCCTCGCTATCCTCAACTTGAGTGGCGCCCCAATGCAAGCTATGTCTTTATCGTGATACACAAGTCTTTGCAAAGCAGCCCTGGCTGGTTGAAACTCCAACGCCCATAGGAGTGCGACACTTCTCCCACCACATCGAGGAACATCACCAAGGCGAGACCTTACCAACCACGATGAAGAAGCTGAAAAAGCGCGTATGTGGATACCGAGAATCTTTGACACGCAAATCGTAGTCCTCTGCGCTGTGGAAGCGACCTGTTACATAAGAAGCCCGGTTTACCCCACTTACCAACCCCACTTTATCACAACCCTCCAATACCCACCGTATGCGAGTGATGTGGACCCACTAGTAAGACTCGATCTTCACGGTCAAAGCTATATAGTGTCAAAAGGATAGCGGACAATATATGCTATTTAATCATCCAATTCTTTCATCAAAAGCACAATAGGAGCCTTGGCGCAATGGTAGCGCGTTGGTTTTCGGTATGAAAACATCAGCAGTTGTCTTCTTCAACTTGTTCACCAAAGGTTGTGGGTTCGATCCCCATGGGCTTCGTTTTTTGTTCTTTTGACCTTTTTATCTCGCCCAAAAAAAATTCTGAGCTGCTGCGATTTTTGCTCATCTGCTGTGTATGGATGTGCGGTTGCAGGCCCTGAGCAACACGGCGACATCTTCTAAGAGCGGCACACCAAACAATAGGGAGGAGATGCGAGACAATTGAAGTATGCCTCGAAATTCTTCGAGGTCTTTTCATTCTTGCTAGATTCTGGTGCTACTACAGGACCTTTGAATGCATATATGGTCGCTCAGACATGGCGCGGAGTGCAAGACTCTGGCAACTATATAGTCGTTCACAGAAAATTCAATAGCATAACAGTGCGTAGGACTAAGATTGCAATGACTTCAGCTATAAGGCCCAGCAGAGCTACAAGGCAGTAGAAGATGCAGTCTAACAAGTTGGGTAATAAGCCTGGCGCTCCCGTAGTCGTATCGCCCATTATCATGTCTGCCGTGCTAAGCTCGTGAAAACATCGTAACTGTATCCTGGGAATGAGTATTGAGGTTTCCTTCTATGCTTATAACGCCTCAGAATTAGCAGACTTGTTAAAGCAGGCACTGCAATCGGCATGTGTGAAGTGATAAAACTAGGCGTTTGTCTTGCACGTATGTATATACATTGTTCTTGTGCCGCTTCCAGTCACTTATCTAACCTGTGCAGGTACCACCCTTACAGATGAACGCACAATCCTCCTCAAATGTATGCAAAAAGTCTTTCATAAACCACATCTCATCATGACAACTCCAAAAGTCGTCATCAAACTCGTAAACCGGCGTAAAAGAGCGTGAGAACATACATCGCCAGAAGCTCCACCACCAAAAGGAAGGAAACGACAAGACATTAGTTACCAGGGCATCCGGGCCAGCGGAGGGTCTCTTGTATGGTTGATTATGTGTGTGTCGGAAATGTTGTTGGGGAGGGCCGGCGAGATTATTGGATTGTTGCTGTTGGTTTTGGTCATATAAGCCACGAAAGGTGAGCATGAAGTGATTTGCTGACGCATCGGGGGATGGTTTTACCGGTCTGTACCTGCGAAGAGAGAAATATGGACCAAATCGCTAGATGAGAACTCCTAATATGCTAAAAGTTGAGGATAGGTATTAACGGCGGAACATAGACTTATGCGTAAGCGGCGATTCAAGGTGCACTGGCCCTCTTACTCTCCCGCCTCTTGCAATTGGCGTCTGCCCGGTGCAAAAGACGCATACATACACCGGCGGCAGGTTGTCTGAATTTAGTCCATTGCAGGCCATATGCAGCCACTTGTTGCAGGACTCGCATTGTACCATAGGTTGGCCATCGTCGACACCGCTGCAAACGCATCGGGTGCTCTCGCTGGAGAGACTACTTCGGTCGGTCGATGGCGTCGTCAAGCCGTCTGTGTTGGGGGAGGCATTGAAAGAGTTGGAGAAGGGATCGTAGTGGCCGTGGCCATGGGGGGTGGTGGTGTGGGTGATGTCGGCGGAAGCCTGTGCCCAGCGCTTGTTATGGGCCTGCAGCGTGTTCTGAGACGCGCGTTCTGAAAGTGTTAGTGGAGAACTCGGGAGAGCTGGTAAACACCATACCAATCCTTTGCTGTCGACCGGCAACCACCTTCTTCAGGGCTCCCAGGGCGTCGCCAGGAGAGTCAGGCATGTGTTGGTCTTCGCTCACTTTGAAGCTCTCGAACGACGTAGGAAAATCCATCATGCTGAATCGGCGGTTTGCATTGTCAACAGGCTTTCTTATGGGTCGAACTGTTTCGAAAGAGGCCTTGTCAAAGGCACCCGAAGATGGTCTTGAGGCAGGCCGCGGCATCTTGAACGAATTGGATCTTTCTAGACCACCGCTTTCAGACCTAGCATGTTTTGAAGATCGCCGTTGCGGCTTCGGAATGTTAAATGAGGTGTTGCGGCTGATTGTTGGAGGAGGTTCTTCTTCCTCCGATTCAGTATCATCGTCCTCCCAGAGACCAGGATACTGGCGTCTTACGTCCTTTTGCGATGTTTTCCGCGTGTCCTTTGGAGTCTCCTCCTCCTCGTCGGCGGGTACTGTCTCTGTACGGGCTCGGCCAGTCTCGTCAATGACTAAACGTGTTCGTGGCCTTCGAACCTCGGGGATGGATGTGAGTGACCCCCCGCTTTGGCGCTTCAAAGGTGATGAGCGACGCGGAATTGTCGAAGCTGCAGCCTGACTTGAAGTCCTCGACTCCATTGATGATGGCCTACTCTTCCGAAAGCCACTGTCAGTATTGCTTCGCTGCAATACTGGTCTGATGTTTTCAATTGAGCCTGACGACGAGTTCGTATTACTGCGGGAGTGCTGACTCTTTGCCTTCTTTGCAATCTCCTTTTCCCGCATTGAATCTCGTGTCTGAGTTTCGTATGGTTGTCTAGAGCTAACGTGCTTCACAGGCTGTTGCGGGACGTTGCCGAACGAGTTAGCTAGCCCGGGGCTGGAGAAGCTGAAGAGCATGGTGGGATCCACGCCAGCGGATGTGGACACAAATGAGTTTGGTCTTGAGTTTTGGCCTCCTCCCAAATGGCTGGAGGTGAACGATGCAACAGGGCCAGCGGACGACATCTCATGGAGAGGTTGGAAAGCCTGTGAGTTCATTTGAGTAGGAGCGGGAGGATTGAACGTCTGCCAATTCATGCTTTGCTCAATCTTGTGTGGCGTGGGACCAAAGGGGTCTGACGCCAGCGGTATATCTATATCCATCTGAGTGACATCATGTGGCTGGTCCCAAAACAGACGTGAGTGCGGCATAGGCGGCGCGGACATTGGTCCTGTGTTTGCGAAGGGCATCATGCTTGGCGAGAATTGCATATTTGGGAAGCCAAAGGGTGTCTGGTTGAATAGAGCTTCTGTTGTCGCCACTTGGGTGGGTGTCCTGTGAATGACTGTAGCTGGAGTGGCAAACCCATTTCCCGCACTTTGTTGCAAGCTTCTCCTCGATGTTGCATCCCTTGTTGGGGGCGGAGTCTGCATCTGCGAGAAATCCATGCTCACTGGACGTGGTTCCCCCAATTGGCCCTGCGATAGACCAACGTCAGCCCTCTTCAACTGATTTGGATCTGGCGAGGAGGACAGTCTACGAGACACCTCCACTGGTGGCAAAGGAAGGTTCTGAGGAGCGAAGTGGTTGACATGAAATTCTGGATCCTCAGGGGTGCGGACCGTTTGGCTGTATGAACTCGACGGCCGGTCTATAGGCGTTGATAATGTAAAAGATGGTGTCTGAACAGGGGTGTATTGTCCATTGACTCGGGGGGTCGACCAGGCTTCGAGAAAGTGTGACTGAGGGAAAGCCTCAGTCTTCGGCGTCTTCAGACTCGCTTCCGGAAATGTCACAGACTTGGGTGTGGAGGAGGGACTTGGGAGATGCCAGTCCGTCGATCTAGCACGAGACCCACATTAGCCTTGAACAATGGGAGGATGTAGCATGCAAAGCAGAGTATGTGTCGGAATTGTGCAATTGGTCAAGAAAGATGCAAATGAAATCAGAGGAAAAAGTTTCTCTGGGAAAGAATCTGCAAAGTGGTGCTGGAATGCAGTTTTGAGGGGATGCGTTGGGCCGGTGGCATTGAGCTTCAGATGACAACCGTGCGGTGCTGCCTACTGCTCCTGCCTGGCCCAACCGCAATTGGAACAACCACACAGCAGATTCGACCATGCCAGTAGGCAGAAGAAGACATACAGTGTCTGAGCTGTTCATCATGAATGGCTCGTTGCACCGGCCCAGCGGCGGTATATGCTCTCCCAAAGGACTTGATTGAGGGGACACATGGAAGGGTAAACCAGGTAGAAGGGAGCCCTTACCCATATATATGCTGACCAGAACTCATAGCAAGCCCAGTAACACAGTGTTCCTGCCCTACAGACCATGTAGCGAGCAATATTAGGCGGCGGCGGCGGCGGCGGGGGTTGGAGGCGCTCGAGGGGGACGACAGAGGGTGAAGACAGCGGCGCTCTGGCAGAGATTTCTGGTCGTCTGCCGGCGTGCTCTAGAAGACGCAGATTAGGATAGAGCGATGAAGCTGTGATACGTGCAGCGTAGTACGCTCGATCAGGGAGAGCCGGGGATATGCCAGCGTTGTGAGACCTTGAGGATGCAGGTACCGAGGAGGGGGGTCACTGCAGCGGAGGAGGGACGAGGTCTGTCGACTTGCGGATGCTTGGAGGCTAGGCACTTGCAGCGAGGAATGACGGTGAAGGTTTTCTTCACGTACTAGGAAACGAAGCAGTGGGGCCGGGGTGATGCTGCACGAAGAAATGGTTGTAGTTTCGGCAACGTTGAATAATAATTGTACCGATCGCGAGCCGCAGCACCAGCAACGGCACAGGAATGTGTCTCCTGAGGGCTAAGATGCTGGCAGCTTAGGTAGCGAGCCACATTGACCTAGAACCATGCTGGCGGCGGTATAGCGAATTATTGGTGGTAAAAGAGCAGGGAGGATAGATGATGGGCTGCTCCATGGGCCCTTGGGGAGCAGGCGAAGCTTCACCAACCGATGCGACTAGCACGGCGAATGGGAAGCTAGGCTACGCCAGGAGACATGTACCACGATGGAACTAGGCGTCTACGGCACGGAACAACCTCACCATGGCTTGCGGCGATGCGTGTCGGAACGATGCAATGCGAAGACTTGACAGGTCGGCGTTGAGGTCTGCCCAGCATCCCACGCTAAACAGAACCACTCGACACGGCTTGCGGCCAACCAGTCAACCGCTCTGCGCTTGTTTGGTCCAAGCAAACTCCTGAACGAGCTGGTATCGATATGCACTCCTTAATTCGGCCTTCGTGATGGCGTCGGCCACAGCAAATAAGCACCTCACAATTCTGCTCGCATGTGCCAGCTCAGCAGTATTTTTAATCTGGGCGGGCTTTATGCCTTGCCCAGTGCAATCAAGCGAAGGCTCACGGATCCTGGTAATGCGCAAACTGCAGCCAATGGCCGCTCCAGACGTCTCTAACGATTTTCCCTGCGGAATATCGTCCATCAGAGCACTTTCCGGATTTAAGCAAGCAGGCCTTTCGGCCCCTAACTGTGCCCAGGAGCGCCTGCAGCAATCGTGCCGACAGTCACATTCCACTTTCTTGAATGCCATGGTTGCTGGTCATAGAGATTCCCACAAGGGCAATCTGCACCCGCGATGCCCTATTCTGCCCATGTCTGATGAACCGGGCCCCTTGGTTGCTGGCACAACAGAGGGGGCCACCTAGAGGTGTGCAACACAATAGTGCCGTCTCTCTCATCCCTGACATGGCATGTGAGATGAGGCCCGGATTCGTTGTCTGGTACCTTTGGACCCTAGCGTCAGCCCGTCATGCAAGGTACCGCCTCTCTCAGCTCCCTTGATTCACCGAGGACGTGGCGACTGTTGAGGGCTGATGAAGCAGAACATCATGCCATGGCTGGAACAACCAAATGGGCTACAGCTCACTGGGCACCCATATCATTGTATGCCCACTGGGGTGAGCAAATCATAGCTTCACCAGCTTTAGTATATCCTAGTGGAACATTTGACACTTTGAAATGCTGTGGTGTTGAGTGTCTGGCCGTTTCACGCCGAGCCACTCCAGATCGTGTAACCGAAATGAAAGATACGGTCCTCGGAGCCGAGTGTACCAATGTCGTCATAATCCATGTTCAACATTACCATCAGCGATTATCGCTCTATATATGTCCCCCCTCCCTTTCCAGTCCCTCGTTTTACCAGAGAACTCCCAAAATGTGTCAACGCCTGCCTGCTATGCGTTCGTGAAAAGCGGTCCGGTCGTTCAACCTAATATGTACAGAAATAAAAAGAAAGCCTGTAAACCTCAGAAGCTCATTAAAGAGACGATCTGCCAACAACAGCATCGTGCTGGTAAGAGAGATCTGACACGGCCGACATGGCATCCTCCGCTCGTCCTACTGTAGGTCCCGACAGATCAGATATAGCATCGTCATCTCGTGGATCTTCAAACGGCGAACGCTCAATCAGGTGTGTTTGAGAAGTCGCAGGTAGAGAGTCAGGGACCCGAAAGCTACTTTGCCGAGATGCAGAAACAAAGCTAGGCGGCGCTACGCTACGGGGCCGATATGGTGGTGGAGGCTCTGCGAGATTGCTGTCTGCGAAGGGGTCTGCTTGTCTGTTGTTGTTCGAGGTCACCGAGACTACGTCTGAGGTATCTATGCCGGTGAGGTAGGTACCGTTTGAACCAGATGGTATTGGACCAAGGATAACCGGAGGAGGAGCGCTGGGGCTTGTTGAAGTTGGTGAGTGCTCAGGCGAAGCAGAATACTGAGGTAATATGGCGGGTGACAATGATGCAACATATGGTTGTGCAGAACGCTGTGGTTGCATCTTCATCTCTTGCGCTGCCATTTGACTTGCTGCAGCTGCATGCCTCTGTCGCCTACGTTTGCGCATGCAGAAGAACACCAGGCCTGCTACTATCGCAAGCACGATAATGGGCACAATGGATGCAGCAGCATACAATGTGGTATGCTTTTTTGGCCAGTGCCCTCCAGAATGCTGACTCCCAAAGCCATTGGTGGGAGAAGCGGTAGACGATGATACTTTGTTAGTGACAATCAAAGTGGGTGTCGTGTACGATATTGAGGTTTCATAATGGTCGCCATAAGGTACATATGGGGATTTTGTAGTTTCTGTTATCCATGTCGCTGTAGTGCTGGACAATCTTGGCCGTGGTGGCCTCCCGCTCGGGAGGAATCCATAAGTATCCGGGTAAAGCGAGTGATACTTTGATTTGTAGCTGTCGCCAGAGTCTTCGACTGCAGATGAGGTGAAAAGGTTTGAAGGCGTTTCCATTGGAATAGGTAATACAACAGCAGTGGGAGTGAAGCTCGAGAGTGTTGAGGACAAGTCTTCTTCATCATCCGAGTCTCTGAATGGGTCATCGTCGTCCTTCCAGTGCCGATGGCGTTGGAGAGCCATGGGGGCTTAGACCAACTGGGACAAAGTATGCTTACGAGAGACGTTCTTGCAGCAAGGAGCGAGGATTCGCAGTGCCGTGTCAGAACTTGAGGGGGCGCTGAGGGATCCGATAGGTTTCTCTGTCTTTGAAGGTAGGGCAAGTTGCCTACTTCTCCTCAGATGTGACCGAAACGGAGGCTGGAATGCGAAGCTGATCCTGCACTTTTGTCCAGTGGCAGGAGATGCGGGGCCGGTGACGGACTTAGGGTAGCTTGTCTTGGTATAAAGCCATTCGATGACGCTAGAATTTCAACAGGCACAGTATGATGTCTGTGGGCTCAATCATCAAGTATGGATTGAAGGATGGCAGGCCATTGCACTCTCAGAGAAAATGCGGGGAACGGACTGGTCAAAGGTGCGAAGGACAACCCTTTGAAATGCCTGAGCTGAAGGTGGCGCAGACAGGTTACTGTTAGCTGGCATCATGCCGCAAGAAGCCAACAGGATTCCAAGTCCGAAGTACCGGCTGATAAAGGCTGGCGTGGTTGGTCAGAGGCTGGGATGGGGGGAGCAAAGACGTGCTCAGCCTCGATGCCTGACCGAACCCCCACCTGCTCGGAATGGTATTTTTATCACAGCCTAGTCGTCGATCTCAAGGCTTGGCTTAGGATGCCTTTCCCTTTTCCTTTCGATCAGCGCATTCACACCCCGTCCTTGACCCGTAGTTGCATGCACTGGTAGTTCTTTCAATATTCCCCTTTCATCGATTGTCTCCAGAGCCCGACGGCTGATTGATCGGCACGGACAAAGAAACGCCATGCAGGAATAGCCGGAGCACTGTAAGACTTACCGCAAGACGTGCAGATCCCATCCTCGCTGTTCTCCAAGCCTCGAACGATTGGTGGTCAGTGTCGCCAGCAAGGCAGTGCGTTATTTGTGATTCGCCAGCTATCCCTTGTTGGCACTTGTCTGTCGACGGTTGCATGCATGTATCCACCATCTTGGGAAGCCATGATCTCACCGAACACCAATAGGTCTTCACCTTTTCCAGACCTGAAACACGGGGCTGTCTACCTTCGTTTTTGCAGCTGATAGAGTTGGCTGTCCGTCTCTGTTGGCGAGCAAAGAGCGAATGATCCTGGGTCCTATGACGGCTATTAGCTCGTAGACACGAGCAATACGCCTTTCAACGACGCAGTCTAAGCGGTGCCCGGGTGCACAATACTCGAGAATAGATCGCTCGAGAACGCATCACAGGTTACCAACAAGTGTCAGCAAACTACAGGTCCTTTTCTTAAGCCCATTGGGACACTCAGCTCCAAAAGAAGCATCAACCTCTAAACTGCACTCGGACTGCCTTTGCACCATACAACAATCAAGCCTCAATCATACCGTGGTATGAAAACTGTCTGACCATGCTAGCAGGCTAGTAACGACTATTTAAAGTCAATAGCGTAACATATTGGACGCTAACCACTTCTAGCGCCTTTGAATCGTTGTACGAAGCTCGAACCAAGCACAAGAGTATCGCACAAGAACACCCGACATTTGACTTGCCCTGAAATGTCTGATTGGGGAAACCTTGCTGCTACCAATGCTGAGCTGGGGCTTGCTGATACCCTTGGTACACTGTTCCTACGTTTCCTGCCATGTTTACCATACGGTAAGCGTCCGATCCTTGGTCCTCAGAACCTGCACCACGTAGCCTCTGAAATGAACCTCTATTTGCTCCGTCATGGTCTTTCTTTGTTCTTCTCATCAGCTCCGTCAGCATATTCATTACAACGGTAATCAAAACCCCCATCGCAATCATTTGCACAGGGTCCCAAATGATGAATTCTGGATTGGGATCGCCAATCCATCCCGACTTCTTGACCCATCCACGCGTTTCGTACACGCGCACCCAGCACCATACTGATGTCAAGGTTGGAGGAATCAGCATATATGGCCAGTATACGACAACAAACCAGCCCCGAATTCTTGTCCAATTTTCTAGTGCAGAGTATCTATGTTCGAGATAGCGAAAAGGAATTGAGGCATGCGCTGTGATGAAGGCAATAGCGAGGGCTATAAAAAATATGCGTTCGACAGGCCACGCGTCTGCGCTGCCGAAACCAATATCAGCCTGACTTCGTTTCGTTTGTTCTTGCGCACGCGAGCGTAATTCGGTCTCTAGCAAGCAAGCTACTGGGAGAAGGATCGCGCTATCCTTTCGACTGTTTGGAGGTGGCCAATCTGGGGCATAATTCGCCTTTCTGAAGATGGTGAGACCAACGCCCACGAATGATCCAAGAGATAGTAAGAGCCGGAAGGCTGC
The DNA here is from genome assembly GCA_020747015.1 of Pyrenochaeta sp. MPI-SDFR-AT-0127. Classification (NCBI taxonomy): domain Eukaryota; kingdom Fungi; phylum Ascomycota; class Dothideomycetes; order Pleosporales; family Cucurbitariaceae; genus Pyrenochaeta; species Pyrenochaeta sp. MPI-SDFR-AT-0127. The sequence continues at coordinate 87,393 of JAGTJM010000013.1, read as the reverse complement.
TGCAAGTGGGTTACGCCAGTATGTTCAGACCAACGCGACGGAGAAGGTCATGACAGCCAAGGCGATCATCATTTGGTTGACAGCCACGGTGAAATGATAGCTTGTCAATCGGCACTTACTCTGGCCTGCAAAACCAAGGAGGAAGGCACCAACAAAAATGGTTTGAGTATCTGACACGCCTAGCACAAATGTTCGCCCAGCAGCCCTGAACGCATCTCTTGTTCTTCTCTTGGAGTCGTTCACTGGCGTATCTTTGAACCAGGCGAGTGTACTGTTATGTTCACCGTCAGTGTGCAATGTTGGACTTCATCAAGAGTAACCTACGGGGCAGCTGCCCATTTTGACCGTGTCAAGACTTCGATAATCACAAAGACCAAAGCGATTACAACCACACCAAAGAACAAAATCATGGCGAACCATATCTACTCAATTAGCAGTGTACGTTTCGAGGATACATTTACACGCACACCAATCCCTGCGATGCCTGGCTCGGGCTTCATCGTCCCTCTGGTCACATTCCCAATTGACTTGAGCTCATGATCGGTGCCAAAGGTCAGGCTGCAAGTCCTATTCAAGTCGATGCCTTCAGCTTTGCAGGCATTTAACACAGTGAACTGAAAGCCCCCTTCGGACGGAGTGCTCAAGTAGCCAAAGGTATTGCCCATTGGTTTTGACAACGAGGCTGAACCTTCAAGGAATGAGATGAACGGTGGAAGGCCAGGCTTGGGGCAGAAACTGTTTATACATGATTGAGGACTGAGCAAGGCTACAAGGCTGAAGAAATTGAGGAGTTTAGATGGGCTGGCCAGGCCCCAAGTCTAAGCCATCATGTGTAGTTGCATTCATTGGACGATTGGTGCATGAAGGACGTCCACTGTGCACAGGCGACAAGTAGCATTGGTGCCTCTACAACTAGCAATCATATCTGACTTTCGTGGGATCTGATATGGTGGCTCTAATATGTTAGACTTGTTGCATATTAACGTCAAGCAATTGGTATCTTTGAAGCATTCAATGTTCGGCTCCACATGACTAGCTGCTGATTCAAATCTGCGCTGACATCATCAAGCTGCCAGCACGCTATCGGTCCCGCTACCCATCCACGCGTCCGATATGCAGGACGCCAGGACACCCGTACACTAGTCAGGCAGATATATACAAAGCGCATGTGAGACATACCCTACTGTCCTGCCCCTGTTCCTGCACACACTGACGCAGCACTTAATGATAGATGGCTGATCGGTTCAAGAACCTCGCGAAGAGTGGCTGGCATCCGGAGAAAAGTGCGGGAAGCGGTGCGGGCGGACAGAAAGATTCGAAGTTCGGTCAAGTGGTATGGCTCTTTGTTCTCTTGTATCACCGTGCGATTTGTTCACTTGCGACAGAAAGGCTGGGTTGGCAAAGCCCAAGGCAAGGACACCCACGCAGCGGCCGCTCGAGAACACCAGTCCGCGCCGCTCTCGACGCTGAAAGATCCTTCGTCATTTGCTCCTCCACCGAAACGACTAGATTATAGTGGAGCGTCCCCAGTCTCTGCAACGGGGAGCGCTGCAGGTCTTTCGTCGGCACCACCAGGCTCTGCAAGACAGCGCCTGCAGGAGAAGGCAGAGGCAGAAAGGAGGGCAGAAGAGGAAGCAAACAGGCCTCCGCCAGGTCCATATAGGCCGGATACCACGGGACTGAGCACCGCACATCTTCCTAAACCACCGGCATTCAGACCAAATGCTGCTTCACCACCACCTACTCCAAGTAACGCTCCACGACCGGCTCCAAGCCTCCCACCACGATTGCCTCCACGCCAGAACTCTAATCCCGATGCGTATGCGCCGCCTCCTCCGCCGACATACAATGAAGCGACACAATCAGGAACGGCGTCACAAGGGCTACTGAATCAAGGTGCCCTTGGACGGTTGGGACAAGCCGGCGTTTCTGTACCAGGCTTTGGCATTGGGCGGACTGCATCTCCTCCAGTGCCAGGTCGCCAGATGGCATCGCCTCCTGTCCCGTTCCGACAGAGCCCCAACTCTAACGCACCTGGACCACCTCCAGCACCAGCTGGCCACGGTTCGCAGATGAACGAGCTGCAGAGCAGATTCTCCAAGATGTCAACGCCATCCACTGGGGCGGAGCCTCCAGCGACAGGTACATCCTGGGCGGACAAGCAAGCAGCACTTCGAACTGCCAGTGGTCTCCGCGACGATCCCTCCAAGGTCTCTGCTTCGGATTTGAGGGGTGCGGCATCGACAGCAAACAATTTTCAGCAAAGACACGGGGAGCAGGTCGCAAGTGGCTGGAAAGCAGCGAGTGGGCTGAACCAGAAGTATGGGATTGCTGGCAAGGTGAACAGCTTTGCATCGTCGAGCACATCACCAGCACCATTACAATCACCTGCACAAGCAATAGGGAAGAAACCACCGCCTCCGCCTCCGCCCAAGAAAAAAGAGCTGGGAGGCGGAGGCTCTGGCGGACCACCACCGATTCCGATGGGAAGTAAGCCCAAGTTTTCGTAACCTATAATATCCAATCATAGCGTATTATTTCAAGACTCTGTGTAATACCCCGCTGTTCCTGGTCGGCCTTTCGATCCGAGCCATGGCTGTCCAAGATGTTGATGTCGCAAACGTCACGAACGGGTCAGTGGCGTTTTGTTCCCAGACTGGGGCAGAAGCTTGGGCCATACTCGGTGCATCCCTGTCCAACTTTTTTTTTCTTCTCGCTGTTGTCAATTGCACTGTGCAAACGCCGCAGGAGTCTGCGGGTGTAGAGGCTCTGTACTGGCAAATCTTCATGCGGTTAGACTTGCGAGATGAGAGAAGGTTTGAAAATGAGCCTAGGCAAAGACGCGTTCCGCTACAGGCCAGATGAAGGGGTCTCTTGTGGAAGCGGTGCCGTCGTAGTAGATGTCTGGGGGGCTGGACCGCGAGCCTCGGTGCGTCATGGGTCTGCGATTCGCTGAAAAGTGTAAACTCGCCCGCTACCCTGGCCTAAATTCCTCACCATTATCCCAGACGTTTGTCAAGAGTCTTTGCCTACTGTATTCAGCCACTCCTTCCGACGTACCAGCGCTGAAAACGTGGCTGATCCCGAGCCATCTGTGCGCACAGCAGTCGATATATCTAGCCTTGGTCGCTGCGTTGCTCTGGCTTGTCTACCGTAGTGGAGCCCAAGAGTCGAGAAGGCATCGCGTGCCTACCCACACAAAGTTCTTACACACAGGTCTTGCGCCGATAGAAGGGACGACAAGGCACCGAAAGGACGCGCCCTGCTGCTGTGGTAGCCATTAGCGTAACGGCTAGGCATTGGCCTCACTAGACTGCACGAAAAAAAAATCTCCCAGCTGCCCAGACAGCGACCTCGCCGCTTCTCCACAACTCATACCCGCCTTTTTTCCCCAGCTTCCTCAATAGCCCTACCTCCTACCTGCGCAGCGAGCGTAGAGCGACCGCCAGCACCCATTCCGCCATTGTTACGGTCAATTGATCTCCCGGCGCAACGCAGCATTCACTGGCGCAACACACGCGCTCTGTTTCAACTCGCTGAGCTGCAACAAACCACAAACACACACCATGTCTGGTGCAGGCCCATCTCTACACCCAGGCGACTGGCCTTCAAGAGCCGTCCTGCAATTCCCCCCCGATGCCGCGCCCCCTCCCATTGCTCCTCCGTGGAACGGCGAGTCGACCTTCGCGAACCCCTTCCCAATTCCTCAGGATATATTTGAGGCGGCGTTGTCATACAAGGTCCCTTTGACCATTGCATCAATATACGCCGTCACGGTCACATACCTCAACTGGTACAACCGGCAGCATGGGAACAAGGCCTGGAGGATCGCCAAAACGCGCCCCTTCTACGCATTTGTCATCTTCCACAATGTCTTCTTGGCTGTGTATTCTGCCATTACTTGCGTGGCAATGGTCTTGTGCTTGAAGCACTCGTTTCCTCACTACACTGAATCCAATGCCGTGGTTGGCACCGTTGACGCTCTTTGCAAGATCCACGGCCCACGGGGACTCGGCGACGCCGTCACCTACCACAAGAATACGAACACCTGGTCAAGCTTGAACTCGAACGTCGCAGTAGGTGCAGCAGGCCTGCCAGACACCACGGATGTTGGCAGAATGTGGAACGAAGGCCTCGCCTTCTGGGGCTGGTGGTTCTACCTCTCCAAGTTCTACGAGGTTCTCGACACGGCTATCATCCTTGCAAAGGGAAAGCGAAGCACTACCCTCCAAAAGTACCATCATGCTGGTGCTATGCTGTCCATGTGGGCTGGCATGCGCTTCATGTCACCGCCTATCTGGATGTTCGTCTTGGTCAATTCCGGTATTCATGCCATGATGGTACGCACTACCCACCTTGAATTGCCTTTCGCAACTAACCTGGCCTTAGTACACATACTACACCGTCTCCGCCCTCGGATACCGCGTCCCCAATGTCGTCAAGCGAACTCTCACAACGCTTCAAATCACGCAGTTCCTCGTTGGATCCACCTTCGCCGCAATTCACCTCTTCGTCTCGTACACTGTCCCAGTCTCGATTGCATACAAGATCACTGAGAAGGTTGTGCCGCAGGTCAATACCTCGACTGTCTCATCCGCAGTCCAGTCTGCTACGGATACCGCTGCTGCTGCCCTCCCTACTGTGACTGGTGCTGCAGTGGCCTTCCTCAGGAAGCTCATTTATCGCGCGGCGGGTGACGAAGGCCTTGCAGAGAACATCCCGGTTCCTGGCTCGCCTTTGCCTCTTCATCAGCAGCAACAAGTAGTCGCCGGACATGCGGAACCTCATCACCCGGTGCAAGAATTTTTCAGGCACCATGAGCCCGTGGAAAGGACTGTCTTTCGCACAGAGTACCAAACCGTTCCCTGCGTCGACACTTCCGGTCAAGCTTTCGCTATTTATGTCAACTTGATCTACCTAGCTCCGCTTACTATTCTCTTCATGCGCTTCTTCTTCAAGTCGTACTTGCGCCGCTCATCCCCCAATACCAAAAATCAGCCTAAGCATAACGCCATCTCCAGTTCCGCACGCGATGCTTCTCGTAGCGTCGAGCGCGAAATCGAGTCACTTGATAAGTCAGCCGAAGACGGCATTTCTTCCGCGGTGAACAAGGTCAAAGACTCTGTCCGTGGCAGAAAGGCCTACGCCAATGGTAATGCAAAGGATGAGCGACATGGAAGCCTCAGCCCAGCCAACAAGAAATTTCTGGATAATGTAAACAGGAAAGTCAGCCAACGATTACAAGAAATTGATGAGGGTGCGGAGGCCACGGCGAAGAAGGCAAAGCAGATTGCAAAGGATGTCGTTGGCAAGGCGGAAGAGACGCAAGAAAAGGTCGTGGAGCAGCTTCAACAGAGCAACGAAAACGTGAAGCAGGAGTCGGAGAAGGCGAACGGTCATGTAAAGGAAGAGCAGCCCGCGTCGCAACCGTCCACACCACAATCCAAAAAGGCAAAGCAGCGGGCGAACAAGAAGGCGCGGGAGCAATTGGAGAAGGGTGAGGACAAGACAGACGGCTCCTGGATCAAGACCGAAGACACCCTGGACGACGAAGAGGTCAAGAAGCCCGAGAAGGAACCCGAGCCGAAGGATCTCAATAATACACTGGGCAAGAAGGAGGGCAAGGGTTTGTTTTGAGTAAAGAATAGGTGGGCCTCAGCCAAGTTATTTCAGAGGGTATAATGATTCGAGAAGGCTTGAACAAAATGTAGCTAGCACTGATGGTATCGCTTGTCTTCGAACAGTGTTTTCAGTGCGCAGGTGCTGCATCGGTGTTAGATCTCACGGCGCTAGCCAAAACCTCTTATATTTTTCTTTTCCAGAAAGACGCAAGATATTAGATAGTTATTATACACAAGATTCTTTATTTCAAGATGATTATTACCGGCTGGCAATCTTTGTTACAGCAAGGATGTCACAACGTTGTATCATATTCCATTCCAATACTGCCTAAACCACGTGTCAGACAGCGACAGTACTGTCGGCAATGAAGATTCTTGATTACTCTAGCACACATGCTTTGGCAGGTTCACATTCAGCGAATACTAGGCTCAACATCCCATGCACTCCTACTCCCAGCACCCAACTCCAATCTCTCCACCCTTCTCGCTCCCCTATTCCTCCCCTTGCCATTCGCGAGGCTTCTATCCAATCCTACATCCTCACCTATCAACGCCTTCATGCCGCCACCCCTTGCGGTTGTCGTTAGCATGCTTCTGCTAAGATCCTCATCGTTCCTTGCGAAGATCTGTAGCCCGCGGAGATGTGTATCCTTTCCATTCTGGTGGTTTTCCAGGATCTTGATCTGAACTAGATGTGCGCGAAGAACTGGCATTCTCGGGCGGCGAGGAGAAGAAGTCGGGCGCGGCACTGTATTGGGGGAGAGAGCGGCGAAGGGGAGGCGAGGTGTTGGGCGTGCGAGCGTTGGGGTGACGCCATGCCGAAGGTCTTGAGGAGTGTGAGCGACAATGTGCGTCAGTGTTGGTGTCTGGAGGTGGATTTGCTGGTCAATTTGCATTGCATCGTCTGAAGGTACTTGTGTAAGCTGTGGAGTGGGGGCATTGTTCTCAGAATCAGAACTGGCGTCATTTACTGGGGCGCCGTTTGTTGGTGGAGCAACTGCATTCATACCCTGGGGCGCTTCTTCTTCGCCGTCTTCGTCCTCTTCGTCTGATTCTGGGTCGCCTACGCCTGAGAAATCAGCCCACACCCATCCCCTAGGGCTCTCCAACTTCATCTCTCCCCACTCTTGCAAGTCATTCATTCCACTGCCCGCCAAGAAGATGATCCGAGTTGGCGTGTAGCTCTCATCTTGTTCGAAATCTAGATAGAGGCGCAACCCAACGATTCGAACAAGTTTGAAGAAGTGGATGTTTAAGTAGTGAGGCTGAGGTCCATCGGACTGCCAAAAGAGGGAGGTTGAAGGATGTCGCAGCTGTGGAATCGAGCAGCCAGGTTTCGAACTTGATACTGTCCACGATGCAAGGGTACTGATCTCACGCAGGTAAGAAGGTGGTGGGTCCAGATTAGGAAGCGGTGGGTTAAGCTGGTGAGGAGATGCTGATATTCGTTAGCTAGATCTTGCGGTGACCGGGCAGGTATAGAGGATGAGTGTAACGGAAAGCAGGCGAACCGCGTTCAAATCAGAAAATCAAGTCAAGGTTCTAAAGATAGCAAGCAGAAGGCTCCAAGCAGAGAATATGCGGTGAGAGCAAGTCCTGGTACGAAACAAGCAAAGACGTACCAAGCGCATCCTCATCGTCCAGTTCATCATCACCTTCAAGCGCAACTAACTCTCCGTCCATACCTTCGCCATTCTCTTCCTCTTCGCCCCCCGGCCCCCGTCCCATGGCTCTCTCCATGTCTATCTCACTATCCGTGTCATCAGGATCTTCTGGCGGGGGTAAGTGATGCTGTTGTGTTCTTCTCCTCAGCGACGGTGGCATAGTTGCGTTTTCGTGGATTAATTGAATTGATGTCACGACTCCCGGGAGGCCCAGCTGGGTGGTGTCCGAGCTATCGAACTTGGTGGGGTAGATTGAGAGGACTCAGGGATCACGGTATTTGATAATGCACGCGTGAGGATTCCGAGGTCAAGGGTATGATGTGAAGGTAAGCGAGCACGATGGGACGATACAAGCTGTGCGTTGTGGCTATATCAGATTTGACGAATCGATGGGGTCAAAGAAGAGTTCGGTCAAGCCCGCTTCATTCATGCAGTATCGTGGCGCTGCAAATGGTGTCGAGTGTTTCCCAATGCGGATGTCGTACGAAGCGCCGCTGAGGGTCGATAGACGTTTGCTGTGCGGTCGGGAGCCAGGGTAACCAAAAGGGCAGAGCTTCGGTATCAGATGGGCACTGCGGCCTTTGTAGGAGCTCTATGCCTACTAGCTCCAACCCCTCCAACGATAGCCACTTTGTTTTTACTGCGCTATTGCTTTTGGGCTGCTGTGTTGGACTCCAGGGTAAATGGGCAGGTCGTGTCGGAAGGGCACAAGATCCAAGCGCCAGGAAATTGCCAAACTTCCAATTTCGAACACCACGCGCCTTCCCTGCCACGACATTCACCATTCACAGTCGCGTTGCTGTACACATCCGTCTTCCAATGCATACGCGCACCAATCAGTGCGAGGACGGCTTCCGTAGCGATTTTCAACACGAGCGGTACGCCACCAGATCTCCCCGCTGCGGTTTCACTGGGGACAGGGACCAACGGCGTCTCGACTTGCTTTTTGGACAGGACTCGGACGAATTGACGACGAAGACAGCATCATGGCCTGCTGTGACAATGACATGTAATTCCGACTGACCCTAGTAGACCTGATGATCATACAGCCTGCGTCCAGCAACCTTGTCTCTACTGCAACCCGACGCAACTCCTAGCTCCCAAAAATTAATGTTTGCTTTCTCTCTGACAGCACGGAGAAACTAGCAGCAATAACCAACCCATTTGGGCTTGAGAACTCCGAACTTTCTCCTGCCCCAGTCAAGATGTGCGACCAAGGAGTTTCGTCACTCTGGCTTAACCAACGCTGTGCAACAACGCTTTCCACACAGCGCGCAGGACGGTGTCGTGCAACCATGAATATTCTCTCCAACTGCACTTGATATGTAGCCTCCAAGCCACCTTGTGAGCTCGAACGCTACATTTTCCTTCCATCGTTGTTCGGCGCTTGAACATATCGTTCACTGGTGCTCCTACCTCATTTTCATCGCAGCTACGTTCAGGCTCGTAGAGTGCTATACAGCACGTGATTCTCTCCGAAGACAACCTTAACCTAGTCCTGATCTATTTGGTTAACCATAATGGCGCATGACTCTCTCGACTTAGCACGGTCAGGTGAGCAGCAAGAGAGAATCACGATAGCGTTTTTGGTTCTGGCATGGTTTTTCATTTCACTCAGACTATGGACGCGCACATTCGTCATCTCAAACTTTGGCTGGGATGACTCCACTATGATTTTAGCTGGAGTAAGGATCTCGCTCCCTTGTTCACATAAGAAATTAAGCAGATCTAATGAGCTGTGTAGATGATCTTCACAGTCTACTGTGCAGCACTGTTGTACATTGAAGCAAACGGCGGCGGGACCCATGTCAGAAGTGTAGAGCAACTACAACTCCTAACCAAGGCATGCCACATAAAAGAACCCTTCATGATTTATGTTAACCTGTGCAGTGGGTGGTTGTGAGCGAGGCAACGTACGTACTGGCCATGATGGTTCTCAAGATCTCACTTGGGATCTTCTTCGCCCGTATCATCATCAAGCCCTGGCAATTTGTTCTAATTTACATCACCGTTGGTGTCAACATCTTCTCTTCTGCCGCTGCCTTCTTCTATTGTCTTTTCCGATGCGGACCCAATCTGGACAAGTACGTCATGCAACAATTGTCGAACAAATGTGCGCCCCGACCTTTGGATCGATTCATGGCGTACCAACAAGGTTTGTGGTCTACTACACGATCTTGAGTAAGGACTTTTAAGCTAATGACGCATACTGTAGCCGCTTTCACCACACTAACTGACATAGTGTTCATCACCCTTCCCATTATTATAGTATGGAATGCGAACATGGACCGAAAATCCAAATTCTCCGTCGGCTTCATCTTATGCCTCGCCGCTCTTGGTTGCATATGCTCCATGATTCGTTTTCGTTACGTTGACGGTCTGACCCAAATCGATGACTTCTTCTGGAACGCAGTCAACATCGCCATATGGAGCACTATCGAGGCCGGCGCTAGCATCATTGCGGGCTGCCTAGCAACTCTCCGCCCATTCTTAAAGCGCGTGATTGTCAAAGCGCGGTCTTCAAACTCCCTTGCCGGATGTGTTAAACATATCACCAAGTCTCTACGTTCTGGGTCGCGATCGAACACAAGTTCCAATGCTAGCTCTATCCCGCACTTCAATACCACCGCGTCTACAGATACAAACCCAAAGTTCGAGAGCAAACCTCGTGACACCGCGGACGTGAGAGCAATAGAGGAACCGACATTTGTAGAATTCCTTTCACTACCAGGCGAGGAGGTCATTGCACTGAGTTCGGAGATTCGACAGGAGCGAAAGAGTACAGACCCTATTTTGGGGCAGCGGACACAAACCCCTGTGGATTTCCCGTGGCTAGTGCAATCAAACAACAGAGAGAAGAATGATACAGAGACAAGGAGGCTGGGAAGTCGGATATTAAGAAGGGGTATTGCTAGTGATGGGGTGGTACGTGACCGACCGATCAGCGCGCCAGTGCCCCTGCGACTCAATGGACAAGCACGAGATAGTGTTGTGTAAACCGCATTGTGTCAACTTGCGTTTGCTGTTAAGACACATAACACAGATCCAAACGACGTGCGTCACCCCTACTTAGTGACCTTCATTTTCATGATACAAGCTAAGACTATGGAGATTTATCGACCACCCATGAATTCGGGTTTATATGCTTTGACACCACCAGCTTTCATGAGTTCTCTCAGCGCCATCGTAGCGTACTGGCTACTCGCCAATTGTAGGCTCAGTACGACTGCGAGCTTCTTCTCCTCTTCTTCAGCTTGTTCACCCTCCTCCATGTCCACATCCTTACCCTCTCGGACCTCACCACTCTTCTCTGCTTTCCTCAATCGCCCCAAATCAGTTTCAACGAATTGCTCGTCCTCTTTTGTGTATTCGTGAACATCAAAGGTGAGCGGTTGAAGTGGCCTAGCAAGGAACTTGCGATATCCACCACTGAGGCTGATTTCCCGCCATGGGCGGCGCATATTATAAGGGTCAAGGCCACCACCTTTTTCGCTGCCCATGAACTCCTTATAAAATTCTCCAATATCATTCTTTGGATACTCGACATCGTATCCTGGTTGTGGCAGTACAACATCAAGGATTGTGTACTTTCCACTCGACGCTTCTGATGCCGTGAGAGCACGGGCGCGTTCAAAGTCCGACGCGGCGGCGTTGGCGTCTTCGGTCCCGGTGGGGTTTATGATGAATTCGCCGTCTTGATCGATGACTTCTTTCTTGGCTGCTTGATTGGTGGTCTCTTTATCACGGTGCTCGCTTACGAGCATAAGATCGCCTTCTACGACTTTATCGCCATGAGCTGCCCAGCGCTTGCCAGCGACCGTGTTCCATACCAGTGACTGGTAAGCATGAACGTACATAAGACGTAGAGTGCGTGGAATAGTCATAAGGGCCCCTTGCCAGTCCGTTGTGCGATCGTGTCGGCCAGTCTTGCTGTTGCGCGAGCTAAGGTGCTGGATGATATTGCGTTCCGCCGTGAACTTTCGAGGGAGAATATCAAGGGCTGCGCCACCTGATCCTTCAGTCCTCCAAATGTGGAGTGCTTTAGCTCGGTTGCGGTCGTCTTGAGAAACCAGGATATTTGAATCGCTGCTTGTACCTTCAGCAGCAGCGAGTGCAACCTCACTGTACGCTAAAAGGTCCTCGACGGCACCTTTCAGGTCGTCTTGAAGCATTTTTCGGCCGATGGCATCGGTGCTTGCTGCGAATGAACCAAAGCGTTGAAGACCGTAGTAGTTGATGAAGCCTTTCTCCGAGAAGTCTGTGATAGCCTTTTTCACGACTTCGTTTGCGAGTTCACGCCGTTGAGCAAAGTCCTTACCTTCTTCGTTCTGGAAGTGGCAATCTCGGAGCGTGATGGTAAACTCATTGCCCTTCAGATCTCCGAGCTTCAAATCGTTCTGGCGATATTCAAAGTCGCCAACCGCAGCATTATAGAGCACCTTGTTGAAGCCATACATGCGCTCGGCGGTCTGCCTCTTGACGCAGACCCGTTGAACAGTGCACGCTCTGCGGTCCTTTGTGCCCGCGAAGCCAAACCCTTTCGTACCACAATTGAGCTTACTTCCAAGAAATCCTACTACTTCCATTGTGTCCTTGTTCTCCTTGTATAGATTAAAATGTAGATATTCTCCACCTAATTCTTCCCATGCCAGTTGACCCCGGTGTCGTCCAGGCTCTGAGTCGCCTCGAACTCCGCCTTTGCCCTTCTTCTTGCCCTTGCGCTCTGCCGGAGGTGTTGCTTTGATACGTATCGACTGGTCCTCCTCCATAGAGCTCTCTAACAGATTCGGGAAAATCCGACGTAGGCATTTGTGCGCCTGTGTTCGCATCTCCTTGTCAGTTATGGGCGGGGAAGTAATGGCTTTGAAGTCTTTGGCTTTCTTGTGTTCGCGCCTTCGAACTTGTCGCACAAGTATGAGAATCAGGTTTGTGGTCTCTTCACCGAAAATAGAGTGCAGTGTATTGCGATCATCTTCGGATAGCTGCATGGTATTAGTCTTTGAAGCAATGTAAGTATTTTACAACATACCTCTTCCACTGTCTCTTCCTGAACTTGAACTTCTGGACCATTTGTTTGCTCTGTTTTTTCGATCAATTCCTCTGGCGCTGCTTCCTCCTTGATTGGCTCTCTCTGGGCACTGTTTTCGCCATTGTTTGTGTCCAGCATGTCTGCGTCACCCGTTTCCTCTTTCACCACTAATTTCTCGTTCGCTTGGTTCTTCTCCTTCTCCGCACCATTGGCCGCCTCTCCGCTCCCTCTGGCATCTTTCCTCTTCTCTACCTCCGTACACCTCAAGTGTAGCACTTGCCCATCAAGGCCAATCTCATTGACCAAGAAATCTGTGTATCTCTGCTTCAGCACGCCCGTGAAACCCAGATTATCTGGACACACATATTCAGTAATTCCAGCGCGGACTTCGCGATCGAGATCGGTGTCAATGGCAGCTTTGGGGGCGGGTTGCGGAACTTGCGCGGAGAGTTCGGCGGAGAGGGAAGGAGCCGTGTTGTCGTCGAGCCTTGCGCGTTTGGCGGGTCGCGTCGAATCGTCAGCGTGATCTGACATATCTCAGAACGTGAGGAATGTTGTGTCGAGCCTTGGAAAGAACAAGTGCGTTGAGCTATGATTCTGAGCTTCAAGATTTCTAGCGGGGAAGTTTTTCGCGAGGACTGTGCACCGCGGGGAGAGTTTTGGCGAGGGAGTAACTTGGGTGGGAATGCAATTGGTCACGACACCACACTACAAAAGGTTAAGGAGATGAACCAGCTTAATCAACTTCACTTGATCAACCTGTATCAAGCGTCTCCCTTCGCTTCCTCGAAATCAGGAGAAAGGCGGCCAAATCCATCATTGAGATCGCTCAAACCGACGACTCTCGCAAATATCATCTTCAACCCGCTCCACACCTCTACCATCTCCAGGCGGATCAAATACCACTCCATTTTCCACAAGCACCAGCTCGTCGACTTTACCCTCGGTATATTCGACGCGCTTCCAAGTCTTCAAGCTTCCCGTACTCGTATCGAGTTCCAAAACCCGCACCCGTCGGTGGATTCGCTCTTCGGCGTAAGAACAATATCCCCCAAATCCACTGGCACCTCCATAGCATAGCCAAGGGCCAGCGTGAGGGGTTTCACCGCCATCCTGCTGTGTCTGTTTTCGTAACAGAGCACAAAAATCATTCATATGATCGTGCCCACAGAAGACTGCTGATATTTCTCCTTTGACCAAGGCGTCATAGAAGTGAGAATTAAAGCTGGGGCCCTCAGTAGGTTCCCTCCGGTGGCCGCCACATGTAACAAGATGGCGGTCTCCGAACTCGGGTAGAGGGATGTGGAGGAAGACTAGAGACAGATGAAAGCGGTTGTCGTTATCGTACTTCTCACGTGCGCTTCGTTGCGCCTGGGAAGTATTCGTGAACCAGTCAACCTGGCTTGGCTTAATGGGGTCATAGTCAGGGTTCTTTATCTTGCTCGGTATCTGACCGTGCGAATCTAGGAAGTACAGAGTTGATAACGGGTGCTGTGATGGAGCAGGGGCCAAGATCTGAAGGCAGAAGTTGCCGATACCGTCAATCTGCTCTGGACCTGACTCGCAGAGGCTGAAAGGCAGATGCTGAAGTATTGACATCTGGGCCGTGCCTGCAAAATAGTCAGCAATGGACAGCTATGACCCAGCTTATCCGGATTGCATAATATCTTGCTGAGCAATGCAGCATACACCGCTTGCAAGAGCTGTATTCTCGATCGCTAGCTCTGTGTATTATCTACCTCATGGAAGAAAGTACTCACGTGATAATGCATGGATGCCCTCGCTATCATGATTGCCGAAGACAGCTGCGAACGGGATTGAACGCTTGATCATAGGAGCAACCACCTTGAATAGGGCAGATTGGCTGTCAGGGATATCGTGATGCAACTGATCTCCAGTGAGAATCACAAGATTTGGTTTCTCCGCATCCAAGATCTTCCCAATGAGTTCTACCGTAAGTGGGTCGGCATCGCTCTCGGGCAAATTATTCCCATGGGCATCAATAGCATCTTTGCATACTCCAACACCAGTAACCATGTGCGTGTCAGAGATCTGAACAATCTTGAATCTACCATCCTCCCTGACTCTGAGAGCCGCCCGAGCATCCAGTCTTGGCTTGACTCTGCCATAGAGTACGCTTAGTCTTGCAACTGGGACCTCTGGCCGAGCGTTCAGTTGGAGTGGTGATTGCATGAGTGCCCACTGTGGTCGTGGGTCAACGGCATCTATACCAAAAAGAACGTCCATTTCTGTCATAGCCTGGTCAATCTTGCCAGAGACCCTGCTTCTCAGCACCCAGATCCCACCAGGTCGACTCTCCCATAAATCACCTGAGCTAGGGTTGGGAGGTCGCTCGCCGACTCTGACGTCTATGATAAAAGGTTCCTCATCAAGATCTTTCTCGTTCGCTTGAGCTACATAGAGCCATGCTCTATGCTGAGATGTATGGAGGTAGAGATCTTTATCTACACGATGCCATTTTTGCGGGTCCAGTTCGCAGGTGGAAGGAGAACCTGCCGAAGGGCAGGAGTATATGGTTAGATCTGTAATAAATGGATGAGCACCAATAGCTGTAATACGAGGAGTGGATGGCGTCGCCATTTCAGACATTATTTTGATGGTTCGATTATGCAGAGAGCGTAATGTTTGGCGGCAGCACACGTGATCCGCAGACTGAACCAAGTATCCGAACTTGTTCCCTTGCAACTTCAGGCTTATAATCTCTCATGCAAGTTTACAGTCCCCTAGAAACCGACTAGCATACAGGTGTAACAAGTCTAGACGCCAAGTACACTACCTGAGACTCGTCTCCGAATCTGCCACTTCTTTCAAGAAGCCTTTCCAGTCTCAAATCCCCTCTGTACCTTGCCATAGCCCTTTCTCTCCACAATTCAAACCCCTCCCCCTCATATATCTCGAAGGCGACGAGAAGCCCACGAATCGAGTCCCACATCTCACGCTCCATTCTTGCAGACCCAAGCCCGAAATGGAAACGCCTGGCCCTCTCATCTCCTTTCATCGCATCTGCTAACCGAGCTTCGCCTTTCTCGATAAGTGATGCTGCAAGGAGATGATCATTTGGCGTTGTGCCTGACCTTCCAAAGTATAAGGCATGCAAATCCGCTGTAAGAAGGGACGGACCAAATGCTTCGTCGTAGGGGCTGAAACGCGCGCCTTGCCAATCTATGATTCCGCTTATGTGGCCAGAGGGAGACAGGAGAATATGGTCGCCTTTCGCATCGATATGTGTTAGGTAGAAGGATTCTAGTTCTTCTCTTCTCGTGCCCGCCTCCTTGGGTCCCTTTTCTCCTAGTTTGAGATTCGCATCAATATCTGGCGACCGACTATATAATTCTGAAATGCGTTCCTGCAAGATTGAGTATGTAAGATAGGCTTCCACCGCATGCTCCGGATACAAAGTGCCTTCTTCAATGAGGCTCAGATGAGCCTCGATAATTGCCATGTGATAATCCTTTGCAGTTTCAAACGGTCCAAAGGGTTGTGCAATCTTGGATCTCAACCCTGCAATCTTCGCGACAAATGGACCATCCTCACCATAAATTGGTCCTGTGGGGGCCAGGGAGCAAGCTTTTGGTAAGGGGTGCTTACTCAACTCGATCAGGATTTCAGCGACGCCGTCATACACCCTTTTCTTTTCTTCCAAAGTGGCTGAATGGGGATTGAAAGGGGTCCCCGCAAGAAATTCCATGATGAGGTACGTTGTACCAACTGCATTTCCCGTATTACTTGCCACATCGAAAGCAAAAACTTTGGGAGCGGGGACTTTGGTCCCTTCCAAGAATTTGAGAGTCGCAAACTCAGATGCATATTGGTATTCTACATCGATCTTCCTGTGCAACGCAGCGAGGCCGGGGCGAGGAATGCGGACCAGCCATTGTTCAGCAGAATCAGGGAAGAAGATGTGAATATGGTAGTTACAGCAGCCCATCATTGATGTTGAGCCAGGTTTGATGGTGCAGAAGCGACCATGGTTGAGAGATGAAGCTACGCGAAGTAATGCGGGGAGATTGATTTGAGCGAGTAGCGTTGAGATCTCAGCCTCGCGTTGCGTAGAGATAGTCTCGCTACCGAGCTGTTTGAAGTCGTAATTAGCCACAAGCGTTCGACTGATTTATGAGGAGTCTCATGGAACTACTGACCACTGACACACAATCTTGGATGGTTTCAACCAAATGTTGCGAACAGGTTGTTAAGTCTGCTTTACAGACATTGCAACCGCGACTTCGTACGCCAGGACGTTGGCAGCCCATTGTTGAGCATTTCGTCATATCAAAAGAGCCGGGGTTTGGTAGAGTAAACGTACTAGCCCCACCCATGTTGGAGGTCAGTAATTAGAGTGATACGACCCAGTTGAACAAAATCTGAGGAATTAGAAAGGTATGCTTCATAAGCCCCAGCCATGGTGATGAGCTCGAATTTATAATAGAACACCTCTGCATGAGCACAAGTAAGTTTGAGTTAGCAACCTATATTGTTAGCAGTGTAGTAGCTCGGGCTGGGCAAGCAAGATAGCTGGAGCCAAGTCTGCAGCTGAGTAGTGCTAGAGGGAAAGGAAGTCCAAAGGAGTCAACCTGCTTCAACAGAGCATCAACTAATAGTACAGTATACTACTACATGTGTATTGTACGTTTAAGATACCCAGTCACGAAAGCCACGCAAAGGGTCTTCACATAGAGGAAGGGGACAATACTTGTTTGCAAGGGACTTCAATATGCGTGAAGTTCTGATACATGCCAAAAAGGCAGTGTTCGTCCAGATATTTGATGAATCTTCTTCAGGCTACAAGATTGCTTTCGTGAATAGATCGAACAGTCTAGATTGGGCCATGCAGATGTTCAGCCCCAAGCCACGTCTGCAACCCTGCAACCAAGCGCAAAAAGTATCGCCGAAGTAGAAAGTGGCCTGCTTTCTACGGTCAGATGAATGTGTAATAAGCCTACTGGGCCACGTTTTGGGCTACTGGCAGGGTAGAGAAGCAAATAGTGCTTTTCATTGGTCATACTGACCGTAAGAGGGTATCGGGCAAGGCCTTCTGATCACCTTTATGTTCAGCCTGCAACAGGCGTCTAGACCCTTATACTGCTTATCTGGATCAGATAACGTCCTGTGTATGGTGCTCCAAGCGTTTACAAATAGAAGAAGCAAATAGGTGGCGGCTCCGAAAGAGATGGGGTTATGCGAGCACGACATACGACGCCAATCGTAGCGTCTGCCTGTTGTCACCCCTCAGTGTCAGTTTCCGTATACTCATTTCGGTTGGAAACCCATGCATACCCGGCCTTTCCTGATCCTATCTGGATCGCTTGCAATATGCCCAACAGCAAGTTCATGCCGCTCCACTTCAGGATTACAAAATATCTTGTCAGTGTCTCGATAAGGAGGCCTGACTGAGGCTAGCCGATTGTCCTAGTGTAGCCTTGTGGCCCAGTTCTAGCACGTCGTATTGAATTTTGGAAGCATGTCTCCAAATAAATATGACTGCACTGAATTTTAGAACAGATCTCGTGTCATTGTTTGTATTACCTTACCTGGGAGCCGTTTACAGATTTGTAAAACCTGGGCCAAATTCTGCCCATTTGTTGTCTTGAACCTTATCCGAAAACTAAGACCGGTGTTATTAAATGCGCCAATTCTTTAATCATGACAAAATACCTGATCACATTCGCATCCTTGATTGGAGTTCCTACCTTCCTCCGCTGGACGTCAATATGCAAGGAGTATACAAGCTACCACTTGACTGGGCATATATTCAGGTGCAACAGACGTAACATCGTAGATATGGGTTGATGCAGGTGACACAAACTCCGCCCAATCAAATTATCAGCAGATGGGCTCATCCCAATCCAACTCCTTGAAAGCAACACACTTAAAGCACAAATGGCTTTTCCTCAATTCATCCCATGCAGCCCTTCCTCATAATTTAACAAACAAAGTTGAAGCACTGACCCACGCTGTAGGTCTCCAAAAAAAAAGTCTTCTTTCGACGAGATAGCCTGGAAAGATATGTTTGGCGGTGCATGATTGCGATAGATGCTAGTAGGTAAGCAAAGGTCAGTGGATCTACTGGCCAAGTCATTTTGTGGTGACTGGAGTTAAAGACTGCATTGCTTCTATTGATGTACCATCTCTGAAAAGCGGTAATCTGGGTGGGCAAACTAATTTAAAGCAAATTTGAGCATAATCGCAACATGATATCTCTCTCTTTGTATATCTCTACTTGCCTTATCGCGGTCCTTTCAACTATAAGATCTATCAAGCATTTCCTGTCCTTCCAAGCATTAGTAGACCCCTGCGCGCCCTCCAACGACGCCCTACATTATCTTTCATTGCGAGGCCTAAAGTATAAACATAAGTACCAGTTTCTAATTGTCAGTATATACATATCGTGAGCCAACATGGAAGTAGCGATGGTGATTTGGTAACGCACCGACAGTCGCTATTGTGAAAGTATGCGTTGCTGTCAACTTTCACAATGTGAAAAACGGACTCATGAAACTAGCTCCCTAGTATTATACAAGATCCTCATCCCCAAGTAACAAGCAATTCATCAGTTGAAGCAATCCCAAATTAAGAAAGAATCTCAACCAGACAGCCACAAAAGAGGCAATCAACCACGAAGATACAAAAGCCATACTCGGCAGTCAAATCTACAAAAAAAGATGCAACATTCCAATGACGAGCGATTCGCCGCACTTTATACTGCCTGCAATCCCATCAGCTGTATCCACGACCTGAAATGTGAGCATCGAATCGAAACGGCATATAGTACCGAGCACTGCGGCATCAACTGCAACCGACCAAGAAGAGGCAAGCCATTCATATGCCCCGACTGCCTGGTTGCCGATGTTCGTTTGGAGATGTCTTTCGAAGGCCTCGACTTGGCCAATGATGAAGATGATATCATGATGGTCGACGACACTGCCACATCACGTGGAACAAGGATTCAGCAGATTGCTCATACAGAACTTAAGAAGCTTCAGGAGCAGGGGCGAAGAATGTGCAAGATTGTGCCAAAATTCTCAGACCCCACGCTTCAATTCTTCCACCAATTTTTGCTCGAAGAAGGCTTTGAAGGCATTGCCGAGGACTCACATGCTGTTTTATCGCCTTCGACTCGTTATAAGCGCCCTGGCATGGCCCACGCGATGAGTTTGACAAAGAACATCGGGAAGCCTGTCGAGGTTGCCCAGCAAATATGCTCACAGGAACAGTCAAATGGAACCTTCAGTTTGGCAGACTTCATGCGAGACTGGGAGGAAACAGAACGCCAGATCAAACATCAGGAGGTTCAATCGGACCAGGGTCAACCAACCGTGATCACTACCACGAAGAACCTGCTTGAACAGATGGGTGACAATCGCATCAGGTCGTCCGTAGAGGATGAAGCGACTCGAGCAGTGCGCGAGGCGCTTGCAGTCTGCCAATTGGCAGACCGTCGTACTTGAAGTCCGCACCTGAAGCAGCGAGAAGTGGTAAATGAGATTTGGATTTAATTCTGTGTCTGTTCTTGAGAGGCTCATTTAGTGCCTAGCAACCTGGTAGGTAGCGACTGATTGTTTTTGGGCCATAATGACAAAATTTGATAATTGGTACAATTTATACATGATTCCTGTGACCAACAACCAAAGTGATGCGGTCGTACTGATGCATGACCAAGCCTGAGAGAGCATATTTGTTGATTGCAGACGAAAGCAAGACTTTCGAAGGAATGTAGAATATGCCAGTGAATATTGAGGTGGTACAGTATACAACTGAGCCGAGCCATGACATAGTGAAAACGTCTCGGAGAAGTCGACGAGGGGGAATCATGATAATAATACATTGAGTATACCTGCGCTATTTAACAGGCTTACCCAGCTAGTGTATCACACGCCTTTTAAAGCTATTGAATCCTGCCATGATCGAGGCGTATAAGGATTCGCATGCAATATAGCCAATATACCTTCTAACGATGGCCAAGGCTTAACACATCCATGCGGACGCCAATGATACTTGTTCAAATACAGCATGAAGTAAACCATTCGTGACTCGGTTCTTCCACGAGCTTTTTGGAATCAACCGCGTGGCTTTCGCCAGAGCTCTTCCACATCGAGTTGTCGCGCTGTCGGGTCTCCGTTGTTTGATTGTGATGCTGAATACTCAATTCCGCAAGAGCCACGATCCAATGCAAGAGTGTTAAGATCCCAATGAAGCTGTTCTGAAGAATCATTTGGTAGGCTCATGCGGCTGCGGGCTTGTGACTGTGGTTGATTTTGATGGGCTGTGGAAGTATCGGAAGCCATTAGCGAAAGCGAAAGCGAGTCGAGCTCGGCGGCAAACTCCATCTCCTCCTTGCTTGCTTCGACTGCTGAACATATATTGCTCGGTCTCGTCTTTGCTTTCAGCTCTATCTCATAGATTTTGTGGTCGCGCACGAACTCAGACTCTAGTTGTCGATGCTCTTGGTACCATTGATCGTACTGCTCCCTGGTCATCAGATCAATCGATGGATATGAAGCATTATGTTGGACTTGTCGCTCATCCCAGATCTTAATTGCTTCCGCTTGGATGCATTCGTTGCAGATGAAAGCGGGGGCTGTGGCCATTCCTAGAGGCTCGACGCAGTTTACGCCACAATCCTCGACGAGGTCCGTTCGAACACGGTGAGAGCAGAGTAGTTGGTGGTAAAGGCGACCCTGACAAGGCGCAAAACGCTTTGTCCTCACATTATTGAATGACGAACAAGGTGCTAACTGAGGTCCAGAGGATGTTGATGATGCCGTTTGCACGGCTGCGGTGTTCGGATCCGATGTTCGAGTCCAGCCCCACTGGCAAGCCATGACTAAATTTGCATGCGACATGCTGTCGTCTGAGATCTTGGATGTGGGCGCGGGAGTTCGAAAAGCACTATTTGAAAAGTCCATGTGTATCGTCTGGTCGAAGTTCAGGGTGGTATGGACGGTGGCGTCAGCTGACGAGTCGGGTTGTTGCCTTGTGTGGGCGGTCAACTGCTATTGAAGGAGTCCAAGTTATTTTTGAGGCACGAAGCGAATCTCGAGAAGTGGTTATGTATGTTGTACAATCTTGTGAACGTGGTCTCGTGAAGTGCATTATGTGCACAGGCGCTTCGGATTTCCGGTTGTGTAACGCTACCGCGAAGCGCAGCAGTTACCCTCACAACAGAAGTTGATAAGCGATAGGCGCAAGTCCAGCGAGGCCTTCTAGTCCCGGTGTTAGTGAGGGAAATACAGGATAACAGAGGCCGGAGGGATGGTGTGCTGGGAACGTGGATGTTGAAGACTGAGGGCGAGGCGCGACGCGCAACTGTGAGTCGTGATGGCGCTAACCTAATTCGGTCGGTGACGTTAGACGCTTGGAACCTTCTCGAGAGTTTCTTTTCCCGCCCACGACCCAGCCGCCTCATTCAAAGTACCTATTCTTGGCCATGCCAAGTAGATCACAATGCGAAATAAAGTCCAAAACCTCAGAAGTGTCGTGCAAAGCTATTTGTGAATTCCGTGGAGCAATAGCATCATCACTTCCGCGGGATGGCAACATGATTGAATAAGAGACGTCTCGCTTCCACATTGGCGGCAATTGGTCACCAATGACACTACAAAACCTGATACTCTTCACGTTCCATGCGCCGTGAGAAACGGTTGCGCTCTTCTCCATGTGCTGCATAGACGAAACAGCTTACAAGAGGAATCTGAACCCATTCTCTTGCCCAACACCAGGCACAGCATTAATCGCGCCTTCTACATGCTCTCCTTTGTCCAACTTCTTGTTCAATCTCTGCAAAATGATCCTCATAATCACGGTCATTATGATGGCCAGTACCGCAGTCCCACAATCCACACTGAGGGGCAACGTAAGATTTGGCTGCTTCCCTCCTTTGGGTTGCGGGTACATATAACTCGCGTAGATACTGCTAGTGTTGGACACCGCATTGATGAATGCAAGCGCTGCAGCGCGCTTTGCCGGTGGCCGAGGCATCGAGTTGGATATCCAGGCCAAGGCGACGACATAACCAGTATAAACGCCTGGGACCATGAGCATCATTGCGACATAGCGAGGTGCGGTGGAGTGTGTAGCTGCGCAGAGAATAAATGCCACGACACCAACACAAAGAGGTAAAACAATGTGGAGGAAGCGTTCACCAGTCCGATCAGCGTGCCACGCGTTGAGGTATGTTGTTATAACCGCTAGTACGTATGGCGGTGCAGTGAGAAGTAGCGTCTTGATGTTGTTGTACCCTAACGTCTTGACAACGGTAGGGAAGAAGTTTGTCACCGAAGCTGAAGAGACAATGGAAAGCAATAGGATAGTCAAGACCCAAGTCTTGATATCCATCAATGCGAGCTTCAAGCCGTGGAAAAACGTCTGTGACTCTGCGGATGTCCAGTCGTCTTCGCCGATATCTTCCTGGAGACGGAAGACGGCTAATTCGCGCTCTTCGTCGGTAAGCCAGGTTGTGGTTCGCGGGAAGTTTGGCAAGACCCAAAAAGCTCCAACGGCAATAATTACTGTGATGATACCTTCAAGGATGAACACCCAGCGCCAGGCACGTAGGCCATGTGTGCCATCTACAAAGGAGTTAGTCAGGCATTATAGCACTTGCACAGGCAGACTTACCCATATTGCTTGTTATTCCGGCTGTAACGAGACCACCAAATGCTCCGGACACGAGAGAGCCAGAATAAAGCACTGCAGTGCGGAAACCAAGTTCTTTTCGTGTGTACCCTGAATTCATAGGCAAGCAATTAGTGTACGTCTTACTTTGAAATTTGGTAATGGATCAAACATACACGCTGAAAGATAGAACAAGCAGCCAGGAAAATATGCAGCTTCCACAAATCCAAGGAAGAATCGGCAAGCCACGAGGCCGGCAAAGTTCTGGCAAGCACCTGTTGCTCCGCTAATGATTCCCCAGACAATCATGCAAGTGGGAAGATATATCGCAGGTTTTCCAGTCTTGTTGAGGAACAAATTCGAAGGGATTTGCATGAGGATATAACCAACGAAAAGAATCGAAACCGTGGTCTGTCGTCTTATCAGTCTCTTGGAGTGCTCCAGCGCACGCGTCAAGAAAATCACATACCTGATACTGCACGCTACTCAAATTTAACTCGTCCTGCAGCCCCGCCAATCGCACAGCTGCAATGTTATTCCTATCTGCAAGGAAGACGCATATTGTTAGTCTGTGCGTCACAAGGAGGTTGTAGATAGTGGTTCTCACCAAGGTAATTCATGATGTACATGAGAATGATCATAGGAAGCAGCCTCGAATCTATCTTCCGCCTCAGATTGTCTTCAGCAACCACGCGTTGCTCGGCCGACATCGCCGCAACGAGCGGTGGGGGCACAAGTTTGCTGTTCGAAGGGCCATGGCCGGGGTCATGCGCTGGTGAAATGTTGTCATCCGATAAACGATCAATCGCTGCTTTGTGATCAACATCTGTCGTCGCCATGACGGGCGAAAAAGGTTGTGGGTGTGCCTTATGAGACGTGTGCGGAGAGCTTCTCAAGCGTCGACGTAATAAACGGTGCGGCAGAAGCAAGAGGGCGAAGAAGCGGCTAGCGACCGACAAGAGGCGGCGGGCGCACCAAAGCTTTTACTTATACGAAGCTTGCTTGTTGCATATGCAGGGATAGTGCAGCCATGTACGTCGACTGATTATCGGCACAAAGAATGGCTCCGTAGATTGGATTCCATGCAGGCGGATTCCCCAGTTGGGACACCACCCGTCCTGATCCCGGGTTTCCGGCCGTGTCATTGCGGATTATGGTGTGCATCGAACGCAGCAATGGCCTCAGGATTGGCGGAGGCGGGGATGGTGATCCTACGATCCGGTGTCACGAGAAGCGTATGGGGTACGCTTTGTGGAGAATAAAGTGGTCTGCGGGGTGAAGATCTACCGAGACGTCATGGGTTGATATGCCACGGAGCGGAATACGGGTGACAAACGCGAACCACTCAAAAACAAATATCCGGCGCCTCCGAGTCATTCTGAAGTCAAGGGGGTTAATTCTCTCCCAATGGCTATTGTCTCGTATCGGCGATTGCATACTTCTCGCTTGCTCAAACACCGTGACCATATGTTCCCTCCGCTTCATTGAAGATAAAGATGCAAAGGTAGAGCGTAATGATGTTGTAGCATGTCACAATAAAAGGCGTGATTTGTGTAAAACTTTTGACAATTCATGGCAAGTAGCGTCTTCTCCATATGGTTAACTGATGGGCAATTGAAGAACCAAATCTCTGCTGAAGCAAAATGGTTTATCGACCGTAGTATGCTAATTTCGCAAATTTATATGTACATGGTAACTATTTACTGTAGCAATTTGTCACATCATTCACAACCACCCATACCTCGTTGGTCGGCTCAGAAAGGTGGTGGAGTAAGGTCCAGTCCTTCCACGCTCAATTTGAAACTATCCATCCTCGAATAGCTTCCCGCAACGTCAATATCGAGTCTTCCTCTTTCACAATCCTCAAAGTCAGCTTCTACCACAAGTAGCTCATCCTCTTCCTCCCACAGCGGGCCGGAAAGAACATCACCAAAGGGAGAAACAATCATGGACCCGCCACGACACAAAAACTCGTCGCCATCAGTAGAAGAGGGTTGAGATAGAGAGATCGATTTTGAAAGAGGGCTTAGGTGTTCTTCGGACGCTGGGTGCGGCGAAGAATCGATTGCTGATGTATCGCCATTGGTCACATGTGCTTGGCCACTGGCAGGTTTTTCGATGAGAGGAAGACAGATCTCGTGCCCGTCTTGCGTTCTGGTGAACGTGCTTCTTCGTCGGCCGCCTCCACTCGGCTGTTCTGAACGTCTTCGCCCCACGCCACTCTCAATGTTGTTGGAGGCTTCCACGGTAGCAGCACTCTTTGTCCCTGAAATCCATTCCGGGAGGTGCTTCTTCCTGACGCACTGGTTCGCGCTCACTACAAAGCATCGGCCCTCGCAACCAATCGTGCGCATCAATGCTTGCCAGGCATCTCGTGCATCTGCTGTTGGCGCGAACCAGAGATTGACGTTCTGACTGTACAAGCTCTGTCTCAGCAAGGGCATGTAATTCTCCCAACAAATGGCTGAGCCTATGCATAATCGCACGCCCTTGATTTCCGTGGTCACAGCTCGAAGGGTCGATGCAGAACCCTGTCCCCAGATCAATCGCTCAGAGCCTGTGGGCATGACTTTCCTCCTCTTGCCCAGTACGCCCAGCTTCGGACACACAAAAACAACGCCACAGTACAGCGTCCCAGCGGAGCGCTCAACAAGGCCGGTGACAACAAACACGCCCGTCTCCCTCGCTATGCGTTCCAATTCTTCTCTTGTCCCATCGCCTCTGTACTTCTTCCCTCTCGGGAGCTCCAGCTTCTTATCTAACCAGTCCTGCCCCGCACCCGCTGGCGTATCACCAAAGTCAACAGCATCATGGTAGTAGTGCAAGAATTGCTCGCGACCCTCTGGTGATCGCCCACCAACGGTAGCGCCGAAGTTGCAGGTTCGAGGGTACCCGCCAAGATAGGCTTCAGGGAAGAGGATGAGGTCGATGCCTTGAGCTGCGGCGCGTTTGGTAGTTGCTTCGAGTGCGTGGAGAGTCTCAGCAGTTGTAGAAAGGGTACGAGCCTGGGCAGATGCAAGCTTGAGCTTCTGCGGCATTATGGAGCACTGCGGCGTCTTGGGGATGGACGCTGCTGATGTCTTTAGCTGAAGTCGAAGATTATGTTAGAAATGCTAAGCAAGACCGAATTCTTGGGCAGGCGGGAGGTTTGTCAAGAGTAAAAGGTGTTGAGTCACATTCAAAGATTAGAAATGGCTGATAGAGTTCCCCGCTCACTCCACCCCACCTCGGTATTTTGGAGTAGGAAGCTTGCAGCTTATTGCCCAATCCGTCATTAGCCAAATCCGGCATCCCGAAAACTCCCTCATCTGAATATATCCATGCTTTTAGCAAACTTCAGGATCGCAGAAATGTATTGTCGCTGGCTTTATTGTTTGCCAGCATCCTCGACCAGGTTCTTCGGCGACAGCCGTCCAAACGCCGGTCCGCCTGCGCCAAACCGAATCCGGGTATCCTTACCAATATCATGCCGTGGGATCCGAATATAGAACGCCTGATGCCGGAGGTCATGCCCAAAGGAAATTGTTGAATCATAAGACATCGTGAAAAGGAAAAGGGCTCAAATCTGGAGCCAAAGGTACAACGTAAGGCGGTAATACAAGTGGTGAAAGAGACTTCGTGCTGTCGGCGATGCTAGTATCTCATCAGCAATTACTCAAATATGTCAATAGAGATCCCGCAGGCTTACATGTAAGGGCACTGCAAAGAATGCGTGGTCATCGCCTTTCATCATGAAATCCTTGGGAAAATGAGGTCCTTTGGTCATGGCTACACTGAGGAACCAGAAACACCGTTTTCAATATCCCTCTCGCGACTTCGACTTCTGGATGTGCGAATGCTTCCCGGTTTGAGCGCCTCGCAAACTGTCCGGCAGCCTTCTATCCATTCATTCTTCTCTTTCCATCCTGGTTGTTTTGACGCCGGGAGAGCAGTGAGGTTCTTTGTGCTTGCGTAGCTCTTTTGGCTCAAATCATCCCTCTCCTCCACTTGTATCTCGAGGTCCTGGCTGACTTTGATGCTGTCAAGAGGTACATCGGTGTCATGCATGCCCCCAGCGACAATCTGGGACCTTGCTGCCGAATGGGTCGATTTTTGAGATGTCATTTTGCCGTACCCGCGCGATCGTGATAGAGGGAGAGGTGTCTTGCGGGTGCCGGATGCAGAATTGCCAGTGCGCGAGCTGGTCATGACGAGGTAACGGCGGAAGAATATTTTGACTATATGAGAGGCACAGATGATTAGTATGTGTTTTATATGCAAACCGTGCATGAGCTTTGCTTACGCGCTGGTGCCGAAGCACAAATGACTCCCAGTTGAGCCTCGAGTGCCGTCCATATCCATCCGTGGTAGGCATACCAAGTGATGTCGTAGGTATCTGCAAGTAATCAGCCAAAGTAACAGAGCTTTTTAAGCTCCGGTTCTCACAATTGTATACGTATGTCGCATAGTAGGTGCGCAGTATACCGCAGACGCAAGTCCTGTCTGTGTCAGCGTGAAATGGGTCACTTGATTCCCACACTCACACCATGCCCATTCCAAAGATTGCACACAAGGCAATTTTTTGCCTTTTCACAATCTGCAGGTTCCAAATGAGAAAGATCGGCAGCATGCAGATGACCAGATCCTGCACTGTACTGATAGCGGCGCAAGCTACGACAATTGCACCTTCGTCATGGCAGCTCAGCTTGTTGACCTCCTTCCACGCCACGTCGAACACATGGAAGAATCCCACCACCGGGGAACATATAAAAATAATGAGCAGCGAGAACACGATTCCGTATATGACGCAGAAGATAATTGACCCCCACACCCAGTAGACAAATTTGTTCGTCAGGGTTCCGGTCATTCGGCGGTAAAAGCAAAGTATGGACACTTTGATCAGGGTTGTCGCCACCAAGTAGTTCAGCTCAATGGACATTGTAATCTGAGAAGTTAGCTTATTCAGAGAATCGAATGTAGAACTGCCTACCTGTCGACTTGAAACCATAGTGTCGGTGGTCTGATCCCAGGTATGCCTGAATATTGAGGTTAGTCTACGCTTCACACGCATTTCGTCCTGGTACATTGCCTACCATTGAAATCCATAGACTCTTAGAGCTTTACTTTGTTAGCAAACTTCATAACGAAAGTAGGCGAAACCTACCAAGTACGGAGGATATTGTCAAGCCAAATAGCGGTATCATCGACAGGCTTATGAGTAGATCGTCGAGGGCCGCATTCTTCGCCAACACAAATCTTGCCCATAGCCGTGCGATGTAGACGAGGAACGTTATCCCCATTACAATCAGTAGAGCGATCGGCGCTGCCCAACCTCTTTCTTCTGGGTCGATGTGGTTTGCTTTTGGCCAGCTCTTGACGACCTCGGGAGGGGGATGCAGGCCGCCATCACGAGCAAAGAGGGCGTCAGCATGTGAACCATACACATGTGCCATGGTGATATCTCTGTTGGTCAGGGCAGTGCCGTCATGGGTTTTGGGAGTAGGCAAAGTACACTGTGGACAAAGAGAAAGCACCGGGGTATGAAGCAAGATCTACTATACGCAAGTCAGAAGGAGGTGCTCGACCTAATGACTCTCTTAGCGGCAGGTGGGTCGGTATCATTCCGCAAGACATTAGTTCAAACGTGAGTGGAATGATCTACGCCACATGCGTACGGACGGGATGTCTTCGTCTCCCGCGGACACGTGTGTACGTTAGACACACATTACCCAGCTATAGCCCCTTTTAGTCTCCCCCGAGATGTAGTCCCAGGTAGCTGGAAATGTACTGCGGAGCCGACCGTATCGACACACGTAATCCAAGGTTCATTGCGAATGCCACCTGCGATACCAACTATGCTTCTGATGGTGGTAGAACATGCAAATACTTTGTGCTGCTTGACTGGACGTTCACGAGGAGAATCGCTTAATCGCCTCGGCTGTTCTGCCACACCTTGGAAAATAGCTCTCAGGGTGTGAGCTACCCGGCGAGAGTTGCGCGACGCTACACTGGTAGTGTGCCAGAGAACGTACCGAGGCGGCAAGCTGCAGGTGATACCGGCTGTATTTGCGGGCCCTGATCTGCAGCAGCGGCACATGGATTGGTTTTCGGTTAGATCGCCGAAGTTCAGGTAGGGGTTTTAGAACTTCGAGACGCGTTGCGAAAGCCTCAATAAATCCAAGGGATCAATTCCACGGACTGACATTTGCTGGGTAAATGGCTGCTGAAGACGATGGCTGACAATGTACGCTGAAGTTGAGCAGCCTTTTTCTGGGCATCACCCTTGCGTATACAGATTCTGGGACAAGCTGATAGTCTGCTATATCCTCTTCAATCAACCCTGCATACACTTGGCCATTGCGTGGAATTGGATGCTGTTGATGGTTCCGAAGCTGTTTTGCGATGTGCTTGATGCTGGGGCCGATCTCATGCGATCCGCGATCGAAGCGCGATTCCTTCTGCGGTAGCCTTTTCCATCAGATCGGTATCGTCCCTGTGTCGAATGTTGCAGCCTTACCATAATGACAATTCGTGCGAGGAATAAAATTCTAGCTTGCGTGACTCGGCGTTGTGCCTACGCCTTCAGTGTAACACCTCCGAGAAAACCGGCTACTTGGCATAATTGCACATAACGTTGAATCGAGGCTATGTGGGTTATGTGGACCACATTGCCATTCTCACGGTCCAGTTCTGCCAGCCACGAGTAAGGGGTGACAGGTGAAGCAGGTGGAGGACTTGCCAAATCCCATCAACTTCAGGTCGGCGACGCAAGCAGCCTTACAGCGGCGATCAAGGCTGTCGACAAGCGGCTTTCAAAATTCATGTCCTTTCTTCCGCACATTTCGATCGTCAGACCTATCGCTCGGATGTTGCCGATGATGCCATGTCAAATTTCAAATTGCAGGAGCAGCACTGTCGGCATCTAAATGCGCTCCAAGTAAGATGGTGTTGCGTCCAAATCTGGCTGTGGGGAACATGAAAAGTATTCAAAAGAGTCGCCCATGAGCATTAAGTCGTACGCATTTTGCGCTGTCAATATTCAACGAAAGGCGGAAGGTTGCGGAGCTGTCACCAGAATAGACTGGCCTCCGTGTGTGGCGCCGATGCCGTTTTTCTCGTCATGGTGGGCGCTGAAGAAGAACGTGCCGCATCCTCCCACACAATCATGTCGCCCTACGTATCGCCCTAAGGACAATATTGGTAGAGATTTTGTCCATCCGGTAGATACCGTCGCTCCTTAATAAATTTCTCTATGCGTTTACCTGGGCGCACCCGTAGAGCAGTATCTCCCCCATACCAGCAGAAGCCAACTCAGAATTTGCACACCGATATACGGCCCTCCTTGCAACAACTGACACAAATGTCTGATCGTTAAGTGTTCGTCGGCCATGGCCGCCTCGGTTTGAGGATACGCCCAGGCTTGGAAACATTGAAGAACGCGGCATGCCGCTTCTGAGCACGCAACCCAAGTTTTGCACCCCAATTCGGACCACTCCCGCCGCATTGCCGCGCGGAGGTGGCGTTCAATATGGTTTCAACAACTGCACTCCATGAAAGTGGGTTGCAGTCGTTCGCACGTGGTTGTCTCCTGACGGGAAGATGCTCGGTGCTAGACTACTGTAACCATTAGTCACTCGCTTGGGTGGAATGTCATTGATGCTTCACCAGCCTTCTGGAACTCAGCCCAGAACCTTGTGACATCTACCGTCCCGCAACCACCACTTCGGAGCTGGTTCCATAGCTATGGAATGCGGGATGATATTTAGTTCCAGACACATGGCGGTGCGGTGACATTCTTGGGGTAGTTCGCTGGACGCTTTGGCTACTCGCATTCGAGTACAAAGTTCAGCACCAGCTCTGGGCTAGAAAGCCCCGAAGCCTCGTGGCAGCCACTATCTTCTATGTACACGGAACACCAATTTCATGCCTTATTGGTGTCTTTTCATCGATGCCTTCGGCAACTGGGGCTAGTGATCAAATGCCGAACTAGCAGAACATCGTCAACTGGACGTTCCTATTATTGTTCCATTGACAAGTGCAATCAGGTGATCCTCATTGGAGTAGAAAAATGTAGCCGCAAATGAACAAAGCAATAGCCATCGTTTTGGAAGAAGAGGAAACGCAATTTCAGAGAGTTAAAAACACATTTAAGAACTGTAGCAAAGTAGTATCCCACCGAGGTTAACTATTCATACTGTATCAAACGTTCATTATGACTTTAGAAGCAGACATAATGGACGTCTTTATGAACACAACGGCGATCACAGTGGGCAAGTCTTTGCTACCATGTGTCGTGCATCAATGTACGTGTGCTGAACCAGTCCAATATTGACAATGCCTATTTCTACGTGCCTCATAGACCCTACATCAAGGCGAACATCTCAATAGCTTTACGCACGGCCTCGGTTGCGTCGTCTTCCGGGGGAAGATCAACGTGGGAATCGGCAAAGTGCTCGGGAAGGCTATCCATAGCTGCCTCACCGCCTCGCTGAGCTCTTTCACTTCCTTGTTTAGTTGTGTCGATCGATAACGTTACATCTGCCCCTTCATGCCGTTCTGCGAGGAAATCAGTACCACGGAAATCCCACTTGCCGGACGATTGATGTGCCCTTCCGGATCCAATATCTTGCTTTGTAAAATTCTTGTGGGCAGACATGCTGGGACGCTTGTGGAGTCTTGGTGACTCCTCTTCCTCTGGCTTATCTTCGACTC
The DNA here is from genome assembly GCA_020747015.1 of Pyrenochaeta sp. MPI-SDFR-AT-0127. Taxonomy (NCBI): domain Eukaryota; kingdom Fungi; phylum Ascomycota; class Dothideomycetes; order Pleosporales; family Cucurbitariaceae; genus Pyrenochaeta; species Pyrenochaeta sp. MPI-SDFR-AT-0127. The sequence continues at coordinate 55,756 of JAGTJM010000013.1, read as the reverse complement.
CACCAAAACCATCCTCTCGCATGAACTGGTCGAAAAACTGAAGTCGTGGTTCATCAAGTTTGGACACCACTTTGCAGGTGCGGTAGCCTTTCTTGACCATTGCCTGAACGTATTTGTCTGCGAAGCGGCGTGCCTTTTCTTCTTGCGTAGGGCTGTTATCTTTCATTGATATATCGTCGTTGAGTTGCAATGTCAAGTCTTCTAGAGCTACCTCTGCGCGTACTACATCGATTAAGCAAGTGGGGCAGACGAATGGTGGACCGCCAGTGGGGCGCACACAAAGAACGCCGCAGCTCGCTAAGTACTCTGTTTGAATCCGGTGGCCGCACTGAAGGTCATGAAGTAGTGACAGAGCGTTGCAGGGGCTGTATGTATCTTGGAACTGCTGCTCGTTTATTGCCGCTTGAGTGATATACCCCTGTTTCTCGGCTGCAGCCACACGAGCGTGAAATATCTGGATCGTAGCCTGAGCGCTGGCGGCAGTGGTTTGCATTGTGAGTGGTGTTTGAAGGATTTTGTCGATGAGGGTTGAGGGTTATGATCGCTCAGACCGCCCGCGGGATGAAGGTTCACGAAGAATGTTGATCATCACTGCAGGTGGGGAGATTGGAGCGGGGATGTATCTCTGCAAACCTCCATTTATCGGCCTGACACCAGCATTGTACAGGAAATCAGGCAACAGCCAGATGTCATGTGCGAGAGTTTTATGCTTTCAATCAAGTGTGGTGGCCGAATTCAAAATTTCGTTCAATTTGAGTCTTTGTTGTTCTTCACACCACACTTGTACGATTATCGCCTAGAAGCATTGCATGCACCTATTCTGTCCTTCCCGGCTTCAATCCTCACATGATTACGCTCTTCTCGTACCCTTTGTTCTTATAGCCTTGAATTAATCGGCTTTGTGTCCGGGTGACTGAGATATCAAAAGGCGGGTAATGTAGCACCAATCCACTTTCGGTCTTCACCGTTACGATCTTACTCAAGGGCCAGCCATTCGTGTCCTTGTACCTTTGCATTTCATCAATTCTGGTTCTCACCAAGGGAGAGAACCCACTCACCCGTCAAAGTCAAACCAGTCACAGGTTTTCAAGCCGGGAAATATCATGCGCCAGGGTTGTGCGCCCTCTCCAAATTCCGCCGCCTCCCCAGCTCCTTCAGCAGGCTCAAGTACAACGCCTTGTGGCGTGCTGAAATACTTTGGCTGTGCATCAGCGGTCCAACTCAAGCGATCTACGGCTTCCAATGCACTGGTGCCGTTCACGACAAGTTCTCGAAGGTACAAAATATGGTCTTCAAGTTCCATTATCGCATATGTCGCTGGGTCCGAATTGCTGTGGCTCACTTCATCTGTAACTAGACCAGTATCTTGTCCTCCAGAATACGTGCCTGCGAAGTTATTGGACAGCCTCGCAGCCAGGGCTTCTGCGAAAGCGGGAGCTAGAATCTCATGCACAACGTCGCGGATCTGTGTTGGTGATATTGCCGCATAGTTAGCCAAACCTGCTTGCTGGCTCAAAACAACAATTCCATACCCGAGATTCGGAATGACATCGATCCAGGAGTGCCAGCCTCCACCATCTCCAGACTTGCCATAGATGTTGTACGTCTTTGTAATGTCAACGAGTGTGCCGTTAGAACTCGCCGGAAGTGTGAGGACTTGAATTTCCCAACCGGGACCAACCAATTGCTTGCCATCTGGCAGAGCGTATACTGGTTTTAGCACTTGTCGACGTTGGAAAAGTGTTATGAGGGTTGGAGAAGGCTGAAGCCAAAGGGCGTGAAGAAAAGTGGCTAAATCCTTCGCAGAGCTCTATTGGATGTGAGTCATGATGGCCAGGCAGGTCTCAGATGAGTGCAACTACAGGGAAGACTACTTACCCACATACCAGCTGCTGGATCATAGCCCAAACCCACGATAAGGTCGGCCCAATTCTCAATGCCCGGCACACCAATATGAGGCATTAGATCTTGCGGCACAGTGCCGAAGAAGCTATGAGTCATGTTCAGTGGTGCCAGTATCTCTTTCGCAACTAATTGACTCCATGTCAAATCTAATTGTGTGACGTTGTTGTAGTAAGCAACGACAGCAGCTAGGCGACGCAATTAGGATGCATCATTCACTTGAAATAATCTCGAAACAGAATGGCTTACACCCAAGTATCGATATGCCAGCATTCGAATCTGCACATGTTCAGCGATCATTTAGCCGGAGTCGGAAGACATCGCTTACACGCCGCCCTCTGACCAGGCGCAAACATCAAGTTCTCCTTCTTGATTCCTTCTATTACATCATCTGGATTCGCACTTGCCCAAGCACTTCCAATCGTGTGTGCATCCGCCTTCCCCGTGCTCAAGATCATGTTGAAATCGGTGCTATAACTTTCTCGTGGAATGCCTGCAGTGTGACTTGCAAGCATAGCCAGAGTGATCTCGCTGCCGCCATCATTCCAATCTTTTTCGGGAAGACCAAACGCTGGGAGGAGGACGCGCACCGGCGTGTTCATTGAGATCAACGGATAGTCATTCAAGGAGAATTGTTTGACGTAGTTCTCTACAACGAGAGCTGACGCCATGGCGATATTCTTAGAGACAGACATGATACGAAAAATGGAGCTGCTAGTCACTTTATTGGCTTCATCCGGGTTAAACCCTGTCTCATTCATTTTCAGGTTTCCATTGTTAAATGTATACGCTGGATCCGGGCTCGATGCATGGACCTAATCAGCGACATGAGCTACGAGCCTAGGGGAATGAGTCGATTCACGTACGACTGCAAAGCTGAGGCCATCGCGAGTGATATTGAGGTACAAAGCTGAAAGATTTCGTTCAACTTCTTCGAACGCTGCAATTACCGATGGGTGTTGGAGTACTGCGGGGTCCGATAGAAGTTTCTTGGGGAAGTCTGGCACACATGCACAAGCGACAGCGGAAACCCAGCACCCCACTAGCACAAGAATGCTCTTCATCGCAACATGTGATATTTTCGAGGACGTTCACCAACTCGAGACCGAGGAGGACCTGCTGTATATAAGATAATCTGGTAATGTTTATTTTGCGGGCCGACGCGGATGCTTACCACCGTAGCACGACCGATGCCCCGAAAAGTAATTATCAGTTTTGTGTATCGCGGAGGGTTCAAAGACCAATAAGATGGTTTCTACATCTGTGGATCGTAGCACCTGCCTATCTAAGCTCCTCAGCCAACTGCGGTGTTAATGCATGTTACTTCTACACGATTGCATCATGTAAGGAGTATGGATGTTATGCCATCGTGAGACTGGAGTCGGAAATGAAGCATCGGAGCAAGACAGGGTCTTCCCCACCGGTGGATCATGCGGGGGATTATCGAACCATTTGTTGAATGCTGGGGAGAATCGACGCACTAGTGTTCTTGCGATAGAGCATCTTTGATGGATCAAGGATAATTTACAGATGTAAAGCATTCGAATTGACGGCAAATGCCTATAGAAGTTGAAGGATGCGAAGTACCAGAGCGGGGCATACGCGCCTTACTGACACCCAGAGGTCAGCAAATCAGTTACTCGCGTGATTATAAGATATGCACTGTCATATGGTCGATTGATTTTGAATATTTAAAGGACGAGTGTGCAGGCATTCATACCTCAATAAAGGTATTCTAAATCAGAAGGTCTCGACGCGAGTCATCTGTTCTAATCTGACGCAGGTTTCATTCAAACTGAGGCACCGCGATACTAAAGCTTAATCACACTGGAGGAATTGAATTGATACAGAGGATAGACTACGGGAAGGTAGAACCTATATGCGCGCTGTCGAAAAGGCCTGTGCAAGAGCCTTGATTGCCACTAATGCAGTGCCGAGTCATGGGATCTCTGTGATGTAGAACGCGCGGAAGATCTACGTCAACATTTCAATACACCCACAATGTACTGTGAACTATCAAACAATTCAGAAATAGCCCCTCTATGCCTGCAGTAATGATGACAGGAGCCGCGGCAACATACAGAAGGTCTGAACCCATGTCTCTAAGCGGTTAGTAACGTGGCTGAGCTGCTCCAGATGACGCATCTCTACCAATGACAATAGCTCACGTCAAGAATCCTGCATGTCTTGACAGATTTCGTATCGTGAAACACTCAGCTGTGGGGCCAGCAATTGATCGCAAGATTATATCAAAACTCCGTTCTCTCCGTCCCTGGTTTCGTCATCACTCATTTGCTCCGCAATCACCCTCACTTGCGTTGCTCAGAATTCAAGTATCGGCGCATTGCTGCAATGGGACGCAATGAGTACGGAGAGCTAGGCGGCATCTGTGGGTATGCTAGGGTGAGATATGAAGAAAGGATCGAGGTCAGACGGCGTAAGAGATCCTTCAGCGAACCGATTGCCATGGGACGAGGTTACACTGACGCTTACGCCAAACTCAACAAACCGCCAACAATACAAGCTATACATGAACGCCCTCGAAACCGGCTCCAGAAGCGCGTCTTGACACCATCAGTTCTTCACATACCCGTTTATTTGTTTCTTTTAGAGTACGAACCCTATCCGTATAATACTAAACCGAGCGAATTCCTCGGCGTTCACTCAACCATCAACTCCGTGACCGCATCAGCTCTTCGACATGGAGCATACACTTTTTCTAGAGAGGGCCTACTCGACGGAAGCGAATATCTAAGTCCAACAGGCCGCATAAAGATCACATCTCAAGCAATCCAGCATACTGGAGTAGCAGTGGCAGTTCCTGGCCGAAGCCGAAGCCTGGATGGCGAGCACGTGCGACTAGATATACCTCATCCTAAAAGTCAAGAGAAGATCGTCTCGCAGAGTGAACCGAGAGAAACGGTCTTTTTGGCACTTCATCAAGCACCGCGTGCAGCCATCTGCATTGGCCTTTTTACCAAGAAGAGTTTGGCGTGGGGCGCCTGCCTCAAAGACAAGGCGTCGTATGCTAGGATGGGTGCATTGGTCGAAGAAGAAAGGTCAATTGGGGCGAACAATATGCCACAGGCATCAGCAAGGGTCATCGGAAGTGGCCGTCATACGTGGATTGTGCAATCGCATGGCATCAACTGTTTAAGTTGATGAATTGCTGTGCAGTCGATTCCTTCCCCACACCATTTTGAGTCTGATCACACAAGGACCGATAAATTGGCAGAAACTCTGTCCCTCGCTAGTGCCATGAATGCAACAGCGTAGAGGAACGGGTACGCGACAGAAAGTCCTTCCAGTGCCGGGTCATGATTGACGGAATGTACAACACATCGATGATGATAAGAAGACGCTAAAGGAAGAAATTACTAGCGATGGATGCCAATACAATGGTGCAAATGTAAATAGATGATACGGAGTATAGCAATGGGGAAAGAAAATGATGTTCCCGTGAGTTTTGCGAGAAGGACGGTGGGATGTTTCATCAACGGGGAACTCTCAGTGTTGATGCAAGCGATACTTCTCAGGCTCCACGAATCTCTGCTTCTTATCTTGATGTGATTTATATCTTGAAAGCACTATCATGAAGGGTTTCACCCTTCTTCTACACCCATGCTAGATTTAATGACTTGATTATTTCGAAGCAGCCTCGCATCCGCGCACACCCTCTCATGGACGAATTGGCTTTGCGTTTCGAATAGCCAGCCGTTGGAAAAACCAAGGACTTAGGAGAGAAAGACGTGCTTTATACAAATGTTATGTAGCAGAAGCTGAACACGAGATCATACAACGAAAAAGGAGAGTACTTTACTGAGTGATAAAAATCTGAAAATGACAAAGCTTCATAACAGACCGGGTTCACGTTCCTATAATCGTACACGAACGCCAATCACCCGCTTGCCTCTCGCTCACCCCATACATCAGATCTAAATCCCAGTATAGCAAAGCACGAAATAAAGAAGAAGCCCAACCGCAGTGCTAGATACAAGGCCGAGGCCTATAAACAACCCAACGCGCCTATCCTTTGAACACACACTCACCTGGCTCATCCTTGAGTCCACCCAAGACATTAGAACCAATAGCTCTCGCCACTCCTGCTGACCTCAAATTGGCACCCTAAACCCCTCCCCTGCTCTTTCAAAGCTGCCTCGCCTTCCTGTAGTTCTCTGAGGATCTGATCCCCAACAAGGGGCCCATCAGCAAATGTATCTTTCACATGAATGATCACGACCTTGACACCCTTAAGCGGACACTCAAAAGCAGCAGCGAGCAATGCGCGATTGTGCTCGGCGGAGACGCTAGATAGATTGAGTGCTGCAGGTGCGGAGGGATGAGAGGCACGAGGATTGTGAGGGTTAGTGACAGTTGGATTTGAGGGAAGATAGTTGGGGTTTGGTGTCTGTGTCCCGGTTTGGCTGCGCGAGGGCGCGTAGTCAGTCATGAGTTCGTCATCAGTGTGGGCCATGAGAGGGGTATCGATACCCTTGCCTACACCGCCGAGGTGTATGACCTTCGTTTTTCGATGATCCGCCGATAGTGTACTATCGATGTGCAGACTATTACTGGCACGCTTTCGTTTCCTTCCTTTTCTGGCTTCCTCTTTCTCTCTCTCATGCTCCTTTCGCGACTCCTTAACCATTTCGGCTAGGCTTTGCAACTCACTGAGCAAATGGCGTGGAGCAAGGTGGCCAAAAAGGACGGCATCGCCTTGGGCGTTCGTGTAGCTGACTTCAATGAAGATTCCTGTGAGAATGCCAGCAGCGATCTTAGGTGCAGCTTCGGCCCAGATTTGCGCTGTGCGGGGAGAGAGGGATATCGAATCTGGTTCTACATCACCGAAGATTAGAATTTCTTTTTTCGGAGTCGTGAATGTGGAATCGGCGCGAATGAAGTATGCTGTAGAGTCGATGACGCAGTGATCTGGAGGAATAACAGCAGTGCCACTGGCCCTTCGTCCCGTCTCTGGGGCAGTAAATCCGGGGGTGCCAGGAGAACTTTGCGTTGGTAGAGAAAAGCTCAATGAACGACCCTCGCGCCCATCTGGAAGGTGTTGGGTTGGGACCGTATGTTGTAATCCGGGTGTTTCCGGAAGGGTTGCGTTCGATCCGCGTTGCATCTGGCCTGGTCCTCGCATACAGTGTCCATGGCTAACCTTGAATCCTTTCACGCCCAGGCCGTCACATACCTCGATGAAGCCTCGTCCGCTTCCCTCGCCTAGGGCGATGTTGCCACCCTCTGCAAGCCGCTGGAATGTCACTAGTCCCACACCCCCATCCTCGTCCGTCAAGTTTGGCCAGATGACGTTGTTGAAGATGTGACTCTTTATTGCATTGACCGTAAAAGGCAGCGCAGCGAGTCGTTTTGGTCTTGACGTGTTATGGAAAGCAGCCGTGTTGACAACGAAGCCTGAAACATGGTCCAAATGTGGATGTGTGATAAGATATGTCGAGATGTGTTCCCTTACTACATGGAGTGCGTTCGCCCTTGCACTAGCATGAGGGAATTGTAAGCCCGCAAAAGCTCCATTTTCCAACGTTGTGATAGTCACAGGGATTTCTCTTTCGGAGATTGGCGTCTCCGCACCAGACTCATCATCAGACAGCGGTGCTATGCCTGGCGAAGATGAATCGACATCCCTGCAGTTGCCGTTCCGTGAAGTCGGTAGGGGTGGATCTGGCTCGGAAACGAGCGGGAAGTCTTTCTCCAATATTCGGGTAATTGCTGCGAGGTGGGAACCTGCATCTACGGCTATGACGGAGTTCTTCGACCATTTCGTAGCTGTAGAACGTACAAGGAAACCAGTGACATTGTCTTCACTTGGACCGCCTCCAGAGCCCTGTCACCGTTAGCATCGGCTCTAATGGGTGAGACTTCCTCTCAGACTTTGAGACGTCTTCTTTGCTGATGAGTCTATGGGAGTACGCCATGAACAGGCATTGCGCAATTGCAATCACCAAAAAGTCAATGACTCACCAAACATATCACCTGAATGGCAGGCTCGTTCGAATGCCCAGATGATCTCCTGAGCTCTTTTCCATCGCCCTCCTTCATCCCAACAGTCACGTTCGGGGTCTCTCCTTGTCGGATTTTCGAGTGTCTCGGTCTGCCTGTGTATCTCTTGCAAGCTGTACGCTGGCCTTGACAATGTGATACTGTGTCTCAGACACTTGTATCGGTCCCGCTGTTGAAGGTTCGCGGACCGCAAGATGACAAACCTGGCGGTGACACAATGAACGCGACCGAATGCTACAATGTTTAGTAGTATGGGTTGGATATGAAGCTGGTGTTCGTTTGACAATCAAGTGGGCAATCGGGCGGTCCCCTCTCCCGTATTTGAAGTTGCAAACGTTTCTCGAGGCAATTGGACAGACTAGATACCTGTACTTCAAATCGCAGTTGCGCAATCCGCAAGGTGGTGGTTGCACAGCGCGAACGCTCGATCCACCCAAGGGCTGACACAGGCACCCGAATGTCCGGTCCAGCACCAACCGAGCACCGCTGTCTGACCCAACCTTCAGTTCAGACTACCAGCTCTTTTTGCTCACAAATGGATGTTTGAGGCTCTAGGACACTGGGGCCAGGCTTCCAAATCGCTGGCCAGCTGATGCGACAGCGACCAGCGCAACGTTGTCGGATCGTGCTGAGATCGACGCCTGGTGTCAAAGTGGGTCTGAGGCCTTTTAAATCGCCGAAAGACACAGCGCAGGTCCGCCCACAGGCCTCAATCGTAGGTCTAAATAGCGCAGGCAGAAACAATAAAGGATGTGAGGATGCTCAGACTCGAGGCCTTGCTCGAGGTTGAAAGACATGGCGGCGCACATGCGGCGCGCTTTCTCCCCCAGCTTCCAAGCTCCAGCCTCTTTAGCGGTTGACTAGCGGCTCTTGCTTCCTGGTCCAGCCTACACAGCCCACCCAATCAGCTTCGAGATCGTCAAGCCACAGCACATCGTGCCCCGCCTTCGTCGAGTTCAGGCTTGGATCGTGTTGTACCACTCGAGCTCTAGAATCGAGGGGAAGGACCTTTTGCTACGAGACTCGCTGTGCTTCGTCTCCAGCATGGGAGGTGCAAAACAAGCGTCAAGTGGTTGTTTACTTGTCTCGAGAACGAAAAGGTCTGCACATAAAAGCATGTGTAGTACAAGTGCCCGTTGGGAGTCTTGAACAAACGTGTCTAGCATGCCAGCCATGTGCACATCTCAATGATATAAAGTTTATCCAATTGTTCGGTTGCACTTTCCTAAGCATGCGTGCCACATCACCCGGCAAGTCCCATGTATGGAGCGTCATGAACTTCTTGTGCAGCATTTTGACCTCAGTATGCGGGCCGTGGCAGTATCAATGGTCTACCAAGTCGCTGCCAATTCCCATCCATGATCCCAGATTCCTTGTTCCCAATCGCTCATTCCCATGTCCGTGCCAGGTCGTAAGTCATCCGCGTCATTATCAAACCGAACACCTTCTCCTGTCAAGAAGAAAGCATTTACTTGAACACCTTACCGTCGGCCCACTCGTACGACTTGCCATTGACAGTGATGGGCTTATCCCATGCCCACTGATCATTAACGAATTCCTTGTCCTCGGGCTTGCTGGGGTCTAGCTTGGTGAACTCGTAGCTCTCGTAGTCGGGGGCGACATCGAAAGCGGGGAGCGCCTCCTGGCCGCGGACGAGGAAAGCACCCTGAACGACAGAGTCGTTGGACTGGCCGTATACGGAGACGGCGCCGAATAGGTACTTGCGGCTACCCTCAAGACGGGCGAAGAAACCACCTGCGATGAATTAGTATGGTGAAGGAGGAAAACTGTAAATGTGTGCCCTTACCAATCAAGTTGGCGGTCATGAAGGTGAGAGTCAACTCGTCATTGTACTTGTAGTCGACTTTGTAGAGGGAGTACTCCTCAAAGTTGACGTTCTCCCAGAACCATGGGAGTGCAACCTCACGTGTCTCCTCGTTCGAGTACTTGCGCTTCCAGTCATCGAGAACGAATGTGGCGCGGGGAAGGGACTCGAGCGGGTGCTTTGGCTTGGGGGCTGGCGCAGCCTCCTCCTCTTCCTCCTCAGGCTCAGCAGCCTTGGGCTTGGGGGCGGCCTTGGGCTCCTTCTTCTTCTCGCCACCCTCCTTCTTCGGTGCGACGTTCTTCAGAGCCTCGGTGATGAACTCAAGCTTTCCAGCAACGGCAGTGTAGCTGGGCTGGTTGTACACAGTCTCGTACCAACGGGTGATGTTGGGGTTGGCGTCACGCCATGTCTTGTCGAAAAAGTACTGGAAACCACGAGCAACGATGCTGGTGGCAAAGATGTCGGCAAGAGTCAGGCGCTCAGCAACGAGGTAGGTGTGAGTGAGAAGGTGCTCCTCGAGGACATGGACAGCCTTGAGAGCAGCCTTTTGTGAGTCCTCGACGTTCTTCTTGTTGTAGGGGTCGCGGCCGAGGATGGGACGGAACCATCCACCAAGGGGAGAGAGGACCTCAGTGTTGACGAAGGACATCCATCGCAGGATGGTGGCGTAGTCTTGCTTGGTCTTGCCGAGCAGGCTGGTCTTCTCGTTCTGTGAGGCCACTGCAGTACGTTAGCGTTGAGTCACAGCCAAAGTTTGTGCAAATTAAGGGAGTGTCGCAAACGCAAATCAGAGTATATAGTTCTCAACAATAGTTTTCAGACAGGGATAACTGAATGATAAACATTCCACATCATTTCGCTTCGAGGAAGAAAGGCGGGGTACTTACAGTAGACAGCGATGGCGATGCACTCGGAGAGCACGAAGCCGTCAGCGCCCTCAAAAGTAGGGACCTTGCCGAGCTTGTTGAGCTTCAGGTACTCGGCCGACACGCCCTTTGCAGGTTCGGTGTCAACAAACTCAATGTCGAGGCCGTTCTCCTTCGCGACGGCCAGGAGAGAGGTGGTACGTGGGTTACCCTGATGGCGTGCTGTTAGTTCAAATGGTCGTATGTAATGGAATACGTGGCGCAAATAGACTTACCGCGTAACTGTAAAGCTTTCCGAAAGACATGACTGTGATGGTAACCGTGGCTGGGTAAAACAATCAATGTGGAAGCCGGTGTTGTTGAAGAGAAAAAAGGCTGTTTGGGTCGAAGTGGGGGGTCTTAGCCTCTCGAAGAATCTGTGCCTTCGCAATTTAGTTTCCCCGGCTTGGCAATTGAAGATCTCAGTCAAAACATGAGGCTGACATGTTTGTCCATTCAGTGCTTTGCGCAACGTCTAGCAGACTGTAGACATAAAATAATCGAATACGTGCTCGTAATGCCAGTATGCTGGGTCGTTATGCGGCAATTTCAGTTGCCAACACTGCTTGTTGTGCTCATACAGCAGGAATTGTTATGGGAAACCCATGTCAAGAACAAGGAATAGTAAAATACTTCATAGGGTATCGAATGTACGTGTGCATTCTGATCTGAGACTTAAATCTGAACAACGCAGAATGGATACTTGAGGGGTTGGTGAACTGCGCAATGTGTACGAATCAAGTCTCCCGCATTAGTGAATGAGTGTTTGCCGAACACTGCAGATGCTGCAATAATCAATGGCTGATAGGGCGATTTGACAAACGAAACTGGATAAAAGAGTATCTACGAAGAGAGTTGGGTATATATATACCCCTTTAAAAAATCGAGGAGGCTGGTGTACTAACCTGGATAGGCAGAGCAGATTCGGATGCATCTATCAAACAACGATCCACAGAAAGAGTCCATGTAACCTGGCAATACAAATGTCAGAGTTTAGTCCGTATTAATGAAAGTGTTTGAGTATCCACTATGCTAGTAGAGCTAGGTAAAAGGAACGATGGACTGTTGCACTCGGCGCCTTTCCCGGCCACTCTTAGCATTCCAAGGATTGTCTCACTGACACAGAAAGAGTCCCACTAAGACCAGTTGTTGGTTCTTAGAAACTTACCAATGCGAGATTATCATTCCATGCAGAAGAATGTCGGTTTTGCGCCATTTCGGATATATGTATTGTGAACCCTGGCAAGAGCTTGTCCACTTGTAAGATTTTGTCATTGTTGGAGATAGCAGGAGCGTATATGATCCTGAGGTAGAGATGCACAAGCTGACATGCCCATATATTATGAATGCAGTCTTGCCATTCAATGACAAGACTAGGTAAATGTTCTAGCTTAGCCCGCATCTTATACACATCAAGCCTGCGAACTCCACAATTATCACCCATTATGCACCGCCGTGTTTCTCTAGAATTAACTCTGCCAAGCAGATCACAATTTTTGGCTGCAGCCAACATCGAAAATCCCCGCCCTAGCGATGAAGGATGCTTCTCATCCATATTGTTCAGAGAAGGGGAACTGGACGAAATGATTTGAAGATATCAGTCGGCTCGAGATGTCTGAGCATCAAAATGCAAATAAAGCCATTGCCCTAATACAGGACGTTATATTGTTTTATTTTCAAGTCTCAGGGTATCTGGTCATCGACAAGGCGAAAATGAATCGTTAACAAGCGTAATACAAAGTGGAATAGTCACAGGTTTACTTGTGCAATGGTTAGGACTGTTCGGCAAAATATTCCACCGTTGCCGAGGCTAGCGCCTGTCATGAACAATGTTTCTGCGATGCCTTGCAACACACACTAGAGGTAATCACCACGCTTCTCACGTGTCTCGGACTGATATTAGAGGCGCAATGGCAAGCAGAGAGCTTTCGCGGAACCTGCAAAGGACGATCAATACTCTGGGAAGCCAGTCGAGGCCCCAATGCCAGCGGGCCTTTCCTTGTGCTCACAGCGCATTCCATCCCCGGATTTCAAGATGCATATCAACGACGGCCGCACGACACGCAGAGGTCACGGAAGGGGAGGTGCAAGAGAAGTTCCAGGCTGCGGCGCCAATCAATTTCGATGCGGGTGAAGATGGAGGCAAAAAGGGCAGCAAAAACAGTCTGCGAACGCTACGCATTGTACCAGCATCACCGTCTTACTTCAGCGCGAAGCCGACCTTTACCGACGATTTCCTCTCCCTTTCTGCACTCCTTCGCAAAGTCGCTACCCTACCCGTAATACCAAATACAGACGCGCCAAAGGTGGCATGGAAGACCATTGATCAGTACCGCATCATGACCAATGAGCCTGTCAAGACACAGCGATATCACAAGATGCTGCATATACTACGAAGACTGAACTGCATTCATCCGTCGCTGATCCCCGAAGAAGTCGTGCAGGCAATGCTGCGGTACAAGAAAGCGAGCCAGCCCGGTGATATCAAGCCGAAGCCTGGCGTGATTGACGAGCTTGGACGAGCCAAGGGCGTCGGACGAAGAAAAACGTCGTCTGCCGTTGCTTGGCTGGTCGAGGGAGAGGGCGAGGTGCTGATCAATGGCAAGTCCCTCTCGCAGTTCTTTGGACTTTTACATCACCGAGAGAGCGCCGTCTGGGCATTGAAGGCCACGCAGCGGTTGGATAAGTACAACGTTTTCGCTCTGGTAAAAGGCGGTGGCTTGACCGGCCAGGCGGAGGCTTTGACGCTAGCAGTCGCAAAGTCGTTGCTGGTGCATGAACCGGCATTGAAGCCTGCGATACGACGAGGTGAGTCAAACACACGGTTTTCGTCTCTATTGTCTCCAAGCCATCGCTTTCGCTCTACTATCCTGTTTGTGTTTTCGGCGTGGGTTCCTCACCCTGACAAGTCTCCACGTGTACGCTTCACACGTGTTTTGAACGAACCCCCCTGACGATCCCAAACAACAAATGCATAAATCGAACCCAAGCGCTAATTGCTTCCTAGCTGGGTGTGTGACCCGCGATCCGCGAAAGGTGGAAAGGAAGAAGGCTGGCCATGTAAAGGCGCGCAAGATGCCCACCTGGGTCAAGCGTTGATGCATAGCATCTTCAATTGTATTTGTATACCGTCGGTTACTTTGCATATTAGCGTGGCTGGATGTAAGATCGTCGAATCGGAGCAGGCGTATCCACAAAACCTCTGTCATCTGCATGTTTCTGGGCCGTACTTGACTTGTGGTAGGAGCGATGTTGAGAAAGCTTCCATGTAACATGTAGCCTATCCGCGTTCCATACTTCTTGGAACCAACTCATCCCGGATCATGTCGGCCTCGTGGCCAGAGGGCCGTGCGGAAACACGCCCACACATCTGTTTTCAGTGATTACTCGTAGCAGTACCCAAAAAGTCGGTTCGTGACCGGGTTTTGAAACGCATTTGAACTTTGTTAACCGCCGTTACCTTACTTCCACGCCTCGGCCCGGTGTCATGTTTGACAGGGCTGTAGGGCAATTTCATGCAAGAACGCACAACAACTAGTCACGGCCCTTTATCCTTCCATCCTTGGCGGTGCTTTGCGCGGTTCTCGAAAGCTGGTGTCGCAATACGTGGGGAGAGTCCCGTGAGACTAACATGAGCCTTGCAAGAGTCAAGGCCAAATCTCTATCGCATGATGCGGTCTCCCCGTACTACGTTCGCGTGACCACCCTTTGGCCGTGGCGTTGAGGTCGATTTTGAGTTGAGCCAGCTGCGCCAGGATTCGGATTCGCTTTGATCCCTGTGTCGATATGCCGAAAAGTGTATACTTTCCCAACGTGGAGATCTGTGTCCGCAATCAATCGGATCGGATTTCGCATCATTGGCGCAGTGGCCTTCACACCGATGGCTAAAATCGAGAAGATGCTGTAGGCGAGAACACCATGCGTAGGATATGGTTACATGGGGAGGTGAAGAGTGTGCTGACTCGCCAGTGTCTTCCAATTGGGTCGTTTCCACGGCAAGCCAATCACTTCGGGCCTTGGTGTGCTCTGCATTGTGGTCACAGTCGTCAACGTCCCGCTTCGACGCGGCAAGTGGTGCCGGTGCGTTTTACGGACGTAGCCTTAACGGCTAAATTTTGAAAGATCAAGATTGCAGGCTCAATGTTGCATCGTCGTCGAAAGAAGGAAGGTCGCGCTTTGGGCCATCCTTGGTTACGAAAGCTGCTTTACTGGCAGTTCTGGGCAGTGCTCCCTGTCCACGTCGCACTGTAAACAAGGCAAGGCGATCGGTACCAAAATAAAACTCCTCCTACTCGACCGTGGTGGCTGCCATGGAACGAGTCAAGCGGTTTCTCGAACGAAATGAAACCTTCTCGAAGCTCGTTCGACACGAGCTTTTTTTCATTTCGCAATGCGTTGTTGTGGAGGGTAGCTGCGGGAGCCAGGGCCGCTTAACGATCGCCGTTTGGATCGAAAATGACGCATCCTCTCGTCAATGATGGCACTAGAGCGGGCAGTCCGGACGAAGCTGGTTTCATTTGGCGGAAGACTATTCAGCAAAGCCCATGTTGTGCCCTTCCGTTCGACCTTCCAGAAGGTTGCAATTTGACTGAGACCCTAGTGCGGCCACGTGAGTGAGGATCGCAAGGTGAGAAGAGGTCCGTGGTGTCAAGCAAGCGTTCCACATGCTGTTGTTAGCATCACTCAGAGGCGTTCTGATACCTAATTTAGATGTTGCAGATGAGCCTGGGCGCAAGCGTTGGGGTTGAGGAGGATGACGGAGCTTCTCGGGAGGAGCCAGTGAGATGTATCGGCAGGATGCTCCGAGATCTCGCTAGAGCTGCACCGCAGCAAGTGCGTTTGTGGGACTGGATGGGAATGGCGTCCTGAACAGCAGTATTCAAGAAAGTAGGACGGGCTGTTCGAACCAGCATTGCGTCACTCCGGAAGGCCGAGCAAGAAAAGTTTCTTCTATTATAGGAGATCGACGAGTGAGGCTGTGGGAGTGGAGTGAGGGCGATCGACGGCTGCGAGGAACCCCTGCCAGCCGGCGGGATCCTGCAGCAGAGAGGAGAGTCCTGATCAGGCGAGGATGCCGAAAACGAGCAAATTGCACCCCTGAGCTCTGCCACCAGGCCATCGACTACACAGGTCGAGGTCGTGGTCGGGCCTTGGTGCGCCCACGCTGAAGACCGTACGATGATGCTTGGAAAGTTCGACAGGCGTTTGATGATTTGGCAGCATAGAAACGAATCAGCCGCGCCCCGGCAGCCGAACGACTGGCTGCATGAAACATGTTCGAGACGAGCCCGGGAACCTGCTGTTGGTGGATATTCTTTTCATGAGCCTTTGGCCCCCTTTGTCACTTCAGCCCTTTGGGCGCGCGGTGGACAGTTACTCTGTGGCGCAATGTCTCTACTCGCCAAGCCCAGCTGGGTGAGAGGAGGTGTTCGTGGCCCAGCGGCATGGCGACATTTGGCCGCTGTGGAGCCGCGCGTGGCGGAGTCGGCCATGCTGTCGTCCCCAGGTGAGGAGGACGGCAGTTGGGTCGTCGCCGAGCAAGTGCTGGCTGCTCTGGTGGGCATTGGGGTCTGGCGGATGGCGGATGGCGCCTGGCAAACAACCAACACAGCAGATGCCATGATGCCCTGCAGGATGGCTGCCCAGCCGCCTGCAGATCCACCAGGCCGATCTGTAACCATGGCGGACAGGGTATGTTTAGCCCCGCCTTGACTATATCGGAAATCGGAGACTTCGCAAGGCACGCTGTCATCCAGAGATCCTAGCAATGCTCTCACTCGCCAGTCGTCGTCCGCCCGGCTTGCAGCCACACCCACTCCTCAGGTACCCAGCACGGCCAGTCTCCTCCTCTAGCTTGACATCCCGGCTCAGGTATTTACAGAGTGTTCGCCGGCGCGGCGCGTTGGCGAGTTCCTTTTGCTTTCCACATTGCCTGATGGGCTTTCCAATGTAGCTCATCTGCACACTCTCCTCCTGCTGGCCTCCCTCGTCGTCACCGTCCAGCTACCCCGTGCTTCAGCCCATCCCCCACTGCCCGTCTGCCCTTCTGCCCTAGGCCCTAGGCCCCTAGGCCCTCTTCCGGACGTCAGCCCTGGGCAGCCGCGAACCGACCTCGAGCACTGCCGCTTGTTGTCGTGACGCTGCTTGCCCGTGGAAGCTCGCACGGGCTCTACTGATTCTCTCCATTTCATACAGGCCATTCTGTCTTTTTTTTTCCTTCTGTGGGCCCTGTGCGTGGGCTTACAAATTGCCCATCTGTCGCACTTCTTGTCTGGTCTCGGACCGAACGCTTCACTTCACTCCTGCATATACTTCCAATCGCCCAGTGCGCATCAAGAAACTGTATCGTGAAGAACGCCAGCATACGTTTGGGCCGTTAGGCTACCGGAACGCAGACGTTAAGCTGTTTGAGACGATCTCTTAGTCTGCCCTCCACGTCGTCCGACTTGTTGGAAAACGGATTTGGTTGCAAGGACTACCCTTCAAACATTTCACGCACAAGCGTCGCCTCACCACGGCGCTCATCGCCCACCAGGTTCCCCACGCCTGCTTGGGCCGGACGACTTCCTGTCAATCAGTGGCTACGTGTCTAGCGGAGTCGAACACACACACACGTTTGCTCCAACATTTCCACATCGGGAGGGGTAATTCCGGGTTTTCTAGTGCACGCATTGCCAGACATCCTCGTCGCAGCAAAGCGAGGATACCCTGGGGAGAGCCAGGCGCGTCAGCGAGGCTTCTGCGCAAGCTACTTTTTCTGCACCATTGGGCTCTATTGGCGGACTGGTCGACGCGCCAGGACGGTGGTTATATCAAATCCGTCTGGAGCTTTGAGCATTCCATCCTCCAATTTTGGACGTCATTCATCTACCACTGCTCCACCCGCTTCTCGTCGACTCTTCGTCACCACATCCCAATTGCGCTTCCTCTTGCTGTCGACACCCTCGCCGCTTCACTTAGCCCACGCCATCCACCCTCCGACTCACCCTCCGACTCTTGCGCGCTCCCCTTCGACTACCTCCCCCCCCAAGCCTGCAAGCTGGCCAACTACGCAACGCCGCCAGTCTCGCCCTTGGGGTATCGGGCCCTCGAACCGCCCTTCAGTCTGCAGCTCAAAGGCCGCCTGGGTGGGATGGACAATGACCGTCGGCCACGGCAGAATCCCTCAGGTTACGCGAGCCAGCAAGGCACGCTCCTTCCACCACAGGCCTCCTACCCCGTGGTAAGCGCATCCGATCGCTATAGGCAGCCGCCCTTGACTGCACCTGCCCCACCCACCTCTGTCCCCTCGTCAGCAAGTCGCGCCAGCTCTCAGGGTTACGGTTACGCTTACGGGGAAGGTACACAGTTTGGATCGTCCATCCAGTCCTCGAGCGTCGCCTATGGCACGCAGGACTACGGCACCGAGCAGCAGCAACAGCCGCAGCGTGCGTCACAGCAGTACTCGCCGTACGGCCAGAGCGTCATGTACAGCGTGCCCGGGGCGCAAGGCTCAGCGCCAGGGTCGTCGCAGTATGAGCCTGTGGAACAGTACCAGCAAAATAGGGACTCGGCCATACAGGTCCTAAGCACCGGCTTTGGCGTTGCACAAACGCAATACTATGAGAGCGGGCCCACGAGCGCGCCGGCCTCTGCCATTGCATCCCAGAACGTTCCTTCCCAGTATCCCTCTCTAGGATATACAGCACCACAGGCCCAGGTCGGACGAGAAGCGCTTGCGCCCCCATACTCCGCCGCCGGAATGACTGATCCGCACCAGGCCACGTCCCAAGCTGGCTATTCCCAGGGCTACACTGAGCCCCAAGGCACCGGCAACGAATACGACGACTTTTACAACAACTATCAGACGGAGCTCAAGAAGACCTTTGAGCACGTGCGTGATAGCCGACTCAGCGAAGCTGGCGCCCAGCTGTACAGACTGTCCGACTGGCTGCTGCACTGGGCTGAGACCCTAGGTGAGTCCCCTCGTGGGCGTAGAGTGGAACGAGCAGCTGAATTGACTACAGGCCTAGTGCGCGACGACGAGACTCACTACACTCAACGATTGAAGCTTTGGGAAGAGTTCAACACTTGCTGGCTTGCAACCCTGCAGAAGCAGAAGGCCATGACTCAGGAGATGGTCAACACTGGCCAGCGACCGCAGCCCCCAAAAACACTGATCGACTACGACTCCCTCGAGAAAATGGGCACCCAGCTTGTCAAGAACTGCGACAACATGGAGAAGCATGGTCTCGTCGACTACCAGATGGGTGTATGGGAAGAGGAAATAGTCGCGAGTCAGTTTTGTTCTGCTTTCACACTCTCGAGCAATCATCTAATTCTTCTCGCAGTGTTGACTTCCTGTCTCGACCTTCTCGAAGAAGTTGGAGCTGGCTCATCGGCACAGCGACCCGCGTCGACAGCAAGGAGGCGGTGATCGCCCCTCATTCGATGACGATGATCTTCGCCGTGGCTTAATGCAGCGCCACTTTCGAACGCCGTCCTCGTAGCGCATTGACCCACCCGCACAAGAGGCTTGCTCTACTCCAAGTCCGGATGCGCCTTTACCTACCTGATACTTTCAGCCCATATGAGGCGCGAATCGAAGCGATTTCCATACAATACCGTATTTGCAAATAATACTCTCACTTCCTTCTTCTGTACATTTATCGAATACGCCGCGTTTCATTGAGTTGGGTTCATGTTTCCTTTGTTATAGACGGCGACAGGCATCGGATGTGGATCTGGACGGCAACTTGCATTTTCCTTTTTGCGCGTTGATTTTACTTGACTTTACGCATTTATTTTAGTTTTTGTTTCCTTTCTTGTTTGAGTACTGCTATTCTGAGTTACATCAGAGCAATTCTTTCACAGTCGCCTTTCTCCTTCCTCTCCACTTTGGATCATGCGCGCGTTTGGGTTGGATGATGGGAAGTATTACGGTTTCATGGCAATTGACATGCACGGCTCTACATGGACGACACGATGATTAGAATACCAGGGTATGTCTGGGCATTGGTGCGATGATTGCTTTTGCGATCGAGATCAGTAATGCTGGGACCGATGGACTTGCGCAGGCGTTGGTCAATCTCCCAGGAGGTATACGATAATGAAGGGGCAGGCGAGCGGAGTGGACCGTCTTAGTGGAGTCTGGACTGGGGTGCACGCGGTTGGTTGTCGGTATGTCCCTGTTTGGAACCAAGTCTCGGTGACGATGGACAACGCATCGCCAGAGCTGGAGGCGTCGATCAGAACTAGACGGCGTACCCCGGAATTGGGCGGCGATGGGCAATCATCTGTTCGAACCCAAGTCCCGAGAGCGTGAGCGACAGTCATCGTCAACGGTCGGGTCCTTGGGCAAGCCTTGGCCCAAAGCAGCATACGAACGCCAATTGATTGGGCAGAGAGGTCGGGCAGCAAGTGTAGTATAGAATCGAGTTAGTACTATAGATAAACTTCATCGCTTCACCGCATTCCTTACTCGCAGACTGCATAGCCGGAAGCTTCGATGATGGTGTCTGCGCAGAATCCAGTGTCGCTGTGCGACGGTGCCCTTGTGCCTTCGTTGCCTTGCAGGGGGGGGGGGGTGGTCAACTCCACTTTCAATCCTTCTCGCCTCACGATGCCAATCTCAACCTGACTAACATACGCCATCGCAGCCTCACGTATTGACTATGCCGCTAATTCCTCACACATGATCGCGTTCCTTTTGTTCGGAACAAGGCGCCGAATCAGCTTGAGACTCCGCTGCTGTGTTCCACATTGTGTTTGGGCGAGTCAATCACAGCTTGAAGCTTCGCCTGTCTCAAGAAGAAGCAAATCCCAAACCAAAGCCACAGAGACAGGAAACCGGATCGTGGTGCGCCTTGCCACCGTGAGAGGTGTCGACAACCACCAGTCGCTGCCTCGGCGTTCATCACATCTTGTCACAGTACATACGACCTTGCAGCACATCATTTGTTGTGTCATGCCGGCTGCTGAAAATGGACGGCGATCATACAGACCGTGGTATAGCATGCTGCGTCTCCAATATTCTGGGGACGCCATCGACATCGAGCACCAGCCGAGTGTCACGACTGACTGTCAAACGGGCGCCTCTTCGAATTATGCCCATGCCCACACAGGTCTACGCCATGCTGCGCCATGAGCAGCCGTGTGCTGTCATCCCCCCCACTTCACCCAACGTAAGACCCTGACAAGTTGTGATCCCTTCGCAGTCAAGTTGCTATTTTCAGGCATACTTTTGCTTCTTGCAACACGATTCGCGTGCCTTGCCACCACAAGGAGAGGAGACGCTGTCACCCCAAACTCCACCAATAAGCACACGTCCGCGGATCCTGCACAGGGGAGACGAGCCGTCGTCTCCCTCGCCTTGGGAGCACACCGTGGAGCCTGATTGCTCGCTCTAGATGGCAGCGGAAGCCGAACCACACATGGCGCCTACTCAGCTTGCCACAAAAATGCATTGGCCAGACGATGCATGCTCCCTGTTTGACTGAAGGCATGGAACATCGTGGGCTTACGTGCCGCGCATCGTGTATCGACGGCTAGGGCATAGAAGGACCCCAACCAAGCGCACAAACATGCGAGTGTGCAGCTTGCGCAATGCAAGGACAACAGTGCGAGTCCTTCGAAGGTTATTCTTCGTGCCAACCGGACGAACGCTGTCCTGACTCGTTCAGCGTAAGATGAGTTCATGCTATGAAGCATGGAACACCATGGACACCAACCTTCCATTAGCTTCTACCGTTCGTTCTCGAAATTTGATCCTGGCCAGAAGAACAAACTAATCACATTGTTGGTTCGCTCTCATACATTGTGGTTACGCAAGGGTTATGGAACCCTGCACCATGGAGCTTGTCACTGTAATTACCCTTTCGGCCATTCCGGAAGCGCTGAAGTTGCACGAGACCATTTCACTTGTGCTGTGCGCTGCGCATGAGCATACCAGAAACGCCGGTCGCTTCGCGCCTAAGACGCTGTTCTACCTCCACCTGGCCTGCTGATCACTTCTACAACCTACTTCCGGACACAAATTTCCTTAATCACCTTCTGCTTAGGTCCCAACAAATTCTTTTGAGGATCGAAACTGGTTACACGTACACGGCCCCTGGCATTACCTTCGGTAATCACACCACATTCACATGCGACACCCAGCTGGGATCCAGGCCACGGAACTATACTTCCCAATAGATTGGCTTGGCTGCAGTCATCACAGTGACTTTAACCCTGTACTTACTGGGCATGCAACGCATGATCTCTTAGGCTGAACTTGCAGTAACCTCTTCGCTATGCCCATGCCGTACCCAAAAATTTTGGTCCTGCTTTACAGTGGGACGGCTTGGCTATCGAGCTCGATGACAACGTTTTATGACAACATATACATGAATTTTTGTGTCAGTGCGGGTGGCTGTATTACAATCTCGGTTTGAAGAGCCGCTTCTGAGTTGCAGATCTTGCATCATGTTTATCCTTTGCATTCAAGATCTCATCCTGGGATGACTTACTTTGCATCCGGAAACAGACACCCTACTAAGAAGCTTGCGGAAATTGACAACACGGTGAAATTTCTTCTTCTCTTCCATATATTCAAGAAACCTTTATTCTTCTATTTGTTAGTAATCTCATCATCCTAGTATGAGTGCCAATGACTCGTACAATTGCTTCACATTTTTCATTGGCTTTCACTGAGCGTTCTGAAAACATTACTGAGAGTCAAATTTACATGTCTTGTGTACCATGCACTCTTTTGATTTTCGTTTTATCATGCCAATTTAGCTGTCGTAATGTTTCTCTACACCAAACAACTCCCAAAACCTCAACGCCCATGTCCATGCTGCTGTGTATTTCGTCACTTTGTATCAAGCACGATTCGTTTCCCCATAGACTTTGTCGGGCACGATGTAACCATCAATCCACTTTTACGGCTTCACACCCTTCTCCCCCACATCTCCGCTCACCCCGTCTCCTCAATATGTGGCCGTAGTCGATTTTTTTTTTCAAGCACAAGCTGTCGAAGCAGTATCTCGCCAATGTACATTCTGAAAAAGATCATGAATACTATGCACCGTCCTTACTTCTGGCGAATCTGGCATTAAGCAAAGTACCATATTGCATCTGCGTCTCGCCTTATTTCATCTTATTTCGTCATGGCTCTGCCGTCAAACTCACCCAGAAGGGGTTAGAACTCTTGATGAGATGTCAGAATTGATGACTGTCTTGCAGCTCGACGTGGGCCTCAAAGCAGATACACCGGACGAAATATTCTTTTCGCTTAATGTCCCCATATCTGCGAGCACCTCAAGGAGCGGGACGTGGATTGTGGCCTTTTCGCAGTGTCCAGCAACGCAGGGCAGAATAATCTCCACAGTCTCACCCCCTCACCGCGCCAATGCGAGTCCAGCCGAATTGGCCATGTAATGAACGCGGGCTAGGCCTGTGGTCTTGGGATGCCTTGCCAGCGGCGAAGAAGTAACAGAACTTAAGACAAGCTTTTGCTTGTACATGCTTGAAAAGCTCGATTTTTGGAGAATGGCGGTGAAGATGTGGTGCGCTATGTGAAGGTAATACAAGGGCTGCAGAGCGGCCAGATGGTGTAACGGCAATTTTCACACAGGACATCTGGCTGCTGACGATGATATCGAAAACTAAATTTCTTGTATACAGAGTTATGGCTACAGAGTCTATCAATCAATTGGTGAGACAAGAGCGAAAACTCGGTGCTAAGCAGTTGAGGAATGAAGCTAGTACTCTGAAAATACTGGTAAGAAGGAAGCCGTGAGATTTCTTAACGCAAGATCTGACCTAGGACACTAGGGAGTATATCCCACCTACACTGATAGCTATTACCAATATTATATTGCATCTTCCTCAGCTGGTGTCTGCAGCTGCAGATGTGCATATTGCTGCATCATATCTCCCAAGCGCTGCTTTTCCGGGTGACCCGATTTGTCCATGACAACACAAGGATACTGTGTCTGAACATGTTTTGCCCTAAGTCGACCGATTGTAGCATCCTCTTTCCTGATCTCCGCATATTTATACATCAACTCCGCATCTGCAGCGCTCATTCCCCTGAAGACTGCCCAGAACACTGTCTGTGAGAAGTAGTAGTTCTTCCCTTGTGCATGGAGGCCCTTGACCGCTAAGATTAAAGTTGATCGAACGTCTTCAAGATCGCTCGATGGACCGGCGGCGGAGAGGGCTTGAAGAGAAGTCTGCGATCGCCAAGCTAGAAGAGCGAGCTGATGAGTGAAATATATATCTGCACCCTCAAACCCGTGGCGGAGGTAGTAGAGTCTTATTAAGGTCTCGAAGCAAACCCTCGAGTGTGCAAGGATTGCATGAGGGTCGTTCAAAGGTGGCTCGGCAGTGGTGGCTAACGATGTGTCCGCAATGACAATTTCACACATGGTTATCATGAGCTCGTGAAAGAGAAGACTGTTCTTACAATTAGCTTACGAAATTCTGAGACGAGAGTCTAGACCTTCGAAGGTAGCCGCCATGTAAAACTCGTACTAAGCCAGCAAGGGTGTTTTGACTCACTGAAGCTTGAGCTGCCCAGGGAAAACGATATTGGCAGGGAGAATCGCAGGCCTTAATGAAGAATGCCACGCAATCAATTCTAGCACATACTGGGAGGCTGCTTGGGAACCGCCTGGGACTGTCAAAATATCTTTAACGCTCGATCGGCGAGCAGCGATACAGTGTATAACACAAATAAGATCGCATTTAGCCTTGAAGTAGTGGCCATAAGTCTGAGCACACACGGTATCGGCCATCGGGTACTTGAGAGAGAACTCAGGGTACCAGGTACGATGCGTGTCAGGGTCTGGCAAAACTGATTTTGGTGGCTCATTGATTAGAAGAGGGACAGCCAGATGGTAGTCTTGTTTGCTGCAGTCAGGTTTGATTAGTCAACTGCTTCTTGCGACAGTAACAAGCAAAGCTGAACGTTCAACTCACACCGCCCAAGAGAATAGGCACCAAGCCGTGACATCGTACGAGTTGCGCCCTTTTCGAGTCCTTGAAGCCAGGGTTGGCCCGAAAAGCTTGAGGCCGTATGCCATAGCAACTGATTGCACAGTGAATGTCCGTCCGATCTTGTCTAAAGAGTCTGAGTTGTATAAGATGTTGATTAGAGCTCCGGCTTGCACAGTCGGAAGCGATGCCTGCGCACTGCGCTCGAGTTCCCAGAGCCGCTTTGCCTCTCCAGTGAAACGATACCCAAGGCTATGTGGATTCCAAAAGTCGGCACGATCCGTAAGGGAGCGATGAGAATGCTGTGAGCATATTTCATCAGGAACTGGCAGTAATAACGGCGTGGATGGTAGGTGAGGCTTGGAAACTTACGCATGACAGGGCAAGGACAACATTGACAAGCAGAGGGGTGCAGAATTGCTCAGATCCTGTCAACATGTCGTCCAAAAAGTCATCTTTATGGAACATTGGAAACCACTGGTACTCATGGAGGAAGTATTGGTGCAAAAGCTGCCTCATCAGATCATCATCGTTGCTGACTTGAGTCCATCTTGATGGCGCTATCAATTTCAGTCTTGCGTCGACGATCGTAGCAGCAACATATGGCCTTGTATACTGTGGTGTGTACCGCTCGACGGAAGGAGTGGGTGATGTAGGGTCTGGCAACATTGATGATGCTTCAAACAGGATGGACTGGAGGTATGGATTGTTTGCGACCCTCAACAGGCTCGGCATATGAGCTTGATAAGGGAAATCGAACCGGTATCTTGATTCTGGCGCAACTTGGAGCTGAAGAAGAAGGTCCCCAGTCCGAACATGGCGCAAGATTGAATCAGGATCTACACCTGCTCGAATGCGCTGCACAATGGCAGAAGCATCGCTTTCAGACCGCGACTTGATAGCATCAAACAGTTGCAAGAGGGTGTGATTGGCCTGCTTAGACCGTATGAACTGTGCACCAAGATCAGCGTACTTTCGCTTTAAGGCTGAAGTCCTGGACTCAGACGGTGCTGTCATGTAGACGCATCGTGTTGGGTCGACACTGCACGGTGAACAGACTGGTCGACGGCCATCGCACTGGAGAAGAAACGAAGTATATCAGCTACTCGAAATCCGTCAAAGTGGTGCGCGGGTAGCGATGTCCTTTTACCTTGGTCCTGCGATGTCTGCACCACTCACAGGCTGTCGAGGTGTTCTTCCTGGGTAACAAAGCCGGCATAGGGCGTTCTAATGGCGGCTCGTCTTCACGTCGCGGCAGAATCGATCTGAAGGCATTTCTAGGGACTCCGTCCTCCATCTGGGCATTGAGACATCCCCAAAGGTAGAATGCTGTTTGGGAGCCAAGAACGGATAGGACGAAAAGAAACGGAATGCAAGATGTGGGAGTGGCGGGGGGATAGCCTTCCGCTTTCCTTGGGTCGTACAGGTGCGCATGGCTGACGAATCACACCAGTTGATGTCCGCGGAAGTTGTACCCGGCCCAATGATCTACATGCTACAAGCGCGCGGACGTGTGTCCTTCACGAGCTCTTGTTGCACCAATTCACAAAAGAAAGGAAGTGTTGGAACAAACTGCAACGTCTTCAGGTCTTGCAACAATGCAAGCGCGGCCACGCCACTCAGAAGCATCGTGCACTTGCAGTGAGAGCGCCTGCTCAGCACCAGACCAGTGACAAGGAGTCGCGCAATATCGGTGCGTGTTGTTGACCTACCTGTACGAATGTTAAGAATTCTTATCACGATCCATGAAGCTGTCTTCGCACACCTGAAGGTTCTTAGAATTCGGGGGCCATGTCCACCTTCTGCGTTCTTATCCCTTGTGGCACTTGACTAAGATTATTCTTCCTCACTCACACGCACAGTTTATTGCAAGGCACAGCTTTGCAAATGCAGATAGAGGAAGAAGTGGAAGGATAGCTTGCATTGTAACTAAACTAAAATGATAAAAGACTAGAATGCAAAAGTCTTGCCATGCAAACTTCCATTCGCCCTCCCGGAAAGTTGCGGTCTTTGAACCGCCCGTCGAAGGCAGAAGCAGATGATGTGCTGATTCGGACGCGATGACTCCTCCACCAAGTACGAGTGTCTTTCCTGATCCCTCACAGGCAGCGACGCTCAAGTCAGGCGCTTGTACCCGCGAGTTCGTGACTCAAGCAAGTGATAAGCACCCAACGTGCATCGAGCCGCCCCAAATACACCGTTTTGCCTGTTTCCGTCGCCCACACGTAATACCAGAGTCCTAGGGCTGAGCGTTGTTGGACCGATCAAACGACACTCGCGAAACGACCCAGCCGAGCCGATCGAGTATCGTCTTCTCTGTTACGAGTCCTTGCCCAGTGCGTCCCACGCCTCTGACCGGCTACCAGAGTCATCGTCTGCCCAAATAGTGTTGGTGCTTTCAGCTATCAGATCACCGTGCTTCAGACGAATCGGAATTGCTTGCACGCTTGCGCTTGCCGTGCGCGGAATGTTGGTGAGGAGAGTGTTGTATCGTTACTGGCAGAAGCCCACATCGATAATGTGTATACGAGCACGAAGGGTTAACCAGTCTGCATATGAGATTCATAAGCTAGGCTTTCCGGCTATACGCATAACATCGAGACAAGAGCGGAGGGGCTGAACTGAGGAAGAGAGTGGAGATGCAACATAGAGAATTTACAAAAGGTGCTAGGGATCTTCGTAATCGGTAAAACCTCCGAAAAGATCCGTGACAACCTTCAGCATAGGCTCAAGGAGGCTTACTTCGTCTTCACCAGGTAGGCCCCCAAAGATACGAAGTCGCTGCATTTCCACCTCTCGGTCCCGCTCTTGCTCGATCTGAAGTCGGTTCTGCCATGCAGAATACGTTTGATGCCAATGATCCTGAGGCAACGTCGCAAGAGAATAGTGTGTAGGTTGAAAAGAAGACGTTATCGTTGAGTAGGAAGAGGTTGTATCGACTGAAGTGCTCCGAGTATGGTTTTGTAGTTGAGAGTTGAGGCCGTCGCGATGTCGCGGACGGCTTCTGGTACGTTTTCTGTTGTGACGCTTGCCCATGATGTTGATGCTGATAGTTGACGGAGATAGGGATGAGTAGGTGGGGGGGGGGTGACGAAAAGTCGCCTTCGCAAAGCGAAGACTACTGATGAAATCAAAAAGTGAGAGCCAGAATCAGGAGACCTACCGTGACTTATATAAGACGATGTCGCGATGCCACATCATGCCCTAGTCAGAAGGCTGCAGTGACTCAGAGCCGCACCAGGGTGGTGTGAGGGCGGAAAATGCTAGAATGACAGCGAATGGGACCCGCTCCTGCTCCGTGCCACCGCGTGATTGGCTCACGTGGCGACGCCGAACTTCGGGACTGCAAGGAGTCATGAACATCAATACTTGCACAACTCATCAAACTTGAAACTTTTCACCTCTTCTTCTTCGACTCACAAGCAAACTGGCCATAGCAAAGGGCGCATGGCTTGCACAATCGTGGCGGAGCAGGATTTTCAACCGTTGCGTCGCTTCCTACACCACCTTCGCGACCTGATGGCTGTGGCTGTGCAATCACAAATCCTCCACTGTGATCAACTTGCGACAAGCACGTGCAAGGAATCTGGTCGTTCTTTCGTAGAACAGATCATTTCTTGCTCCGGAATATACTGGTATGAAGCCGCAATCAATATCTTCAGCTGTCACACGGTCGAGGGGCAGTGTCAAGTCCCAGGCTGAGGATCAAAAGCATCGCCTGCGCAGGAACCACACGACCTAAAGGCTTGTCGATGACACCCCTGACACCTTCTGCCTATCACAGGATCAAGCTCTTGCAATCAACCGTCTGTGAAGGGAGCCTTGTGGCCTCTGAATGATCATCACACGCCTGCCTTGAAGATTAGACCGTCTCTACAAGCATCGATACCCAATTTAGTGCTGTCAAGGAGCACCGCACGATCCTTCTGCCGCCTACAGGAGTCGTGCATCAGGTAGAAATATCGGCATGGATATGCGAACCCATGTTTGCTGCATAAGACATGTGCCACTCGGGTGCCTGGCAAGGCGTACCAGCACGCGACAAACGCCATCGCGAGAGCACGTGCTTCTCGGGAGTCCGCAACATCTTGATGCCTCTCGTCTGCCGCTAAGACCTTATCTGTATCAATCTCGACGTCAGCAATTCCCACAGCTTCAGTCAATAGTCGCTGGGCCAAAGTCGGACCTTCAGCCCAGTATTTTGCCGACATCTTACACCCCCGCCGGCTCTCCATGTATATGCCGGCCTTATTTCGTACTAGCGCGGTGAAGTCCACCACTCCTATCACTCGGATTGCCTGCACATACGCGTAATCGCGAACATCTCTCACTGTGAACAACATCATTTGCGTCACACATGCTCCGCCAAAAGCTTGTCTGGACGTGTTGGCGCTCCTTGGCTGCATCCTGCGTTACGCTGTAAGACCGACAGTAGTGAGGGGTTACAATAAGTAACCAGTATTTCCTTTGACTGCGTGTCAAAATTCCAGTTAGAACTTCTCGGCTGCCTTTGTGTGCTATTATCTAACTCGTCATGACTTCAACCACAAGAGCATTTCTTTTTAGTCTTGGTATTTGTTTCGCGTGCGTATGATTGTTGACGTCTAGCTGACTGTACCATAGCTGCAACTACAGTTGCTGCGCAACTTGAGCTTCGTGGTCGCTACGGGCTAGGGCCAGGTGGAAACTACGGTCCTGGAAGAGACAACGATGGCTATGGCCCTTTCGGCGGCAGATGGGGTGGCCCATCCCAATCATATATCAATAGCCGGCAAAAGATTCTTATAGCGCATGGCGTGCTTGCGGCCCTTGCATTTGTCCTCTTCTTCCCCATTGGGGCCATCATTATCCGGCTTGGGTCGTTCCGTGGCGTATGGCTTGTTCATGGCTTGTTCCAATTCTTCGCGTACCTCGTATACCTTGCGGCTTTCGGCATCGGCGTCTGGATGGTCAACAATCTACCTATCAACCTACTTGATAGCTATCATCCTGTCATTGGCATCATCGTCTTCGTTCTGTTGTTCTTCCAGCCAATACTTGGGTTTGTTCACCACCTCAAATTCAAAAAGTACAGGCGCCGTACCTTCTGGTCTTACGGGCACATCTGGCTCGGCCGCATCGCCATCACACTTGGAATCATTAATGGTGGACTTGGCCTGCTGCTTGCTTCAGACGCACCCGCAGTGACTGGTTTCAGACCCAGCCGAGGTCAAATTATCGCTTATGGCGTGATTGCGGGTGTCATGTGGTTTTTGTGGGTTGCTGCAGCTGTTATTGGAGAGAGGAGGAGGAGGGTAAAGTCGATGAAAGATGTTGATGAAACACTGCCGTCATATAAGGAGCACTACGCTCATCGACTATCTGATACGTCTTAGTTTATCACGCGTGCCGGCATGATACCACTCTCGTACTTAGCTTGAGTGCGCCAATGTTCCAGGGGTTATCAAAACAGGAGTAGACTTCACAAAATTGGAGGAAGAAGTCTAATTACAAAGTTAAAACGCACACCATGTAGACTACTTAGGTATTCCGCAAACCCTCACAACTGAAATCCCTTCCAAGTCCCACACAACCAGTGCAAACACTCCATCAGTAACAATAGCACTGCCAAAGCACAATGCGAGTCTTATCAGTGGTACATGAACCACCATGCCACAAACAAAAATTTACCTCTCCATGACTTCACCTTACCAATGCCCCACCCCTCCAGACCTATAACACTTGCCTCAAAACTATAGCGCTATCCCTAGGTACAGGCTAAAATCTCCGGAATCCTCAAGATAAACATCTTGAGTAGTAATTGTCGCAAGAAGCCAAGACAAGATATGCACAATGCAGATTACGGTGTAGATGCGAGGGGATACACCAACGGATTCAAAAATGATATATATTGAATATAGAGGGTCAAAGAAAGAAGAAAAGAACCAATAAAGGTGAAAACAGTTTGTTGATAAACCAGTCCAGACTATGTGATTGCAATTAAAGTGGTGGTATCATTCCGCCCAAACGCCGTGCCATAGCAATGTGTAATGTATGGATATTCATCTGTGAGTCTTCCGTCGCAAAGTGCTCATTCTTCGCTGGTTCAAGCCCTACTTAATCTCCGGCAAAGCATCTATCTTGGCATACAGTTCCTGGGGATCGTTGAAGACGTACCATATGTCTTTCGGAACGTCTTTGAATGCCTTTTCGAAGCGCTCAGGGCTGTTTTTGTTCTCTTCATCCATCTCTGCCACACCGGTAACCTTGCGGATGTAAATTGCTCCAATCCATTTGGGATGCCTACGATACGCTTCGCCGTAGGCTTCAGGGTCTGATTGGGTCGAGTCGCCAATGACGATAAACTTGCGTTTGGGGAACCATGTTTGGACTTTGTCGAGGCGGTCGACTTTGTAGGCTTCGGTGCCTTGAGTCAAGTTGGTAAGGAAGCCGGCGAGGTTCATCCACGATGCATCACGTAGAATCATAGTGCCGTTGGGGTAGTAGGTCTGACGGAATTGGCGGAGGAAGGGATAGAGGTTGTAAGGAGAAGCAGACAGGTACCAGAAAGGTGGATTGTTCAGCTTCTGTACAATGTGCTTGTAAAGTTCTGGCATGCCCTTGATGGGCTCAGGCTCTTCGGCGAATGTTGTGGTCAAGATGCCGACAGGGGACGATGTCAATGTCTTCTTGATGGTGTCATCGATATCACTGAGAACGGCCCAGCCCTTGGGCTTCGCGAAAGTGATGTTGAGAGGTGTTGCATCGGCGTTGATCGCTCTCGAGGTGACAACTTGGCCATCTTTGTAATCATTTCCTGGGATGGCGAGTTCGTCAGAGCTAATTCCGTCGCGACCACTGGGTCCAAGCCTGACAGTCATGCCCTGGAGATCAACTTCGACAGCGTGTGCGGGAAGAATGGAGTCTAAGAGGGGCTGAATCCTTTCCGCGATGGTCGCCTTGGCCTCTTCATCGTCTGCCAAGCCGATCTTTTCGCTGACCCATCCCACCACCTCCGACAGATCTTTGCCGCTGTTCTTGACAAAGTAGGCAGCCACGAATTCGGCCTTCCACCTTCCTATGCGGTTTTGGTAGGCTGTATTATCGAGTAGCCATACGTAGTCGGTCTCAGGATTGACATTTTGGTAGAAGGGGTTATTGCGGCCTAGGTAGGATGAGATGTTGTCCTTGAGGGAGAACTGGAAACGATTTGAAAGTTTAGGCATATCGGCTTCGAATTCGGGGAAGTTAGCATATGTCCTAGTAATGCGGTCCTCTTCGCTCTCTTGAAAGTGCTGTCTGGCGCGGCCAGCGGCTGCGCTGGCGGATTCGGGTGCCATTATGAAGGTTGCTAGAGGTTGCCCGGTGAGTATGGATGCCTAGGGAGGTCAGAGGTCAGGAGGGGGGTGTTTTGCACGAGACGTAGGGGGGCTGAGGGTCATGGTGATGGTCATATAGTCTATGGCTGCTGGCCTGAGCTAATGCGAGATTTCCCAGCTGTCTCATGAAGAGGGCAAGTGTGCATGCGCATGACGTCTGACAAGGCAGGCGTGCGCTGTGGCTGGAGATTATGCGGGGGATGATGGATTAGCTTGCCGAGAAACGAAGATCGCTTGCCTCAACCTTACATTAGCGACTACAGGACAAGAAAGGTTCTATTTTGTGGCGTGCTGTCAGTTGATGGGAACAGTGGCACAC
Organism: Pyrenochaeta sp. MPI-SDFR-AT-0127; assembly: GCA_020747015.1. Taxonomy (NCBI): domain Eukaryota; kingdom Fungi; phylum Ascomycota; class Dothideomycetes; order Pleosporales; family Cucurbitariaceae; genus Pyrenochaeta; species Pyrenochaeta sp. MPI-SDFR-AT-0127. Next base: position 23,467 of record JAGTJM010000013.1, on the reverse strand, counting down.
TCGTTATCTGGTTGTTCATGTCTGTTGTTGCTTAGAGCAGGTGCAGAAGGCGGTTTCGCTTGGGCTCATTCTGTCGTGGTGTGGATCTGGCGACTCCAATGGGCCTGCTAGCGTTTCGCGGTGGATAGCTGTGGGTATTGATATTATGCAAGCTTTCTTGGTAGCTTCTTTCTTCTTTACCCGCAGCTCAAAGACGGAGCCCGGTACAGGGCGGTAGGGTATGCTGTCCATGGCCTTCTATACTTTGCTTGTCGCACCGGCTGAATCACGTTTCTGACGCCGATCTGACGCACACTTGTCGTTCAGAAGCATACACAAAGGGTACAGTCACCTGGAAAGCACTTCTTGGGGGGTTGTCATGTGCACAATAGCCCCCGTCACATCAACGTGGTTTCGGCTGTGCTGCTGGGTGACTAAGAGACCCTGCATGTGTCGACGGATCGTTCCATGGCGGGCAACAGCAACGTGATCCGGATACCCAAGATTCGCCCATGGGTACAGATGGTAGCACGACCGTCGAATAGCATCATGTCTAATCAGATGAACCGGAGCCGAGGACTGCCATTGTCAAGACCGCCGTGATCGCTTGGCACCGGGCGCTACGTTGTCAGACGCGTGGGTTCTCTTGGACGGCTGGACTAGACGAGAGTGCCAGAAAGGACTAACAGCAGGATTGCCACAGGTTGTACGCGGCAGTTGACGTCGCCCGTGAGGACTGCAGAGGTGCAATGTCTTGGCAAAGAAGGCGCAGCTTGATGTCCGCGAGTCCGTGTGAAGACGAGCAGCGCTGGAGGCCTCAACCTGCACGTCGCGAAATTAAAAATCTCCTTTGCTCCCGCACCCTCTCCGCGCGCGCCTAGAATCTCCAGCTCACATAGCTTTCCCGCGCTCTGCATCATCTTTGCAGTCCCAGCCCGCCCTCGTGTTGCGAACCACTCGACACTGCGGAAGAGCCCCGCTAGGCTGTCGCCGTCATGGAACTCAAGAAGCGCTTGAATTTGGGCAGCTTGATGCGCAAGCGCTCGGGTGAGTCGCAGCTCTGCCTGCTGTCTTTGGCTGTGTACTGACAACGCATGCAAGCCCAAGATGTGCATGTCGATCCAGATGCAGACACGCCAGAAGCAAACGCCTCACGGGGAGTGGTAGGTTGCTGCGTCCTCGCTGCACCATGACCACCACCGCTAACCACCACGACAGAGGCTCTTCTGCGAGTCGGGCGCCGCTAACTCGGTATGTTTTGGTCGCAATCAACAATCGCCCGCTCTGACTTACAGTCCCTAGGGTGAAGAGGTGCTTCATCTTCCCACCATTGTCGAAGCCGCCGTCGCCAGCCCAACTGCTGCAGCGGCATCCGCACAACAGATCCGCAAGTTCCTCTCCAAGGAGAACTACACCCGCCCTCATGTCCAGTACAATGCTGTCATGCTCATCCGGATCCTGGCCGACAACCCGGGCCAGTCCTTTACCAAGAACTTGGACAAGCCGTTTGCCGACACAGTCAAGCATCTGCTACGCAATGGACACGACCAGAGCGTGTCGCAGATAGTGAGGGAGACACTGGACGCCATGGAGCGAGAAAAGGCATATGATACTAACCTCAACACCCTCTTCGCAATGTGGAGAAAGGAGAAGGGCCTGATGGCCTCTGCAGCAGCAAAGCATTTCGGCCCACGGAAGCTGAATGCTCCCGGCTGGTCCGGCTCACAGCAGGCCCAGGGTGGCTTCAGCTCAGGAGGAAGCAGGTCGTCGTCCAAGACTCTGCCGCCGCCAGTTGAGCTAGCTGGGCGCATCGAGGAAGCGCGAACCTCAGCAAAACTGCTCCTGCAGCTTGTGCAGTCGACACCACCTAACGAGCTCCTGGGCAATGAACTGGTCAAGGAGTTTGCAGAGCGTTGCACAGCTGCCCAGCGCAGCGTTCATGGCTACATCTCATGCGACAACCCGGCACCAGACGATGATACCATGCTCACCTTAATCGAGACCAACGAGCAACTCTCCCTCGCGGCATCAAAGCACCAGCGCGCACTCCTTCAGGCCCGTCGCCAAATGGGAGCGTCACCATCACCTCCGATTCAGAACAACAGCAATATACCGGCAGGTGTTCCTCCTCAATCGTACGACCTGCCCAATCTGCCACCGCGTGACATTGCGCAATCCTTACCTTCTCACAACACTGTTTCGACAGAGCCTAGCCAGCCACTTGCCTCGAACCCAGTCAGTTACAAGACTGAAGAGCTTCCACTTCCTCCCTCTCTCCAAGCAGGAACGAACCGGCAGCAAGCCGGCTCACAGGAAGAGAACCCGTTCGCCGACCACTACACATCAACCTACACGCCACCTCCAGGTCCACCGCAAGACTCGAGGTCGAACGGGTACGGTGGATCACCGGATTCTTACCACCCGGGTTATCAGTCCACTCCATCATACTTGGGTCGGCAGGAGAGCTCAGCGAACAATCTGACTATGCACGGCGCTCAGCAGTCGATTACTGAGGAGGACGAGCATGCACGCCAATACCCTGCTGGCCAACGACCACGAACGCCCGACCTCAACGTGCCCCAGCAGCAGCAGAATCACGACGTTTCGCCAATCGCAGAGCGTAATACAGTCACGTACAGGTACTAGGAAGGTTGTCTAGAAGCTAGGATGCCTATGGCCATGAGTTGCACCAGCGGGGCCTAATGCGGCTGCGTGATGTGGGGGACCGTTTTTGGTGGAACGGTTGGCGCAGGTCGGACCCGACGGACGAGACCGAGATTTGTGCGAGGAAGGGTGATTTCTTTGATTCTTCTTCTATTGCGTGCATTTTGGCGGCTTGATATCCATGCGATGATTTGGACACAGAAGAGATACCATAGGAAGTTTTCAACGAGCAGCAGATTTCATGACTTTGAGGCCTCGCGTCTGCCCCGCATTCTCCAAGCGTTAGCAAGGCTGTGACCTCATTTCACCCCACGGATTCCTAAGCACGCTCGTATGTCTCACGCTTCTCACGCGTGTGTCCTGTGCCTCCGCCTGCATGATGCGCGACAAAAACAAATTCGCCCGAGTAATTTATAGGGCGTGGCGGGACTAATCTCTCCATCTGACAGCGACGACCCGGAATGCCTCGTCAAATGCCACTCGGAAGGGAAAGGCGAGACCCGACCACCCCACTGAGGCGGAACAAGGACCGCTTCTAGCGCCGAAGATTTGATAGAAGCCGTCATGTTGAAGCAGTCCGCTATTTACACTCCCTGTCGCCCGGCTCTTGCGCTTGTTGTCTGATTTTCTGGAATCCATGGCCTGCTGCTGTCACAGCCCATGGCTCGTTCGCTCCCGGCATGCGTCGACACGGTGATCATAGGTACCGCTCTACACCCAAAACTGGGATATACCGGCCCTTGGTAGCGACGGAACTGATTTCTCATCACAGGCAACGGCCCCTCCGCACTCATCCTCTCCTACATCCTCCACGGCCATGTTCCCTACTACATCGGCGGCCACTATGATACAATCCTCGATGCGAAACTTGAAAAATCGCCGAATTTACTGCGCCTAACGCCAGACCTTTATGCCCATTTCCTGTCTTCGCTGCGCTACTCGACTCAAGCGCTACCTGTGAACACCCTTCTCGATACCCTCATTCGGCCGAATGCCGACACCGAACTCAACCCAAAATCATGCATAGAGTGGAGATATGAGCCCAGGAAGGCAATAAGCCATGTTGCTATTGGCGACACAGCGCATGCAGGCGGACAGTGGGCAGAGAACCCAGTGTCTGCGAGTGCAGATATTGGGACGCTGAGCTATGCGGAGCAGCTGAGCCTTCCGGGCTATTCGTACGCAGAACATCTCGCCAACCAAAAGAAGCTGGACGAAGCAGACTTTGTTCGGCCCTCGAGGACTGAGTTTGCAGACTACCTGAGAGCGTACCCAGAGGCAGTGGGCATAGCCGATGCTGTGTATACAGGTCTGAGAGTGGAAGATGTGTACCGAATTGCGGGTGGATTCATGATTAGAAGTCTTGGGATCCGATGCAAGCATCTTGTCCTTGCGTCTGGCATCTTTACTGTCAACATCCCGCCGCCACCATTACTTGCGCCCATCGCGGAACTCGACTCGAGGCATAAGCCACTGCTCGTTATTGGATCTGGGTTTTCGGCGGCGGATGTCATCATTTCTGCACCTCCGACCCAAAGGATTATACATGTCTTCCAGTGGGCACCAGAGAAGCGGCCATCACCGCTTCGAGGATGCCACCATACGGCATATCCGGAGTATGCAACCGTGTATCGTCAGATGAAGCTCGCAGCAATTGCGTCGACGAAGAGTCGCACAGCTAAGTCGCCGATGCTGAGAAGAAAATCGAATCCATTCTTTCAGAAGCGAGATTGGGATTTGTACGAAGGTCTACCGAACGCTGAGGTCATCAGTGCTTCTACTTCAGAAACTAATGGCACTGCTACAGTCACTGTTCGACTTTCATCTGGCGAAGAAGTTATTCGTGAGGTCGGTGGCCTATCCTACGTAATCGGAAGGCGCGGAACCCTGAATTTTCTGTCCACCGATCTACAGGCCGAGATTACAAGCACACCCGAATCCTTGGCCAACCGCTTGGCCTCACCAACCTTAATCTCGGGCCGCACACTTCGCGTCAAAGCCGAATCATCTCTCGAGGTAGCAAGGAACGTCTTCGTTACGGGCAGTTTGACGGGCGACTCCCTTATCCGCCACGCAGTCGGCGGCTGTGTCTTCGCCGCAGGTCGAATCCTAGGCGTTATACCTACAACTTACTCCCCCAGTAGCACACCCTCACCTACAGCGTCTACCCCTCGGTCCGTCTCACCAACATGCGATACCGCATCGACTCTAGATAGGTGGAGTTTAGATGGCACCGATACGAGTCCGCACAAGCCGACAACTGGTAGAAGTACGCCTGGAGAGTTGACCAATGGTCACGGAGATCTACATGTCGACCGACGGGAACTTGCTCGCGCTGTTGAGGTCGCGCACGTGGAGAACAGGCTCTGGGTTGATTCAGGGTGGTGGGCAGGGGGGCTGGGCCCACGTGGATTCGATGCATAGAGGGTTTTGTTATTTAAAGCATATCGCATGAACACGGCGTTATCGGCGGCTGATCTGCATACCCCTAGTAAAGGCCTAGATATCTAATATTGTCATGTCGAATTCTGTAGGATGGTTTCAGGAAGTCTTGTCTACAGCCTCCGTTTAAGTTTCACTTCGATTTGGCCAAGTGCTAAATGTAGGACGTCTAAGCCTCGCTGCCAGATGGTCTATCCATTTTTAGTATACGAAATGGCTACTGTATGGCGACTAGAATTTGCAAGTTGTTCCTAAATTGTATGATGCCAACTAGTCAAAATGTTCGGACGAAAGTTGCAAGGGGTCATACAAAGTCACAAATAACCTCGGGGGCCGCATCGGCTAATTGTGTCAATCGACTGACAGGGATGCAATATCGATTGTCCAGCGGTGCATTACATTCCTTCATGCTCTGTAGTAGGTAGTAATTGAGATGAAGATATCTTGGAGATCAAGACAGCCTGAATGATGGCGCCGTTTTTGCTACGAGATTGGGGACTTGGTTGAAGGGTGGAAACGTCGAGTCGTGTCCATATCCAGTGGTATTTGCTCAATCCGGGCGAATAAAGGTTCACGATGTCGACCCATTATGGACCAACTACGGTGGATTGGTGCGCACAGACCAGTCGGTAGCGCCGGCAGCGGGTCGAGTTTCGTCCCGCATCGCAGGTGCGTCTTGACCAAGCCATCTACACGCCCCAAGAATGCACACCCGATGGTAACAAGAAGACCAATGGACAATATGGAGAGGTCGAAAACCCGAAAGCCGCACAGAAAATCCAGAAATGGCTGCCTTCCTTGCAAAGCTCGCCACGTCAAGGTACGCCGCCCGTCTGTCCTTCCAGAGCATCACAAGCCACATGCGGCTGACCACGCGAAAAGTGCGATGAGCAACAACCAAACTGCGCCAACTGCGTAAAGCAAGGTACGAACTGCGAGTATCGACCCGTTCGACCATCAAAAAGTCGAGATGCGTCGGTGAACGGCTCGCCCTCAACAGTCCCAACCCCAGCACAAACCCCATCATCGAACGATGGGATGATGTTCGAGCAAGTACCGCCGCCCAAAAGTGCTGTGAACGTCGCAAATGGTGTCTCACTCAACATTCCGCAACTTCGCCTTCTGCAGTACGTCCCATCCTTGTTCGACTCTTTCTTTACGATGCGACAGGACTCGCATCAGTCTTTGTTCTTATGTTATAATCAATCAGTAAGTACCGATTTTAGACGAAGCCTCCTAACATGTGGTCCAGTCATTACACAACCGTCACTGCGAAGACACTTACCATAAACCATGATGTAGAAGAAATCTTCTCTACTGGTCTGGTCAAGATTGCTTTCGATTACCCTTACCTTCTCCATGTCTTGCTCGCTCTTGGTGCTCTGCACTTGGACCATCTTGGTGGTCATTCCCGAGCCGGCGACCTAGACTACTTACATCAAGCAGAGCAACACCATGATGCAGCTCTTACTGACTTTCAAGCCAATGTACGGGACATCGACGACCAAAACTACAAAGCCGTCCTCATGTTCGCGGGCACCCTTTTCCCATACTCCTGTGCGATGTCCACCGCCGCCAACACCAACTTAGATCATGCTTTTAGCAGTCTCTTCTCCAATCTCCTTCTCACCAGGAGAGTGAGGCCGATGGTAGTTGGCGTCTACGAAGCGATGAAGCGCTCTGAGCTCGGCAAGCTGATTCCGATAGAGCTAACGACCATCGACTGGACAACCAAAGAATCGCCCGTTGAAACGGAACTTACCCAGTTGCGCAAATTCTCCGAGGTCGTGCATCATGTATATCCACCTGATATTGTTGATGCCTACGGACACGCGATCCACATGTTGGAATTACTGTTTGAGGTTGCAAATAATTCTCAGAAGCCGCCTTCGGATACCTTACTCAAGATCTGGATGCATTTTGTTACAGATCGATATGTGGAGCTCCTATCCGAGAAACAGCCAGGATCTCTCATCATCTTTGCGCACTACGCGGTTATACTTCGGCGAAGCGAACACTACTGGTTCCTAGAAGGCGTTGCAGAACAGATCCTCAAGGTCGCGGATATTCTTGTTCCCACCGAGTGGTCAAAGTGGCTCGATTGGCCGAAAGAACAGATACGGGGTGAACGTATCTTCCATACACCTGATTGAGAGTCACATAACACCGGAGGCAGTCCAGTACAGGATTCCTGGATATTCAGAGTGCTTTACGGCTGCAAAGCGACCAATGAGAAAGCAATGAATAGTTCTGCCCTGGTCGTCAGTGTGTCATTGACGTGGCCATGAGGTACTGATACATAAGGGTCCTTGCGAGAAGCATCTGCATGGAAGATGCCTTGCCCCATTTTGAGACTGCATTTATCACGCCATACCGAATCTGGAGATTCTTGCGAGTGGTATTGCGGCTTGATGTATCTAAACCCGTAAGTATCATCAAATTGGGCTCGGCATGCTGCATACTGACACATAAGCTAGTCTTCTGTTTGAATATGTTACCCATGTTCAACTATCGCACGAAGGACCTTGTAATATGCTTCGAAGAGGGGCTGAGCACAAAGAGCGAGATGTTAGCTTTATCTACGTCAAGCAAGTTCGGCAAAGTTACCAGCCTGAGTGCAATGTGGGCCAGAAGCGTCGTTCGAGACGCAGCTTCTGCAATACGGTTTCCGCTATGTTTGTGCTACAAATGAGAATTAATGTAAGACGCTGGGACACGGGCTCCATATGTTAGATCCTGGACGTGTTCGCAGTGTTGCGCGGATTTTGATTGGGTATCTCGTGGTCCGGTCGGGATAATGTTGGGGACTTGTCTCGTTTTGCTATACGCGTATTCGGTACAGCGTGCACGTCCGATGTCAGTCAATCCCTCAGCCTCTCTCACATGGCCCAATGTCGCTTGGAGATTCGCGTTCGATGAAATGAAGATACGACCGATATACGCCAGGAGAAATGGCCCCACTTTCATCGACAGTAACTTCTGTACATAAAGTCGTTGGCCGCTGGCTTGCCACCAATTTTACACCATATTCTACATCAACCATCGCTTGATCAGCGACCGACCTACTTTATAGCAAGACATTTCATGCTGATCCCTTGACGACCAATATCTTGTTCTGGTCATAATCCTTCGTATATTCATACTTATAGTATCTACTCGTTTTGTCATGTCGGACTCATCGGCACCACCAAAATATGTGCTTTGGCCATATACGCCATCACTTGCTGGAGGCATCATTGCGACTGTCGTTTTCTTCATTCTTTCTGGAATACACATCTTTCGGCTTGTCAAGAATCGAACTTGGTTCTGTATTCCATTCGTTGTAGGCGCTTTAGTAAGTCGTCTCAAAATAACAGCGTAGTTTACATCTCTAACAAAAGTACAGTTCGAGGCTATCGGCTATGCTGGCCGGGCTGCAGCCCATAGCGATACAGAGTCAAAGACACCGTACATTATCCAATCGACCCTCATCCTCCTTGCTCCAATCTTGTTTGCTGCGTCTATCTATATGATCCTTAGCCGCCTCATCAAGCGCACCGATTCTGCCTCATTCGCCATTGTTCGTGTCACCTGGACCACGAAGATATTTGTTGGCGGTGACATTCTGTGCTTTTTCATTCAAGGTGGAGGTGCAGGCATGCTTATTCAGGCCAAGGATAATGCCGGTTTCAAGATGGGCGAAAACATCATCCTCGGCGGCTTGATCCTGCAAATTCTAATCTTCAGTTTCTTCGTCGTGGTCGCAGCTATCTGGCATCGCAGACTGCTCGCAAAGCCAACAGCTGCGTCTTCTCAAATACCTTGGACAAGGTATATCTGGTTCCTCTACTCGGCGAGTACATTCATTACCATTCGTAACCTTTGCCGTGTCATTGAGTATGCAATGGGCAAGGTTAGTTAAACTCTTGACTTGCCAGTGCGTAATTTGCGTAATTTGCTAATGCATTGTAGAAGGGCTACCTACTCTCCCACGAATGGCCACTCTTCGTTTACGACTTCGTTCCTATGATGCTCACACTTGTTGTCTGCATTGCTTGGTACGACCCCAACATCAAACCTGAGCGCAAGTCCGACATTGAGTTCGGAACTCGACAGTAGGATAATGACGAGGCTTCTTTGGGAGCCTCAGGAGAGGTAGAAGCGCGGGCAGATGAAGCCTCCCTCTTGGATCTCTACATTCGATGAAAGTGACACTTTTCCGTCTTGCCTTTGGAGAGAATGGCCTGAAGCGTACCTGTGCGGCTTGCGAGTTGCGAAGTGACTACAGCTGATTGCATCATTTTCTTTTTAATGCAGGGTTCACTTTAGTCCCAGCGTCCAATATCGGGCAACTCTTTGTTTTGTTCAATAATTGCTGCTGCGCAACAAATCTTACAATTAGAAGAGTATAACTTCTAGCTCCTTCACATGTCAGGAACCCCCATGTGGTAGTAAATGTTGATGATGTCTGAGGGGGAGAGGAAGAACAGACCTTGTTTCGACAGTGACAGTACGTTACGTAAGCACACTTGTGTCTTTCAATGTGTGAGGGTCATGCCACCTAGTGGGTCAGCCAAAAACACACCCAAAATCAGAAAACCAGGCCCATGTAATCTTAACGATAACTTTATAATAACTTCAATAAATGTATCTCCAGCCTTTTCTACTTATTCAGAGGCTCTTGTTAACTTCCTATATATATATGTCCCACTATTCTCTATACATATAGACCAGGTGGTGGAGCACGTTAGCTTCACTCTCTCGGCTCCATTCTTTTTGTTACTGCCTGCTGCTACGACCCCGAACAACGTTGCTTTCACTTCGAAAGGCTGCCCAAAGGTATAGATATAATTCTTTACTGAGTAAGACGCTCGCTCTGTCTAATTGCGCTTAGACATGGAGCCAACATTTCACGACGACTTACTCCCAAATTACTCGGAATCCGGTCTAGCACGTCTCATAACAGCATCCCCTCGACTCGCACCTGCCTCCAGCATATTCCTACTTTCCTCAACTCTAATATCCAAGCACTATGAGCCTACCTTAGTTGAAGACATGGTCAAAGCCACGGAAGTTGCTCGCCAACTAGGCATTCTCGCTCCATGCATTAAAAGGATAATAACATATGAGGGAAATACATACTGCATAATGGAACGTGTTCGAGGAAACGCCCTGGAAGAGATGTGGATAAAACTCAGCTGGTTTACGACCATAAAACTAGCTTTACAACTTTGCCATTCCGTCAGTCTTCTAAGATCGGTAACCTCGTCAACCGCAGGATCTGTAGCGAGTGGCGAATGCAGGTCGTTCTGGTTAGAAGACCGTTATGGCCTCCCTGCAAGATCAACGCCTGAGTATATATCTTCCTTTTTTCAATTCTGGGTCAATTTTACCTCTATCCGAAAAGCGAAGGAAGCGGCGAGTGACGTCTCGAAGCAAACTAAAACGGACGTTCTTTCAGTCGCCCCAACCTTTGTACTCACTCATCATGACCTCGCACCTCGGAACATTCTTCTTGATTTGTCAGGGAAGCTTTGGCTGCTCGATTGGGATTACGCTGGTTTCTACCCAACCTATTTCGAATATGCGGCCATGCAAAATTTTTACAAGCCCCAAACTTGGAGCTTCTATACACGATTACGGTGGAATCTATTCTCGTGGATTGCGGTTGGGCGTAGCGAGAAAGAAGCGCGCGTGCTGAGGCATATAAGATCCAAATTCACGCGTTTCGCCGCTGGGCGCCGCTTCGAGCTAATGCTCAAAGGGGGCCCGTCTAGACGCCCTGTATCGTAGGCGAGCCAAAGAACTTGTCCATTTTTTGGGAGTAAATTTCGGGTTGTGCGTTATGCTCAGCATCCTGGTCCTTGTCACTGCGAAGAATAGCTTCGACCATTCGACGAGGCAAAACGGGGAACCAGTGTGATCAGGCGATCTATTGCCGCAAAAATTACGCGAGAGATCCCAAACGATACAAAGTTCGGCTAGCTCTCCCGCTCTAGTCTCGCCTCAACTTGTCGACTATTCGATTCATGGTACGTTTGAGAATGGCTTCAGGATGCAATTGTCCAGGATGATGGAATGTTCGGAGCCCCTCCGCGTCAATAACGCGATCGAGTCGGCAATTCTTGCCGCATAATCCAACGTTTCTGCTTAGGCACTCAAGTCAAACGCGGGTGGCTTGCTCAACTGACAGCGGAGGATATTCCGTGGCCACTGGCTACCAATAGGACAGCAGATATATGCCATACCTCGAGACAACCCGTTATGCGCCATCCTACACAGCGCTCGCATGCAACGTACCAAGGCATTGGAGACGACTTGGCCTGATTCTTCAGGTACTCTGAATATACACTACTGATGGAGAAGAGTTTGACTTGGTGTTTTTGGCCTGGTTCAAGCTCATGGTCATCTTCAGCATAAGTATCTCGATGCCTGAGGTGGACTGCTGTACCTTTTCGTGTCTACATCTAGCTCTACAACGATCGCATATCCACTTGTGTCAAACACAACGTTGAGCATCTGGATCTCAGCTTCTGTTCAATCACAACACTTTCGTTATGGGTTCCTTGTTATGGCATAACACAAGAAATCGTTCCATCATACACAGCCAGCACGTCAACTTCCGCAATATCATAACTACATTTATCCTTGCATGCCTCCTTACAGCCTTCACGCTCGCTCAAGATGATGACGAACCCACCTCCTCCACTGCTCAAGTCTCTGCACCTTTTGTGGACCAAACGACAGGCCTTCAAATGGAGCGTTTCTTCGGCGCCCGTACCCAATTCGGTTTCGCCTTCGCCCTGCCTGCAACACCACCCCCTGCGGGAACAGCAGGCTCGTTTATCGGGCAGCTCTCCTTCCCACTCGTCAACGGTCAAGGCTGGGGCTCCATGGGCCTCACAGGGGACATGGACGGTGTCTTCATATTGGCTGTATGGCCCGATGGGCAAGGAAGTGTCATGGCCTCATTTCGGCAAGCTACAGACGAAGACAATCCACCCGAAGTAACAGGCAGTTTTCGCGTGCGCCCTCTACCAGACGGAATCGCTGTCAATGCTACATCTCTGAGCTACACTTTTCTCTGTGAGAACTGCATTGATGCCTCACTTGGCTTGAGCGTCGCGGCATCGGCGGGAAATGCAGTTATGGGCTGGGCACTGTCGGAGCGGCCGCCTGTTGGCAATCCCGCAAATCCAGGGGCGTTTTTGGGCTTCCATGAACGCGGGTTTGGTCCCTTCACTGCGAGGCTGGGCGCTGCCGCGACGCCGCAATTTGATGCTGTTGCTGCTACGGCCCTGGCCCCCGTACAAGCATCGCGGAATGCAGTGGCGGCGGTGGCGGGGGCTGTCGGAGCAGGTAGTGGGGATGAGGGTGGAGATGATGATAGTGGCGGTGGAGACGACTTTGAGGAGGATGACGACTGACGTGTCAGTGGTTGTTTCTATTCGTTTTCTGTCTACTATCCTGTACCTTTGATACCAAAATGATTGCTACCATATAAATGTTATGATGATTCTGAATTGCCACAAGTAACTTTACATGAATACGTGCCTGCATATCCCTTTAGTGTTTATCTATTAGAATTGTTTTGGAAAACAGACCGCTGAGATGAACGACACAGAGTATTTCAGCCGAGTAGAGGATCAATGCATACTCTTATAGGCAAAGTGGAACCAGAGATTTACTATAGAAAAAAGAGAGCGAAATCGCGTATTTAGTGTGTCTTATCTCATGCTAAATCGAAGTAGCGACAACCTTACCATCGCTAGCAATCTAAGGAATATGAAATCGTGGAAATTCGAACAGACACGGAGCATGAACCGAAGCAAAAGGGCTTCTCGGATCAAGCTTGCGCTAATGCACGGCAATTTACACACTTAGCCTCTTGATCATTTTTTGTATGTCAATCTGTTCTCTATTCAATCAATAGTCATGGGGTTGTGACTATGTCTAACTTCAATGATGAGAAGTCAAGTTGACCGTGGGATTAACACTCCGCAGTTGCGAAGCCACGTGTGCGGGGTTCAGCCCTTGCCATAGCACCTCGTTTTCGGAGGGCTGAACTTACCAAATTTATGTTGGGTCTGACTAAGATATGCCGCTTCATGGTGCAAAGCGACTTGACTGGACTGCAGCCTAACTATCTATATAGCTCGATATCTCCTCGCGGAATCAGTTGGAATGAGAACATGAAGGGCGTGTCTCAAATCTAGCCTCACCATGGCACACAAGACTGCTGAGTTTGATGAGCTGGTCCTTAAGACAATCCACAAATGGAAAGTTCCTGGTCTCTCCATTGCGGTTGTAGAAGGAGACGAAATCTTTGCGAAGGTAACATTGGCTCACTGATATGATAGAAAAATGACTCATTGCTCTCTAGGGCTACGGACTTGCTACGCTTCATGGCCAGAAGTGCACCAACGAGACGATTTTCGACTTGGCTAGTGCTTCCAAGACAATTACAGCTGCAGCTGTCGCGTGTCTTGTCGACAACAAAGGATACCCAAATGTGCAATGGACAACGTCCATGTCAAAACTCTTACCTGATGATTTTGTCCTGGAAGATCCAGACTACACCAAACATGTCACCGTTGAGGATATTTTAAGCCATCGAAGCGGTATACCTCGACACGATGAATCATATTTGGGTATCCGCGCGAGGATGCCAGATAACGCGAAGTCGATGACTCGCAATCTTCGAAATCTGCCCTTGAACAAGCCGCTTCGCACCACTTATCAGTACAACAATATTATGTATACCGTTGCTACACACCTCATAGAGACCTTGACAGGCGAAAAGTACGCCGATTTTATTCGGACGAATATCTGGGAGCCGCTCGGCATGTCAGACACGTACCATGATCTCCCCGGCATTGAGCATGAGCCTGCAAAGGAGCGCCTAGCTACTGGCTATCGGTGGGATAAGGCAAAAGGGGAATATATAACTATTCCTTCTGTCTCCCAACCGGAAGGCTACGGTGCTGGATGTATCTTTAGCACCGCGACCGACGCTGCGAAATGGGTTCGCGCACTCTTGAGACAAACACAACCGTTCTCGGAGACAACGCATGAAGATCTTGTTACTCCGCGGGCAATTATTCCCATGCAATTTGAATTGCCATTCTACAGCCAACCACTTTATGCCCTCGGTCTCATCGTGGAAACATACCGAGGGCGCCGGGTGATTGGACATGATGGGGATGTGACTGGTTTCAAGGCCATGATACGATACATGCCTGAGCTCGACTGGGGCATCGTAATACTCGGGAACTCAGATGGTGCATTCTACGCAGAACAAATCCTTAGCCATGTTTTGATGGATGCTATGCTCAATGTGCCAGAAAACGAGCGAGTTGATTGGTCGAAGTTTTGGCATGATTGGGAGAAAGATGATGAGGCAGAGTCTAAGAAAGACGAAATTGATCTGAAGCTACGGTCTCCTCAAATTTCAGAACCTTTGGATGTACCTATTGGATCTTTGGTTGGGAAATACTACAACGCGGGGTACAAAGGCCTCGTGCTTGAGATGAAGGATGGAAAGCTATTTGCTAACTGCGATGATCGTGGTTTCCCCTTCGTGCTCAGATTCACGCATCATTTGAGAAGAACGTTCGTAGTTGAATCGGAGGATACCTGGAGCGGTAGCACAAGGAAGATGAAGGCTGAATTTCGCATCGGGCAGGGTGAGAGTGTGGACGCTTTGGGCATGGGGCTCGTGGAAGAGATGGAAGATTACTTCATATGGTTTACCAGGGTTAGCTAAGTCTATTATATCATTCCAAAGATGGAATGAATAGTTTCGATGACATATGAGTACTTTAGAACATATGACATAGTGTGTAGCCCGATTGTATGCCCCAACCGGTACAGGCGAAGCTCAGACGTCCAATAAATTGCATTCTCATCATCCATCAAACCCCCTTCATCCTAGAATAAAGGGATACAGCCTTTCCTCTACGCTCTAAAACACTTTGAACTCTACTAGTCTCACCTTCACCCCCTGCTTTGGCTTGAACAACAATCTTACTTGGTTGCTCTGCACTGCTTTCCAACTAACATCGGTGATCCCGTTCGCTACCGGCCTACCGTAACTTGGTTGAGCCACGTCAACCCAAGATCCTGCATTTAAAGTCTGCACCCGATAGCTCTGCGGAGCATCAAACCCTTGTCTAAAGTCTGCGAAAAATGCTAGCTCGGCACTACTAATCGTTGTCTGCGTACCGAAATCGATCTGGAACCAAAGCTCAGAGCCATCACCGGCTGGTGTGCTCCAGCCATTTGCAACATCTGTTTCAGGGAAGAACCAGATGCGGCCGTCGATGGATCCATGGATTGATGAAGCATCGGTGCCTACAACAGATACACTGCCTCGCGGATAGTTAGTTTGACTGCTCAATTGAATGCTTTTTGCTATTTTGCGCGGAAAGGTTGGAGGAGAAAGCCGAGGTAATTGAATCCTAAGCTTCGTGAGGTTTCGAGATCGAGCGACAATCCTGCCATTAACCTCAACATGTAGCCCAACAGAACCGTAGCGGGATCCATTGCTATCCCATTGGACTGCGATTTCGTTACCATGGTAGATAATACGGTCAGCGCGGAAGTACGAAATCGTGGATCCGTCGATGAGTGGATTGACTTCCAGAATATTGTGTGCAGATGCGCGGATACCCACGAACCCGCTGAGAACAAGATCGATGAAGCCGGAGTGGAAATAATGATGTGACCGCCTAAGTCCCACGATAGGCGCTCCAGTATTTGGATGATAGTCTTCTTCAAGATCTAGTTTGCCGCCATATCTTTGGTTATAGTGCAACTGAGCGTATTCTCTCAGCAACCTAGTGTAATCTTTGGAAGATATCAAACCAGTAGCAGTACCTCTAGGGTAGTGGTCGAGGAAGTTTGCTAGTCCGGTGAGAACCTGAGTAGTTTGATATGGCCACACTGGTCCATCTGGAGGTAGAGACACGAAGTTAGTGTAAATCGCACGTTTACTCTGTACGCGAAAACTTACTCCACTGACACTCAGGTCGATTGCCTTCGTACCGATATTGGCGCAAGTAGTACTGATAGCTAGGCTCGACCGTACGCAAACCACGTATCCCTGCAAGCTCGCTGCCATTCAGGATATGCCTCCACGCAACGGCATAGTTGACGGTATCGTCTGGGAGGTCGTGTGCCCACGGTACGTACCCCACGAGCTCACGCCCTCTAATCGGAGCCCAATATCGGACGAACGCGTTATTAACTTTATAGCGATCGATGAAATGCTTGAAAGTCGAGTTCCAAAGGGCATCCTGAACATGGAGCTTGATCGCAGATGCCTTCCAATTGAACAGGTCGGCGGTATTACTCATACCCCCTTTGAGAGCAGCGATATTGGCGATAGCTTTGGCGTTCGCATACTGATAGCTGTTGATGCTCGGCCGAAAAGCATCTCCGCCAAAGAAGCCATCTACTCCATTTGACGCGTCAATGCTGGAGATGGTATACTCTGTCGCATCACGAAGGGGCTCTACCCAATACAAGCCCTGGGATGAATCAAAAGAGTCTTGCCACGCATTGTAAACTGACTGCATGGCAGCAAGTCTGGAAGTTGCATCACTAGCCACGCCATCAACCAGATATCCCTGCCACACCGAGGTGGCCATGCTCTCCGTGTACTGTCGGGTATTGCTATTTGCGCTGTACATAAAAGTCGCATAGTCTTCCTTGAAGCGACGATCGCGACACCAGCGGCCCTCGAGGAGATGGAAGCCAGTCGCATCATTCAGCGATGCCCACGGATTATTTTGCCAGCCCACATTGTCGAGAAACTCGGTTGAGATATATCCATTGGCCCCTAAATCACGTTGGTGAGATCTGAAGATCTTCCAGCGATAGTAGTACACTTCTGTGATGGCCCTGTCACTGGATTCAAAGAATGGAATGCGATTGCGGTACCATGGCGCATCGTTCCCGAAGTACCTCACGGCAAGCTCGTCGGCATTGAGAAGGGCGCTGGCAGAGGAAATGACTTGTAGAAGAGCTAATGTACGGGAAACCCTCATGTTGGGAGCCAGTCGTGAGCGCGCTTATGCAGAAAGCTGAAGGTCGCACCCCCATTTATTCGCTGGCAGGCAAGCTATACCTATAAACCAGATACTAACATCGTTACACATGAAGCTACTGTCATGGTAACATATACATGACGTGCTTAAGAAATCGTTGTTTACATTCCTAGTAACAATATGGAACACCTTATTCGCAGTCCTTTACAGGCGGATCGACAGGATCCTGAGCGAGAATAGACAATAGTCCCACAGAATGTAGATATGTGTGAACTAGTCTCATGGCCAGTATTACGAAATACTTTGCACAAAAGGTGATGTAAGGAAATGTTGGCACTACTCGACCGGAGTTCATGTCGAGAATAGTCACAATGGATTGTTGGTTGTGGAAATTTGCATTCGATCGGTATACCTAAACAGGTTGGTGCTTGTTGACACCCATCACTCCGATCTGGTTCAGTGACGTCGTGGCACGGCCCTACTCACTTTGGTCTTGCCTTCTGAGGTGGTTTGTACCCTGGGGCTGGTTTTTCTTTGGCATCAGGTGCTTGGAAATTGAGATTTGACATTAACCACTTTTGTTTAGCAGTCGGAGCTGAATTAGACACCGATCGTTTCCACAAAGCCGTCACTTCTTCGAAATTTTCTCAAAATTCTAGAACCACTCTCTTACGGAACCTTGATAATGATGGCTGATTTGTCACTGTACTGCCTCGCCATGCGTGCACTATTGATGCGTTCGTTCCCGACACTTTCAAGTCGATTCCAAAGCGCAGAAGAATGAAAAACATGTGGCAACTGAAGGGCGAACGTGCGAACTATGGTCGAGGGTGAAATCATACGAGGTAAGATCAACGATGCTACCGAGAGATGCTTGTCTCCACACGAGTTATTTGCGTATTGTGGCTTACTGGACCGTCTCTGGCTTAAGTGCGTATGTGGAAAGAAGTGAAATATCTGCATCGCTATTGCTGGTCCCTGAGAAGCTTGATTGAGTCCTTTGAGGTAGATTGGAAACGGAGCTTCCATGTATTGATAGACGGTTTGGGAAACAGTGAGGCAATGTTAACATCTGAGAGCTACGAAACGTGAAACGGCGTAGCATATGGCTGGTGCTGAACCAGTGTGCCCCATTGGCATCCGCAAGCGCTCAGTTGCTCTCAATAGTATCCAACCACCAGATATAACGTTGCAATTTCTATGCGATCCCTATATACTTCTTGGGATTCTGCTCTGGACTGCAATACTTCCAGCCTCCTATTGTATGCACCAATAGCTTGCTTAGCGAGCGAGACCGTGTCATGTTTGCTGGGCGTAAGCTGACAGCGCACCTAAAGCAATTTCCCTCTCGGATCAATAATAGGAAAGTGGAAGTGAAGTTTCCTGACAGCGTTCAAGCATTGAAACGAGGGCCCCGAGATATCGATGGCACATACAACCGTGTTTCACGCTAAGCCACCTCCGCGGCTATGCCTACGTCGACACTACAGGGGAACCTTCCAAACGCCGTCCAAGGCAATTGAGAGCTTCTAGCAATCGTTCTGGCTGCGCTGCGCATGGGACACATCCATTCGTATTCTACCAGTAGCTTCACCCCTCATGATGCGATTGCTGTTTCGATGGAGAAACCACCTTTCCTAGAAAGTCTGAAATGAGCGGTAGTTAAGCTTCAAAGATCCAAGTTAAGCTTTTCTTGCTGACAGGGCTTACAAGCATTCTACCAATGACAATTTCGGCTGACCTATTTTCAGCGCAGCTCTCTTTCTTCGTCATCGCTCGGTCGTGCCTCAGCCGAACTCAGCCTCACCAAACAGAAACTTGGCGGTGCTGACGCTGCCCGTGCTCACCGCGACACAGCCTGCACCACTCACAGCGCCGGCAGCCTGACCTTCCGAAGGCCAAATGGCGCATCGTAAGGCTCTGTGGTTGGTCGCAATTTTTGGACATGATTGGTGATGAGGATGGCGTTGCGCGGATGTCAGACTTCACGGGCACAGCATGCCTACCCACAGGTCAAAGGAAAGGGCTGTATCCGTTTGCGGAAGTGCCTGACATCTGGGACTAATACTTGTCCGGCATATTAAAAGCCTTTCGCTGCCTGCGGCTCTAGGTTATCTGCTCTCGTCCAACATTCGTTCCCACCATTCCTTCTACTCCTATTTCGCAGCTTTCATCAAGACTCACGATGCGATCTTCGATAGTATACTCGGCAGCTTTCGTAGCTAGCATCACCTCCGCGGCTCCCACTGCGAAACGTGACTTCTCTCCAGACAATGTCTACTTTCCTCTGCCAAATGGCTTCCCCAATCCGGGCGCTGGAGAGGTTCTCCAGATTCAAAAGCAAGCTCATGGTATCCTTCCCAACGGCCCGCCACCACCAAAGCTCAGCCCAGAAGGAATAACGAATCTGAAGCTTGTCGCTTTGAATGAGCTCTTTGAGGTGGCGTACTTTACCGAGTTGGTATACAACTTGACGAACAAGGTCCCCGGGTACGATTTAGGATATGGTCATGAGTATGTGCTTGACTCGTTGAACTCCATCGTCGCACAAGAGCAGTTGCACCTGTTGAACGCAAACGGCGCGCTCAAGCATTTCGGTCAAGAACCGATTCAGCCCTGCAAATACAGTTTTCCAGTCGTCGATTTCCAATCAGCCATTGCTCTAGCCGGCACCTTCACCGACCTGGTCCTCGGCACCCTACAAGACGTCAACCAGATCTTTGCACAGAATGAAGACGCAGGACTTGTTCGTGCTGTCTCATCTGTCATCGGCAACGAAGCTGAGCAAGAAGGCTTCTTCCGCCTTGTGCAAAAGAAGCGTCCTTCAGCACAACCTTTTCTGACTACGGCGACCCGCGACTTTGCTTTTACCGCCCTTCAATCCTTTTTCATTCCCGGCTCCTGTCCAAACATAAACACCATCCCACTCAAAACCTTCTATCCCCTCACTGTTGAGTCATCCCACATTCCCGCTGCTACACAGAGCATCAAGTTCTCGTTCGCGAAGGCAAACGTCGGTCTCTTTCAGATAGATCAGCTGAGACTCGTCTACATCAACGGTCTGAACGTACCTATCGTCAAGCACTTGGACAATGTGCAACATGATGGTGAGAAGGTTGTGTTTGAGGCTGCGTTCCCTTACGACGAATTTCTTCTGAACGGACTGACCATCGCGGCGGTGACTGTTGGAGCGGATCATTTTGATGATGCAGATGCAGTTGCGAAGGCTACCGTTTTCGGACCAGGGTTGATTGAGATTGATTAGATGTAATGCCTCGTTTGAGCATGCCGAAAAAGTCAAGATAAATTTGTCGCTCGTAGCGACGGCGTTAGAGGTTGGATTCTGGGATATCTATACCCCTTCTGGATTGTATTGCGTACTCATTAATTCGCGTTGATAGAATGCTCAATAAAACCTAATCATACTGCACTCCAAAGTCTATTTGTTGTTGCAACGCAACTGGGGCATATTTAGCCATTGATGGAGTTTCTAATCCTGCCTCGTCCCCTTGCCTTGCAGCCAACGTCGGAGCATTGGCACTCTGCCTCATACTGGCTAGAAAATCTCTTATCGCACTCGGCAACATTGGGTCACTCCATGCTTTAATAATGATACCCATATACTCACTGTCAACTCCAGGATTTCTCATCATGTACAATAGCGCATTGCCTAGCGGGAACGAAATTGCCGTCGCGCCCGTGATGCCATTCTGTTCTTGAAAGAAATAAGATACAGAGCGGGCTATGAGGCGCGCGAAGTGACGCGGGTGGGGACGGTCGGGATGCGAGGTGTATATGTCGGTAAGTGGCTGGATTCCAGAAGCTATGTCGAGGGAGGAGTAAAGTAGCAAGGCCGTAACCCAGTACCGGACTGTAAGACAAGCAATTTCGAGGTTTGGGAAGGCCACTAGTTCCAGGGAATCGTCTATCATAGGAGTATAGAACGCGTCTGGGTTGGCAGTAAGCCAGCCTTGAAGGTGGCAGTGCAATGTCCAGCACTTTGCTATCGTTAAGATGCGTAGATCTTCTCTTCGTCTTGCATTGATGATGGAAGATGTGAGTTTATCCACAGCTTCAAGGATCTCGGGGATGCCGCACAGAATGTCCAATAAGGTGTCATTGGGTGTTTTTACTCTACCAACCCATGGTAATGTCTTCCAGTGCTCCTCATTGAGTATGGTCGCTTTCCTGGTCCTGACAGCAGCAATGAGCGGTCTGAATCTTGCATTCACAAAGAGCAAATGTGCTTCTTCGTTCTTAGAGTATGCTTCGGGGCCACGACTGATTATCAACGCCGCCTCACCTTCGGCGTGACTTAGCCAGCTCTTCGCCTGAGTACCTGAATTCGCTTCAGCACCAAACAATATCTCAAAAAGCGCCATGACTCGCGGCACCGCAAGAACTGCCTCGCTCTTCGCTCTCGTGGGGTTGCGCAATGCCACAGCCGTCTCCTTGAGCGCCTTGCCGTACAGAGTTTTGCTTTGCTGGCTTAGAGCAATGTCGCCGGTGCTTTTTCCTAGTGCTGCTGTTCCTATTGCAAGGACTGCCATCTGAAGTGCTTCGTCACGTATGGTCAGCATAGGAAGCATGTTCATGAACTCTTTGCCCTCATTGTTGGTGGCACACATATCGCCACGAGGGATGTACATGTGAAGAAACGCCTCTATACTCTTCTGGCTATAGGCAGACCGAATGAGGTTCCTCGGGAGGACGATTGATATTGGCAATTCCCAACGATGGCTGTGTTCCCCTGTTTCGCTACTCTGAGGTTTGATAGGCGAAGTTTGCAGCTGCGATGGCTGCACGGAGAATTCCGCTCGGGCAGATGAGCTTGCACCTAAATCCCTTCTTGTGGCGGGATGGGGTCCTCCACGTTTATTATATCCGCTTTGGTAGATGAACACGCGGTCTGCGTCGTAGCCTCCGCATGCATGTCCTCGCTCCTGGCACTGTCCACATTCTGGGCGTTTGAGATCACACTAGATGTGTTAGCCAGGTCGCTTCAACCTTCTCTCACGGTGTCCTTACTCCTTTCTTCCTTTTTCTACAGGTCACACAGCCCTTCGAGCGGCCCGGAACGCCTACCATTTTGCTCAGCTACGGGCACCGCATGCATGTCGCAGAAGTGTCCACAGCGCAGAATACTCTCTTTATGGAAGCATGATAATTAGACCAAATAATCTGGCTGTGGACCACGTAGTCTGCTGGGGCTATGTAGATCATGTAACGGTCATTGGTGCGCATTAATCGATGATGCAGGCGGGGATCATGGAGCTGGAGTTGATCGCACGTGGATGGCGTTTCAGGCAACCACACTTTGATCAACAGATCGCTCTGCGATGGCACTTTCCCCCTTTGGGAGCAATTTGCGACAACAACTGCAATCAGACTGCATCGTCGTAAACTTCGCTTTGGTATGTCTTCGTGATAGGCCGTGAAAAGGCACCAAGCGTCGTTGATGGCTGGCTCGAACTGTTGCTGAGATTGGGAGAATCACGGCTGCGCCCTGATCAAGACGCATTCGAGAGGGGCTCTGACAACTTAACCCGCCGTATTTGAAGTTTGTCGACGCCACGATAGAAGGCAAAAGAACTGTATAAGAAATCTAACCATTCTGCAAAACCTGAGAATATATCGACAATTTGCCTCGAATTATTAATAATAACGCCTCAGTATTCTCATCCACAACTAATAAAAGTTTACAGCATCTACTCTCTAACTCCAATTTATCCACTTAGCTATACATTTTTCCAAATTCCCGCCTATCTGCACTAACAACCATGGTCGAACCAAGTCGCCCACCACAAAACTCCTTCAACGCCTTTTTCAGAAAGATCTATAACCCCCTCGGCTTCAGTAAAGCCTACAATTTCATACTATGGTTTATCTTCGCAGGTGCCTTTGCGGGCTGTAAGTCCACCTTTTGAACCTCTTATCTACAAGCCTTGGGCTGATGACAGGCTACCGTAGTCGCCCTCGCTCGCCTCATGTACCTCAACTTCAGCAAGAACTTTTGCCCATCGGGAGGATCAAAGGGTGGCGCCGGTGGCGCGGCTCCTGGAGAATGCTACTATTATCTCAACTTCTCGCGCTACAAGATCGGCATCTTGTTGCACCTTGTAGGCGTGCTTCCTGCCAGTCTGCTCGCGGTCGTACAATTCACGCCATTCATTCGCCATCGTTGGATCATTGTTCACCGCATTAGTGGATACGCGGCAATCCTGCTATACACTGTGGGCTTGGTGGGTGCGCTGATGATCACCCGACAAGCCTTTGGCGGAGGTCTAGATGTGCAAGCGTGGAGCGGTTTCGTCGGCATCGGTGTGCTCGTTTGCTTTGTACTGTCTTGGATA